>CM016484.1:11912699-13112699 GCA_002890555.2 Lagenaria siceraria | reverse complement strand
ATTTTTTATAGAAACATTTGAATTCATTGTCAAATTTCACTAACAAAAATAACTTTTTTAACGTTTGTTTTCAAATATAGAAAAATTAACCACACTAATTATAAATATAGAAAAATTTTATTGTTGGTTAGTGATAGACCGCGATAGACCAGTCTATTTAAAAATAGATAGTGAAATTTTTTTCTATTTATAAATAGTTTAACATTTTCCTTATTTATAATAATTTTTTGTTAAATAAAATATTATTTTAGTTTCAAAAATCGCTTGGATTTTGAAATTTTCATAAAAATAGATAACAAAATAAATAATTGAGGTTAGTTTATAAGCTTAGTTTTAAAAAATGGATGTTTTCAAATATAGCAAAACTGTTGAAAAGATTTATAAATATAATAAAATTTTTACTTTCTATTTGTGATAGACCATGATAGACCCAGATTGATATCTATCACTTTAGAGATAGACACTGATAGATGTTATCTGAGTCTATCGCAGTCTATTATTAATAAAAAGTAAAATTTTATTATATTTGTAAATATTTTCTTTCACCATTTAAAACAATTTTCATTTAAAAAAATTAAAAATGAAAAGTCAACTGGATAGGACCATATTTTTATGAGTTTAGGAAAATATCTATATATTTCTTTTTATGTATTCTTATAACATTTATATATAAAAAATTCCAAAAAGGATAAAATATATATTTTGTCCATAAAACTGTTTCATGCCTAATTTGGCTTAAAAATTTGAAGAAAATTTATTTTATATCCTTTTAAGTTTTAGTGGGTTTTAATATTAGTTTTCTTAAATACCTTTTAAGAACGAAATCATGGTCTTATTTTGCCAATCTACGATCTTGATGATTAGATTCTTTTATAGGAGGAAATCTTAGATGATATCAATGTGGGGTTGGCCAAAAGGACTCTAAAATGATCATGTTAATGGTGTAATATTTTAATAAAATATGAGTGTACTACTTAAAATGCCAAAAAAAATCTAGTGATAATGATGAGTGTATTTGAAGTTAGGAGTTGAAATTGTATTTATAGGACTAGGACTAATGAAATTGTACAATAGCGTCTCACGTGAAAGGATATGCACTCCTAAAACTATAGTGTTAGTCATCTCGTTGGTTGACATTGTTTGATATGACTTATGCATATGTTAATTTATGTGATGGTTAAACATATATAGAATAAAGATGTGACACGATATATTTATTATAGTGTGTTTATTAGGACTTCTCGAGTGATTTTTTTAGAAAAAATCAAAGTGTTTTTTTTAAACTAGAAAAGTATTTTTTTAATATTGATATATCAAATGTTAAATTACACACGTAATCTCTAAGGGGTCGTTTGGGGTACTAACTAAAAGTTGGTGGGGTGGGTTATTATAGCCCATACCATGTTTAGGGCACCAAATATAATGGTGGTGTATATATAACTATTTATAACCTACAATTAAGTTATAGTAAATACTATTTCAAAATCATCTTTGTTAAATTATTTTACTATTTGCTACAGTATTCACTATTTTTAGCTCATCTTATCTTTTTTTCTTTGTTACAATGTTTATTATTTCTAATCCAAACACAAACTATTATAACCCAGAAAATAGTCTGCATCCCAAACATTAACTATTATAAACCACTTAGTATAATAACCAATTCAGCGCCTCAAACACCATCTAAACTTTTAGTTTTTGCTAAATATGTTTTTGAACTTTCAAAAGTCTTTAATAGGTCTTTTTAAACATTCAATATTGTGTCTAATAGGCCATAAGTTTTATGAAATATATAATAAGCCTCAAAACTTTCTATTGTGTGCCTAATAAGTATTTAAACTTTAAATTTTGTATTTAATAAACCCTCTATTTAACATTTAAAAAAATTTACTATTTTTTTAATAATATGTAGGTGGGGAATCAAACCTCTTATTTCGAGGTTAATAGTACAAGTACTATGCCAGTTAAACTATATTCATTTTGGCAAATTTACAAATTTATTAAACAAGAAATTGACAGTTTAATGATCTATTAAACACAAATTTCAATTTTATATAAAATAAATTCTTTAATTTTAAAAAATATCAAAAATTTTAAAATTTATTAAAAACAAATTAAAGGTTTAGAGACTTATTTAATAAAGTTTAATGATCTATAGATACACGTTTTAAAGTTTAACACATTTAGAGATTAAACTTGTAGATTAAACTTGTTTATCATAAATGAAAAACGCTTTATAAAAAACTAGATTAAATTTAGAGATAGATTATCTCTAAATAGATTTAAAGTGGTTAACTGGAAAAGATTTCAACCAAAAAAAAAACTAAAAAAAGGAAAGAGAAGAAAAAAAGTTTCAAGATGTGTAGTAATAAAAAATAGAGGAAAAATTATTTTTTTTTAGTTCTCGAGTTTTAAAAAATATGTAATTGGTCGATGAGTTTTCAAAATATACCTAGTCTTCAAGCTAATAAGAATATGTGTATTTAGTCTCTATGTCTTGTTTATATTTTTAGTTTATAAATTTTTAAAAATAGGTTCAAAATGTTGCAGCAAATTTTGTATATTTTAAATTAGAAAAATGATTTAAAAAAATTATCTCTTCTCTAAAATTATTTTTAAAACTTATTTTTTGAATTCATATAATTATTTAAAATGATAAAAAAAATTACTTCATAAAACTTTTTAAATCTATTCTAAAAACTTTGGACTAAAAAGTTACTTTTTAAAAATTCATGGACTAAATAAATCTATTTTCGAAAACTTAAAGACTAAAAAATTATGTTTTAAAAATTTAGAGGTGAAACGTACATATTTTTCCAAATTCAAAACTAAAAACGTAGTTTCCCAAAAGCATATTTCCAATTAATTTCTCACTTTTTAAATAACCTGCAAATACACATTGTTCGCACGAAGTTTCCTGAGAAACTTGTTTCGTGGAGTTAAACTTGTATTTATATAAGTTTGATGCGGATGTGATTCGATCTCTAGTACTTGATCCTCTGATTATCTCTCAACTGTACGCGTACGCTTGATGTATGGAAGCGGAGCGCGTTGATGCACGTGAAGTTGGAGTCTTGGATGGATGTGTGCATGCGTATCAAGCGGAGCGCGTGGATGCACTCAACGGATGTATGTATTCCAAGGAGCTTCAGTCTTCAAGTGTTCCAAGGAGCTTCAGTCTTCAAGTGTGTGATTCAGCTTCAGGAGTTAATGAGTCTTCTGATTGTAGGGTTCTCTTTAGGCTCTCTGAGTGTAAAAAAATTTCTGAACCTTGTAAATGAGGAGAATTTCTCTATTTATAGAGTTCTCAGGTGGGCTTTATGGGCTTGGACTTGACTGGTCCATGGGCCTGGCCCATTGGGCCCAACTAATTGGATTTGGGTCTTTGGGTCTTTGGGCCAAATTAAAGTCTATTTTTGGACTTAATTAAATTTTAGCCCAAACATTAATAATTAATTGAACCAAAAATAATTAATTTGATCCAACGATGAGGATGGAGACACGTGGCACCATCGAGGTTGCCAATTTTCGTCTTCAATTTCAATTTAGGGCACATGTAACATTCAATTAGTCCCAAATTTAATTATTTTTGACACCATCGAGGTTGCCAATTTTCGTCTTCAATTTCAATTTAGGGCACATGTAACATTCGTCCCAAATTTAATTATTTTATAATTTCGCCATTAATTTGGTAAATGACGTGGCAATTTGTGATTGGTCCAAAATTCCTCCTTCAACACATATATATACATATACACATATATACACTTTTACACAGATTTATTTTATTTTATTATTATTATTTTATTTTAATATTATGTGTGGGCAGATTTAACCCATACACACAAGGTAAGGTATCGTATTATTCATAAGATATCATTTTTTAGTGTCATTCCATGATTGTTTCTAAATGTATTAATATTCTTTAAAATAACAAATAGTTTTCTTATATATTTGTACAGATATCATTGGGGATGCTTTTCTCCGAAGCATATAATTAAATAAATATTCCGTTTATAACTCAATTGTATTTATTTATTTCATTTTACTTTTAAAAAAAAGTCGTTAATTTGTTCCTATCATTCTAAGAGGAGTGAGTTATTTGGCTAAGTATAAAGATGTCATAGGCTCAACTTTAAAGCCCAAAAAGATCAACAAGGACTATGAAGGTCGATCCATAAGATTAACCATGAAGGAAAAATAGTGCCTAAGGGCTAACATTCTAGACCAATTGTTCACACGAGATTTTCGAAGAAATTTAATTCGTGGAGTTGAACTTGTGTTTATATAAGTTTGATGCAGATGTGGTTCGATCTCTGGTACTTGATCTCTGATTCTCTCTCAACTGTACGCGTACGCTTGATGTATGGAAGCGGAGCGCGTGGATGCACGTGAAGTTGGAGTCGTATTCCAAGGAACTTGTGGATGCACGTGAAGTTGGAGTCGTATTCCAAGGAACTTTAGTCTTCAAGTATGATTCAGCTTTAGGAGTTAGTGAGTCTTCTGATTGTAGAAGTCTCTCGTAAAATTTCTCTACCTTGTAAATGAAAAGAACTTCTCTATTTATAGAGTTATCAGGTGGGTTTTATGGGCTTGGGCTTGATTGGTTCATGTACCTCACCCATTGAGCCCAACTAATTGGATTTTGGCCTTTGGGCCAAATTAAGTCTATTTTTGGACTTAATTAAATTTTAGCCCAAACATTAATAATTAATTGAACAAAAAAATAATTATTTTGATCCAACAGTGACGATGAAAACACGTGGCACATCGAGATTTGCCAATTTTGTGTCTTCAATTTCAATTTAGGACACATTAACTTTTAATTAGTCCCAAATTTAATTGTTTCTAATTTCGCCATTAATTTGAGAAATGACGTGGCAATTTGTGATTGGTCCAAAATTTCTCCTTCAACACCAACTACATGTGTTTTGAATCTGTCAATGGAGTAAAATCAAAGATTTGTAATGATCAAATTAAATTAGTTATAGTTCAGTCAATATCTTAAGAGATTAATTAGCCAAGTAACCGTTGCGAAACAACATCTATATATAAGCAAAAAAAAAAAAACATAAAATATTCAAGGTACATTGAAATCACTTTAAATTCTCTACTTTCCATCTCTATATCAAAATTGTTACTAACTTGATCGTCATAATGTTGATGGTTAAGCACCACATGGGTGCAAGATTCTTTTTATTTTGCAAGACTTCAATTTTTCAAGTATTATAAATTTACCATCAACTTTTCGATATCAACAATTTCTATTTATTTATTATAAATAATCATCAGTATTTAATTTTAAAATAGAAGTTAGTGGAAATTTAGGGCCCATTTGATAATGTTTCCGTTTCTTGTTTCCTGTTTCTGTTTCTCATTTTTTAAGAAACTGACTTGTTTGATAACCGTTCCCGTTTTTTGTTTCTAAAATTTGAGAAACGTTTTTTTAAAATGGGGCCAAATTTGATAGTAGTTTCTCCCTGTTCTGTTTCTATTCTATATCATATTGTTTCCTTTTTGTATCAAAACTTATTCATGGCTTGTTGGTAGTTAGTATGCCCATTACAATTTTTTACCTCTTGGTTGTGTGTTCAACTCCCAAAATTTGGTTTTTTTCCTTTTATGTTGTTATTTACAAAAATAATTTTGCTATATATTTTATTTTAATTTTGAATTTTAAAATTCTCCAATATTTATATTTATATATTATTTTAATTTCTAATATGTTTATTAATTTTTTTACCTTTCAAATTTCAACTCCAAAGATGGGTACTTTGATTTTTTTTTTGTTTTATATTTATTTCCATCTTTTATATTTTATTTATTAATTTTTCTATTTACAAAAATAATTTTGTTATATTTATATTTTATTTTATTTTAAATTTTAAAATTCTCCAATAATTAGATTTATATATTATTTTAATTTTCAATTTGTATATTAATTTGTTTTTATAATTCAACTTTTGAGTATTAAAATTTGCAATATGCATGTTTATATATTATTTTAATTCTAATATTTTAGTATATATGAAATCGAGTATAATTTTATATTATATAAATTTTGCTGACTAAAACATTCATTTAGCTTTATTTTAATATTTTACAATCACAAAATTTACATAATAATATAATTGGATTGGACTCGACATCACTTAAGATAAATGACTCAAAGTAGAGATGACAACGCCGATCAAATTTGGGCAACATATATGAAGGATAGGACGACACAACTTTGTTATTATATTTAGTTGTCATCGAGACTTACTTGTATTAGATGACACAAACTTTTGATAATATCTTTTTCGATATTTAATATATGACATATCTTTTTTTTTTTTATATTACATTATTACAAAAAAAAAAGAAAAAAAAGAAATAAGAAATAGTTATCAAACATGTTCCTGTTTTTTGTTCTAAAAAAAGAAGAAACAAAAAACAAGAAACAAGAAACAAGAAACGGGAACGTTATCAAACAGGCACTTAGAGATTTACTAAAAAAAATTGAGATTTTTTTTTCTTTTTGAGTTCATCAACATGTTGATGTGAAGATTTAAATTTATGATATTTTAGTTGAAAATTTAAGAACCCTAACAAGTTTAGTTATGTTTGGGTTGACCTCAAACATTTTGTGTTATTGTATATTTGTATTAAAGCTTAGTAAAGGGACAATTACGAGAGTAGCAAAACATAACATTAGTATATTTTTAAATCTAGCAATAATTTTTGGAAAATTTTCATAGAAAAAATGTCAAACTATTTACCGAAAATAACAAAAAAAAATATGGATAGATATTGATAGACTTCTATCAACATCTATCAGTGATAGACTTCTATCATTTTTATCACTGATAAACCCTGATAGACTTTTTATCAGCATCTATCACAATTATCTAAAAATTTTGCTATTTTGGGCAAATAGTTTCCCTTATTTTTCTATTTTTAAAAATTCCTCATAATTTTTTGCAAATGATTTTTTTTATATTTTGTAAGCATAGGAAAAAATTTAAACTGGATTTTTATTTTCTTTATTACTTCAAATTTACTCTCATTGGTGTATCAACAAGGTGTATATCAGTAATATGTCTAATATACTTTATATATTAGTCAACTGATATACAAAATATGAAGTATATTCAATTATACAATTGATATACTAAATTATTCTATTGATGTAACATTTATCAACTAACACGCGTTCATGGACTTTAGTTATTCTTTGACTTAAATTTGAATTCTTATTCATTTGTTCCGATATATTATTTTACTGGTACATTATCATCAATATATAATAGTTCAACTCAACTCTTTGGTATAATAATGAAAATAAATAAATAAACTCATTGTTAACTAAGAATTTTTTGCCAATCACGAATTGCCACATCATTAATTTAGATTAATGATTAATAAATTTGAGACCAATTACAAATTTACATGTGTTCTCAAATTAAAATAAAAGACATAAAAGTTGGCAAATCAAATAATGCCACCTGTCCAAGAATTGATCTATTAGTTAATGTCAGCTCGTCTAATCAAATTATGCCACATGGCGATTGGGCTTGGAGCTAGGTCATATTAGATTTATTAAAATAAATTGGGTCAAACTTAAATGAAAATCTATTAAAAAGAATTAATTAAAGTATAAGTCCAAAAGTTGAGTCTAGGTCAACCAAGCACAAGTCCATATAGGGTCTCCTAAAACTTTATAAATAGGAGAGGTCACCCATCATTTATAGCCGTCAAAAATTCAGAAATCAGAGAAGTCAGAGAATCCAGAGAATTTCAACATTCAGAATTAAGAAGATTTAAAGACTCGAAGACTTCTTCAACAAATTAAGCATCTCTTCTCTAAAAATTAATAGTCTCTTCTTCAACGAATTGATTGTCTATTCTTCAAAAAATTGATCGTCTCTTCTTTAAGGGGTTGATCGTCTTTTCGTCATTTACAAATTGAAGATTGAGCTTCTCAAAGATTTGAAGGCTTCAACAAATTGGTCGTCTCTTCGCCATGTACAAATTGAAGACTGATCTCCCTTAATTTGAGAACAAGCTCTCCAACCCTCAAATCAAAGTCAACAGATCAACAAGCCAAAGGCCGATCCAAGTCGACCAACAAGCCAGAAGGCCGATCCAAACAGATCAACAAGCCAAAGGCTGATCCAAACCAATATACAAGCCAGTTGCCGATTCAAACTGATCAACAAGCTAGAGGCTAATCAATAAGCCAAAAACCGATCCAAGCTGACCAACAAACTAGAAGCCGATCCAAACAGACCAACAAGCCAAAGCCCAATCTAACCCGATCAACAAGTCAGAGGAAAATTCAAATTGATCAACAAGTTAGAGGCTGATCAACAAGTCAAAGATCAATGATCAACAAGACAGAGGCGATCATCCAAGAAGATCAACAAGTCCAAAGGTTGATCCTTCAAAAAGATCATCAAGCCCAAAGGCCGCTCATTCAGGAAGATTAACAAGCTTAAGGATTTGTAGAGGTTGATGAAAATTAGAGACGGTAACATTTAAACTACAAATCAATAAAATCAAGTTCATTTTCACAATCTAAATTTTCTTTGTCGAAATCTCGTGTGAACACTCATCTTATTGGTAACATTCTCATTAAGGTATTTGTAGAGGTTGATGGTAATGTATTACATCTAATTATTTAACAACTTAAAATCTGAGGGTCTCAAAAACAAAGGAAACCTTCACAGTTGGTGAATGACAAGGTTTAGACGTGACTAAAATATTGGGTTTTATGCTATATAACCTCATAATAAATGTGCTATTTAATAATTTTATTTGCAATAATTAATTATCTATTACATGAAAAATTCAAAGTTATTGGTGTGAAAGAAGAATCTCTCGTTACCATTTAGAGCTTTGGAGATAACATAAAGTGTTGATTGTGAAGATCAATTTTAGCATGAGATTCTTTTTTTAAAATAAAAGATTAAAGAGAGACAATCAAAGTGTTGGAGGAGTAACTTGATATGAGATCTTTTTTTTGTTGTAGTTTCGTCTATAGTGCGCGACATGTTTTGTTTGTCATTGTTAAAGAAATGCGCCAATCACCAGCACGCGAGTTTAATCAATTTACTAGTATTTTGGCTAAGGAGCCAAGGGTTCTAAAAGTGAAATAAATGATTTAGTAAAAGTGGTAGCAAACCATCAAAGGATTGTAAAGGCAATAGTTGGAAAGAGAATATGAGATTGGAGCTAAGTATCTAGAGTTATTTGTAACAGTAATTTCGAGGACAAAAGTTCTTTAAGGTAGAGAGATCGTAGCACCTTGCAATTTTGGATACAATTAATTCTTGTCAACTAAAGTTTTCCTTGAATTTCATCTTGGTTAAGTAATTTGAATTAAGTTGTATTAGATGAAATTGTTGAATGAAACTAAATATTTGATCGAATGGTTGTTGAAGCCCTCAATCAAAAGAAATTTAGTATTTAATAGCGAACTGGATCAAACTACAGGGAGCCGAACTCAATTCCTTTAGGCTAGGAGAGGTTTGAATGGACAAATAAAGAAAGTAAATGAAAGATAAAGTTAAAAAAAAAAAAAAAATAAAATCCTACCAAGGTTTCCAATTAAAAGTAGTCTCTCATCCAATTGTAATTCTAATCTCGGGCTTACCAAATCAAATCGGTCAAGCTTCCAAGCACTTGGTCTACTTATTTGAGACGGTCGAGTAAGTTTAATTTTCTTAAGTTCATTGATTATAACAAAACATTACAACCAATTCTTATTATTTAATTAACTGGGCACGATAGTGTTCCATTATATCAACTTGATAATAAGCATAAGCACAATGGGAACACTAAGACAAACTCAATTAGGCAAGACAATTACACCTAAACAATTTCATTTCTTTTATCCTCGAGTCCTTAATTCAAGCTATGTGATCATGGAAAAAGCCATAGAAAAATACACATGAGCGAACTCTTATGCTACTAAAATTAAACAATCACTCAAGGCAATTACAGATCTAGACATCATGCTTAGTGATTGATAATTGTCAAAAAGTGCATGATTTCACTGTATATTGTGACTTTTCTTTAGTAAAACAAGAACTTCATATGATATTTTACCCCCAAAATGGCCTAAAATGAGTAAAATGAGCAAACACGTGTCTTTGAACTATCTGAAGTTAATTTTTAACTATTTTGATTTCATGAGTTTTTACAGAGGTTTTGACTTTTTTTTTTGTAGAAACGAACAATGATGCACCCGCATCGAAGGTTCGATGTGCCTGCATTAAAGCTCTAATTTTGGTTAGATCGCGCCTAATTGTTCAAATTTACTGGTTTTTCAGTCCACGACCATTTTTCAACTTCAAAGCTACTTGAGGGATGTTCAAGGCATGAATTTCAGTCATTCCTCACTTACCTTGGTCTATATTCTAGCCATTTTTCTTTAGCTTTTCGTTACAATTCCTTTGAAACTAAACGGTGAACCGCCCGATCGAACTGATGATTAACCAAAAAAATTTGGGCAGTTTAGTTATGTTTTTTTAGTGGTTCGGTACGATTTTTTATTATTCATTACATATTTGGCTGGTTCGATTTTAGTTCAATGCTTAAACGAATTTAACAAAACCACTTACACCTCAATAATGTTTTTAGTCCCTCTAATAAGAGATCAAATTTGTTTACAAAGTATAAATATTTGTTTTCAAAAAAAATTATAAAGTATAAAGAAAATTAACTCTTAATTTTGATTCTTTTTTTTAAAGTCTAAATTGTTACACAATTCAAACTATAGAACTAAAATGTTACTAATTAAAAATTCAAAAAAAAGTATTACAAATTTGAAAGTATTAGAATTAAATCATTACAAACTAAAGTTCATGAACTTAAATTATTACTTCTACGAAAGTTCAAGCATCAAGAGTATTTTTAAACAAAGTTAATATTAACTAGGCATTTTATGACAAAAAAAAAAAAAAACAAACATAATAAACAAATATTGTTCATCTATTTTTTTAATAATAGTATTAGTATATAATAAGAGAATGAAATTTAAGGTCCATCTTATTAATGACCGTTTGATAACCAATTCGTTTTTTGTTTTTTGTTTTTAGAAAACGAATCTGTTTGGTAACCAATTGATCAGTTTTCTGTTTTTCAATTTTAAAGAGGTTGAGGAATTTTGAAAATAGAAAAAAATAAAAGTCTCATTTGATAATTTTTTATTTTTATTTTTATTTTTATTTTTTTCCCGAAAACATATGTGTGCCCCTTGTTTTAGTGGTAGTGGTGTCTATCCTCAGCCTCTTAGTTTTGAGATCGATCCCTTAGGTGTGCATTATTATTATTTTCAGCCTTTTATAATTAAAAATTGGTTAAGCTATGCCTATAATCATAATATTAAATTTTCAACGATATGTCCGTAGAAAAATTCAGGAAAACAAAAAATAAGCATCAAAATGCTACTTATTTGAAAATAATAAAATATTTATTTACTAATTTAAATTTATTTTTTATTTTTATAATTTTTCTAGAAATATCCATCGAAATCAATATTTTATTGATATTTCCATCGAAATTTTAATTAGGGCTTCTATATTTCCATCGACATTGATATTTTAAACCTTGCCTATGGTTTTGGGTTCAATTCCCTCATCATGCAATATTTTTTTTTTTTTTGTGTGTTACTTTTGTTTCATTTCAATGATATAATGATGATTTCTACTTTTTATTTGGAATTAATAAAAATATTTTTAAAAATATTTTTACAAAATTATCTTAAATTCCTATAATTTAGTCTTACAAAAAATGAAACTATTTTCTAGTATTTTCTTGATATTTTTTTATATACAATTATTCACACATGGTAGAGATAACAAAATTGTTAAATTTGTTGAATTAGATTAATTATTTTAATTTTTTCTTTATTCTCATATAACTTTTGTTTTACTTTTGTTATGGGTTCAATTCGCATGCAATTCAATAAACTTTTTTTTTTCTTTTTTTACTTTAATTTCTTTTCCGTTTTATGGTATAATAATGATTTCTACTTTTTATATAGAATTAAATAAAAAATAATGTTCAAAATATTTTTACAAAATTATCTTAAGTAAATAACGTAAATTATTGAATTTACATTAATTGTCTTCAGTGTTTTCTTATTCTCTTATAATTTGATCTTACAAAGATGAAACTATTTTCTTATATTATTTATCGATATCTTTTTTACATACAATTAGTCACACATTATAGAGGGAACAAAATTATCACAAGGTAATATTGTGAATTTGTTGGTTTAGATTAATTGTTTTAGTTGTTACTTTATTTTCATATAGTTTTTTTTTTTGTCAATCTACTTATTTTTGTTATTTTTCTTTATTTTATTTGTTATTCATTTAAATTATTGATATTGCTTTATCAAACATAAAAATTTTAAGAAAGTAAAAAATAAATATACAATTTTAAATTATGTCATCAAAACCCATTTGATTTTATTTTATCAGAAAAAAGTATAAACCTAAAAAAGTCATCAAAACCTATTTTGAATTTTTAAAAGAGAATTTTTTTAAAAATAGAAAAATAAGGAAAACTATTTACACAAAATAGCAAAATTTTAAGATAGTTGTGATAGATGCTGATAGAAGTCTATCATAGTCTATCAGTAATAGAAATGATAGAAGTCTATCACTAATAGATGCTGATAGAAGTCTATCAATGTCTATTAGTGTTTTTTTGTTATTTTCTGTAAATAGTTTGACATTTTTTGTATCAGTGAAAATTTTCCTTTTTAAAAACTGAAAGAAAGAACACAATTATCAATCATGCTTTTAATTTTTTAATTTAAAAAAAACAAAAAATAGTTACCAAACACGTATAGTTTTTGTTTTTAAAAATTAAAAACTAAAAACAGTCTTTCAAAAACCAAAAAACAACGCCCGTTTAGTAACTATTTGATTTTTAATTTTTAATTTTTGAAAATTAAACTTACAAATACTCATTCCACTTCTAAATTTCTTGCTTAATTATCTACTTTTTATCAATGTTTTAAAAAATCACGTCAACTTTTGAAAACTAAAAAAATTAATTTTTAAAAACTTGTTTTCACATTTTTAAAATTTGGTTAAGAATTCAATTCTTGCACCTAAGAAAGATGCAAATCATGAATTGAGAGAAAATAGACTTAATTTTAAAAGACTAAAAACAAAAAACGAAATGATCATCAAACAGGAGGCAAATAGTTATCAAACGAGACTTTAGCATTTCATTTTCTATTTTTTGTTTTTATTTTTCATTTTTTAAAAAACTAAGCGGTTTCATAACCATTTTTTTTTTTTTTTTTGGTTTTTTGGTTTTGTAATTTTAAGTAAATTTTGAAAAAAAAATTCCAAAAACTTATTTTATTCTTCTAATACCCATAGTTTTCCTCTTTTTATCTTTTTTCAACAAACTTTTTCCTACTTTTTTTTCCCTCTAGAATTTCTCGTTATCTCTCTAATTTTTTAACCCTATATAATTTTAGTGCATTTGCAATATTATCGACCGTTTTTTACTTTTGCAAATATAATAAAAGGTTTACATTTTATGATGCGAACCGCGCAGGCCACCGTTTTTTACTTTTGCAAATATAACAAAAGGTTTAAATTTTATCATGTGAATAGTCTACGGCACAAAGTTATTATTATTACAAATATCATAAATTAAGTGTAAATTAGATGCTCATGTTTAGTGTCTATTGGCCATGTGTCATTCCTATATTTACTCATGTATTATCTATGTGTCTCAAGATAACACACTATTAGTATCCATGTAATCCACCTCCTACTCAACAAATTGCCTATAAATAGTGGCATTTTGTGGGTTTTATGTGACATACACACATTGGTGAGAAATTCAAAAAGTTTGGAAATAGTGGAGAAATTTGAATAGTTTTTTTTATTTAAGTTATTTATATATTTTATTATATTTTATTATTTTATATATATATATATATTTTATTATTATATTATATTTCTCCAATATTTGTATTGTTGTGGTGCCCGTTTTTCTCAATTTTACAACAATTATTTATATTTTATGCAATAATTTAAATGTAAGATTATTGTTTCATATTTTATCATTTCTAAAATATATTTAATTAGGATATTTTTGTCATTTCATTAGGATCTATGATGTGACACACATTGGTTATCTAAAACCTGACCATTAGTTTGTATGAAACAATTAAATAGGGAAACGTTTAATCGCGTTGCCCCAGGAAATTTTACAAAAAACAGTAACAATAATGCAGGGTTAAACATGCTTTTAAGATTAATAGAGAAAAGAGTATCTACCTTTAAAGAATTCTTCAAAATTTCTTTTCCTTCTCCCAAACTTGATGAAGTTGCAGTATGTACAGATTTGAGACACTACCAATTGACCTTCTCCATTGTTTTCTTTGAACAATGAAGATTGTGGGATCCTTCTGTTAAAAATAGAAGAAGGGGTAGATGAATTTGTTTTACAGAGAATTCTTTCTCTATGAGTTATGAGTGCAAGAGAGATTTGAGATAATTAAGAGAAGGAAAAGACGTATTTTTTTTCGCACTTTTAACTGCACATCTTTACAATTTGAAGGCACACAGAGAGGATAATTGTCTTTTCTCCACTATCTTGTTCCTTCTCCCCACTCTCCTACAATGCAAGGGAATTCCACTTTAAAATCTCTGTTTGTGAGCTAGCAGATGTACCTAATGGATCTACTGTTATAAACTCCAATAGTATGAAATTAATTAAAAATACTATCTTGTTCCTTCTCCCCACTCTCCTACAATGCAAGGGAATTCCACTTTAAAATCTCTGTTTGTGAGCTAGCAGATGTACCTAATGGATCTACTGTTATAAACTCCAATAGTATGAAATTAATTAAAAATTAATCAACATTTATTAACTATGAGTAGGAATAGGGTGATGCCTCATTGTTCAAGTCTAGGAATCAGTACTAAATCCTATCTACTTTCCCTAAAGTCGAGAAGCAGTGAATTCTATATTGTGAAGTTATGTTCCAGTATTAGATAGTATGAGGTTCCATCTCAAAACCAATTGACAATGAGAGGAGTAACCCATCTATATTATAAAGAGTGCGAGATCCCTTGATTTTTCCAATTTGGGATTCTTAACATGCCCCCTTAAGATGGTGCCTCTTTTGGGTACATCATTCTTGATCAGATCCCAATTTCATTTTATTAGACCTAATACCCGTTTGGGCTTTATGGGCTCTGATACCATATTAGATAGTACAGACTAGGTTCCATTTCAAAACCAATTGGTAATGAGAGGAGTAACTCATCTATGTTATAAAGAGTGAGAGATCCCTTGGTTTTTTTAATTTGGGATTCTCAACACCCAGCTCTTTACTTGGTATGGTCCCTAAAATGGTAGGCATATTGAGTCAACAGCTAGAGCCACTCTCACCTATACAAATTAAAGAACAACCCTTATAAGCAGGAGTTTATAACTCACTCAGGATTGAGATCGAGTTACATGGTTATCGTTTGAAATATAAAAACTCTTCATTTAACGGTATTACAAAAAGAAATTTAATATCGTGGTCCAGACTTATATAGACTCATTATATAGGATACCCCCACTTACATGTCATTACATGAACGATTTGGATCAAACCGTTGGTAACTGTTTGTAATACTTATAACATTTGCAACACTTACAAAGTGGGTCGTATCCATAGTGTTACAAGGATAAGACACCTAACCTTATCCATATACTATAGACTTTTTAGGTTATTTCTTGAACACGATCCAACTGTATGTCAAACATATACTGTTCAAGTTACATTAAATAACCTTGGATCTTAGTTTATTGGATTTTGAGTTATGCAAATAACAAATAACACTTATCTATTAGAAAAAAAGAATAAAACTTTATTTTTTCAATAATCAACAATTTGTTTGTAAATTTACAGACTACGAGATTTAGAACATAAATCCCAACACAATTAACATCCCAAACGTATCAGTAATATATTTGACAACATTCAACATTCAATCGATAGCTTATTTTGAAGTAAAACATGCATGTTTCATTTTATAAGTATAATATTCCAAGTGTATCAACAATATATCAGATTTAAAATATGAGTGTATCAAATATCAATTAGTAAATACTTGAAGTAATACATGAGTGTATCAATTACAATATATCTAACACAAATTAAAATTCGATATTCAACTTATGTTGAAGTAAAAATAAGTGGGTTCATTTTAAAAGCATGATATTCCAAGTGTATCAATAAAATATAAGATATAGGACATTAGTGTATCATAAATCAATCAGTAAATACTTGGAGTAAGACATGAATGTATCAGTAGTATATCTACCACTAATCAAGATACCAAGTGTATCGACAATGTATCTAATAGAAATAAACATAAATTATTTTGAAGTAAAACATTTGTGTTTTCAATTTATAAGCATGGTATTCTAAGTGTATCAACAATATATCAGATATAAGACACGAGTGTATTTGACATCAATCAGTAAATACTTGAAGTAATTCATGAGCCTATCAACAACATATCTAACACTAATGAGCATTCCAAGTGTATCAGAAGTATATCTAACAACAATCAACATTTAATTAGTAACTTATTTTAAAGTGAAGCACGTGCGTTTCATTTTATAAAGCATGATATTCTAAGTATATAAGCAATATATTAGATAAAAGACATGAGTGTATCAAACATCAATCCATAAATACTTGAAGTAAGACATGAGCGTAGCAATAGTATATCTTAACACCAATCAACATTCCAAGTGTATCAGCCATTTATCTAACACAAATCAACATTCAATCACTAACTTATTTTGAAGTAAAATATGTGTGTGTTTCATTTTATAAACATGATATTCCAAGTGTATTAGTAGTATATCAAATAGAATACATTAGTATGTAAGATATCAATTAGTATATACTTGAAGTAAGACACGAGTGTATCAACAATATATCAAAACCACATTTATCAACCCGTAATGAAAATTGGTGTAATCGTAAGGATATGCTATTGATAGATCAATCCTAATGGACCTGATTCACAAATGTAATTGAATTACTTTTGATCGCGTTTACATAACTAATCATTACTAATCCATCCATATTGATTCGTTTCCATAACCATAAAAAATTCCTTCTTAATTAAAATTATAATAGCGATTATGAGTATATGTAAACTCCCGAACATAAACGATTACTATTATCTAAATCTAATTGGGTATCTTATCTACATAAGATGTTTATAGGAAATGGTTGGAATTCCAATTTTACAATTTTTTTTTCATTATCATTAAATAGAAAATCTAAAATTTTGATAGAGTACGACATGTGATGTCCCCTATAGAACTGTAATAAAGGAGGCGATATATATAGAACTATATATATAGATATATAGATATATCTATATATATATCTGCACATGTTTATTAATAAATACAAGTCCTTATACATACTTCAATCGAATTCTACGACATGTGATGTCCCCCATAGAACTGTAATTAAGACACGAGTGTATCAACAATGTATCAAAACCACGTTTATCAACCCATAATGAAAATTGGTGTAATCGTAAGGATATGCTATTGATAGATCAATCCTAATGGACCTTATTCACAAATGTAATTGAATTATTTTTTATCCCATTTACATAGAAATATGAATGTGTCACATTTTACTGTTAATGTTATCATTACCATTATTGTTTGGCCCGAACGATAATGATAACGGTAACGATAGCGGTAAATGTAACAATAAATGTGGCAGATTCATAATTTTCATACTATTATAGTAACAATATCTGTAACGGTAATGAGAAAGGTAGTGGATCCTACGTAATTTTCAACCACAATCGGATTAAGCACCCTTCATTCCTCAATTAAAATTCGCGTTTGATAATAGATTTGGAGGTGGACCCCATAATTCATTACGATTAAGGAATACAGGTGAACAACAACAAACGTAATCAACTGGGACCCACTTTTTGTATTACCATTGACGGATTATGTTTAACTAGGGTAAATGTGACCTAAGATAAATTAATATTCTAAGTGTATAAGTAGTATATCTAACAACAATTAACATTCAACTAATTGGGTTGCGCTGATCTTTTTGCCATTTTTGCAAACATAAAAAGATGAAGACACGTGCTAGATTTTTATAATATATTATGCTAATAGTGCAACCAAGGTTTAAAATATCGATGTCGATGGAAATATCAAGGTCCTAATTTTATGAAAATTTCGATAGAAATTTCGATTTTGATGGATATTTCTAGAAAATTTATAAAAACAAAAAGTTTTAAAAATAAATTTAAATTAGTAAATAAACATTTTATTATTTTCAAATAAGTAAACATGTCTATTATTTATATTATATTTATATTAGTAGCATTTTGATACTTATTTTTTGTGTTTCGCGAATTTTTCTACGATATAATGAAAATATCGATTAATCCCTCATGTCGATATCGAACCCATGGAAACGTAAAAATATCGATGAAAATATTGATAAATCGATGGAAATTTAATACTATGAGTGCAACCGGCTCTAATTTTTATTTCTCTCTAATTTTGTTCATCACTATAGTAACTTTTTTCTCTCCCTAAATTGTTTGTGTTTATTTAACTTTAATTTCTCTTTATCTTCTAATATATCTCTCTAAAAAATAAATACTTTTCCAAAATTTCTCTCCCTAACTTATTTATTCCTATCATTTCTCTCTCTAATAAATAAATTTCTTAGCTAAATATTAAGAGTTTTTTTCCTCTACAAAATTTTTCTTCTTCCAACTTTTCGTTTTTTTTTCCTCATCGTTATTTATTTATCTAACATATCATTTACTCATAATCTCTCTCTAAAATTTCTCTTTTTATATTTAACTTTATTTTTTCTAAAATTTATCTATTTCCCTCCAACTTCTTCTTTCATAACCAATATTTTTTTGTGAAGTTTAACTAATATTTTCTCTCAAACAAATCACTAATCTAGTTTTTATATAAAAAATAATTTTCTTTCACATCTCTAAATTTACCTTGTTTTATTTTTCTTGGTAAACCTATAATTTCGTTTGGGTTGGTGTAGCATTCAAAATAATTACTGGTAACCGTGCTTCTAGAAAAATCAGCTATAAAATGAAGTAAATTAGTGTTTTGTATATTTGAGTTTTGAGCTTGAAAAGGTAGGTTATAGTGTTCGATAAATATTAAATTGTTGTGATTAATAGTAATTACTAAATAAACTCGCTATCAACATTTGTATAAATTTTTTTTGTTGATAATTTATATATTTAAATTGTAACATCTCCAAAAAATTTTTCAAGTGTTTGAACATTACTTATTTGGATTTATTTGAATTTGGTTTGATATTCTGGATCTAAGATTTAATCATGGAATTCAAATTTGAATTGGATGTTTATTTTGGAGAATATGGTCAATTTTGCTATCGAGATATGTGTAACATTATAAATATATATTTAAAATAAATATATATTTATTATAATAATATATATTATATAATTATATATTTATTATATATTTATTTTAATATATATTTGATATTAAGTATATAATTATTTAACCTCGATTTGCGTGCAAAAGAAATAGAAAAAAATTAGTCTTCTTCTTCCTCGCGTTCGCACAGTGCCGCGTCTCGCGTCTGCCGTCGCTCCGATCGCGTTCCGCCGCCAGCCATCGCGCCTCGTGTCTACTGCCAGTCCGATTGCCAGCCGTTGCGCCTCCCGCCGCGCCAGTCCGATCACACGCCACGCCAGCCGCCGCTAATCTGTCGCTGGCAGCCGCCGCTCACCAGTCGTCTCCGATCACGTCGGCCAGCCACAGCGCGCCGCCGCCGTTTGGATCTGGCCGTTCGCGCTGCCTCTGTTATGAGAAGTTCCACAGTTTGTCGGTAGGTTTGGGGTAAGATTATCTTTCTGTTTGGGGCTCTTGTCAAATCTAGATACCCAATGAATTTTGGTTTAAGCATGAGCATTGTTCACACTGTTTAGGTCGAAGACTTAAAAGAGTGTGGTCGTGGCCGCTTTGTTTTGAAGCTCGAAGCGTTGAGGTGGGTACTGGAGTTATTGGAGTTTGGTGTTGGTTGGGAGAAAACTTCCTCTGTTAACGGTATGATTTGGGTTTTTGTGTTAGGATTGGAGTTTGGGCAAGGGTCCTAGGTGGTTGTTACTAACTTCGTAATATTGAGGTAAGTGGTTCTATTGCTGGGCAGGCCTTCAGGCCAGGCCTCAGCCTGTCTCAACATTATTTTATCCTGCCATGATTTTAGCATGCATGCTTAAGACCCTTGGTTATTAAGAATTTGCTAATTGTATACATGTGTATGTTTGGCCGCTTGCTATGATTGTTAAATATGTATGTATGTGTGATTAAGTCTCTGCTAGATACCCGTGTTGTCCCATGCTAAAAGTTGTGAACCGTCAGGTTCACCTTTAGTTTTGACGGTGTGCCATCAGGCCACTAGACATGCGTGGACCGACGGGTTCACCTCCATGTTCGTTAGTGTGGGTCATCAGGCTCACAGTTTAGCAGTGACGGCGTGCTCTCAGGCCGCTAGGCATGGTGACAGGACAGTTTGTCCATGTATCTAGAAATCCCAGCAATGAGATTAGTTACTAAGTTTTTATACTCACCTCTTCCATTTTATAGTTTCAGGTAAGGGCAGAAATGGACTGGGGGACGACAGAAAGAATCCGTGATCGGGCCAGTTAGGGACTAGTTGAAGCTTCCGCGATCTAATTGTTCACATTTTTTTTTGTCATTGATGAGTCGTTCAACTTTTGTTTTCTAAATTTGTTTCATTGCTTAATTATTTGGATTGAATAACTCATTTTCCTGGTTAGGGGTACCCCGCTCAACTATTAATTTGGTTTACGTAATTATTTACTATTTATTATTATTATTATTATTATTTTAAAAGGGATTTTGGATCAATCAAGCGTAATTATTTATTTTATAATTTCATGGAGTTTAGTCATGTGTACGAAAGGTGTGTATGCATGCATGTAGTAACGACTTTTGAAAGTCGGGTCTTTACAGTTGGTATCAGAGTCTAGGTTTTAGGTTCTGTAGACTGACTTACAATGTAAGTCTAGATTGTCCCATTTAGCCATAACGGATTCTTCGTCGCCGCCAGGTATGTTAAAATAAATTACAAAATCACAGTATAGATATTTATGTGTATGGTGTGTGCATGCAGGACTTTACCTGTTTGATTGTTGTGTTGGCTGGCCTCCTTCTCTTTTTGGTGCGAGTGTAATGGGTAATTGTTAGGTGATGGTGCCAAAAGACAAAGGGAAGAAAAAGGTCAAAGTCACACAGCAAAATTCCGTAGGCCCAGACCCCCCAGCGCTGGAGGATCCCCCGCTGCCTAGAGACCCTTCTGGGTCAGGGTGGCAACAAACACAAACCAGGAGTCAAGCGGAGGGTATGAACGTGCCTTCACGCACGCCGGTCCCTCCAGGCACACCGACAGAATTTACAACCATGGCAACAACAATAGGGGAAGTGTTACTGGGAAAGATGAAAGAGATGATGGACGAGCGACTAGCCTAGTTCGCCCAGTCTCAGCAGGCACCAGTCCAACCAGCTCAAGTACCACAGGGGCAGGCCCAACAGCAGAACGTGCAGGACCTGTCTGTTGAAGCTAAACATCTGAGGGGTTTCAGGAAGTATAACCCTCACACCTTCGATGGGTCACTGAAGGATCCTACAAAGGCGGAAATGTGGTTGTCATCGATTGAGAAAATTTTTCGCTATATGAAGTGTCCAGATGACCAGAAACTTCAGTGTGTCGTGTTTATGTTGACAGACAATGTAGAAATTTGGTGGCGCTCAGCAGAGAAGACTATAGACAAGCTGTCCCATTTTGCCCCAAAACTTGTGGCCACTGAGAAGGACCGGACAAAAATGTTTATTCAAGGCTTGAGGAGCAGAATACGAGGGTTGGTGCATGCGATAGAGCCCCAAACCTTTTCTGCAGCACTTCGTGCCGCCGTAAGGATCGACGCGGATGCTAGGGACGGAGGTGAGTACAAAAAGCTGGAAGCTGGGGTTTTTGTGGGGCAGAAGAGGAAAGCATCTGAGCTAGCACCGAGGGACCAGCCGTCGGACAGACCCTTGCGACACTATCGACAGCAAGCTTTAGAGTCAGGCTGGGTAGAGAGGAGCCGACCAGTGTGTGGCACTTGTAGAAGGCGGCATTGGGGACGATATTTGGCTGGCTTCGGAGTTTGTTTTCACTGCAGGCAAGAGGGGCATTTAGTTGACAGATGCCCTAACAGGAACAGGTCGAGTAGTAGATGCCAGTCTACCGGTTTTAGTCAGAGGGCTTCGAGCGCCCCACAGCAACAGCAACAAGGCCGAGTATTCACTACAACTCAGCGAGAGGCAGACAAATCTAATTCAGTGGTTACAGGTACACTCCCTATCTTGGGATATTATGCTTTAGCTCTATTTGATTTAGGCTCGTCGCATTCTTTCATTTCATCTTTATTTGTGAGGCGGGTCATGTTAGAACTAGAACCTCTGAATTATGTGTTATCAGTTTCAACTCCGTCAGGAGAACTTATGTTAGCTAGTGAGAGAGTCAAGGGTTGCCAGTTAGTGATAGCGGGGCACCTGCTTTATGTAACCTTGATAGTGTTAGATATGCGGGATTTCGATGTTATCTTGGGCATGGATTGGTTACTCGCTAATCATGCCAGCATTGACTGTGCCCGTAAGGAGGTGATTTTCAGTCCTCCCACGGGGACCAGCTTCAAGTTTAAAGGGGTCGGGACCGTGGTTTTGCCCAAAGTGATTTTCGCCCTAAAAGCCCATAGGCTACTTAATCAAGGGACTTGGGGTGTCTTGGCTAATGTAGTGGATACTAGAGACACTGAGGTCGCTTTGACCTCAGAGCCAGTTGTTAGAGATTATCCCAACGTCTTTCCAGAGGATCTGCCAAGTTTACCACCGTACCGAGAGATAGACTTCGCCATTGAATTGAAACCAGGTACGACACTCATCTCGAAGGCTCCTTACAGAATGGCCCCTGCAGAGTTGAAAGAGCTTAAGGTTCAATTGTAAGAACTGCTGGACAAGGGTTTCATACGATCGAGCGTGTCACCTTAGGGTGTGCCAGTGTTGTTTGTAAGGAAGAAGGATGGGTCACTGCGCTTATGCATTGACTATCGAGAGTTAAACAAGGTAACTGTCAAGAACAAGTACCCTCTTCCCCGGATTGATGATATATTTGACCAGTTACAGGGAGCGACTGTATTCTCCAAGATTGACCTTCGTTCAGGGTATCACCAGTTGAGGATTAAGGATAGTGATATTGCGAAGACGACATTCTGTTCCAGGTATGGGCATTATGAGTTTATTGTAATGTCGTTTGGCTTGACCAATGCTCCTGCAGCATTCATGGACTTGATGAATAGGGTGTTCAAGGAATCCCTCTACACCTTCATGATAGTTTTCATTGATGACATTCTGATTTATTCCAAAACGGAGGCAGAGCATGAGGAGCATTTGCGAAAAGTCTTGGAGACTTTGAGATCAAACCAACTGTATGCCAAGTTCTCTAAGTGCGAGTTCTGGTTGCACCAGGTGTCCTTTCTAGGACATGTGGTGTCGAAGGAGGGAGTATCGGTGGATCCAGCTAAGATCGAGGCAGTTCTGAGTTGGTCTCTCCCTTCAACCGTCAGCGAGGTGCGCAGTTTTCTGGGCCTAGCAGGCTATTACCATCGCTTTGTTAAAGATTTTTCCTGGATAGCCACCCTCTTAACTCAGTTGACTAGGAATGGAGTTTCGTTTGACTAGAGTAAAGCTTGCGAAGACAGTTTCCAGGACCTTAAGCAGAGATTGGTTACCGCACCAGTTCTCACAGTACCAGACAGTTCAGGGAGTTTTGTGGTTTACAGTGATGCTTCAAAGAAAGGGCTGGGGTGTGTGTTGATGCAACATGGTAAAGTAATTGCTTATGCTTCTCGTCAGTTGAAGATTCATGAAAGAAACTATCCCACTCATGACCTGGAGTTAGCAGCAGTGGTTTTTGCCTTGAAGATTTGGCGTCATTATTTGTATGGGGAGATGATACAAATTTTTATGGACCACAAGAGCTTGAAGTACTTCTTCACTCAGAAGGAGTTGAATATGAGACAGCGCAGATAGCTTGAGTTGGTGAAGGATTATGACTGCGAGATTATGTACCATCCAGGCAAGTCAAATGTGGTAGCAGATGCTTTAAGCAGAAAGACAGTTCACTTAGCAGCTCTAATTACCAGGCAGGTCCAACTGCGCCACGAGTTCAAACGAGTAGGAATCGCGGTAGCAGTAGGGGAAGTCACTTCCCAGTTGGCACAGCTGACAGTTCAACCAACCCTGAGGCAGAGACTTATCGAGGCTTAGGTCAGCGATCCGTATCTTGTGGAGAAGCTTCACTTGGTTGAGGCAGGGCAAGGGGGAGAGTTCACGGTATCCGCAGGTGGTGGTCTGTCATATCAGGGATGCCTATGTGTACCAATAGATGAGGACCTTATGAAGGAATTGTTGATAGAAGCCCATAACTCACCGTTCACAGTGCATCCAGGAAGCACCAAGATGTACCAAGACTTGAAACAATATTACTGGTGGCACAATATGAAGAGAGAGATAGCAGAATTTGTCAGTAAGTGCTTGGTGTGTCAACAAGTGAAGGCCTCAAGACAGAAGCCGACAGGTCTGTTGCAACCCCTAAGCATACCTGAGCGGAAGTAGGAGAACGTGTAGATGGATTTTGTACTGGATTTGCCAAGAACAGCCACAAGTCTTTCGGTGATATGGGTAGTGGTGGTTAGACTCACGAAGTTAGCTCATTTTATTTCAGGGAAGCCTACATATTCAGTGAACAAGTGGGCTCAGTTGTATCTGAAGGAGGTGGTGAGGCTTCATGGGGTGCCAGTGTCTATCGTGTCTGACAGGGACCCTCGTTTCACGTCCAGTTTTTGGAAGAGTCTGAAAGCAACGTTGGGTACTCGGTTAGATTTCAGCACAACTTTTCACCCACAGTCTGATGGTCAAACAAAGCGTTTGAACCATATTCTGGAGGATATGTTACGCGCCTGCGCGCTGGAGTTTTCAGGGAGTTGGGATTCTCATTTGCACCTTATGGAGTTTGCATATAATAATAGCTACCAGGCTACTATTGGCATGGCGCCATTTGAGGCTTTGTATGAGACCCGAGTTGCTTCAGATTACAAACGAAGCCGTTCAGAAGATCAGAGCAAGAATGCAAACAGCCCAGAGTAGATAGAAGAGTTATGCTGACGTTAGGCGCAAAGATTTGGAATTTGAGGTAGGAGAGAATGTGTTCCTGAAAGTGGCACCTATGAAAAGTGTCCTGAGATTTAGGAGGAAGGGAAAGTTAAGTCCCCGTTTTATTGGACCTTCTGAGGTGTTGGAACGAATAGGCCCTATGGTGTACCGGTTAGCGCTACCGCCGTCTCTTTCGGCAGTTCACAATATTTTTCATGTTTCTATGTTGAGGAAGTATGTGGCGGACCCATCTCATGTGGTAGATCTCGAGCCATTGCAGTTGAAGAGAACTTAAGTTATGAAGAGTAGCCGATCCAGATTCTAGCAAAAGAGGTGAAGGTCCTGCGCAACAAGGAGTTACTGTTGGTGAAGGTGTTGTGGCAGAAGCATCATCTTAAGGAAGCGACGTGGGAGCGAGAAGATGAGATGAGAATTCAGTATCCAGAACTATTTCAAGATTGAGACTTTCGAGGACGAAAGTTTTTTTTTAGGGGGAAGGAATGTAACATCCCAAAAAAATTTTTTCAAGCGTTTGAACATTACTTGTTTGGATTTATTTGAATTTGGTTTGATATTTTGGATTTAAGATTTAATCATGGAATTCAAATTTGAATTGGATGTTTATTTTGGAGAATATGGTGAATTTTGGGAGAAGAAAAAGGAATAATATCGAGATATGTGTAACATTATAAATATTATTTAAAATAAATATATTATATAATTATATATTTATTTTAATATATATATTTGATATTAAGTATATAATTATTTAACCTCGATTTGCGTGCAAAAGAAATAGAAAAAAATTAGTCTTCTTCTTGCTCGCGTTCGCACAGTACCGCGCCTCACGTCTGCCGCCGCTCAGATCGCGTTCTGCCGCCAGCCGTCGCGCCTCGCGTCTACTGCCAGTCCGATCGCTAGCCGTCGCGCCTCCCGCCGCGCTGTCCGATCACGCGCCACGCTAGCCGTTGCACCAGTCCGATTGCATGCAGCGCCAGTCGCCGCTGTTCTGTCGCTGCCAGCCGCCGCACGCCAGTCGTCGCCGATCACGTCCGCCGCCGTTTGGATTTGGCCGTTCGCGCCGCCTCTGTTATGAGAAGTTCCACAGTTTGTCGGTAGGTTCGGGGTAAGATTATCTTTCTGTTTGGGGCTCTTGTCAAATCTAGATACCCAATGAATTTTGGTTTAAGCATGAGCATTGTTCACACTGTTTAGGTCGAAGACTTAAAAGAGTGTGGTCGTGGCCGCTTTGTTTTGAAGCTCGAAGCGTTGAGGTGGGTACTGGAGTTATTGGAGTTTGGTGTTGGTTGGGAGAAAACTTCCTCTGTTAACTGTATGGTTTGGGTTTTTGTGTTAGGATTGGAGTTTGGGCAAGGGTCCTACGTGATTGTTACTGACTTCGTAATATTGAGGTAAGTGGTTCTATTGCTGGGTTGGCCTTCAGGCCAAGCCTCAGCCTGTCTCAACATTATTTTATCCTGCCATGATTTTAGCATGTATGCTTAGGACCCTTGGTTATTAAGATTTTGCTAGTTGTATACATGTGTATGTCTGACCGCTTGCTATGATTGTTAAATATGTATGTATGTGTGATTAAGTCTCTGCCAGACACCCGTGTTGTCCCATGCTAAAAGTTGTGAACCGTCAGGTTCACCTTTAGTTTTGACGGTGTGCCATCAGGCCACTAGACATGCGTGGACCGACGGGTTCACCTCCATGTTCGTTAGTGTGGGTCATCAGGCTCACAGTTTAGCAGTGACGGCGTGCCCTTAGGCCGCTAGGCATGGTGACAGGGCAGTTTGTCCATGTATCCAGAAATCCCAGCAATGGGATTACTTACTGAGTTTTTATACTCACCCCTTCCATTTTATAATTTCAGGTAAGGGCAGAAACGGACTGGAGGGCGACAGAAAGAATTCGTGACCGGGCCAGTTAGGGACTAGTTGAAGCTTCCACGTTCTAATTGTTCACGTTTTTTTGTCATTGATGAGTCGTTCAACTTTCGTTTTCTAAATTTGTTTCATTGCTTAATTATTTGGATTGAATAACTCATTTTCCTAGTTAGGGGTACCCCGCTCAACTATTAATTTGGTTTACTTAATTATTTACCATTTATTTTTATTTTTATTATTATTATTTTTTAAAAGGGATTTTGGATCAATCAAGCGTAATTATTTATTTTATAATTTCATGGAGTTTAGTCATGTGTACGAAAGGTGTCGTAATGAGTGTATGCATGCATGTAGTAGCGGCTTCTGAAAGTCGGGTCGTTACATAAATATTTGTTTAAAATGTCATGTCATATATATTCTTTCAACTTAAGGTCATATTTTGTTTGCTTTATATTATTTCTTAGTATAAGATTATATTTTAAATAAAGGAAAATTAGATGCAATTTTTTAAATAAAAAAGTATGATATTATTTAAGGAAAAATCAGTGGAATTGAACTTAATTGATTTGAAAATTTAGGATATAGAATTTGGTTTTGGTGAGAAACCCATTAAATATACAAATCAATTTTACTTTATTAAGAATAAATTGAGAATGGAAGATTTATTAGGGGGTAACATGATTCTACAAGAATCTATCTTCAAAAGCTAGTAAGGAATAGATTTTAAAAATAGTGAAAATGAACGTGTGGTTAAGAAAGTAGTTCTAACAAATTTATTAATAATAAATCTTACCAAACGCCAATATAGTTAAGATTTTTACGTAATCACTTCTAACGTTCTCAAAAGTAATCCCAAATAGTCGGTGTCTCTAAATTTTTATGGAAAAAAAATTCATTTTTACCTTAAACTTGACATGTTTGCGCTAATTTTAATTATAAAATTTTAATTTCATCAATTTAAACCTTAAAAACATGACAGATTGTTTCAAATTTAACTTTATAGTTTCAATTTCATCAACTTAAACCTCACCATGGTGTTTTTTTTTTCTACTGTCTGAAATTTTATGTGCGCTCAATTTTTTTTTTTTTAATTTTTATCAACTTTTATTGACATTGAAGGTTCAATTTGTTGTAATGTTATGAAATTAAAAGCTTAAGGTTAAAATTGATATAGTCTTCATAGTTTGAGGTTTAAATTGATGAAATTAAAAGTTTGGGGTTAAAGTTCATACAACCTAAGTTAATTTACATATCTTTACACATTTTTCTCTCTCAAAAAATCTCTTCATCGATCAACAAACATGTATGTTTTTCTTATTTATTTTTAAAATATCAAACATATATGACTTTTGTTTTTAAAAGGGAAAATAAAAAAAATAGAATATTAATAATTTAGGCCCAGATGGGTAATCATTTGATTTTTAATTTTTTAGCTTTTAAAAATTAGCCTATAAACACCTATTTCACTTCTAAATTTATTGTTTTGTTATCTACTTCTACCAATATTTTAAAAAACCAAACCAAATTTTGAAAACTAAAATAAGTAGGCCCCGTTTGGTAACAATTTGATTTTTAGTTTCTCGTTTTTTAAAATTGAGCCTATAGACACTCATTCCATCTCTAAGTGCCCGTTTAGATTGACTTGAGAAAAAAATATTTTTCAAAAAATTCATTTTTATTTAAACTCTTTTGATAAAAACTGTTTAAAATACACTTCAAAATCTATTTTGAGAGCTTGCCAAACACTCCAATTTTTTTCTTGATTATGTTATCTACTTTTTACAAATCATTTAAAAAACCAAGCCAAATTTGAAAATTAAAAAAGTAGTTTTTGAAACTTATTTTTGTTTTTGAAATTTGGCTAAGAATTCAACTCTTGTACTTATGAAATATGCAAATCATTATAAGTAATTGAGACGAAATATGCTTAATTTTAGAAAACTAAAAACTAAAATGAAATGGTTACCAAATGAGGCCATAATTTTTAAACTTTTTTTTTTTTTTTTTTGGAACTTTGCTAATGGAAGGAGAGAAAGTTGTCGAGGCCTTCAATGAATCAATCAAATAACATTTATAATTACCAATCATGAACTTCAACTACTAGGTTGTATCAGTAGCAAGAATGGGTCAAACCATAGAGTGCTTAGGATAGAATCTCTCTAAGCTAAATTTGTCTTAGGAAAGCAGGTAAAGAGAAAGAGGGGGGATTTGACTGGATAAACTAAATGCGGGAAATTAAAGTGCGGAAAGTAAGATAGATTGAGAGAGAGAGCGATAGCATGAGTTTACCTTAGCTAACTTAAGAGATCGTTGGACTATTTATGGATTAATCATCGGTTTATCATATGAATTGAGTTATTGAGTTATCTAATTATCAAGACCAATCGACTGTCCAGTAGTGTTTGTCAGAATTCCTTTATAGAAAATCAACTCAGATGCCAATTTCTAAATTAACTAAATAGGTGTCTCGCAATGCCTACTACTTAGTTAATCACATTAAGCTTTTGGATTGATTTGAGACATTAGATTAAAAAATTGGCCTAGTTTAACCTAGAGCTTTTCTACTCCTTAGGTTTTGTTATCTTTCGTTACTAATGACTTTGGTAGTGTTAGGATCAAATCATAACTATAACTCAATCTCGTTGCTACTCAAATTAAGCATGCTTTTGTTATGAATCCCAACATACATAGCTATATACACATACAACCTATGCTTTGAGACGACTAATCTGTTACATTAATCAAACATACATTACACATGGAATCAAGCAAATAATAGAAAACAAGAACAATCAGAAAATCCATAAACATTCATTAAAATCTCTCTAAACCATAAACAAGTGCTCAAAAAACTTCAAAATCGACATTTGGGATCTAGCTGATCATCCTAAGTCAAATCTCGACGCCATAATCTTTATTACAATGAAAATTCAAGACAAATCCCATGAGCTTTGGCCAAGAATAGCCAAAACACGAGCTTGAAGCTCGTAAAATGAGTCTAAACTCTCCTCCTTAATCAAGAATGTGAAAGAACACTTTTATAGTCTGCTTAATGGCGTTGCAACGCGGCTGCATCTCAATGGCCTTGGTGTCATAGTGTTGCAGCGTGCACATGCACATGATGCACGATGGTGCTGCGGCGCTGTAGCGCAACGCTGCAATGGTTCTCATCCTCTCCTTTTGTATTTCCCTTTTACTTTTCTTATCTTCCCTTTGCTCTTTACATGTGTTAAGATATATGTTCGTTTTGAACAAACCAAACAAAGGAAACTTCTAACCCAAGGAAAAAACCAAGAATACACTACTCAATAAAAAAACTCATTATTGTTGAGTAAGTAATCAACATGTAAATTAATCTATAGTTTAGTGTTTATGTTAATTTTGTTTTATTTAGTTCAACAATATTTAAAGTGAGAGAATTCGAACTTCTGATCTCTTAATCGAGAGTATATATACCTTAACCAATTAAATCATACACAAAGATGACATTAAATTCCTCCAGGATTTTTGAAAGTTATAATGTAGCAACTTTCTTGAACTCAAATTATTTCTAATTCAGCTTACCTGTATTGAATTCACTAGGAAGATGGTCACCTCATGACGATTCAATTCGATGAGTGAAACAATTTTATCACAAATGCTTAATTATATACCAATTCAAGGAAGGTTTGGTTTATTCTTAATTGTACTTTTTCCTCCAGAAATCTTGCTAGTGTTATGCAATCATAATCAAATCTTAGGCATAACCATTTAGTTTTAAATATTGATCAACTTATAAACACTACTATTTTAAAATTTTTTTTTGTTATTATCCACAAGTTTTGAAAACTAAAACAAAAAATATTTGGGTGCATCCTAGGGTTATATCCATGTTTTTGTAACCACCCCAGTTGTCCTACTACAGTTTTTTCACGTGAAAAGTTGCTATTTTCTATCTTAAAAAAAATGTTTTGAGTCTTTTTTTACTGTATTGCTGGTGTGATATACAAAAAATAGGTACAGCTCAAGATGCACTCAAATATTGCTCAACTAAATTTTTTTTAAACTTGTTTTATTTTTTGAATTTGAGTAAAAATTGAAATATTTTATAATTAATGTCAACACTACTACAAAAACTGTATTACTTGACATTTTTTCCAAGTCAACTATCAAGCCCATGTCAAGAATAAGACCAATATTTTTGACCAGGTAAACTCGTCAAGTTGATATTAACTTGATATGTAATAAATTTAAAGTACATGGAGTCTGTCGACTTATTTTAAACGTCAAGTGTCTAGATTCTTGATATTTATTATGGATCAAGGTGTTTAGAACTTGACATTTTTTACTTGTCAAATGTAACTTCTGTTTGACACTTGTTATGGATCAAGGTTTTTAGGACTTGATAGGTTTTGCTTGTCAAATATAACTTCTTCTTGACACCTAAAAAATGACAAACTAATTAATACTTTATACATTTTGTTTGTCAAGTTTGTATGTGCTTTTTTTTTAAAAAAAATTGTATTATTAGAAATTACCTATAATTGCTCCTGTTTTAAAGTCTAGCAATGATATAATTTAATTGAAGAGAATAATAATTTATTAACCAAATAAAAAAACAACACATATAAATAAACAATTTAAGCATCAATCAACCAAAATTTTCCACCAAACTAACAAAGTTCGTATATCTTGAACATATATTGTCATATACTTACAACTTTATGTTAACAAAGTTCACAACAAAGTTTCACCAATATCTTTCACAAAAGTTCACTTCTTCAATGTCGTCAATATATAACTTACAACCTCATGAAAGATTTCTAAGTTAGAAGAATATGGACAACTCCATATGAACAATTTTAAAAGTATAACTAACTATCAACCCCATATGAACAAATTTCCAAAACTAAAATCAACTCCCTCCACCATATGAACAATTCCAAAAACTATACCTATCAATCTCATATGAAGTAATCATAGCCAAATCCTTGCTCACTATGCTCCCGCCTCCACAAGAATAATGTAGTCCCACCTTAAACTTGTCGATTTTAACACCTACATCGATTGAAATAACATACCAAAAACCACAACATATAGATTGAAATAACTTAAAAATTACTAAAGTTAAGCACCACAACCTAGAAAGTCCTAAAGACTCAAGGAAAAAGCAAATGACACCATGATAACATGAGAGATATTAACCACAATTAAAACTCAAATAGCAGTAAAAACAATGTTATTAAGCTATGTTTAATATTAGTTAAACCATATGAGTTATGAAACTAATCCAACAATTAAATCAACTTACTTTCTTCCAATACTTCAACCCCTACCAATTAAACATTCCAAAATCACTATGTAATTAATACATACTTAATTTTTAATAAGATAAAAACAAAAAAAGTGTTTTGATTCACTAACCTAACACAAATCTGGCCACCAGAGCCTTCCTCCGTCAATCCACACCCTTTCCGGACAATGCACATTAACATTAGCACCAAATTCTATCAAAGTTCTACCAAAAAGAATATTATCTTAATACTAGCGTTCACTTAATTTAAGACTTGAATTCAATTATGAAAGAAAAATATACTTTTCTAAATGACTCAAGGACTTTATATAAATAATAACCATATATTTAAAATGACCATATAAAAATTAAAAGATGTATAATAATTCATACAAACTGATATAAATTTGGGGGCAAAGTACTAGTGTGTTGTTAATTTGATTTTCTATTTTTTATAATTGAGAGAACTGAAAGTGTGGGACATTATGATGTTGTGGGAGAGAAAGAAACAAGAGAATGGATGCATGAAAAAGCAAGTTAGTTGAAGTAAGGGGATAAGGCTAAAGGCTAAGGCAACACGCACACAAACAAAGAGTAAAGTAAATATGCAAAACGGAATAGGTATTTAAATAGGCAAAAACCTCTTGTAGCAATATTTTCTTCTTTCGTCTAAGTTAAATTGATTCCACAATGTAATTGGAGAGAAATATTTTATTAAGCTATGTTCTATAACTTTACGTGCATTGGCATATGCTATACAAGATTATTTAACGTGATATTTTCACTAACTAGGATATTTTAAAATTTCTTCATTCCTTTAGGAAAACTCTTGACTAGTTGATCAGAAAGGAAAGTGGTAAACATAAGTTAACATAAATGTTAACTTACAATAGGTACTCAAATGAAGGTTGAAAGTCAAGTCTTGGAGGAGATGTATAAGTATTAGTCTCCACCCATTGTGCAAATTGAAGCTTCAATTGCATCTGTCAATCCTCTTTTTTTTGTGCTATAGAACCTTATAAAGAAAGACCCATAGTGAGAACAAAAGAACACATTATATTCAGATAAAATTAAATAATTCAGTTGAGGAAAAAGGGGACAAAGGGTGTACCTGTACCAAGCTGCAATCTCTTAAGCAAATTCTGATTCATTACCTCCCGTACTACCTAAGTGACTATAGATAGAATTCCAAAGAGATAATTGTCTCCAACAATCTGCAAGACATGAACATAAGTGGTTAACTTGTTGCAACTAAAAGTAAAACTCTCAGCAGAAACAATTCTCTACTTTAGACTTCATGCTCCTTAACACAAAAGTCTCATTGTGTAATCCATTCTTTTCTGTTAGACAAGAATTAGTACAAAAAAGCTAATGCCAAATATGATACAAATTTAACAACACTATCTCATTAATATTGTACTGTTAACAACAAAACTCTGAAACCAACAAAATTAGTGCAACATATACAGTCCTCACTTCACTAGTATCCACCGACTCAAAGAAAAATGAAATGAAAATACATCACAGAGTAGTAGCAGAAATCTCCACTGATATACCTCGAAAATCAAACAAATCGAGAAAGAAAAAAAAACCTAGTTCATCAATGTATTCCAGCGAGATGGAGTGCGTTGCGGTTAGATCCAGTAAGATGGAGTGTGCAGCGATCAGATCCCAACTACGTAGACTAGGAAAAAGAAAAGAAAAAAAGCAATTGAGAAAAGAAAGAAACAGGAAAGCATAAGCTTTCGATATTTACCTTTGCATTATTCAGTCGTGCCATAGAGGTCACTGACACCCCGATTTCCTTAATCTAACGATAAGCTCTCATAATCCACAAAACCTAAAAGCTTCCCTCCGAATAGTAGAACGATGCCCCAATGGCGAGACGTGGGAGGGAGATCAAAAAGTCGACATGAGAGAGCGACGAGAAGTTCAAAGGGGTTAGAAAAACTTACAGATACAATACCGTGGGTGTGAAAGGCGATGAGAGAAAAGAGATAATATAGGAGAGGTTGAATCGACAACGAAGAGAGAATAAGGAGCCGAAAAGAGAGAGGAATCGTGAAGTGAGGAAGAAAACGTGAAGAAGAAGAAGAAAATCAGAAGTCGAAGCTCTAGGGTTACGGGAAAAGTAGAGAAATAAGGGATGAGGGATGGGGGGCTTTGAAAAAGAGGGAAAATAAAAGGGTCTGAACATAATCGAGTGCCCTATTTGATATTTTTAAACTTTTAATTCAACATAAAATTATTTTTGACATTCAAAACATGACAAGTAAATTACAAAAACTTTTGACGTTTTAAAAATGTCAAGTTTAGGTTAGTGTGAAAAAATCCAAAAAATTCCGTAAAACTCTGCTTTTTTTCATTATTCTTGACGTTTTTCTTAAAAATTACATATTTACTTGACATTTTTTTCATAAAAACGTCAAGTAATTAAAAGTTGCAAACGTCAAGTAATGCAGTTTTTGTAGTAGTGCAACATACCCTTTATAGCGTTATCAAATAAGCAACTCATATCAACAATAATTCTTGGAAGGATAGTTCATGCATGGTGGGCTATTCAAGTTTAAGCTTGGAGAGACACATTCCATAACTCGTATCAACACTCAATCTTCCTCTAATGTGGAGTCTCCTACTTTGTTGTGGTTGATTTTATGGCTTTAGTTATTATATTAGTTTTATTGAACGTTTATTTTTTGATGTACCTGAATTTACTTTCTTTCTTCCATGTTAGAAACTTGTAAAGCTCTTCTTCTTTGTGAGGCTTAGGCTAAGAAACTTTTAAATTGTTCTCTTGTTCATCTTCATAATGGAGATGGAGAATTCCGTTCTTTCCTACCTTTCTTAAAAACTCATGCTATTGAACATCACATGTGTTGGGTTATTTCACACTTTTGTGGAAAGCCCAATAAGGCCCCAAGTTGGGCCATTAAGTTTTTATTTGAGCTAACAAGAAAAAGAGAAATTGCACAAAAGGACCAAAATGGGACACTTAATTGGTAAAATGGCCATTTTTTTTGAAGGGAAATTATTATAAACAGAAAAATATCAAACTGTTTACAAATATAGAAAATTTTTGTTGTCTATTAGTGGTAGACCGCGATAGAATTCTATCGCTTTCTATCGCTCAAGCAAATAGTTTGACTCATTTTTCTATATTTGAAAATAACCCTTTTTTGAATTATATATTTTATGGCCAAAACTGATAGATGTACAAACATGCAGCGAAAGTTAATTGGATCAAATTATACTCTAACATGCTTAAATTTAAGGACAAATATACATTATAAAAGGGGGAAAACCACAATTTAGAACTACAACCTTTGAAGCTCGAAATTCACCCTTGATTCTTGATGAAATTGATCACAAACGATATGTAGACTACTATAAGAGCCTTCTCTACTATTCTCTGGTCTTAGATTGGATGGTGGGATCCAAAATTGTGGCGAATTTGAAGGAAAATCGGAAAAGAAGAGTCTATGTGTTCTTGGAAGTTTTCGTACTTAATTAACACTTAATTATCCAAAACTTCAACCATTTCTCAGCCACAAAAACTCTCGTTTTATAGAGAAACAACATGCAAGGAGAGTTAACCAAAAATTGACACCAAAATCTAAGTAAATAAGTGGTATTTGTGGCTTGCTAAGGTGAACACACCAAAGGTTAAAGTAGAGATAGTGGGAAAATCCAACCATTTGGATTTTAACAATTCAAAAATTGAATTTCTTAAATTCAATTTTAATTTTTGAATTTTAAATAAAATTAAATTAAATAAATTATTTATAAAATTATTTATAAATTAAATTATTAATAATATTAATTTAATATCAAATATTAAAATAATATTATACTCACACCAATCCGACTTATCCGAAAAACTAATTTCTTCGAATATGAATCCTTATTCACATTTTCAATATTTAAATCACATTTAAATATTTCCAACTCTCTTTATTGTTTAATTCAAAAAAAAAAAAAACAATTATACGTTTAGAGTATCGAATATAAATAACGACTTTTTCCTAATTCGATTTTGAATGATTCAAAATCTTTCATCACACTAATCTAAGGTTTAGTCCATTATGAGCTAATAGAGGGACCTCATGGCTCTACAGATCATGAGCTCCAACGATCCGAGATTAATCGACCAAACTCTTTAACCTAGTTAACCAACATTCGTTAACTAATGGGATACTCCACTAACGCCCGTAGTTGCACTCTCCTCACTGTAGATATATTTCTATCCATTTGATATAACCATAATCAATAAGTCAACCCTTTACAGATTGTTCATAATCTCAGCTGGGTCAATTACCGTCTTGCCCCTGGATTACATTTTGTTCCTTAAGTACCACTGACCTTCTAATGAACAATTGGTTTGTGATCCAACCAACAAACCGAGTCCCTCTCGGGCCAATGAGAGGGTGAGCCTCTTGTTCAAGACGTGGAATCAACAGTTAAGGGAATAACCTCTCTATTATCCCTAAAGTCAGGTAGGAGTGAATTTCGTCTTGTAGGACTATGTCCCCAACTATCTACTCGGTCTTACTCCTGAAATAGGAGGCTTACTGAGTCAGAAAACTTGGGTCACTCTCACCCGTGCAGATCTAAGGATAGTCCCAAATAGATAGGAGTTCATAATTAGCTCAGGATTAAGATCGAGTTATCTAGGTCATCTAATTGAAATAGTCAGTGTTTAACAGTAAACAACATTTTTAAGTAACAATGACTATTTCGTGGTTGGGTCTTATGGAAACTCATTGCATAGAACGTCCCCACTCACATGTCTCCACATGAACAATTCAGGATCACATCGTTTGTATTGAATACAAAGTGAGCAGCATCCAACAGTGTCCCTAGAATAAGGTACCCAACCTAATCCTTATACTATAAACAATTTTGACTATATACTTGAACTTGATCCACTTTATGTCTCTACATAGAGTCCAAGTATTTATACTATAGCCATGGGTTCTTAATTTATTGGATTTTGATTATATTAACAACAATTCACATATTCAATAACAACTTTATTGATAAACTTTAATAACAATTTTATGGATAATAGAAAATGTTAAAAGTTTACAAACCATGAGTTTTAGGACATAAAACCTAACAAACTCTCACTTGGACTAAAACTCCTAGTGGGGATATATACATAATGTTGAGTTTATAGAGAGAGAAAACAAATAAATACAATAAACTAGGGCATCGATACCCATATCTTTCTCCCACTTGCCCTAGATTATATAACTCGAAGTCCTAGACTCACTAGGTGACCCGCAAATACTTTAGTCGTGAGGGCCTTTGTAAACGGATCAGCAATGTTGTCTTCTGACGGTACCTGTCTGACGACAACGTCTCCTCTTTAGACTATCTTCCTGATGAGATGATACTTGCGCTCAATGTATTTTCAGCTCTTATGGCTTCAAGGTTCTCTTGAATTTGCAACTGCACCACTGTTATCACAATATAGAGTGATAGGTAGATGCATATTTGGAACCATTTTCAAATTGGTTAAGAACTTCCTAAGCCATACTGCTTCCTTTGCTGCTTTACATGCTGCTACATATTCAACTTCCATGGTGGAGTCAGCAATAGAACCTTGCTTAATACTCCTTCAAACTATTGCTCCTCCATTCAGATTGAACAATGATCTCGATGTAGATTTCATGGAATCTATATCGGTCTAAAAATCAGAGTCAATGTATCCTATAAGGATCAAATCCTTACTACTATACACGAGCACATAGTACCTCGTCCACCTTAGATACTTGAGGATATTCTTAACGACATTCCAATGATCATATCCAGGATTGGATTGGAACCTACTGACAATTCCTACTGCATAGTATATGTTAGGTCATGTACACAACATACCATACATTAAACTATCAACTGCTGATGCATAGGAAATGCATCTCATATCCTCAACTTCTTGAGGTGTCTTAGGACACTGTTCATTTGACAAGTGAATTCCATGTTTGAATGGTAATAGACCTCTCTTGAAATTCTGCATCTTATATCTAGACAACATTTTGTCAATATATGATGCTTGAGACATGGCTAACGTTTTGTTCTTGTGATTCTACACTATTTGGATTCCAAGAACAAACTGAGTCTCTCTCAAATTTTTTATTTGGAATTGGGTCAATAGCCATTGTTTTGTGTCAGTTAGGAATCCTACCTCTGCCAATGAGAATGATATCGTCTACATACAAAACTAAGAAAGCTATAGTGGAGTTAATAATTTTCTTGTAAACACAAGGTTTATCAACATTTTATTCAAAACCATGAGATTTTATCGCAATATCAAATCTCATATTCTAGGATCGAAATGCTTGGTTCAACCCATAAATGGATCATTTAAGTTTGCAAACTTTTTGCTCCTGACTTGTTCTATAAACCCCTCTGGTTGAGTCATATAGATACTTTCCTCAAGTTAACCATTCAAAAAAGCTGTCTTGACATCCATTTGCCAAATTTCATAATCATAATACGTGGCAATGGATAAAGTATTCTAATCGATTTTATCATGGCAACAAGAGAGAAGGTTTCTTCATAGTCCATCCCCTCGACTTGGGTATAACCCTTTGCCACAAGTTGAGCCTTAAAGGTCTGTACCTTACCGGCATGATCTCTTTTCCTTTTGTAGATCTATTTACAACCAATAGGTCTTACCTCACTTGGTTGATCTACAAGTTCCTAGACCGAATTGTAGTACATAGACTCCATTTCGAGGTCTATGGCCTTGATCCACTGATCTCGGTCTATATCATTCATTGTCTGTTTATAGGCAATGGATCATCTAACCCATCATCAGGTATGATGAGTTTGGTTTCATTTAAACCTATGCAACGGTCAGGTTGATGAATAATCCTCCCACTACGTCGAGGCTCTCTCAATTTTTGAGAAGGGTGAGATGACCAAATGTGCTAATTCTATCAACAACTCTTGTTGAAGGACCAACTTGATCAATAACTCTTATTGATTTATCTGTAGTTTCTTCCAAAATCTCTTTTGATACCAGGTTGTTGTGTGGTTGATGATCTCTCATATGGTCTTCCTCTAGAAAAGTAGTGTTTGTCGATACAAGCACTTTATCATCTTGAGAATCATAAAATAAACCACCTTTTGTTTCTTTTGGATATCCCACAAATAGGCATAATTTGTATATCTACATATCCCCGGCAACAACATCAAAAACTTGTTGCGCTCAGAATGTGTATAAATAAATGTGCAATGCGATATGTTCCTCCTGTTGAGTTAGAAGAAATTAGTCTATTTGATGCGGTGAACGCAAGTTTTCCTACCCTAAATACAAGTATAAACTTAGAGGAAGGTCCTAGTGAGTCTAGGGTCGAACACGGGGACTTTTATATACTCGCGATTAAATCAATGCTTGATTTCTATGCGATGAAATTTGTACAAAGAAATGCTGAGATGGAATTTATGTATAAACTAAACTATTAATTACAAGGACAAGAGAGAGATGCGATGAGTGAGCGTGGATGATGATAAATGTCAATGAGTTGCAGTCTTGAGTCAAGCAGTATGCGATGAAATAGAAATCAATATAAGAATAGTGTTAATAAGAATTTATAATATTTTCTCGACTAATGCATGAAATGCGATTATCAACCTCTAAAATTAAAACTGACCTCTCGGCATTTGAACCACATTTTATCTTATCTCTAATATGTATGCGATGATTGACTTAATTGAAGATCTTACATTATCTCTAAAGCAATACTTCTTTTTGCTTAATGTTTTTTATAGTTTCTTTACTCTCTCAAGCAAGAACTCGTTCCCTAAACCTATCTCTCAACAAATTTAAGCAAAGGATTAAGTGAACATTAAACAATAAAATGGTTACTCATGCTTAGTTTTAAAAATACTAGTTTAATCTTCTTAACCCATTAAGAAATTAGCTACTCATGATGGACGAAGAAATACTCATGGATGAATGGCAAGAACTCATATTGATATCAAGATTCAAGAAATCTTTCAATATCAAATTTTAATACAAAAATGAGCAAGGAATAGAAATGAAAACGAAAACATCGAGCCGTCGAGAAAATGTCATGATCTCTTCGGGTTTGAATCGACTACTATTGACAAGAATGCTTCAAGGTTGGAGTTGAACTCTCACTATTCTAAGAAGAATTCTAAAGTTTCATTTAGAATTCTGCAGAGAAAAGCTTGAGGATTGACAATGGCATCTCTCTCTCTCTTGGGAAAGTTGATCTCTCGACTGAACTAACTCTTCCTTCAGTATTTGGGCTGGCTATTTATAGGCGTAGAAAAGGTGAAGCTTTGAGCTTCTCTCCAATGATTTCACTAACGCCACGCATTTAATTCCGTGTCCTACTGTACCAACTTCATCGCGTCATAGGTTCATTGGTTCTTCCGTAAACCTATCAAATCAGCTACAACTTGCTCTATAGATTTGACAGTCACAGCCTATGTGTTTGTCAGTTTGTCTTTTATCGCATCGAGTTGGGCGCCTTCTCTATATTCATGTGATCACAGCTGCAACATTCTTCTATAATTCTTCTTTTCTTCTTTCATTCCTGCGATGAAATATAAAATTCTCATAATTTTCAAATTTTAAGCACTTGTAAACGCATGGTCGCAAACATGATTATTTTCTAGAATTCATGTCATAATAGTGTCATTTCCTTGTGAATTTCGCTAATTTCTTTGAATAAAAAGACGGAATAACTTGTATTTCTACAAGCTATCAAACGATGTTCCAATTTCTTTGGGTTTTTCACCAACATGTGTGCCGAGCAATCCGAGATTCTGAAGTGACATAAATTACCTTTACGCCCTCTCCATAACTCGTAAGGTGTTTCTGAAACACGTTTAGAGGGAATATTGTTCAAAATATATATTGCAGTCTCAACTTCATATCCCCAAAACGAATTAGGCAACTGAGCATAGCTTATCATTGATCGAATCATGTCTAACAAGGTTTTGTTTCTCCTTTCAGCTACACCATTCTGCTGAGGCATACCAAGTGTAGACAGTTGAGATTGAATTCCATATCCTATCAAATAGTCCTGAAATTTTAAATCCATATACTCTCTACCTCGATCTGATCAAAGCGTCTTAATAGTTTTACCTAAGGGGTTCTAAACCTTAGCTTCATACTCCTTGAACTTTTTAAGAGCTTCAGACTTATGATGCATTAGGTAAATATAACCATACCTTGAATAATCATCAATAAAACTGATGAAATATTCATACCCTCCACGTGCCTTGACATTTATTGACCCACAAAGATTTGAATGCATGAGTTCTAGGGGCTTTTTGGCTCTAAGACAATTTTCCAGTAAAAGATTGGTCATCTTACCCTCAAGACATGATTCACACATAGGTAAAAAGTCATCTTCTAACTGACTTAGGAGTCCACTCTTAACCAATCTCCCAATCATATTGAGATTTATGTGACCAAGTCTCAAGTGCCAAAGATAGATACTTTGAGAAACATGTTGCCTTTTGCTTTGAGTTTCAACTGTTTTAAACATTTTAGTATTATAAACAGCTTTAACTTTGGTAGGTTTTAACTTATATAAGTTGTTTTATAAATTTGCAGAACATATTGGAATACCTCTTTTACTAATGAGCTCTTCATTAATGTAAAAAGTTACTCGTATATATGTTCAAGCAAACAAGAGATAAATATTAAATTCCTACTACAATTAGGAACATAAGTACATTTTCAAGCAAAATGAATCTATCTCTAAAAAATAACTTCATATCTCTCACTACTTTGGCTGAGTTGAGCTCCCCTGATCCAACCCTGAGAGTTATCTCGCCATCTTGAAGCTGTTTCCATAAACTAGTTTCCTGAAAATAAGAACAAACGTGATTAGTGGCCCCTGAATCCAGTATCCAAGTTGAGTTGTCACTTTTCACTAAACATGTTTTGATAACTAGTAATTCATATTTACCTTCTCTTTCTTAGCATTTTTCTCAACTAGGTATTACGGGCTGTGCTCGTCTTAATTACAGTGGAAATATTTTTCTTTGTCTACAACTTAAACCTTTCCCTTGCCTTTTCTTTTTGCAGGACCTTTGACTTTCCCTTTTCCCTTTTTCTTCATTTGAGTACCTTTATTATGAGAAGTTGCAGGGCCAAATTTTGCAATGACCCAACTTTCTATAGGTCGTTACTTCATGCATGCATACATTTCAAAACAACACTTTCAATATATTTGGCTAAAATCAAAGAAATTTATAAAATAAATGACTTCATTAAATTTAAATAATTAAAAATCTTGGATCGGGGTACCCCTAAAAAAATTATAAAACCAGAACTGTGAGCTTTGAATAAAACCTCTAACAATGCAAAACCAAAATTTCTAATTTAAACATTCAGACTGAGATTTAAAAACATGAAAACATAAAAACATGAGCGGAAGAATGGACTGGACCCAATGGCACGGTCACAGGTTCTTCCTGTCATTCGCCTGTCTATCCTTGCCTTTACCTGAAAGTTGTAACATAAGAAAGGGTGAGTATAAAAATATCAGTAAGTGACCCACTACCAGGTCTATCTAGTAAACTTGTTAATTTTCCCACACGGGACATGTGTACAAATCATAACATGGGCATAATAGTGAACTCGAAGGAACACAAATCATGGCAGTCGTGGTGATCTCGAAGGAACACATATCATAGCAGTCTGGTGATCCCGAAGGAACACATATCATGGTAGTCTAGTGATCCCGAAGGAACACATATTATAGCAGTCTAGTGATTTCGAAGGAACACCTATCATCGCAGTCAAGTGAACCCGAAGGAACACATATCATCGCAGTCTAGTGAACCCGAAGGAATACATATCATCGCAGTCTAGTGTACACAACCCAAAAGGATAACTAACTGTTACTATTTAACATGACATGCATCAAACCAACCAATAGGCCTTAAATCTTAATTATCATAGCATGTAAATTATCATCATAAAGTTTCATGTTGTGGTCATAAAATCATAGCTTGTAGACTTTCAGCATACCCAAACCAATTCATTCATGAGCGAAACATAAACAAGTCATTCCAATATATTCAACTTAACAGTAATAATTTGGGTAGCGTGCCAGCTCGAAGGCGAGCCGGTAGTAAACCACTTACCTCGATATCAAGCTTAATTATTTTAGCCAAACAACTAATCTCTTTCAACCTTTAGAAATCTTGAATAAATCCTACAACATGAATTTAATTAAAATTTACATTTAATGCCTAAGCACAAACATAAACTTGTTCCAATTGTCTCCAAACAATTTACCCGAAGTACAACCAAGTCTCAATCGTCTTCCAAACTCCAAACAATGAGTCCAACCTAGAAAAAAAATTAATATTACGGGTTAAAAACCCAATTTCCAGCACCAATAAAACTTTCAAAATAACTTTCAAGACATTGTCACTCACCAAAATTGATCCAAAATCGCCAAATCGAACTTTATTTCACTAAACAGCACACTTCTGCCTTCAAAAGTTCTCCAAAACTCACTCCTAATGCTAATAATACAACAACATCAACCAATTTGGGTCACAAATGAATGGGTAATCAAGGAATTGCAAGAAAACTCACCAATACTCGAAAAACATCATCCAATTTTATAGGTACTGTTCAGCAGCTATTACAGACAAACCAGAGCTCAAAACAACAATCCAATCGTACCGAATGACTCCCTATGTCTCCCAAACAGGCTGATAAAATTTCAATATGATCCAACGGTTGAAACTTCGGAAACGACAATTTTCCGGGAGCTGTCGCTGAAAAACGAAACTGCATTGCTCCTTTTCCCTTCTCCATTTTTCGGTGTATTTTTCTCCCTCTCTACCTTATTAGGTTACTTTATAATATATATATACAATCTCAAACTCTAATTCCTTAATAAATTATATATATATATATATATATATATATGAGAGATTTTTAAAAATAGAAAAACAAAGGAAAATATTTACACAAAATAGCAAAATTTTTAGATAGTTGTGATAGACGCTGATAGAAGTCTATCAGGGTTTATCACTAATAGAAATGATAGAAGTCTATCACTGATAGATGCTGATAGAAGTCTATCAATGTCTATCAGTGTTTTTTTTGCTATTTTCTGTAAATAGTTTGAAATTTTTTCTATCTGTGAAAATTTCCCTATATATACTTTAAATTTCTTTTTCCTCCACCAATTCAACTAAAGAAATTAAATCTCCCAAATTAAAATTCAATCTACACCAATTGAATTTAAACCCAAATCTTTTATCCTGTTTAATTTAAATTGAATTATCTTCTCAAAATAATTCAATTAAGCCTTAAAACTTTAAAATAACACCCAAATAATTTAAGGTAATTAAATTAAATTACCTAAAATTTTGGGTTGTCACAAATTTAGTCCCCGAGGACGATCCCTCTGAGGAATTTCCTTGAAGTATTAGCAACGCTTGCTTCTGCTTCAAAACCTTTATTCTTTAACAAAGATTGATAAACTTAGAGCTCGTTAAGAAGAGTTGTCAGACTATACTATATTTTATTCATCATGGTGTTAGTTCGAAACTGTAGAAAGTTCTTCGGAAGGGATTCCATGATGAAATTAACTTGATCTTCTCATTAATGACAACTTCATTTACTTCTGCGATATTGAAATGGATCATCATGTTCAGAACATGCTCACAAAGGTTTCTTCTTTCATACTGCCGTTGTAAACATACTTTAAAGCGTCATGCATGACCGACGAGGACAATTGTCCAAACATCACCTGCAGTGAGTCCATGATCTCCTTTGCGGTGACCATATTCTCATGCTTTTTGGATAATATATCAGATATACCGGCCAAAATGCATGTCTGGGCCTTACCATTTGTCCTAGTTCACTTTTCATAGGCATCCCAAACATTTTGGTTTGTCGTTGAGCTGAGAACTGGAGGACACTCCTCCGTTAAAAAAAATCGGAGATCTTCTATGACCAATATTGTATTGATGTTTGATTTTCATGTAGTGTAATTATCACTGTTTAATTTACCAGAGGTTATTAATTGAATTATCATGCTTGTCATTACTGAAATAATAAACAAATTCTATTAGTGAAAAGAATAACCCTACTAATCCAATAAGTTTTAGCAACTAATAATGTACCCATGTCATTATTATTCTGCAACGATATTTTAGTGAGTCAAAATAACTGCTACCATGGGGTAGTAAATTACTCCTTCACTAAACCAAACAATTTGATTAAATACTAATACCAAAATAACTCTTATTCTTATAGTATTTAATTATCGTTTATTTGGTCAAGAACTTACTAACACTTAGTAAATCTTGTAAGTGTAGACCCTGCACTTTCAGATTTCAAAGATCAGAATCAAACAAGCTTTCGAAGGAAAGTCAATGCTGAAACCGAACTTAAGAAATCCTATCCATTTCTGGAGTTCACGGTGTTCCGAATCTTATGTTACAAACCCTTCGACTGGATAAGCGCCTATTATTACACTAAACATGTGCAATATAGGAATCTCATGGTGTGACCTAATGTAAGAGACCGTAGGAACGTGTTGACACACTCCTTCACCCACTTACTATGAACAACTTTTCCTATTCACCTTGCTATTGACTCAAGCATACACTTTCCGAATGGAGTAGTCGCGGTAAAAGCGACACGAAGCTAAGCATGAATCTCACAATGTGAACTTTTAGGGACGTGAGAGCTAAAAATAATATATTGTATATACCATTTTCTCCCACTTAAGTGTTCTAGACGGTTTGGGTATACTTTTACTTAGGTATATTTTGGCTAATAAAACATAACTTAAGTCTAGGGGAGTTTTTAAAAATAGAAAAATGAGAAAAACTATTTACAAAAATAGCAAAACTTTTAGATAGTTGTGATAGACACTGATAGAAGTCTATCAGGGTCTATCAATGATAGAAATGATAGAAGTCTATCAATGTCTATCAGTATTTTTTTTGCTAATTTTTGTAAATAGTTTGACATTTTTTTTATCTGTGAAAATTTCCCTTAAGTCTAGGTGATTAATCCGAGCATAACGATTATACTGGATTTTAACCTACGATGTCTAAGTGATAAACCATTGATTACCTCACACCACTCACGCATGCTCATAAAATCGAGCTAACTTAACTCAGGCGCTGATTCAATCCCTAGGTAAGAGGTGCTTCGTAAACCGTCAACTTAAGTACCTCCAACCTTAGACAGAATTTTGTCGAGTGTGTCTCGTAAACTTAGTTTTAGAAGAAATTGACCTAATTTAACTATTAAACTAAATTGATTTGAGGTGCACCAGTTTATCCTGAGTGAGCATGTAATTTATCTTTGTTATATATTTTAATTTATAACATACATTCGTATATATATATCATAAATTAATATTACAATTATACTAATTCTCATGATATCCTAAACATGCATACTATATATTATAACAATTATAACATACTTGCTATGTGTGATACATGCTTATCCTATGGTGGGATTTTTAAATCTATATGGCATACATTATGCATAAGAGATTTTAATTGAATTAAAACATACATTCACAATGCATAATTAATTAAACAATTACTAAGATGGGTTGGTTTTTGGCATTTCAGGCACACAAACACTAAATTATTATAAAATAATTAAGAAAACTCCTCCAAGTCGGCCCCGAACCATTGGAACTGACCTGAACCACCCTTAAAGTGCTTGAACTGGCCTCCAAAGTGTCAAAAATGGTATGAATCGACTGGAAAGGTGGCAAAAAGGCCGAACCGGTTCGGTTAAACCAAATCATCTTCTTCCTCGCGTGCATCTGGAAAAATATGAACTGTGTCATGACGTTGCTGAGGAGTGTCACGATGCTATCTTAAAGAATCAGCATCCCTGTTATTCAACCAACAGCCTTCTAGCTCCATTTCTTCAAATTACAGCATAATTTCAACTCTAATGACTACAACCAATTACAGACTCTTCCACACACATCAAGGCCTAATTACAAGGGTTTAATTACAACAAATTTCAACAATTGAAAGAGTAATTTGATACCAAAAACCATAAAACTCCATTTTAGAGCAACATTCATTCATCTCATGAATTCTCAACCCCACCAACGCAAATTGAGTGAATTAACATGCTCTGATGATAAACTTAGGATTATGGATAATAGTTTATTAGTTTTTAGTTTATTGGATTTAGGATTATATTAACAAAAATTCACATATTCAATAACAACTTTATTGATAAACTTCATAACAACTTTATGGATAATAGAACATGTTAAAAGTTTACAAACCACGGGTTTTAGGACATAAAACCCAACATAAACGTGATGTGTAGGGCCCCATCTCTCTATTTAATTTTCCAATTCTAACGCTTCCAAGGGGTATATTTGTTGGGATTAGTACCCTAAATCTCGTGGGTCTCGTAGTTTGTATTTTGTAAATGACAATTTATTTATTTAATAAAATAAGAAGTATTTTATTTGACATTTAGAATGCATTAAATCAATCCAATAAACTAAGATCCTAGGTTATTTAATGTAACTTGACCAGTATATTATAGACATACAAGTGGATCGTGCTCAGGTAATAACCTAAAAGAATATATGGATAAAGTGGGTGCTTTATCTTGGTAACACTGCTGATACGACCCACTTTGTAAATGTTATAATATTTTTAAGTATTACAAAAGATTTGATCCAAATCGTTTATGTGGAGACATGTGAGTGCTATCTTGTATAAATAGTTTGTATAAGATCGGACCACGAAATGATTAGTCTCTCTTTATAACACTATCGATTGAAGAAACTATCGTTTCATAGGATGCCCGTAAATAACTCGATCTCAACCCTGAGTGAGTTATGAACTCCTCTATGAGGGCAACCTTTGATTTATGTGGGTGAGAGTGGCCCATGTCGCTGACTTAATAAGCCTTACCATTTTGGGGATTTGTCCAAATAGGGAGCTGGGAATATAGTTACACAAGAAGGAATTTACTCATTCCCGCCTTTAGAGAAAGTAGATGAATTTCTCCCTTAAGTGCTGCCTCCGGGTTTTGAACAAGGGGCATCTCCCTCTCATTAGCCCAAGAGGGATTTTTTTATGGTAAGACCATAAACATGTTGTTCATTGGAGGATCAGTGAGATTTAAGGAGAAAGGAGTGACTATAGGGGTAAAGCGGTACTTTTTGACCCAATTGTAGTTACAAGCTATTTGTGAAAGATCGACTTATTGATGACTGATTATATCCATAGACACAAAAATATATCTACAGTGCAAAGAGTGCAGTTGTGGGTCTTTAGTGGAGTGACCCACGGTTAATGGATGTTAATTAAGTTAATTAAAGAGTTTAATTAATTTAATTTCGAATCATTGGAACTTTTAATCTGTAGGTACATTAGGTCTCCCCGCTCACTAAGAGTAAAACAAGGATCAGTTATTTTTTGGAATAATTTGAATTGTACAAATTATTTAAGAAAAATTTATATTAATAAGGATTAATATAAAGTATAATGTATTATGATACATTATAGTATATAGTTAATTAAAAATATGATTTACAATTAAATTATATAGTATAAGAGAATAATAGGGAAATTGCTATTTTTAACCTAAAAAAGTTTTCATCTTTCAAAATTAACATCTTTTTCTAACCTCTTCTCAATCAAATCATACTTTAAGTGGAGGGCCTCACAGCGTGAATATACTATTATGCCCTCCACCTCAATAACTTTTTTAGGTTAAAAATAACAATATCCCAGATTTTTAAAGGTGCTTGATTTCAAGATTTCTTCTAAAGTCAACAATGACATACAACAAATAGACATGAAGGCCAAATCATTTATTGAGAGGCACAACTCCAAATTTGCTTAAAAAATTTAACCATGGTAGCAGATAAGGTGTTTAAAATGAGGAATTGGGCATGGAGAAACTTTTGGAAGAATTATTTTTGTTTTCCGAAATAACCCAAGTGGAGTTCCATCAATACTTACATATGAAATCCCATGACTACAAGATTACTCTTCAAGGTAAGGGTGGAAAGCGGATTTCATCACCCAAATCCCTTCCAAATATTTTTTCGTTTGCACCAAAACCCGTAGTAGTGGCAAGACCGAGTCGAATACAAGAAGCCCTCGAATTTCTCAATCGAATTATTTACAGCCTGAGGGTAATTGAAGGGGGTGGTTTTGAAGTGATTTGATGCAAGAAAAAATAAGTTGCATAAAAATAACAAAGCGCAAAGTAAAGGGTTTAAAAATTAAGATGAGAAAGCCTAGCTTGGATTGTAATGGAATTTCCCTATTCAAAATATCTGATCATTGAATTCTCATTACCAAAGTCAATTAATTGCTTGCCCCTATGTTACAAATGTTTAAACAGTTCCATGCCCTTGTTGAGAAAGAAACTGGTAAAAAGCTGAAGTGTATTAGAACCGATAATGGATATGAGTACTATGGACCTTTTGATGAGCATTGCAGAAATCATGATATTTGACATCAAAAGACACCTCCTAAGACTCCTCAGTTGAATGGGCTAGCTGAAAGAATGAATAGAACACTAGTTGAGAGAGTGAGATATTTGCTTTCATAGTCATAGTTATTGTAATCATATTTTGGGGTGAAACATTGAATATAGTGGTACATGATTTGAATCTCATAACACCATATGTTCCTTTGGAATCAGAAGTTCCAAACTAATAGGGTCAAATAAGGATATATCTATGATCACCTCCATGTCTTTGGTTGTAAAGCTTTTGTTCATGTTCTTAAAGATGAAAGATCGAAGCTTGAAGCAAAGACTAGACCATGTGTATTTCTTGGCTATGGCTAAGATGAGCTCCGTTGTAGATTGTATGTTCCAGTATAGAAGAAGCTCATAAGAAGTCGAGATGTTGTGTTTGTAGATTACCAAACAATACTAGACATTGAAAAGATAGATAAAATGGAGTCTAAGCACAATGGTGATCTGATTTATTTGAATTCAGTTTTTTTAGCACAACCTTCAACGCAGATAGAAAATGAGGTTTAGGATGAACAATTTGTTGATATATATGAGGGTTCTGAGCAAGTTGAGGCAGATGACAGTGCTCATGAATAGTTGTCAGAAATAGAAGTTTCACTCAGGAGATTTGTTAGAGATCAACGTCCGTCAACAATGTACTTAGCTAACAAATATATGTTATTGACTGACGGGAGAGAACCTAAGAGTTATGAAGATGCCATAGAAGATGAGCACAAAAGAGAATGGATTGATGCAATGCAAGATTAGATGAATTCTTTACATGATAATCACACTTTTGAGCATGTGAAATTACCTAAAGGAAAAATAACACTGAACAATAAATGGGTTTATAGAGTGAAATAGGAAGAACACACCTCAAGACTGTGTTATAAAGAGAGGTTGGTTGTCAAAGGGTTTAGTTATAAGAAAGTTGTTGACTTTGATGAAAATTTTGCTTCAGTTGTTAATGTCTTCTATACGTGTACTTCTAGAGTATGACAGCTAGTCTTGACTTAGAAGTTGAGTAAATAGATGCTAAGACTACATTTCTTCATGGGAATTTAGATAAAGAAATCTACATGGAACATCCAGAGGGTTTTAAGGAGAAAGACAAAGAGCATCACGTGTGTAAACCGAAGAAAAATCTTTATGGGTTAAAACAACACACCGAGGCAGTGGTATAAGAATTTTGAGTCAGTCATGGGGACCAAGGCTACAAAAAGACTAGTTTTGATCATTACATTTTTGTACAAAAATTTTATGATATTGATTTTGTTATGTTATTGCTTTATGTTGATGACATTTTGATTGTTGGCAGGCATGTTTCTAGAATTGACATGTTGAACAAACAGTTGAGCAAATCCTTTATCATGAAGGATTATTGGCCAACAAAGAAAATTCTTGAAATTCGAATAGTTCTTGATTGAGCATCCAAGAAGTTGGAGAAGGGTGCTTAAGCGATTCAAAATGAGTAAAGCAAAATCGGCCAGTTCTCCTTTATCTAGTCACTTCAAACTGAGTAGGAAATAGAGTCCTTCTACAGATAAGGGAAAGGAGATATGAGTAAGATCCCATATGCTTCAGTAGTTGGGAGCTTAATGTATGCCTCATGATATATATTAGACCTGATATTGCTCATATTTTTGATGTTGTTAGTTGTTGCTTTATTTTTATATTCTCACAATTTATTGTATTCTTAATTTATCAAGTTTTTCTTAACACTAGTCCAAGTATAAATCAATATAAAGATTTCTTGGTGAGAACCAAGGTCGAACATGGGGATTTTGTGACTAAACAACTGAATAAATTGGAAATCTTGAGGAAGTAAACAAATAAGATGAGATTTTGATTCTGAACATGAATATTAAACAACTTTAACTTCTGGCTTGCAGCGATAAGTATGGGGATTACTGATAAAGAGTGCAATTTCAGTGGTGTTATACTAGATGGAGAAAAGAGTGTTGGAGATAACTCTTCATCAATCTATCAAATTCTAGTTTAATTACATAGATCATGCTTTCAAACATAAATGAGTCATACCTTTCGGCAGAAGAGTCGTAGGTCATATGTCTATGATGCGTGCTTGTTTAAACGAGCCTAAGATAAATTATATTTCTAGGGTTAACCTCTTAGTTACAACGATGTGACCTCTAGTCGCTTGCTCTCTCAAGTAGCAATTGTTGGTACTTAATCAAAGTTTTCACATTGAGTTAAGCAATAATGATTAAAAATGCATCGCTGTAAATGACCTATTTATTAGACTAGATTTATCAAGATTGATGAATGTTAGTCTCCAACCCTCGTAGATGCTTAGCTACTCATAATGATTTGTGAAATAATTGCAGACATGATGGAAAAGTGGTGATTGGCAGAGATGGAAATGAGCATATATTAAACTGATAAAAATTTGATGTTCTTGTTCTAATGGCAGTACAAATAGCTAAACACTTCGATAATACAAATGAATGATAAACAGGCAGTACAAATAGCGTGTCTTTACTAAAGTAATTCAATGTCAAATCTCCTTACCTTGCTTTGATAGACCTTTCAATATAGTCTTTGACCCTTACAAAAGTACTTACACTACATCTACTCTTAACATCGTCACTTGTCCAGAGGTAGTTCCTAAGTTTAAATGCGGCAAGCTCTTTTTCGAAAATTTACTTTTTCATTTCATACATTTCTTTTCTTGTCTTTTCAACAATGTCCACTTCTTGCGTCGTAAGTTCTTCCATTATTTTTTACTCGTCGCTTCAGGCTACATGCCTTCGTTTTGGCTTGCCAGCACGAGTGTCATGCGAAGTATCCAACCACGAGCACACTCCCTTCACAACTTTCAGACTCTTATCTTGATTTTGGTTGCAAGACATAGGAATCTTTAACCAAGTGCTATGATGCATTGATTCAGGCTACTAGCTTTCGTTTTGGCTTGCCAGCACGGGTGTCATGCACAACATCCAACTATGGGCTAGTACCCTTCACAGCTTAACTCTTATCTTTGACTAAAGACATTGGAGTTATAATTGATAACACTTGACAATTATATATTAACATTGTTATTATTATTATTATTATTATTATTATTATTATTATTATTATATATATATATATATTTTTTCTTTTTTTATAAACTGGGCAAACTTAGGCGAACTTTTCACCACCCCCAAATTTAGAAAGTCGCAAGGTTCTCATTGCATTTAAAAACTAGAATGGAACTGATGAAAATGTTAAAAAAAAGTTTAAGCCAAAGCTTGCGCACAAAGAAACGTTGGAATTACTTCTAGGCTACAAGATCTAAAGTGCCAAGTGTTGTAGTGTAAAGACTTTTGTGACGGTGTAATGTAGAATTATCATCACAGGGTCATATATTCAACGCAAGAGAAAAAAAACTAAAGCAATGTATTTCAACAGGAAAGATATCGATATGAACAAAGAATAAAGAGTGAAAAGCTGGGGTCATTCAAACGTTGAAATGAAAAGAACTTGAAAGTTGATAAATAAAAACGAAACACCCCTAAATTTTATTCCGGTCGTTCAGTATTGTCAATCATGCATTCAAGAGTAGGATTGGGATCAGTTGAAAAGATGAACGACTAGCGAAGATGTTCTGGGAGCTCTGGCATTGGCAAGTCAGGACGATGAGCAAATAACTGCTGCATATATGTCAATGTGAACCAAAATTGCTCATCGTGTCTGGCTGAAAGCAAACACAGGGCCCATGTACTCTGCTCCTCCTGTCACCGCATTTTCCTCACAACCGGTATAAGGATGGCATCACACATGTACTGTTGTAATCCATCCCATTTAACTTCAATTTCATGTTGAGGCATTTGTGGGGGACGAGACGTTTATGCTTTGGAGGGAGGTTGGTTATCGTGTCTCCTCAGTCGCGGGTGGCAAACGACGCAATGAACTTGCGCCTTTGTGACCTTTGAGTGACTCATGAACAACCAACGTGGAGGAGGGGGAGGTGAGGGTGATTTTGGATTTGTAGGAGATGTTGGGTGGTGGATTGGTGAAGGCAGAGGTTGGTCTTCAGGAGATGGTGGCGAAGGATGAGGGCTTAAATTTTTGTTGCGGGCCTCAGAACTGGCCAACGGCTCCTCATCGCTTACTACAATGGCTGCGACTCTAAGTCGCTTCGCTTTAGGAGGCTGAGGTGGTCGTAATGCTTTTTCCTTAGGAGCCGCCTTTGGTATTGTAACAAGTTCAGGTCTGTGAGGAGAATCCTTAAGCAATCGCCGCAGAGTTTTTTTTATCAATGAGTCCATTGATGTCGATGTATTATTCCTTTCCCGAACGGAAGGTCTGGATGTTGTAATGCAACATTAACGCACAACGAGACAATCATCCAAGGAAAGAATAATTGCCCGCATGGCTTGTTGAAGACGCTGCGCACTTGAGCCGCTATAATGCGACCGACATCAAGGGGGTTGCGTTGCATGATACAGTACGCAACCATGACTCGATCCCGTGAGGCAGATGCGTCGTGGGTTGTTGTGATCAGCCTCTTCTTAACAAAGTACATCCACAGGTTGGCCTCAGGTGTGAGGCATTTGAAAGGCAGGGTATGAACGCCTGTGGGTGATGTCTCCCAAGTCGACCCAGGTCTTGTCATAACCCGGATGGCGTCTTGCATCAGCTCACTGGGAGTGTGGGCAATGATGTGATTGCCTTCAGCCTCTAGATTGTCTCGCAGACTGAATAGGGTGTTAATTTCCCGGGCGTCGAATAGGACTTCACACCCATGGACTATGACCATATCTTCATCTTCATGTACTTGCCGTTGATAAAAGGCACGCACAACTGCAGGCGCCATGAGTGTGGGGTTGGCATAGAAATTAGGCCAACCATGGTGGTCAATGAGGTCGGTGATGTAGGCAGGCAGTGGGGCTGCTGCTGGAAAGAAGCCCACTTCTATTAGTAGATCACCGAAGGGCTTGCGTCGACCCATCCTTTTTTCTTTTTCGGGAGACTCCTCCACCAACTTTTTCTGCCCTTGTCCTTTTGTTGTGGGCGCGATGGTGGAGCGAGTTCTCCCTCTTCAGCTCTCTTTCTTTTCTCAGGCTTCTTTGCGGGGGCTGCCGTGGTCGCAGGATGACACCCCATTGTAGAGTTGAGTTTTTTATAACTTGTAAAAATACAAGTTATTTTACTTCTTTTACTTAGAATAAAGGTGGAAGATTAGTGAAAATAACACCATTTCAACGCATGAATCTCTGATATATTCTTATTACGCGTACAAGTGTATGAAAAAGAAAAAGATATTATTTTTTAGAATTGACACCCTTGAACGCTTTGTTTTGCAGAAAACTATCATCGCAATTATGCGTCGAAGCTGACATCAACACATGGCTAATAAAGACAAGGCCTATGATTCCAGAAAATCCAACCATGACTACTGTGCCATAATATTTTCAGTACCATAAGCTGTTAGACAGAGACAGACTACACGGTTAGAAAGGACGAAGCCGAACGCGTTGTGGGCCCGTCCTGCGTCAATATGGAAAGTATTACAATGAGGGTTATAAAAGCCGCCCAAAGGGATAAAATCAATATAGAAAAACCTAGGGAGAAAATTAGGGTTAGCAGCATGTAATTTTGGGAGAGTGCCACCACACATCATCTTCTTCCTCCTCGCGGCGACAGTCGAGAGGATCATTTTTACTCAATCATAGGGAACATGGTGAATTGAATCTCGACAGAGAAGAGGATTCCGCCATTGTTTCCATAGTCAGCACAATTACAACGATACATCTTCACTGTCGACGAGCAGGACACTCCCGCCGACAGCTCCATCTCTCAACCTCTTTATCATTCATTTGTATCACCAAAATGTTTAGCTATTTGTATTGTCGTTAGATCAAGAACATCAAATCATTATCATTTTAATATACTCTTATTTCATATCTATCAAACATCATTTGTCCATCATCATGTTTGCGGATATTCCACAAATGTCTATGAGTAGCTAACCATCTACGAGGATTGGAGGCTAACATTCATCAATCTTGTTAAATCTAGTTTAATAACTAGGTCATTTACAGCAATGCAGTGTTAATCATTTTTGCTTATTTTAACGTGAGAATGTTGTTTAAGTACCAACAGTCGACTACTCGAGAGAGCAAGCAACCAGATGTCGCATTGTTGTAAATAAGAAGTTAACCCTAGAAATAGGATTTATCTTAGGCTAATTTAAACATGCACGCATCATAGACATATGACTAGTGTGGCTCTTCTGCCAAATGGTATGACTCAATTATGTTTGAAAGCATGGTCGATGTAATTAAACTAGGATTTGACAGATTGATGAAGGATTGTCTCCAACACTCTTTTCTCCATCCAATATAACATCACTGAAATTGCATTATTAATCAGTAATCCCCATATTTGTAGCTGCAAGCCAATAGTTAAATTCATTCAATTCTCATATTCGGAATCAAATCTCATCTTATTTGTTTACTTCCCCGAGATTTCTAATTTATTCAGTTATTTAGTTACAAAATCCCTGTGTTCGACCTTGGTCCTCACCAAGAAATCTTTGTATTAGTTTATACTTGGATTGATATTAAGAAAAACTTGAGAAATTAGGAAAATAATAAATTGAGAGTATAAAATCGAAAACACCAAGTTTTTTGCGCCGTTGCCGGGGATTTTACGGCTAATTTTTGTTTAAATTGTTTATCTTTTGTAGGACCGTCATCTCTCAGGTGCATTGTAGCTTCCGCCGAGAGGTCACAAACAGTATATGAGCGAATGGTCAGAACCTGAGCTTGGTATTGACCCTGAGATTGAACGCACCTTCCGACGCAGGATCAGAAGAAACCGACAAAGAAGACAACAAGCGAGAAATATGGCTGAACAACGTAATCAATCAAATCAAGAAGCTAACGCAGCTCAGCCTAATCCGATTTTGTTAGCCCATGATCATGATAGACCAATGCGAGAGTATGCATCACCGAATTTGTATGATTTCTCTCCAGGCATAACGCGTCCAGTTTTTGAAGGGACGAGATTTGAAATGAAGCTAGTGATGCTTCAAATGCTCCAGGCCGCGGGCCAGTTTGGAGGAGCACTAGGTGAAGACCCGCACACACATCTCACCAGCTTCATGGAGATATGCAATACTTTTGACATTTCAGGAATCACACCTGAGGGAATTAGATTGACTTTGTTCCCTTTCTTCTTACGTGATGAAGCAAAACAATGGGTTTACTCTCTAGAGCCCAGCGAGATAACCACCTGGGAATAAATGGTTACCAGATTCATGCAGAAGTTTTTCCCTCCGACAGTGAAGGCATGACGTCAACGCGAGATTGCTAACTTCATGCAAAAAGACACTGAAACCCTCAGCGATGCATGGACAATATTTAAGAAGCTGGTTAGAAATTGTCCACACAATGGATTCTCAGATTGTATCCAAATGGAAATGTTTTACAATGGATTAAACCGTGCGTCTGTAGCCATTGCAAACGCATCGGCAGTTGGAGGGTTGATGGATAAAACCTACGTCGAAGCTAAAGCCACTATTGACCGAATATCGCGCAACACGTCGAATGGGATGATGATGGCTATGGCAATCGAGCTCTAGAACGAAAGAGGAGCATCAACACAATTGAAAGCGAGGTGGTGGCTCAATTATCAGCTCAGATGTCAGCAATGACCACCATTCTTCATAATATGGCATTGAATCACAATCCAGCAAGTGGACAGGCAAAACAAGTTAGCATGGGGAATCAGGCTGTGCTTAGTTGTGTAGGATGCGGGGAACCACATGAATTTGATATGTGCCCCTTTAACCCTCAATTGGTCTATTTCATTAAAAGCAACCCGTACTCGAAGACATACAACCCAGGATGGAGAAATCACCCCAACTTTCAGTGGGGAGGAACTCAGCAAGCCACGGGAGAACAATCTGGAGGCCAACAACAGACTCACCGAACTACACCACCTGGATTTAACGGTGATGCGTCCAACTTCGCAGGAAGTTCAGGGACGCATAACCAGCAGCAAACATACAACAGGCCTCAGCAAGAGTCAAGTTCCAGAACTAGTTTGGAAAAGTTGTTGACTACATATATTCTGAAAAATGATGCATTGATTTAGAGTCAGGCTATGTCAATAAGAAACCTGGAAGTCTAAATGGGACAGATTGCTGAAGAACTCCGTAGTAGGCCGCCTGGTGTCCTCCCAAGTAACACGGAGGCACCAAAGAATAATGGCAAGGAGCAATGTCAAGCAGTGACATTGCGCAGCGGTAAGACAACCCTAGCAGAGACTGACCCTACGAAAAACACCACGACCACAACAACAACCACCACCGAACAAGATATTTTTACTTCTCTGGAAGTTCTCGACTCCAATAAGACAACCAACTCAACTCCTTTAGTGCAGAATCACCAAAAGACTACAATGATGCAAAATGAACAAAAACAAAAACAAAAGCAAGGTACTGGTGAGGTGGAGCAATCTGTGCATCCACCTTTCCCTCAAAGACTGCAAAAGAAAAACGATGAAGTTCAGTTCAAGCGTTTCATGGATATTCTGAAACAACTGCACATCAACATTCCTCTCATTGAAGTGTTGGAGTAGATGTCAAGTTATGTAAAGTTCCTGAAAGACATACTTTCAAAAAAACGACGAATGGAGGACTTGGAAACGATTGCCATGACACAGGAGTGCAGCGCGTTGATCAGAAATACCATGCTTGTGAAGATGAAAGACCCTGGGAGTTTTACACTGTCATGTTCAATAGAGGGGATGGACGTGGGACGAGCACTATGCGATTTGGAAGCAAGCATCAATCTGATGTCGCTTTCCATATTCAAGAAACTGGGAATTGGCGAAGCTCGCCCCACTAGTGCAAATGGCTGACCGGTCTAAAACGCATCCTAAAGGCAAAATTGAGGATGTATTAGTGAAGGTCGACGAGTTCATCTTCCCTGCCAACTTCATCATATTGGATTATGAGGCTGATAAGGAAGTGCCAATAATTCTGGGAAGACCTTTCCTTGCAACTAGACGAGCGCTGATTGACGTCCAAGGGGGAGAATTAATCATATGCCTTGACGATGAACAAGTCAAATTTAATGTGTTCAACGCAATGAAATATCCCAATGACACTGAATCCTGTCAGCTTGTGGAAAATAGGGAGTTGAACTGTTGGGGAACATTGGAGAACCATCTGGAAAACCTTGATTTAGGAGAAGCTGAATTTTTGTTACAGAACGCAGAGGAGAATGTCTTGGCTATGAACACGTCTAACTCATTTGAATCCATCGACTTGAGCAACCTAACACTTGCTAAAGCAAAGCCATCTTTAGAAGAAGCTCCGCTGCTAGAGCTCAAACCTCTCCCATCGCATTTAAAATATGCATACTTGGGAGATAATGACACTTTACCTGTCATTATTTCCTCATCTCTTACATAAACTAACGAGCAGCTTTTACTGCAAGTCCTGAAGAAACATATTAAAGCCATGGATGGACCCTTGCAGACATTCGAGGAATCAACCCCTCTTACTACATGCATGTGGGTTGTGCAAACAACAAAAATTTGGTTTTCTTTTAAATGGAGAAAAGAGGGTTGGAGAAAACCCTTCATCAACCGATCGAGTTCTTGCTCAGTTTCATACTTCATGCTCTTAAACCTATATGGTTCATACCTCTCGGCACATGAGTCACATAAATTATATGTCTATGATGCATGCTTATTTAGTTAAACCTAAGATGATTCCTATGTCTAGGATTAATTCTTATTTACACAGATGAGTTCCATAGTTACTTGCTCTCTCGAGTAATTAACTATTTCTATCTAAATTAAGTTGTCAATTGGATTTAAGCAATGAAAGGGTAAAGATGCATTGAAGTAAACAGACTAGAAACTGAGCTTAAACTCTTAAGAACGATGAATGTTACTCTCCAACCCCTCAAGCGATTTAGCTACTCATACTTGTTTGTGAAATGAACTTAAATATGGAAGACAAGAGATGAATCATGATGTAAGAAATAGATATATATTAAGGGACAAAATGATTTCTGTTCTTTCATAGTACGAACAACCAAATTTTCTTCAAGGTACAAAAATATAAAATGAAAAGGTGAAGAGATGAAGTGGCAGTGTCCTGTTCACCGACAAAGATGGTGTTTTCAGTGTTTGGTCGTGTTGAGGAGAAGGACTGATGAGGCTTCACTCTCTTTCGAGGTTGAGGTTTAGTAGAACTCCAACGAAGATGAAAAGGAGGCACTCGACTGTCGCCGAGAGGGAGAAGATGGAGGGTGGCTGCGCGATTCTAGACTTCTCTTTTGCACGAAGAACCCTCACCCTAATTCCTAAAGTGTCTATCTACAAAATTCTTTCTCCAAGATAATCTCTAAAAATTGTTCTCTGCTCCCTCCTTTTTTTTTTGTAGGTTAAGCTGACTTTTATGGCCCTAGATTGTACCCTCTATTATGACGCAGGGGGACCCACAACGCGTTCAGCGTCGTCTTTTCTGACCAGGTAGCCTATCTTTGTCCAATGGCTCAAGGTGCCGAAAATTTTCTGTCTCCAGCTATCAAGGTCAAGCTCCCCGAGGTAACGAAATTTATTTTTTAGCGCCATGCGTCCGGTATATGCATTTTTGTTTGTCTTCAACGTATGCGTTGAACATTGACTACCTGCAAAATGGGGCGTTCAAAGGCATTAAATTTTAAAATAATTCTTCTTCTGCCTATTTACAAGCTTGTACGCATACTAAGGATATATCAAAGGTTAAACCATTAGATGATGCATTTTTCAACATTCTTTCACCATTATTCTAAGAAAAGAAGGACAATAACTTGTGTTTCTACAAGTTATCAGCCGCGGTCAAGGCCGAGCACCTTCGTTTGGTCATATCCCAGGCCTAACATGATCTCTTGAGCCAGGACATGCGTAAAGTTTGCCCAGTTGGGTATTTGATGGGGGTCGGCCTCGGCCTAGGAAATTCAACTTTCTATTGGTAAGGTTGAGCCTCGGCCTCGGTCTCAAGCACTTAGGGTTCCAACAACTTTCTTGACGTTAGGATGAGGCTGGTAGATATCTATAACCTTATTGCTTGGAATCAGCCTCAGTCTCGAGCAGTTAGGGTTCACAGTGCGCATCGGACGCATATGGATGATGAAACTATTTTGCCTTTTTGAACCTACAATCGGCCTCGGTCAGCCCTCTGAAATTTTGATCATAAACTTACGTTCAATTAATAATTTTGAGCCTCAGTGTCGACTTTGGCTATTCGTTTCAACTTGATCTTCTAGGCCTTGACATTGGTTGTCTCGACCTTGGCTCTTAACTTCAACTTCGTCTCTTCGGTCTCGACTAAGATTGTCTCTGTAAGGATAAAAACCCTAGCGCAGCGAAACCAGTATAGGACCAAACTCATAATTAATTTGGAATAACAAAATATTCATATAATGGCAAAATACAGAGGCATAAAAACTAACCTACTATAAATTGAAACTTAGATTAAGCATAATTTGTAAATGAAAATACTAACCTTTTGGGTTGAAATCGAACACCACCAAGAGGAGACCTCCCTAATCTCTGAATGATGAGGTTGAAGGTTGGTGGGAACCAAAATTTTAGAATAGGTTATTTGTGAGAGAATTTTGAGAAGGGAAAAAAACTCACGACAATTCTGCAAAAACTAACTCTAGAACAATTCTACGATTTTCCCTTTTGATAGGTCTCTAGGGAGAGATATGGAGAGAGAAAAGGAGAATGTGGTATCAATCCTGTGGAGGTTTACAACTCGTAGTTTGTAAACATTAACGTGTACTCTATTTATCAATTAAGTTGTAATCAATGTTATTCAGTAAACTTGTTATTGAATAAAGTGAATTGTTGTTAATATAACTCTAAATCCAATAAACTAAGAACTCATGGCTTTAGTATGAAAACTTGAACTTTATGTAAAGACATAAAAATATATCAAGTTCGAGTAATTAGTCAAAACGATCTATAGTATAAGGATAAGGCTCGTTACCTTATCATGTGGACACTATTGAATGTGGCCCACTTTATATTTGATACAAATGATGTGATCTTAAATCATTCATGTAGAGACATGGGAGTGGGGGCGTTCTATGCAATGAATTTGCATAAGACCAGACCACGAAATAGTCACTATTACTTTATAACACCATTTACTGTTAAATATTGACTATTTCAACTAGACAGCCTAGGTAACTCGATCTTAATCCTGTGCTAACTATGAACTCTGTTTATTCAGGATAATCCTTAGATTTGCATGGGTGCGAGTGGCCCGGGTGTGTGAACTCAATAAGCCTCCCATTTCAGGGGTAAGACCAAGTAGATAGTTGGGGACATAATCTTGCAAGACGGAATTTTCTCCTACCCAACTTAGGGTTAGTAGATAGGTTGTTTCCCGAAGTACTGATTTTGGGTCTTGAACAAGGGGTCCCACCCTCTCATTGTCTCGAGAGGGACTCGGTTTAGTGATAGGATCACAAACCAATTGTTCATTAGAGGATAAGTGGGACTTAAGGAACAAGATGTAATCACAGGGGTAAAATGATAATTTTGACCTAGCTGCGATTACGAACAACCTGTAAAGGATCGACTTACTAATTATGGTTATATCAAGTGGGCAGAAATATATCTACAGTGAAGAGAGTGCAACTACGGGCTTTAGTGGAGTGTCCCGTTAGTTAACGAATGTTGGTTAACTAGGTTAAAGAGTTTGACCAGTTAATCTCGGATCGTTAGAGCTCATGATATGTAGTTCCATTAGGTCCCTCTACTAACTCATAAATGGATAAAAACCTTAGATAGTGCGGTGAATAAGTTTGAATCGTTCAATCTTAGCTTAAGGAATGAAAGTTAGATATGTACGATATATTAACGTTTAATTACGAATTAAACAGAAAAATAGAGTTAATTATAATATTTAAATATGATTTAAATATTAATTATATGAATAGGGATTCATCTCCGCTTTTTAAAAAAATCGGAATAAGTGGAAAAAATAATCTTATTTTATATTAAAATAATATTATATTTAATTAATTAAATATTAAATTGTTTTGATTTTATTAATTAGTTTTAAATTAATTTTTGAAATTAAAATTAAAATTCAAAATTGATTTTAAAATTCAATTTTGGGAATTCATTTAAAACTGGATTTAAAATTAATTTTTGAAAGTTTGGATTTTCCCACTAACTAAGCAAGTAGCTTAGTTGTTATCTTCACAATTAGCCAACAAATTGAGAATTTGTGTTGTCAACTTTTGATTCAATTGGATTGCATGTTGTTCTTTAATAAATAGAGATGATTTTGGCTTTAAAATGGTTAAGAATTTTGTGAAATTAATGGTTAATTTTACAAAACTTTATCCATAGCTCTTCTTCCTCCCAACCTTCATTCCTTCTCAAATTCACCACAAATTTGGATCCCACCATCCAATCTAAGGCCAAAGAATAGTAAAGAAGACTCTTGTGGTTGTCTACAAATAAATGGTGTGGATTTTCATCAAGAATTGAGGGAGAATTTTGGTGTCCTTGAAGCTTTGTTTTTCCTCTTTTAATTGCATGCTTTATCCTCAATTTTGAGCATCTTAGAGTGAAAATTGGTTAAATTAATTTCTGCTGCATGTTCGTTTATCTTTAAAATCTCATGTATAATAACTTCTCACAATTGAAAATTATTTAATTTAACGTTTAAGTTAAATAATAAACAAAATTATTAATTAAATAATTAATTAAAATATAACCAATTTATGAAATTAATAATTAGTTAAATCTAATTTAATTAATATGTTCATTTAAATCATATCTAAATAAATTTCTCTCACATAACCTATACCTTTAATTTAATTAAATTTAATTTAACCTGCATTTGAATTAAATTCAATTTTATTTTTCTCCTAACCCGTTTTAATATGCATCTAATGCGCATTAATTTTAACCTATAGTTTTAATATAAATCTAATTCATATTAAATTAATATTTGAACTATTTCAAATATTTAATTATCTCATAAATTAATTTTTAATCATATTCAAAATTAAATTTATATTATAAAGTTTGATTTATAAAATAAACTTTATACTAAAATGTATCATTATACATTATACTATTTCCCTAAGTTAATTTGAACAATTCAAATTTCATTCAAGACCTAATTACCTCAATACTCTTTACGAACTAGAAATGGGACTAAATGGACCTATAGATCAGAAGCTCCAACGATATGAGATTATTTGGCTAAACTCATTAACCAATTTTCGTTAAATGTGGGTACACTCCACTAAAGACCCAAAGCTACACTCTTCTCATTGTAGATATATTTTTGTATCCATGGATATAGACCAATAATAGTAAATTAGTCCTTCACAAGTGTTCGTAACACCAACTAGGTTAAATTACCGTTTTACCCCTAGGTTGCTTTTAAATCCTTAAGTACTAATGCTTGTAGACCACCACAAGAGTCTTCTCTACTATTCTCTAGGCTTAGATTGGATGGTGGGATCCAAATTTGTAGTAAATTTGAGAAGGAATGGAAGTTATGGAAGAAGAAGAGTAATGGATGAATTTTGCAAAATTAACCTTTAATTTTACAAAATTCATAACCACAATTAAGCCAAAATCATCACTATTTATTAAAGAACAATATACAATCTCATTGCATCAAAATTTGACAACTCAAACTCTCAAATTTTTGGCTTAATGTGAAGCAAACAACTAAGCTAGCTTAGTTAGTGGGAAAATCCAAACTTTTAAAAATCAATTTTTAAACCCAATTTTAAATGAATTTCCAAAACTGAATTTAAAATCAATTTAAATTTGATCTTCTAAAAATTAAAAAATAATTAATTAAATAAAAAATAATTTAATATTTAATTAATTAAATATAATATTATTTTAATATTAAATAATAAAATAATATTATTTTCCCACTTTTCCCAATTTTTTTCAAAAAATCGATATGAATCCCTATTCATATAATTAATATTTAAATCATATTTAAATATTATAAATAACTCTATTTGTCCATTTAATTCGTAATTAAACGTTGATATATCGTATATATCCGACTTTCATTCCTTAAGCTAAGATTGAACGATTCAAACTTATTCACCACATTATCTAAGGTTTTTATCCATTTGTGAGCTAGTAGAGGGACCTAATGGACTACAGATCATGAGCTCCAATGATCTGAGATTAACCGGTCAAACTCTTTAACCTAGTTAACAAACATTCGTTAACTAACGGGACACTCCACTAAAGCCCGTAGCTGCACTCTCCTCACTGTAGATATATTTTTGTCCATTTGATATAACCATAATAAGTAAGTCGATCCTTTACAGGTTGTCCGTAATCACAGCTTGGTCAAAATTATCGTTTTATCCCTGTGATTACATATTGTTCTTTAAGTCCCACTGATCCTCTAATGAACAATTGGTTTGTGATCCTATCACTAAACCGAATCCCTCTCAGGCCAATGAGAGGGTGGAGCCCCTTGTTTAGTACCCAAAATCAGTACTTAAGGGAACAACCTATCTACTAACCCTAAGTCGTGTAGGAGTGAATTCCTTCTCGCAAAACTATGTCCTCAGCTATCTACTCGGTCTTACTCCTGAAATGGGAGGCTTATTGAGTCGGCGCACCCGGGCCACTCTCACCCATGCAGATCTAAGAAAAATCCCGAATAAACAGGAGTTCATAGTTAGCTCAGGATTAAGATCGAGTTACCTAGGTCATCTTGTTGAAATAGTCAGTATTTAACAGTAAACGGCGTTATAAAGTAATAGTGACTATTTCATGGTCTGGTCTTATACAAACTCATTGCATAGAACGCCCCCACTCACATGTCTCTACATGAATGATTTAGGATCACATCATTTGTATCAAATACAAAGTGGGTCGCATTCAATAGTGTCTCCAAGATAAGGTACCCAGCCTTATCCCTATACTATAGACCGTTTTGGCTATTTACTCGAACTTGATCCATTTTTATGTCATTACATAAAGTTCAAGTTTTCATACAAAAGCCATGGGTTCTTAGTTTATTAGTTTTAGAGTTATATTAACAACAATTCACTTTATTCACCAACAAGTTTACTGAATAACATCGATAACAATTTTATTGATAAATAGAACACGTGTTAATGTTTACATACTACGAGTTTTAGGACATAAAACCCAACAAACTTCCACTTGGACTAAAGCTCCTAGTGGGGTATATACACAATGTTGAGTTTACGGAGAGAATATAAGAACAATAAACTAGAGCATCAGATACCCATGTCTTTCTCCCACTTGCCCTAGATTATATAACTCGAAGTCCTAGACTTACTAGGTGACCCTCAAATACTGTAACCGTGAGGGCCTTTGTAAACGGATCAGCAATGTTATCTTCCGACGATATCTGCTTGACGATAACGTCTCCTCTTTGTACTATCTCTCTAATGAGATGGTACTTGCGCTCAATGTGTTTGACGCACAAGGCTTCTAGGATCTTTTGAATTTGCAACTGTGCCACTATTATCACAATACAGAGTGATCGTCAGATGCATATTTGGAACTACTCCCAAATCGGTCAAGAACTTCCTAAGCCATCTTGCTTCTTTGGCTGTTTCGCATGCAGCGACATATTCAACTTCCATGGTAGAGTCAGCAATACAGCCTTGCTTGATACTCCTCCAAACTATGGCTCCTCCATTTAGAGTAAACATTGATCCCGATGTAGATTTCATGGAATCTATATCGGTCTGAAAATCAGAGTCCGTGTATCCTATAAGAATCAGATCCTTATTGCCATACACAAGCACATAGTCCTTTGTTCTCCTAAGATACTTGAGGATATTTTTAACGGCAGTCCAATGATCATATCCAGGATTGGACTGAAACCTACTGACAATTCCTACTACATAGCATATGTCAGGTCGTGTACACAACATAGCATACATCAAACTCTCAATAGCTGAAGCATAGGGAATGTGTCTCATATCCTCAACCTCTTGAGGTGTCTTAGGACACTGTTCCTTAGACAAATGAATTCCATGTCTGAATGGTAATAGACCTCTTTTGGAATTCTGCATCTTATATCTAGACAATATTTTGTCAATATATGATGCTTGAGACATGGCTAACGTTTTGTTCTTGCGATTCCAAACTATTTGGATTCTAAGAATAAACTGAGCTTCTCCCAAATCTTTCATTTGGAATTGGGTCAATAGCCATTGTTTTATGTTAATTAGGAATCCAACCTCATTCCCAATGAGAAGGATATCATCTACATATAATACTAAGAAAGCTACAGTAGAGTTGATTACCTTTTTGTATACACAAGGTTCATCAACGTTCTGTTCAAAACCATAGGATTTGAACGCAACATCAAATCTCATATTCCAGGAGCGAGATGCTTGTTTCAACCCATAAATGGATCGTTTAAGCTTGCAAACTTTTCGCTCTTGACCCTGTTCTATAAACCCCCCTGGTTGAGTCATATAGATACTTTCCTCAAGATAACCATTCAGAAAAAGCTGTCTTGACATCCACTTGCCAAATTTCATAATCATAAAAGGTGGCAATGGACAAAAGTATTCTAATCGACTTTATCATAGCAACAGGAGAGAAGGTTTCTTCATAGTCCACCACCTCGACCTGGGTATAACCCTTTGCCACGAGTCGAGCCTTAAAAGTCTGTACTTTACCGGCATGATCTCTTTTCCTTTTGTAGATCCATTTACAACCAATGGGTCTTACCTCACTTGGTTGATCTGCAAGTTCCTAGACTGAATTGTAGTACATAGACTCCATTTTGAGGTCCATGGCTTTGATCCACTGATCACGATCTACATCAACCATTGCCTGGTTATACGCCAATGGATCCTCTAGCCCATCATCAGGTATGGCGAGTTGAGTTTCAGTTAAACTCATGTAACGGTCAGGCTGATGAACAGCCCTCCCACTACGTCGAGGCTCTCTCAACTCTTTAGAAGGATGAGACTAACCAGACGAGCTAATTCTATCAACAACTCTTGTTGAAGGACCAGCTTGATCAACAACTCTTGTTGTATTATCTGTAGTTTCTTCGGAAATCTCTTTTAATACAAGTTTGTTGCGTGGTTGATGATCTCTTATGTGGTCTTCCTCTAGAAAAGTAGCGTTTGTCGATACAAGCACTTTATCATCTTGAGGATCATAAAACAAACCACCTTTCTTTTCTTTGGGATATCCTACAAAAAGGCACAATTTTGAACGACGTTCCAATTTGTTAGGATTCTGCACCAACACGTGTGTCGGGCATCCCCTGTTTCTGAAATAACATAAACTACCTTTACGCCCTCTCCATAACTCATAAGGTGTTTCCGAAACACTTTTAGAGGAAACGTTGTTCAAAATATATATCTCAGTCTCTACTACATATCCCCAAAACAAACTGGACAACTGAACATAGCTCATCATCGATCGAACTATATCTAATAAGGTTCTATTTCTCCTTTTAGATACACCGTTCTTCTGAGGCGTACCAGGTGCAAAGAGTTGTAATTGAATTCCATGTTCTATCATATAGTCCTGGAATTTCAGATCCATATACTCTCCACCTCGATCTGATCGAAGTGTCTTAATAGTTTTACCGAAGAGGTTCTCAGTCTCAGTCTTATACTTTTTGAACTTTTTCAAGAGCTTCAGACTTGTGATGTATTAGGTAAATGTAACCATACCTTGAATAATCATCAATAAAACTAATGAAATATTCATACCCTCACGTGCCTTGACATTCATTGGACCACAGAGATCCCAGTGCACGAGTTCTAAGGGTTACTTGGCTCTAAGACCTTTTTCACAAAAAGATCTTTTGGTCATCTTACCGTCAAGACATGATTCACAAGGTGGTAAAGAGTTGTCTTCTAACTGACTTAAGAGTCCACTCTTAACCAATCTCTCAATCCTATTGAGATTTATGTGACCAAATCTTAAGTGCCATAGATAGGTACTTTGAGAAATCGGTTGCCTTTTATTTTGAGTTTTGACTGTTTTGAACATTTCAGTATTATAAACAGCTTTAACTTTGGTCGGTTTTAACTTGTATAAGTTATTTTCTAAGTTTGCAGAACATATTGGAATACCTCTTTTACTAATGAACGCTTCATTAATATCAAAAGTAACTTTATACATATGTTCAAGCAAACAAGAGATAGATAGTAAGTTCCCACTATAATTAGGAACATAAAGAACATTTTCTAATAAAACAAAACTATCTTTGAAAAACAACTTTATATCTCCCACTGCCTTGGTCGAGATAAGCTCCCCTGATCCAACCCTGAGAGTAATCTCGCCATTTTGAAACTGTCTCCAGGAACTAGTTTCCTGAAAATAAGAACAAATGTGATTAGTGGCCCCTGAATCCAGTATCCAGGTTAAGTTGTCACTTTCCACTAAACATGTTTCAATAATTAGTAAATCATATTTAGCTTGTCTCTCTTTTTCAGCTTTCTTTTCGGCTAGGTATAATGGACAATTTCTCTTCCAATGTCCGTCTTGGTTACAATGGAAACACTTCCTTTTTGCTGCAACTTGGATCTTTCCTTTGCCTTTTCCATTAGCAGGAGCTTTTCCTTTCCCTTTTCCCTTTTTCTTCATTTGAGATTTAGAACGGCCAGGTTTAGTTCCCGAGGACGATCCCCTAAGGAACTTTCTAGTAGTAGCAACATTTGCTTCTACTTCAGTACCCTTATTCTTTAATAAGGACTGATAAACCTGAAGCTCATTAAGAAGAGAAGTCAGAGTATATTCTATTTAATTAATCATGGCGTTAGTTCGAAACTGTAGGTAACTCTTCGGAAGAGATTCCATGATGAATGAGACTTGACTCTTCTCATTAATGACAACACCATTTACTTTTGCTACATTGAAATGGACCATCATGTTCAAAACATGTTATCTCACAGAGGATCCTTCTTTCATACGACAGTTGTAAACGTATTTTAAAGCATCGTGCATGAGAGATGAGGATGATTGTCCAAACATCTCACGCAGCGAGTCCATGATTTCCCTAGCGGTAACCATGTTCTCATGCTTTTTGGACAGTATATCGGATATACCAGCCAATATGTATGCCTGGGCCTTCTCGTTTGCCCTGGTCCATCTGTCATAGGCTTTCCGAATATTTTGGTTAGCCGTTGAGCTGGGAACTGGAGGACAATCCTCTGTTAAAACAAACCGGAGATCTTCTATTACTAGTATTGTATTCATATTGGATTTCCATGTAGCATAATTATCCTCGTTTAATTTATCGGAGGCTAATAGTTGGATTATAGCGCTTGTCATTGCTGAAATAATAAACAGATTCTATTTAGTGAATTGATTAACTTTTTTTAAACCAGTCAAATTTTAGCAAATTTCTAATAATATACCCATCATTATTAAATTTGCAACGATACTTTAGTGAGTCAGAACAACTGCTACCGAGGGGCAGTCAATTATTCCTTCATTAAACCAAACTATTTGATTAAATACTAATACCAGAATAACTCTTATTTCTATAGTATTTAATTATCGTTTATTTGGTCAAGAATTTACTAACCCTTAGTAAATCTCGTAAGTGTAGACCCTCCATTTTCAGATTTAATAGATCGGAATCAAACATGTTCTCGAGGGAAAGACAAATGCTTGAAAACGGACTTAAGAAACGCTATCCATTTCTAGAGTTCACGGTGTTCCAAATCCCATGTTACAAACTCTCCGACTGGATAAGCGCCTATTATTACGCTAAGCAGGTGCAACATAGGAATCTCACGTTGTGACCTAATGGAAGAAACCGTAGGACGTGTTGACATACACCCTTCACCCATTTACTATGAACTACTTCCCCTATTCACCTTGTTATTGAATCATGCAGACACTTTTCGAATGGAGCAGTCACAGTAAAAGACACACGAAGCCCTGCATGAATCTCATGTTGTGAACTCTTAGGGACGTGAGAGCTAAAAACGATATATCGTATATACCGTTACTCTCCCACTTAAGTGTTCTATTATATTTGGGTATACATTTACTCAGGTATATTTCAGCTAATAAAACATAACCTAAGTCTAGGTGAGCAATCCAAGCATAACGTTTATACTGGACTTTTTTAACCTACGATGTCTAAGTGATTAAACCGTTTTAACTCACCTTACACCGCTCTCGCATGCTCATAAAATCGGGTTAACTCAACTCAAACGCCAACTTGATCCCCAGGTAGGAGGTGTTCCGTAAACCGTCAACTTAAATACCTCCAGCCTTAGACAGGATTTTGTTGGGTGAGTATTGTAACCCCAATTTTACAAGATATCGACCTAATTTTAACTATAAAAAGAGGTTGATTTGAGTTGCACCAGTTTACCCTAGGTGAGCATGCAATTATCTTTGTCATAGATTTTAAAATTCTAATTTATTCTATAACAATTATAAAATAAACAATTTAAAAAAACTATAACATACACAAACATTTCATCAATTAATATAACTAATTATACATACTATATATTATAACAATTATAACATACATATAATGCATGAAACATGCTTATCCTGTGGTGGGGATGATTTGGCATACTTTATACACAAATAAATATAAAATAATTAAACATACATTCACAATGCATAAATAATTAAAACACACTAAATTGGACCGATTTTGGCAATTTTGGCAAGCAAAGCACTAAATTATTACAATAATAATTTAAAAAACTGCTCGAACCGCTCCTGAACACATCGAACCAGCTTGAACCACTTCAAAAAATAGTAGAACCGGCTGAAAACCACTCAAATCGGACTTGAAAATGTCAAAAACATGTTGAGCCGGTCCAAATTAAAGTGCTGGACCGGTCAACAGAAGTCAACGCCAAAAATCTCCTTCAATTCTTGATCAAAATTCACACCACTTGTTTGTAGACCACCACAAGAGTCTTCTCTACTATTCTCTAGGCTTAGATTGGATGGTGAGATCCAAATTTGTAGTGAATTTGAGAAGGAATGGAGGTTATGGAAGAAGAAGAGTAATGAATGAATTTGGAAAAATTAACCTTTAATTTTACAAAATTCTTAACCACAATTAAGCCAAAATCATCCCTATTTATTAAAGAACAACATGCAATCTCATTGCATCAAAATTTGACAACTACTCTCAAATTGTTGGCTTAATGTGGAGCAAACAACTAAGCTACTTGCTTAATTAGTGGGAAAATCTAAACTTTCAAAAATCAATTTTTAAACCCAATTTTAAATGAATTTCTAAAATTGAATTTAAAATCAATTTAAATTTGATTTTCTAAAAATAAAAAATAATTTAATATTTAATTAATTAAATATAATATTATTTTAATATTAAATAATAAAATAATATTATTTTTCCACTTTTCCCGATTTTTTCAAAAAATCGATATGAATCCCTATTCATATAATTAATATTTAAATCATATTTAAATATTATAAATAACTCTATTTGTCCGTTTAATTCGTAATTAAACGTTGATATATCGTATATATCCGACTTTCATTCCTTAGAGTGAGATTGAATGATTCAAATTTATTCACCACATTATCTAGGTTTTTTATCCATTTGTGAGCTACTAGAGGGACCTAATGGACCTACAGATCATGAGCTCCAACGATCCGAGATTAACCGGTCCAACTCTTTAGCCTAGTTAACCAACATTCGTTAACTAACGGGACACTCCACTAAAGCCCGTAGCTGCACTCTCCTCACTGTAGATATATTTTTGTCCACTTGATATAACCATAATAAGTCAGTCGATCCTACACTCCGTAATCACAGCTAGGTCAAAATTACCGTTTTATCCCTGTGATTACATCTTGTTCCTTAAGTCCCACTGATCCTCTAATGAACAATTGGTTTGTGATCCTATCACTAAACCGAGTCCCTCTCAGGCCAATGAGAGGGTGGGGCCCCTTGTTCAAAACCCGGAATCAATACTTAAGGGAACAACCTATCTACTAACCCTAAGTCGGGTAGGAGCGAATTCCTTCTCGCAAAACTATGTCCCCAGCTATCTACACGATCTTACCCCTGAAATGGGAGGCTTATTGAGTCTGCGCACCCGGGCCACTCTCACCCATGCAGATCTAAGCATAATCCCGAATAAAAAGGAGTTCATAGTTAGCTCAGGATTAAGATCGAGTTGCCTAGGTCATCTAGTTGAAATAGTCAGTATTTAACAGTAAATGACGTTATAAAGTAATAGTGACTATTTCATGGTCCGGTCTTATACAAACTCATTGCATAGAACGCCCCCACTCACATGTCTCCACATGGATGATTTAGGATCACATCATTTGTATCAAATACAAAGTGGGACCGCATTCGATAGTGTCTCCAAGATAAGGTACCCAGCCTTATCCCTATACTATTGACCGTTTTGGCTATTTACTCGAACTTGATCCATTTTTATGTCATTACAGAAAGTTCAAGTTTTCATACTAAAGCCATGGGTTCTTAGTTTATTGGATTTAGAGTTATATTAACAACAATTCACTTTATTCAATAACAAGTTTACTGAATAACATCGATAACAACCTTATTGATAAATGAATACACGTTAATGTTTGCAAACTACGAGTTTTAGAACATAAAACCCAACACCTTTATCCTATGGTGTCCCTTATTTCTAGGGTTATATGACCATCATATGTATAGGCTCTTAGTCCCATATCCCTTTGTGAAATCTGCTTACACCCTAACCTTCTCAGCATTAGAGCTCCGCTAGATTGTTAAATCAAATGGCCAGTCTAACTTACCAATTTTATCTTTTAAAATCAACTAACAAAATGTGATTACAAAAAGTGGTGTGAGCATTACATAACCTAAGCCATAACAATCCTAAGGCTTTCACATTGTCAAACCCCTAAAAATATTTAGGTCATGACTTTTGATAAAATAATCATTTTTATTAAATCATAAACCATAGCTACAATATAATGTTTTATTGGTAGAAATTAAAATGGAAAATCACAAGAAAACAATAAAGCTAGAAAATAAATACAACTCGAGAAAACTTGGAAAAATCCTCAAGTAACAAGTCTTTCCCTAGGACAATTCCCCTCTCTCAAGGAAGAATCTTTCCTCAACGCACACTTCTATGGAAGAGAAATTCTAGAGCCACTACGCCTTAAAGGAACTTTAGTTCTTAAGACTACTGGCTTGAACTTAGAGAAAAACCAAGGTGCTGAAAAATTTGACAGCAAAATGAGGAAGAAAGTGATGAATTCAAAGCGGTGGTGAGTTGTTCTACGAAGACGTAGGGCTTCCCATGAAATCACTTGCTGCTGTGGGCGCATCACATGAAAAATAGCCAGAAACCTGTAAAAAAAACGTACCAGATCTGCACTAAATCCGCAAAAATCATCTTTTACACATAATTAGTCATCGTTAAGCTCATTTAAACATATTAAGATCAAGTTTGAGATAAAAGTCATATAAGAGTTCATTTTTCACATTAAAAACGCTAAAATAAAGGCCTAATTTCATGCATTTCATAGCATGAATCAACCCCTACACTTATGAAAATCACACATCACTAAGACAAGTAAATCATATTTACCTTCCTTTTCTTTCTTTCTCGGGCGAGGTATTTGGTGCAATTGTGTTTCTATTGTCCATCCACATTGCAGTGGAAGCACTTGTCGTTGTCAGCTTTCTTGGCCTTGCTCTTGCCTTTACCAGTAGCGGGAGCCTTCCCCTTCCCTCCTTTCTTCTTCTGGAACTTTTTAGTGCCATAAGATGAGAGAACAAACTTAGTTCTAGAGAATGAACCCTTGTGGAACTTCTTGGAATGGGCAACATTTTCCTCTCCTTCACTTGATCTCTTATTCTTTATAAGAGACTGATAAGTTTGTAACTCATTCAGGAGGGTAGTTATGGTGTACTCTATTTTATTAATGGGCATTCCTGCGGAATTGGAGGAAACTTGTCAGAAGAAATTCTAGAATAAAGGACGCCTGACTCTGCTCGTTGATGACTGCGCCATTCATTTCAACGATGTTGAAGTGAACCATCAGGTCAAGAACGTGTTCTCTCACTTATTGGCCTTCCTTTATACGTGCATTGTAAATGCACTTGAAGGTCTCGTGCCAGATCTGTGTAGACGGTTGCCCAATCATACCCTGCAGAGACTCCATGATCTCATGAGCAGTGAGCATGACCTCATGTTTATTGGTGAGAACGTCAGACGGACTCGCCAAGATATAGACTAAGGCCTTTTCATTGGCCTTTGTCCAACAGTCGTGTGCATCCCTCATTGCTTGGGGTTGCACCTCGAGCGGGGACCTGAGGACAGTCCTCTGTTAAGACAAACTGATGTGAACCAAGCAACATAAATTACCATGACTCAAGGTCCCATTACAAGGTCAAGAGCCAAGAAGCTACAACAAGCTTTAATCACTCAAATCCAAGCTATGGTGACCTCAAGGAAGGAGATTGTAGAAGATGTTGGAGTTCTTCCATACATGCTATATAAAGTTGAGCTTCAAGATGAAGATGCATTAAATGCATTCTAACTTGCATTTAATGAAGTCCTATTTAAATTAATGAAAGTCAAGTTGAAGTTAATTTATGGAATATTAAAAAAAGGACAACACTTTTGTTTTTGGTATTTAATTGTAATTTCAATTTTGTTTTATTTTATTTAAGGCTTGTTTAATATGGGGGTTATGGAGAATTGAAACTCATGTAGGTTACTTTGTTCTCCATAAATTAGCCATTTAAGTTTGTGTCTTTTGGTTTTTCTTTTGTCATTTATTTTTAGGGTGTAAAGGCTATATAAAGGCCTCTTTTATTCCCATTGTAAGGGGATTTTGATGAATGAAATGATAAAGAAATTTCTTAAGCTTTGTTGAGAGCTAAGTGTTTTATTTTTTTGCAATTTCTTGTGTTTTAGAACTTGCATGCTAGAATCATTCAAGTGGTGTTGATCAAACCTCTTGTGGAGTGAGTCAAATCTCGAGTTTAGAAACGAGTTTTCTCTACTCTTGATCTTGATCATCAAGGTAAATTCCTTTCAAAACTTGTTCCTTGGGTTGATTCCATGCTGTTTTGGGGTTTTTGAGCATTAGATCTAAAGGTCTTGTTACCAACAAGGTTGTTAGATCATAATTCTCAAGGGTTACTTAACATTTGGTATCAGAGCATTAGGCTCTTTGATCGGACCTATGTTTTCGTTGTGCTTATCTACTGAATTCTATAATTTTTTGACTCAATTTCTTTAGATCCAGCATATTTTGAATCTGTCTCAAAAAAAAAAAAAAAAAGTTTCATTCATTTTTTTCATAATGATGTCTTCTGCAAATGTTTAGATCTATCTCTTATCTACATTTTGTTCTTCTTTGTCATCTCTAAATTCGTATTGCTCGTGGCTAAATCGTTTGAATTTTGATAATCTGTCCAAAAGAAGAAAAAAAAACTGTTGGTAATTAAATATTGGCAGTTACAATTTGGCTGATTAAATGTTCTCTTTCTTACTATTATAACTCTCATATGTTGTTAAGGCTCAATTAAACAACATAATACATCATTTTGCTAGAGTTACATTTCAATTAACCATTTTGAATGCCACATTTTCTATTGTTATCCATTCCACTTCCTTTCTCATTCTGATTTTTTTTTGGTTTAATTATTCATTTTTTAATCCTTTTCATTCCTTCCATATACTGCTTCTCTTATTTTAACTTGTTTCTTTGTTGTTATTCGGATTGCTCCTTTAATACTCTTGATTGTATTCTAAGTGTGCTGTTCAAAACACTTTAAATTGCTCTTGGCTCTTTCACTTTACTGAATATAGTTGTTGGAGTGTGATTCTTTTGTACTTGTGAGGGTGTGTTAGTGAGGGAGTGATACATTGATAAGAGTGTTGAGTGTTAAACACGAGTGAACTACATTAACGAGTGAAACACGTGAGGGAGCGCTTGTGAGGTCCTTTTTCTTTTTGTTACTTTTCTTTATTTTGCAGTATGGCAAATCTCGAAGATTTACCTAATATCTCCAATGAACGAAGGCAAGAAGCACAACAAGCAGCCATGGAAAGCATGGTTCGTGCTATGGAAGCATTGATAGAACGTATGGAACGGTTGGAGGCTCGATACCAAGCTCGAGAGGAGGAATATGAGGGTGACGATTCCAACGAAGGAGAGGATGACCAAGTTACTTTGGTCGCAGCAAGAGGAGAAAGAAGTGCTATTCGTGGCTTGGATAGAGGGAGAGGTCGTGGACAAGGACATCTTAATTTTCAAAGGAGAGCTCCACGAGAAGAGGGAATTGACCGTAACGTGGGAAGCATCAAACTGAAACTTCCAAACTTTCAAACTTCCAAAATTCCTCCTCCTACTTGACATCAACTTATCCCACCATGTTTGAGCATATTGTTTAAATTGAGCAACATACAATCGTACCTTCGATTCATCGGTAAAGTTATGACAATCAAATATTGATTCCACCGTCTTCTCCCATTCAAGGTACTCTTTCGTGGTATGAGTTCAAGGAGTCGATGAGAAAACGATTTGTTCCTAAACATTTTCAAAGGGACATGGCGCAAAAGCTACAAGCATTGAAACAAGGAAGCAAATCCGTGGAGTATTATTACAAGGAGATGGATACGTTGATGGATCGACTTGATCTAGACGAGGACATGGAGAATCTCATGGCACGGTTTCTTAATGGGCTAAACACGGAGATTGCAGATCAAGTTGATCTACAACCATACTTTGACATGGAGGAGTTGTTGCATATTGCAATCAAGATTGAGAGGCAACTCCAACGAAAGTCTCAACGGTATTCTTCTAAACATTTTTCCAACTCTAGTACTACATGGAAAAAGGATAATAAGAATATTGATTATAAGCCTAGAAACCAAGAGGTGAATGAGAAACCTAAAATGAAGCTTGAGAAAGGGGAGAGTTCTAAAAAGGGAAAAGATAAGGTTGATGACTCTAATGTGCGAAATAGGGATTTAAAATGCTGGAAATGTCAAGGGGTAGGTCACTTTAGTAGAGATTGCCCTAATAGGAAAATTATGACCATTAGAGAAGGAGAAATTATGACGGAAGATGAAGAAGAAAATGAGGTTTTAATTGAAGAAAATGGAGAGAGTGAGAGTGAGGAGTTTAGTGAAGAGGATCCTACACTTATGTCCTTAGTCTCTAGGAGAGCTTTGAACACCCAAATTAAGGAGGATAGTCTAGACCAACGAGAGAACTTGTTTCACACTAGGTGCCTTGTTCAATCCGTACCTTGCAGTGTGGTTATTGATAGTGGTAGTTGCACCAATGTTGTGAGTTCTATTCTGGTCCAAAGACTTAATTTAGAGACTAAACCACATCCTAGACCATACAAGCTTCAATGGTTGAATGATTGTGCGGAAGTTAGGGTGACTAAACAAGCTCTTATTTCGTTTACCATTGGAAAGTATGCTGATGATGTTTTGTGTGATGTTGTATCCATGCATGCTGGGAATTTATTGTTTGGGAGACCTTGGCAATTTGATCGCCGAGTAGTGTATGATGGGTATACAAATCGTTATTCTTTTACTCATAATGGTAGAAAAACAATTCTTGTTCCTTTGTCTCCAAAAGATGTGTTTATTGATCAATGCAAACTTGAAAAGAAAAGGCAAGAGGCTGATGCAAAAGCAAAAAGTGAAAAAGAAATGACAAAAAAAGAATTAAAAGAAAAAAAGAGTGTGAGTGAAAAGCAAGAGAGTAGCAACCAGCCTAGAGGAAAAAATGAGAGAAAAGCCAAAACTGTGAGTTTGTATACTACCCCTCCCCTGAACTGGGACAATCTCAGCTAATTACTAATTCCATAATAACTCTTATTGCTATAGCTCTTAGCTACCGTTAATTTGGTCGAGGATTCATTAACTAGCTTAATGCACCCATAAGTGTAACCCTATCATTTTTTGGATCCCAGAGGTACGCTTCAATAGGCTACTATTAAGAAAACCTACTGTTAAAGATTAACTTAAGAAACTCTATCTATTACTGGAGTTTGCGATGTCTCAAATCCTATGATCAGACCCTCCGAAGGGGTGGTCGCTCCAGGATGACACACAGGTAGATCATAGGAATCTGACGATGCAACTTAATGAAGTAGACCGTAGGATATGTTGACATGTGTCCTTTTCCCACTAATGACTATGAACATTTTTCCTATTCACCTTGGTATTGACCCATGCAAACACTTTCCGAAGGGAGGCCACACCTAGGGCGACACGAAGCCGAGCATGGATCTCACGATGTGAACTCTTAGGAATGTGAGAACAAAAAATTGATATATCATAGGTGAATAACTATTTAAGTCTATGCCTATTATAACTCTTATAAAAGGTACACTAAAGTTCTAGGTGAATTAAACCATTTAATTAACCTAGTGACATTGCATACTAATGGAACTTAGGTTAATTCAACTCAAGTTCTGAGTCAGTTCCCAGGTAGGAGGTGTTCTAATAAACCGTCAACTTAAGAACCCCTAGCCTAGACAGAACTGCGCCAGTAAAGTTCCATTGTAATCTAAATTCTATTTGTCCCACTTAGTCAAAATTAAAACTATTTTAAAAGAAAGTAAGACTTAATTCTAATCTTATTAGAACTAATGTGAGCTTAGCTCTAAATTAATTTTAAACAAATTAAAACCAATTTCCTAAGATCCTATGTTTGCATGCAACTTTTTATTATAGGTGGACGATTTCTAATAATTAATTTTATAATTATTACAAAATTATTTAATTAGTCCTATAATCATGCATACTATGGTTTAATTAATCAATAATGAAATTTTAATTTATTAGAAAACCATACAATATGCAATTCATAACATTAATATAAATTTTATATTAAACTATGAATGTATCATGCTCAATGCAATTTTATTTTCATATAAAATTATAAAATTTATAAGATAAATATGAAAATAAACCAAGCATATGCATCGTATTAGATAAATATAACACTTATAGTTAACTAACTTAATGTCATGCATCATACTTTTCCAATTTCATATATAAATATCAACATACATTAAAATATTAATGAAATTATAAATCATGCATTAAAACCATACATTATAACATTTATAACATATTAAAAATGCATGAACATGCTTAACCAATGATGGGAATAATCTAAATGACATTCATAAAGTATTTAAATAGCAAATGAACCGGTAATTTGGCCCCTAGGATAATATAAAGCAATAAATTACATTAATTTATGCTAAAAAATAAGCTTCCACCGCTCTAAAACCCCTCGAACCAATTTGAACCTAGTCCCAAAACCGCGAACCAAGCCAAAACAGCAAAAATCGAACCAAAAATAACTGAACCAGCCATGACCAAACCAGAAAAGAGGTAAACAACAGAAAACCAACTGAACCGGCTTGAACCGGCTCGAGTCGCTGCCAGCCAGGCTGAAACAGCCACAAGTAAGCCTTTCTGACGTTGACGTCAGCACTCCTCTTCCACCAGCATGACATCAACGCTTCTTCTTCCAGACGCGTTGCTGCTTTTTTTTTCATACAGTACTGAAAAATTGTTATTTCTTAGCCTCCGAGCATCCGATTTGGGCAAATTTGGTGTCGTTTTTCTCAGTAGAATGAATTCGATCCAGACACGGACTTACAAAGACTCGATTTACAATAAAAACTAAAAAATGCAGGGGTCTTTACATTTGATCATATCCAAAAAATTGTAAATTTAAGGCCAAAATTACCATAAACATTCAATTGCAAAACACATTCATAATGCAATTAATCCCACCAAACCAATGCAAATTTTAAAATTTTAAATTAATTATTGAGATGGCTCTGATACCAACTGCAAGGATGAAAACGCTAGCGCAACGGAAGCAGTACATGACTAAACTCATAATGAATTTGGAATAACAAAATACTCATACATTGACAAAATACAGAGGCATAAAAAACAACCTACTCTAACCTACTCTAGAATTGAAACCTAGATTAAGCATGATTTCTCAATGAAAATACTAACTTTTGGGGTTGAAATCGAATACCACCAAGAGAAGACCTCCCTAATCTCTGAGTGATGAGGTTGAAGGTTGGTGGGAACCAAATTTTCAAAATAGAGAATTTGAGAGAGAATTTTGAGAAGCGGAAAAACTCAGAACAGTTCTGCAAAAACTAACTACAGAACCATTCTGCACTTTTCCCTTTTGATAGGTCTCCAGAGAGAGATGTGGAGAGAGAAGAGAACGTGGGATCAATCCCATGTATAATAACCTCCCACAATTGAGAATTATTTAATTTAACGTATAAGTTAAATAATGAACAAAATTATTAATTAAATTAATTAATTAAAATATCACTAATTATTGAATTAATAATTAATTAAGTCTAATTTAATTAATATATTCATTTAAATCATATCTAAATGAATTTCTATCACATAACCTATAGTTTTAATGTAAAATCAAATTGAATTAAACTGAATTAAATTAAATAATCAATTATTTTTTTAATTAATTAATGACCAAATTAAATATCTAATATTTAATTTAACCTACATTTGAATCAAATTCTATTTTATTTTTCTCATAACCTATAATTTTAATATGAATCTAATGCACATTAATTTTAACCTATAGTTTTAATATAAATCTAATTCATATTAAATTAATATTTGAACTATAATATTTAATTATTTGATAAATTAATTTTGAATCATATCCAATTAAATTTATATTATAAAATTTGATTTATAAAATAAAACTTTATATTATAATGTATCATTATACATTATACTATTTCTCTAAGTTAATTTGAACAATTCAAATTTCATTCAAGACTTAATTACCTCAATACTGTTTATGAGCTAGGAAGGGGACCTAATGGACCTACAGATCAGAAGCTCCAACGATATGAGATTAATTGACTAAACTCATTAACCACATTAACCAATGTTCGTTAATTATGGGTTCACTCCACTAAAGACCCACAACTGCACTCTTCTCACTGTAGATATATTTTTGTGTCCATTGATATAGACCAATAATAGCAAATTAGTCCTTCACAAGTGTTCGTAGTACCAACTGGGTCAAATTACTATTTTAGCCCTGGAGACTTCTAAATCCTTAAGTACTAGTGCTCCTCTAAGGAACAACCTGTTTATGGTCCAACCATTAGACAGTAACCCTCTAGGGCCAGTGAGAGGGTAGGGCCCTTTGTTCAAGTCCTGGAGACACCATTTAACGGAACACTCATCTACTTACCCTAAAGTCGGGAAGGAGCAAATCTATCTTGTATAATTATGTTCCCAGCTCCCAACTCGGTCTTATCCCTAAAATGATAGGTGTATTGAGTCGAAAAACCAGTCACTCTCAGCCATACAAATCGAAAGACAATCCCTCGTGAACAGGAGTTCATAATATACTCAAGATTAAGACTAGTTGCCTAGGTCATCCTATTGAAATGAAATCTAACTAGTTAACGGAGTTACATCTAGTAGTTACTATTTCGTGGTCTAGTCTTATGCAAACTCATTGCACTGGATACCCCCACTCACATGTCTCCTACATATCAAATACAAAGTGAGTCGAATTCATAGTGTTACCAAGATAAGGTATCCAGCCTTATCCCCATACTATAGACCCTTTAGGTTGTATCTTGAACATTAATCCTTATGTCTCTACATAATGTTCAAGACACAAAAGACAACCTAAGATTTTAGATTTCTTTTAACAATGTAGTAGTATTTCAAAATCTTAATATTAATTTTCAGTTGGGATTCTGATATGTTTCCGCTGCACTAGGGTTTTAATCCCAGCAATTGGTATCAAAGCCAGGTTAAAATTTAATTTAGGTTTTGAAATTTGCATTGGTTTGGTGGGTTTACTGCATTGTGAATCTGGATTTTGCATTCAATGTTTATTGTAAAATTTGGACATAGATTTACATTTTTTTATTGGATCAATTGTAATGGCCCTTGCGTTTTTGGGCATTTTACTGTAAATCGAGTCTTTATAAGTTCGTGTCTAGATCGGGTTCGTTCTATTGAGAAAAACGACACTAAACTTGCCCAAATCAGATGCTCGGAGGCGAAGATTTCGTTGTTTTTCTATACTGTACGAAGAAGACAACGAAAAAAAGGGCTGCGGCTTGGGCTGACGTCAGCATGACGTCAAAGATGACATCATGCTAACGTCAGCATGACCTGGTTCCTTATAAGCACTGATGTCAGCGTGATGTCATCACTGACATCATGCTGACATCAGCGCCAGATGGGCTGGTTGAGCTGTTTTTGGGCTGGTTTTATCCGTTTTTGGTCCGGTTTGCATCCATTTCAGCCATTTTGGTCTGTTTTTGCTATTTTTTGGCTTGGTTCGCAATTTTGGGACTCAGTTTGAAGCAGTTCGAGGATTTTTTGTCCGATTTTGGAGCGGCAAAGACTAATTTTAGGATAATTTTAGCTAAATTATTGTAATTTAATGCTTTATTTTATCCTAGGGGCCAATTTTATGGGTTCAATTGCTATTTAAATGCTTTATGGATGTCATTTAGATATATCACACCTTAGGTTAAGCATGTTCATGCATTTTAATATATTATAAATATTATAATGTATGGTTTTAATGCATGATTAATAATTTCATGAGTAATTTACTATTTGTTGATATGTTAAATATATGAATTTGGAAAAGTATGATGCATGACATTAATTTAGTTAAATATAAGTGTTATATTTATTTAATGTGATGCATATGCTTAATTTATTTTCATGAAAGTTATAATTGTTATAATTTTTTTTTATGAAAACAAAATTGTATTGAGCATGAAACATCCATATATTGATATAATTCTTATATTATTTTAATGGTTTGCATATAATATGGTTTTTTAATTAATTAGAATTTGATTGTTAATTAATTAAACCTTATTATGCATGATTATAGGGCTAATTAATTAATTTTGTAAATAAGTTATAAAATTAATTAATAGAGGCCGTCAACCTATAATAAATAGTTGCATGCAAATATAGGATCTTAGGAAATTGGTTTTAAATTGTTTGAAATTAATTTAAACTTAAGATCACATTAATTCTAATTAGATTAGAATTAAGTCTTATTTTCTTTTAAAATAGTTTTAAATTGGAATAAGTAGGACAAATAGGATTTTGGTTATAAGGGAACTCTACCGGTTCAGTTCTATCTAGATTGGGGGTTTTTAAGTTAACGGTTTTACGGAACACCTCCTAACTGGGAACTGAATTAGAATTGAGTTGAATTAACCTAAGTCCTATTAGCATGCAATGTCACTAGGTTAATTAAATTGTTTAATTCACCTAGAACAATAGTTTAAAGACGTTTTATAAGAGTTATAATAGGCATAAACTTAGATAGATTCATTAGCCGGAATTTAACTAAGTATAATAAAACCCTAAAATAAGTAGAACATTTTAGTGAGAGAAAAATGGTATATATGATATATCAATTTTTATCTCTCACGTCCCTAAGAGTTCACAACGTGAGATCCATGTTCGGCTTTGTGTCGCCATGGGCGCGGTTTCCCTTCGAAAAGTGTTTGCATGAGTCAATACCAAGGTGAATAGGAAAAATGTTCATAGTAAGTGGGAGAAGGACACGTGTCAACGTTTCCTACGGTCTCCTTCATTAGGTTGCAACGTGAGATTCTTATGATCTGCCTGCGTGTCGTCCTGGAGCGACCACCCCTTCGGAGAGCCTGATCATAGGATTCAGAACACCGCAAACTCCAGTAATGGATAGGGTTTCTTAGGTTAATCTTCAACAGTTGTCTTTCTTAACGGTATCCTATTGAAGTGTACCTTTGGGATATGAAAATGTAAGGGTTACACTTACGGGATGCATTAAGCTAGTTACTGAATTCTCGACCAAAATAATGGTAGCTAAGAGCTATAGGAATAAGAGTTATTCTGGAATTAGTAATTAGCTGAGATTGTCTCAATTCAAGGAAGTAGTAGTTGATTACCCTTTGGTGACTGTTGCTCTAAACCCCTGAAGTATCATTGTAAAGACTTAATCATTTTTTTTTTTGGGTTCTTTGATTGAATGTTTTGCTAAATTTTGATTGGATGTTGTGTAATGGGTTAAAACAAAGATAATTAATACGATCAATTGTTTGTTAATTTTTCAGCATGACTTACTATATGATTGCATTACTAAAAAGCGACCAATTAACTGGTGAAAATTATGCAACGTGGAAATTTAACCTGAATACGATTCTGGTTATAGAAGATCTATGGTTTGTCTTAATTGAGGAATGTCCTCAGCTCCCCGCTCGTGGTGTATCCCAAGTTGTGAGGGATGCACATGACCACTAGACGAAGGCAAATGAAATAGCCCGAGTCTATATCTTGGCGAGATTGTCTGACGTACTCATCAAGAAACATGTGGCCATGCTCATTGCTCGTGAGATCATGGAGTTGTTGCCAGATATGTTTGGGCAACCATCCACACAGATCCGGCACGAGGCCCTCAAGTACATTTATAACGCGCATATGAAGGAAGGTTAATCAGTGAGAGAACATTCTCGACCTCATGGTTCACTTCAACGTCGCTGAAATGAACGACACGGTCATAGACGAGCAAAGTCAGGTATCCTTTATTTTGGAATCTTTTCCAATGAGTTTCCTTCAATTCTGCAACAATGCGGTAATGAATAAAATACAATACACCATAACTACCCTCCTAAATAAGTTACAGACTTTTCAGTCTCTTATGAAAATTAAGAGACCAAAAAAAGGAGAGGCAAATGTTGCCCAGTCGAAGAAGTTCCACAAGGGTTCAACCTCTGGAACTAAGTCTGTTCCTTCATCTTCTGGTCCCAAAAAGATCCAGAAGAATGGAGGGAAGGGGAAGGCTCTCTCTGCTGGCAAAGGCAAGGCCAAGGGCAATAAGGCTGATAAAGGCAAGTGCTTCCACTGCAATGTGGATGGTCACTGGAAGCGCAATTGCCCCAAGTACCTCTCCGAGAAGAAGAAGGAAAATGAAGGTAAATATGATTTACTTGTCTTAGAAACTTGTTTAGTGGAAAATGACTATAATGCCTGGATACTTGATTCAGGAGCCACTAATCACGTTTGTTCTACATTTCAGGAAACTAGTTCCTTCCAGCAGCTCAATGAGGATGAGATGACGCTCAAGGTTGGAAGGGGAGACGTCATTTCAGCTCGTGCAGTGGGAGCTGCAAAGTTGTTTTTTAGAAATAGATATTTGTTTTTAGAGAATTTGTACATGGTTCCAAAAATTAAGAGAAATCTTGTATCTATTTCTTGTTTAATTGAACAATCTTATTGTATTACTTTTTTAACAAATGAAGCGTTCATTTCAAAAAAATGGTGTACATATTTATTCTCCTAAATTAGAAAACAACTTATATGTGTTAAGACCAACTGAAACAAAAGCACTTTTAAATCATGAGATATTTAAAACTGCTAATACTCAATCTAAAAAGCAAAGAATTTCTCCAAGTAACGATACCTATCTTTGGCATTTGAGATTAGGTCACATAAATCTCGACAGGATTAGGAGATTGGTAAAGAATGGACTTCTAGGTGAGTTAGAAGATGATTCATTACCTCCATGTGAATTTTGTCTCGAAGGAAAAATGACTAAAAGACCTTTTAGTGGAAAATGTTATAGAGCTAAAGAACCTTTAGAGCTCATACATTCAGATATTTGTGGTCCAATGAATGTAAAAGCTCGAGGAGGGTACGAATACTTCATCTCTTTTATAGATGATTATTCGAGATATGGTTACTTATACCTAATGACACATAAGTCTGAAGCCCTTAAAAAGCTCAAGGAGTATAAGGCTGAGGTTGAAAACATGTTAAGTGAAACAATTAAAACACTTCGATCTGATCGGGGTGGAGAGTATATGGATTTAAGATTCCAAGACTATATGATAGAACATGAAATTCAATCCCAACTCTCAGCACCTGGTACACCTCAACAAAATGGTGTATCAGAAAGGAGAAATAGAACCTTGTTAGACATGGTTTGTTCTACGATGAGCTATGCTCAATTGCCTAGCTCGTTTTGGGGTATGCAGTAGAGACTGCGGTACATATCTTAAATAACGTTCCCTCGAAGAGTGTTTCTGAAACACCTTTCGAGTTATGGAAGGGGCGTAAACCTAGTTTGCGCTACTTTAGAATATGGGGTTGTTCTGCACATGTGCTAGTGACAAATCCTAAGAAATTGGAACCTTTGTTCAAGATTGTGCCAGTTTTTTGGTTACCCTATGAAAACGAGAGGTGGTCTCTTCTTCGATCCACAAGATAACAAAGTGTTTGTATCGATAAATGCTACATTCTTGGAAGAAGACCACATGAGAGATCATAAACCACGGAGCAAATTAGTATTAAATGAAGCTACTGAAGAGTCAACAAGAGTTGTTGATGAAGCTGGTTCTTCAACAAGAGTTGATGAAGGATCTAAAACTCCAGGTCCGTCTCATCCTTCTCAAGAGTTGAGAATGCCTCGACGCAGTGGGAGGGTTGTATCACGACCTTCCCGTTACTTGGGTTTAACAGAAACTCAGGTTGTCGTATCTCACGACGGTGTTAAGGATCCATTGTCTTTTAAACAGGCAATGAATGATGTTGATAATGACGAATGGGTCAAAGCCATGGACCTTGAAATGGAGCCTATATATTTCAATTCAGTATGGGAACTTGTAGATCCACCTGAAGGGGTTAAACCCATCGGGTGTAAATGAATCTATAAAAGAAAGAGAGACGTAGCTGGTAAGGTACAGACCTTTAAAGCTCGACTTGTAGCAAAGGGTTATACCCAAAGGGAAGGGGTTGACTATGAGGAAACGTTTCCCCCTATTGCTATGCTTAAGTCCATAAGAATTCTCTTATCCATAGCCACATATTATGACTATGAAATTTGGCAAATGGATGTCAAGACGACTTTTCTCAATGATAATCTTGAATAAAATATCTTCATGTCTCAGCCCGAAGGATTCATAGCCCAAGGTCAGGAGCAAAAAGTTTGCAAACTGAATTGATCCATTTATGGGTTGAAACAGGCATCTAGATCTTAGAACATTAGATTTGATACTGCGATCAAACCTTTTGGTTTTGATCAAAACATTGATGAACCTTGTGTTTACAAGAAAATCATCAACGGTAAAGTAGCTTTCTTGGTACTATACGTAGACGATATCTTACTCATTGGAAATGACGTAGGATACCTTATTGGCGTTAAAAAATGGCTAGCAGCCCAATTCCAAATGAAAGATTTGGGAGAGGCGCAGTATGTTATTGGGATTCAAATTATTAGGGATCGTAAGAACATAACACTAATCTAACTTATATCGACAAAATGTTGACTCGATATTCGATGCAGAACTCTACGAAGGGTTTATTGCCTTTCAAGCATGGGGTTCACTTGTCTAAGGAACAATGTCCTAAGACACCTCAAGAAGTTGAGGATATGAGACGTATTCCTTATGCCTCAGCTGTGGGCAGCTTAATGTATGCTATGCTCTGCACTAGGCCAGACATTTGTTATGCAGTGAGAATAGTCAGTAGGTACCAGTATAATCCAGGGTTTGACCACTGGACAACAGTTAAGAATATCATCAAGTATCTTAGGAGAACGAGTGACTACAAGCTAGTGTATGGAGCTAAGGATTTGATCCTCACAGGTTATACTGACTCTGATTTCCAAACAGACAAAGATTCTAGGAAATCCACGTCGAGATCAGTGTTTACCCTAAACGGGGGAGCTGTAGTATGACGAAGTGTCAAGCAAGGATGCATAGCAGACTCCACTATGAAGGTTGAGTATGTAGCTGCTTGTGAAGCAGCAAAGGAAGCAGTTTAACTCAAGAAGTTCCTAACTGATTTGGAAGTTGTTCCAAATATGGACTTGCCTATTATCCTATACTATGACAACAGTGGGGCAACAGCCAACTCTAAAGAACCTCATAGCCACAAACGAGGAAAGCACATCGAGAGGAAATATCACATGATAAGGGAGATTGTGCAACGAGGAGATGTGGTCGTCACAAAGATCACTTCGGAGCACAACATTGTTGATCCATTTACGAAGACTCTCCTGGCTAAAGTGTTCGAGGGTCATCTAGAGAATCTAGGTTTGCGAGATTTGTACATTGGGTAATCTAGGGCAAGTAGGAGATGTGTAATAAGTATACAGATGCCCTAGTTTATTGTATTTGTTTTATTAACCATCCCCATTGTTTTGTATTATCTTGTACAACCCACTAACTAGAGTTTTAGTTCAAGTGGGAGTTTGTTGGGTTTTATGCCCTAAAACTCGTAGATAGTAAATGTTGTATTTTGACCATCATTAATAAATTGTTATTAATTATTATTCATTAAATGTTATTGATTATTTTGTCTTATTTTAATAACCCTAAAATCCAATAAACTAACACCTTAGGCTATTTTTTGAGTCTTCAACAATACGTAGAGACATATGGGGATCAATGTTCAAGTTACAGCCTAAAGGGTCTATAGTATAAGGATAGGGCTGGGTACCTTATCCTAGTAACACTATGGATATGACCCATTTTGTATTTGATACAAACGCAATAATCCAACGCGTTCGTGTAGGAGACATGCGAGTGGGGGTGTCCTATGCAATGAGTTTGCATAAGATTGGACCACGAAATAGTAACCACTAGTTGTAACTCCGTTGACTGGTTAGATTTCTATTTCAGTAGGTTGACTTAGGCAACTTAGTCTTAATCCTGAGTATATTATGAACTCCTGTTTATGAGGGATTGTCCTTTGATTTGTATGGGTAAGAGTGACCCATTTTTCGGCTCAATATGCCTACCATTTTGGGGACAAGACTGAGTGGGGAGCTGAGAACATAATTATACAAGATGGATTTCACTCCTTCCCGACTTTAGTGTAAGTAGATAAGTGTTCTCTTAAATAGTGTCTCTGGGACTTGAACAAAGAGCTCTACCCTCTCACTGGTCCGATAGGGGTTTCTGTTTAATGGTTGGACCACAAACAGGTTGTTCATTAGAGGAGCACTGGTACTTAAGGATTTAGAAGTAACCCAGGGGTATAATGGTAATTTGACCCAGCTGGTGTTACGAACATTTGTGAAGGACTAACTTGCTATTATTGGTCTATATCCGTGGACACAGAAATATATCTACAGTGAGAAGAGTGCAGCTGTGAGTCTTTAGTGGAGTGTACCCACAGTTGACGAATATTGATTAATGTGGTTAATGAGTTTAGCCCGTTAATCTCATATCGTTGGAGCTTCTGATCTGTAGGTCCATTAGGTCCCCTTCTTAGCTCGTAAAGAATATTGAGGTAATTAATTCTTGGATGAAATTTGAAAAGTTCAAATTTACTAAGGGAAAAGTATAATGTATAATGATAAATTATAATATAAAGTTTATTTTACAAATTAAACTTTATAGTATAAATGTAATTTTGGATATGATTAAAAGTTAATTTATAAGAGAATTAAATATTTTGAATTGTTTAAATATTATTTTGATATGAATTAGATTTATATTAAAACTATGAGTTAAAATTAATGCGCATTAGATGTACATTAAAACTATAGGTTATGAGAGAAATGTATTTAAATTTGATTCAAATGCAGATTAAAATTAAATATTTGATATTTAATTTGATAATTAATTAATTGAAGAATTAATTAATTATTTAATTTAATCTAATTTAATAAAATTTGATTTAATTAAATTAATTGAATTAAAACTATAGGTTATGTGAGAGATGTTCCTTTAAATATGATTTAAATGAATTGGTTAATTAAATTAGATTTAATTAATTATTAATTAATTTAAATTAGATTTAATATTGTTGGTTGTAACTACCACGTAAAGGAGTTACTTAATACGTGCGATAACACCCACGTTTCTCACTTTCTCTCTTTTCCTTATGTAGTGTTTAAAAAAAAAAAAAAAAAAAAAGAGATCTGACGTTTTCTCTTAAAAAAAAATTCTCTCAAAAGAAGAGTTCTCTGTTTTTTTTCCCTTACAAAGGTTCCACAAACCTTTCCTCAAGGTTCAGAGAAAATGAAGGACTCCAAGTAGTAGTGATCTAGTTGTTGCTTTCCCTCACAACATGTAAGTTTTTTTTTTCTCTGATATTTTTTTTTATATAGTATGCTTAACCTAGGATTTTAGATTTCTTTTACCATTGTGTTGGTATTTCAAAATCTTAATATTAATTTTGAGTTGGGATTCTGATATGTTTCCGCTGCGGTAGGGTTTTAATCCCAATACCTAATACCAAGCTAGGATCAAATCTCACTTGGGTCTCCTTCCCACATGTAGCCCTCGTTAGGAGAGATTTTGGTCGGCTCGACTCGGATCGGAGCCGAGCCCGTGGTTTGAGCTTCTGGCTCAAGCTACTTGCCTTCCTTTAGTCTTGTATGGTCCTGGCTTTTATCTGCATGCCCTCTGGTCCAAAATCACCCTCAACACTTCCTAATGTGGTTTATATGTCACTACAACAAATATGACTTAACCATAGCATCCAATTATAGCATTACAGCTATTCACGCTATAAGAGAGAACGCGCGTTGGGCTAAATTGAAAAATAGAAGTTCTAAAAAAGCGTGATTCCATCTTCCTCGCCAAAATTTTCAGTTCCCCCTCTCTCAAAATTGATTTCAGATCTCCCTCCCAAAATTTCAGATGTTCCCACTTGTTTCCTCATCTCTCTGTCCGTGTAAGATGTTTCCCATTTTAGAGTTTCAAATCCTCCATGTTACCCTCTTCATTCTAACTTTCTTCATCTTCACCCCACCACCGTAGCTTTGTTCTTCCCACAATCAGAAAATCGCTCCCTCTCTCTCGATATCTCTCTCTCGCGTCTCTCACTCTCTCTTTCGCTATAGTCGCCATCCGCCGACCGCCGACCGCCGACCACCGACCACCGACCACCACCCAGCCAAATAATCACCACAGCATTACCCATCGCTGTCGTCTTCGAGCGTCCGTCCAGTTGTCGTCGTGTCGTGCCTAAGATCGTCGCAGGTGAGTTCTTAGCCTTTACTTCTTTCATTTCTTAGTTCATCTCTCTCTTGATCGATTCTCTTTTTCAAACTCTTCTCACTCTCTCTTGTTCACCTCTTGGTATTTCATTTCTTAGTTCGTCTCTCTCTTGTTCACCAAATACTCACATTGAAGACCACATGGAGTTTATACCCCGTGGAGGAGTGAGGGGGTTAAAATCCCTCATTAACATGTTGTCGATCTGGTCTAAAGTTTTTCCCCTCTTCTTCAAGCCAAATCCATGATTATCACATCACTTCCAGCTTCAAGATTGCAACCGCGACTCCATTGAAATCCTTGTCGTCCTCCATCTTCATTTGGGTCATCATTTTCGATTGATTCCAAAAATTCTTGGCACATCGGGCTATTTTAGACTCAAATCTCAGAATGTAGCCAACCTAGTTTTGCTTCTTATTGCCTAGGGCACTCTTCGTCGTCAAAAGAATATTTTCCAAAGAAAGCTGACTAGCACTCTTCGTCGTCAAAACATGTCAATGCCTCGATCGATTTGTTGGTCCTGTGGCTCATTTCGTTGCATTTCTTCCATTGAACAGGTTGGTTGAAGCCCTAATGTGATCCACTAAACGTTGTTTTATTGTTTGAAATGTTTCAGGATGATGTTAAGCTTAATTCTTCAATGAACGGAATTACCATTACCTGAGATTATCATTACATCTTAGAGGTAACTTAAGTTCTAAAAGATTGCTTCAAACACCTAACTTTTGAGATTATCGTTGCTTTTTATGGTTTTAGTTTTGTATTAACAAAGGATAACAGAGATTGCTGGTGTAGTCCTTTCTTTTGATCCAAAACCATCCACGTAAAAAACTAAAAACTTCTTGTTCTTCATCTATTTTTTTTGGAGGGAGTGTATTCTTTTTTAGTAAAAATCATTGAGACCTCCATTCTTTCTTGTTTATCATTTCTTTTTTGCTTTTTCTGGTCTTTTTTTCTATCTCAATTACAGCAGGGAGATTGGAATGGAGCTGGTGCTCACACAAAACTACAGGTAATGGAAAAATGGAATAGATTTACCAAATTCTGTATTAGGATGGAAAATTGATAGATTGATAATTAAAGAGGATTGTTGCTTGCTAAGATTGAGGCGTCAATTGAGGAGTTTCAATTAATTTTCATATATGGAAAGCCACATGGATTGAAAATAACAGCACATATTTGATTATTTGAGGGTGGTCTCTTTTAGTTGTCTTGATTAGTTTTTATGTAACCACTGGAAGAATGATAATTTCCTAATATTTTTTTTCATGTAGCCATTGGAATTTGTTGGTCCAAATTATCGACTAGTTGCTTGTTGAGGTGTAGTGCGTTGTTGATCTCACTTGGCTGAGGTCGAATCTCTTTTGATTATTCTATTGCTTGTGGAAACTGACAAAAGGAGGAGACCTTTGAAGAGAGAAAAAACAAAGTAAAAAGTAAATTGCTTTTACTTCTACAATTTCTTTCACAACTTGCTTTTGGCAAGGGTTACAATATCACTATATATATAGTCTCACAAGGTGTCTCTCTAAATTCCTTTAATAAAAGTAAAATTAAAGAGATTACAATAATTAAGATAGAATTTAGAAAGTTGTAGTAATTCTTGACCTTTCATTACTCAAACTGCCATAACTTTTTCTAGAAAACTCCAAACGTCCTGAAACTTGAACCATTAGAAAGTACATATTCGGGGCATCAAAATGCATAGGTCATACATTTAATTTGGATATCGTTTGACCTTTCAAATACCTACTGAAAAACTCCCAAAGAACTGATTATCTTGAGTTTAATGCTCAACAGAAACTAATGCAATATGTATTGTTAGCACTTTCATAGTTTATGTAAGATATGTATATCTCATGGTCAATTTTTCAAATAATTTAGATAGGGAATGATTGTTCATTTTATAAAGTCAAACTATGTAAGAAAATTTATTTACTACTTTGTGAATTAAGTATTTATTTAGTTTATTGGCTAATCTATTATGTTAGAGTTACATCATGATGATTTATAAAATTCATTTATTTTTATTTTTTATTAGGTGATTGAAATGACGACAAACATTGGAGCTACATATATAGTTGTGGGAGAATTTTGGTATCGCAATAATTTAAACATCTTTTTCAATTGTATCAACTTTTTGGGATTATATATGTACTTTTATTTGGATTAAGAATTTGCAACTTGTTTAATTAGGTTGTCATTTTGTTAGAACATATTTTTGATGACTTTATCAAACCTTTTGGATGAATATAGTGCTTTGTTTTTTTTATTTTTTTTGTTTATTTTTTTATGCTAGAAATTTGAATATTTTGTTGTTTATAACTATGATTATAGATGTAGATGAAATGTGAATTAATTACATTTTTCTTCGTCTAGACAAATATATGGGCAAGCGACATCTATAAATATATATATGTTTATAAGTTGATTTTACAATAATATTTGAAACAAATTGTAAAATCTAAAAGAAATAATAGCATTAAAAAGTTCTATTAAAGATAAATTATAACATTTCTTTACTACGATAAATTTTTTTCTAGAAAGTTCAATAACATTAAAATTATGCAATAGAAAATGAGGTATTTATAACTTTTTCTATTATGGTAAAAAAATGCTATAGAAAGTTTTTAAATAATTGGTTGTTATTAATATAAAAATTATAATAGCATTTTTTCTAACACTATAAATTATTTTCATAACATTAAATTAAAGCTATCGAATATCAACTTTTTATAGCATTATTTATAGCTGTAAAAAAAACTATCGTAAGTCGAGTACTTTCAATAACATCAGTTATGACAATGTCTCTAAAATGTTATGGAAACGATTTTATAGCTTGTTTACAACGCTGTACATAATGCTATTGAAAGTCTTTTATAGCATTTTTGTGCAACTATCAAAATCACTATAAAAGATTTTCAATAGCATTTTCTTTTCACACTATGAAAAGTTTTCATAGCAGTAATTTTGCGCTATCAGAAATGAACTTATTATAGCCTTTTTTATAGCGGTGAAAAAACGCTATGGAAAGTCAAAGACTTTCAATAACATGGGCTACGACCGCATTTCGAAAACGCTATGGAAGGTCTATGATAGCGTTTTTTTAATGCTATCGTAAGTGATATTTGTTGTAGTGTGTATTACATTTAATACATCATGTTCTAATATATAATAATATTATTTTTATCCAAAAGAAAATAATGATACCCATGTGGTCTCTATCACCCTAATGATAATGAAAAAAAAAAATCAAATTTAATAGTACAAGTTGTCACTAGAGGTTTGTATAAAAAGGATAAGGAATTGAGCATTATTGTGGGTGAGAGCATTTTCTTTCTAGAGGAAGAGTTGAAACCATGTCTCTAGTTGGAAAGCTTGTGAGTGAAATAGAGATTAATGCAGCTGCAGAGAAATTTTACAAAGTCTTCAGAGATCAATGTTTCCATGTTCCCAATATAACCCCAAAATTGATTCAGCAAGTTGAAATTCATGATGGTGATTGAGACAGCCATGACCATGGCTCTATCAAGACTTGGTATTACACTATTGGTATGCAAAAACAACCACCCATCCCTCAATCACTTTGTTTTTCCTCTTTCTTTATTTTATCATGAATAAACCTAAAAAAAAAAAAATCTATTTTGATCTTGTATTTGGTTTGTAAGATGGCAAGGCTGAGGTTTTAAAAGAACAAGTGGAATTTCACGACGAGAACATGATAATGTCCGTAGTTGGATTGGAAGGAGACTTGTTCAACCATTACAAAAGCTACAAAGCGACATTTCAAATTGTGCCCAAAGATATTCCTAACCATTGTTCGGTAGTCTTGACAGTAGAATATGAGAAACTTGACGATGACTCTCCTTATCCTTATAAGTATATTGACATGCTGATGACCATCACTAAGGACATTGAATCTCACCTTAAATGAGTATTTAATCTCACAATCTAAGCTTCATCATTCCCCCATTCTGAAGTGCTTGGCTTATTTATATGTTGTGTCAAAGTTGGTTTTATTTCGAAACCATCTTTCTGGGCTTGATTATGTATCTTTTCTTTTCTTTTTTTCCCTTTTTTTTTCTTTGAAGCATTGATTATTTATCTTTACTACTTTACGCTGGTATTTCTATAAGCTATATGGTTTGTATGTGTGCAAAAGTAAATAAAATCAACGGTCATCTTTATGTAATTGTAGTGATGATTAAATAATAGAATAATTACAATTAATGAGTAGTACTTTTAGGAATAATAATTAAGTGTCTAACAACATTTTTAAAGAATTGCAAAGATAGAAAAATTGATCAGTGATAGACATTGTTAATATACTCCCACTAGAGATATGGTCTATCACTGATAGACTCTGAGAGCTAGATCTAAATGTTGCTATATTTGTAAATTCTTTTACATTGTGTTATATTTACTAATATTTTGGGTATGATTGTTATATTTGCAACTGCCTCTTAATTCACTTAATTATGGAGGATTGAACTCTTTGTTTACATATATCTATCTTTCAAGCATATTTTAGTTTTTATTTTAATCCCTTCACATGTGTGATTGGATTTGGATTGACAAACTGGTTATGAATGCATGTTAATCGCTAAAAGTTTTCACATATTCCGTAAATTATCGTTCATTGACTGCCTAGTAGCAAGAATCGAATTATGGATATGTGTATTTCATGGCATTACTACATCGTTGACACGTTCGCTTTACAATTAAAGAACAAATTGGTTAAAATAATTAGGTGTTACTTGTTAATTAACTGTCGCTGTAATGACATTTTTTTTTAAAGTCGACCTTAGATGTTATTATGGATGCAATACTTACAAAAACAAAAAATTAAAAAAACATACATATATAAACATGCATGATTTTGAGTCTAGACCCAAAATTCAACGTAATAAATCCAAAAAAAAAAAAAAAATACCACATGGGGAAAAACTAAGAGAAGGAGAGGGATTCCTGAACAATATCTTTATTGTGGTTGAAGAATGACGTCATATAATATTGTCGTCAACATTAATTTTTTACATATTCAAAAGATGTTCACTATTACATCAGTTGTTTAAATTTTCTTAAGTTTTTATAATAATAGACTCATGTGAGTATTCAAATTATGACCTATCTTAGCAGGATTATGTTCACTATTTATGTGATTTCTATGTCTAAGTTGCAATATTATAAGTTCATTAGCTTTGTAAGTCTTAAATTTGGAGGTTATTTATGTAATTAAAGTTTGATTGGAGCTTATAATGTGATTTTGAACTTATTTATATGATTATATTGTGATTCGAATTCTATTGTGTGTTCAAAGTTTTATACAAAGATTATTTCTATGACTAAAGTGTAGTTTTCATTGTTTTAAGTGTAAAGGCAATGAGTGGATGCTAAGAGAGATTGTGAATATTAAGAAAGTATATATATCCTATGACTATGACATTGGACGTGTTGGGTTGAATTCTAAAATGAATGTTATTTTTTTACTACGTATGGCACAAACCGATTGAAGTGAAGAAAGCAAAAGGCAAAGTATTTATATATGTGTCCTTATTATAATTTTGTTGGAATAGTGCCAATACTTTTTCCGAATCACTCTTGATGTATTTAGTTTCTTTGTAAATAACTTAATCGAAGTTTGGTTACAAGTTTCTTTGTATACATGTTACTAACTTTATTGTTATATATGAAAATTCATGTTTATGTTTGAATGTATTTTGTGTCAAAATTGGAAGAAACATCGGTGTAATGATAGGTATTAAATAAATAATTATCCATCATTATAAACATTTTTCTTACATTTCATAAATATGATTATGAGATGTGTTTATTTGAAATTGGAATCCTGTCATCAATCGAACATCAATGGTTTAAACGAGTGTCAATGTACGTAATTCAATGATGTCCAAAAAGTACACAATTAAAGTATTATTGACCCTAAAAGCGTGACATTAATAACATCTTTTTGACAAATTTTCAATGTCAACATAAAGGTTTAATTGACAGAAAAAAAAAATCAACCTTTGGGTCATTTATTGACAATGATAAATTGTGATAGAAAATGGTATCATGATAGGTAATAAATGTCAATAAATGATTACTGTTGACTATATTGAAAAGTCATGAAACAGTTAATAATAACATATTTTAGATGTGTCATTGATACACTTTTTTTGATGGTCAATTAAAGGACTGAAAAAAGAGTAAAAAACGTGTATATGAAACCATTTTAGAATCATGAAAACCTATTTTTATTACAGTAAATTGTCTCCATATGGAAGTCTATCTATTTTATTTCTTTCCTTGTTAATCTTTTGCTTCTGAGCACCATTAAAGGTTAGCTTGACAGAAAAAGTTCCTTATATATATATAATTTTATTTGATAAATTATACATTTTATCTCTAAGATTTGAAGTTTATATTAAATTAGTAATATTTTTCAAAATTGAACCATTAATGTTTATAATTGAAGTTAATGTTCACGAAGTTGAGATGGCTATTTTTAAAATAAAAGTATAACAATTTATAATTGAAGTTAATGTTCACGAAGTTGAGATGGCTATTTTTAAAATAAAAGTATAACAATAATTTTTCTTTGCTCTCATCCATCCCATCCCTCGTTCAACTCCTCCTCTAGCGAACTTATTGCTATTGAGGCCAATATCGTTGTACCTCTATTGATGCATTATCTATTTATTTCGCTTCATCGTTTATTTATTTATTTTAAAATCGTCATACTTTAAGAATTTACAGAGACATTAATTAAGAGACCAAATCGAATGATTTACTAAACTTGTGACAAATTACATATTTAAAAATTTAGAAACAAAAATTGACATGATCAAATCTCATGACTCTAAAATATAATATAGTCTTATCCTAAATTAGTATTGTGGGGATGAGTAAAGGATATGTAGATAACCTTTGTGAGCTAAGTTGAAATAATTATTTTAGGGACAACCAAATAGTATTTATTGAATTATTGTTAAGAATCTATTAATATTTTTCAAACCCAAAACTAACCTACTATATAGGAACTCTAAATACGCTTCATAATGATCAACTTTTTGTTTTTGTTCAAAATTTCTACAATTTCTACAAAAAAAGTCTTCCCGTCTTATCTTTTTTAACAAAAGTCTAAGGCTAGAGTTACATCAAATCATTAAATTTGATATTGACATATTCAAAATAATAATAATAATAATATATTAAATAAGAACATTTAATATTTTTTTTACAATAAGTGGAGCAGGAATCGAACCTAAATATCAAAGTTGATAGCACAAATCTATATCAGTTGAATTGTGTCATGTTGACAAATCATTTGATAATTGAGTGTGAGAATGTGTTTAATGCTTAATTTTCCTTTTTCCTTTTCTCATCTCTTTTTATAATTGCTATGCACTAATCATCTCCAAATTCTTCAAGAATAATAACTTCAAACTGTTGGGGAAAAATGGTATATATATGAACTGAATACACTAGCAAACTTATTACAACTCAACTAGAAACAATACACTTAACAAGATGGTGTAACAAGGCTTAGATATGATAATAACTAAAGACTTGAAAGAACCTCAAAACCTTTGGAGACTCAAAATTAGTCGAGGCACGCTTTTGATAAGCGCTGTCCTGAAGACAATTATTTGTTCTGCACCGGATGCAAGCAGACTACAGCGATCGTCTTAGCAGGATACAACGACTCATTCCGGTAGAACTGCAACCTTGAACTACTCGGATCTGGCAGAACTCTTTGACACTTGCTCTCAACTTGACACAAGATGAAAAGAAAGAAAGAAAGGAAAGAAATTCTTCAATTTGAAGTGGGATGCTCCAAATGAAGAAACAAGTTGCTATTTATAGGCTAGCAACTTATTAACTTTCCACAATGCAAAATAAAATCAAATAAATACAAAAATTGAAACATTTGTCAAATTTAACTCATTTTAGTTGTTACTTGACAAAAAACACATATAACTCATTCAAATTGAAGAAACTACAAATTTAACTTTCATACATGTTAAATTTGTACATGAAACTTCATCTTAGTTTGATGGTTTCAATCCAATTTGAAGTTTTCAACAATGAATTTAATTTATACAAATTAAATTCAAATTTTTATGTTTCAAATAATCATCAACATCTCACTTTTTCTTTCATTATAAATATCCAACAATCCCCCACATGAAAGAAAGTGAGAAAAATCAAACAAAACTGTTGAGAGCAAACAGACAAGCTATGCATCAGGATAGGTGTCTTCTAGACTTGAACCTTCCTTAATGAATATCCATCGAATTTACTGAAGAAATAGTGAGACCAAGCTCTGGAACTATCCTTCTCGTTGGTGAATTGAGACAATAGATATCACACACAACTCATCTTGTATCTTTGAGTTCTATACGTTTGTGTCCATTTTGGTCCTGGACAAAATCCTGAATTCATGAGACCTTTAGAGAACATAAGCCATTTGAAAAGTTCTCATAGAAGCGACCCCATTTCTACTCTCACATAGGTAATATTGATTAAGAGTATTCTGTCATTACTCCTCTTGTAAAACAAGATATCAATATGACCTTAATATCAACAGACCACACACTCTACAATATCATAGAAATGGGAAGAAACTATAAGTTTCTTAGTGTGTCAACTATGAATTTTCTAGCTAGTTTGCCTATTGAATCTAGATCTTGGGATCTCTAGTCAACTAGGTTAGGTTACCACCAGATAACTCATTTCATAGGCTTTAGCCCCATTTCCCTCGATGTATATGCAACTTGCTCTCTTGACAATCCTTTCATCAAAGGATCTGCAATATTCTCTTTAGATTTCACATAATCAATGAAAATTATTCCATTAGAGAGCAATTGCCTTATTGTATTATGTCTGCGTCTAATATGTCGTGACTTGCCATTATAGACATTATTCTTGGCTCTCATAGACGCCGCTAAATTGTCACGATAAATACATATTGCACTTACGGGCTTTGGCCACAATGGAATATCTTCAAGAAAATTTCGAAGCCATTCAGCTTCTTCTCCTGCCTTATCAAAAGCTATAAACTCTCATTCCATAGTAGAACGTGCTATGCACGTCTGTTTTGAAGATTTTCATGATTAAGCTGCTCCACCTAAGCTAAAAATATACCCACTGGTTGATTTAGTCTCCATGCTATCAGAAATCCAATTAGCATCACTAAATCCTTCCAGTACATGTGGATACCTTGTATAATGCAATCCATAGTCTATAGTGTACTTCAAATACCTTAGAACTCTGACTAAAGCATTCCAATGATCATGCCCTGGATCTGGTGTATCTTGCTAACCTTCCTACTGAATAGGCAATATCAGGTCTTGTACAATTCATTATGTACATTAAACTGCCAATAACTCTAGATTATTTTAGAGAAGACACACCTTCATCATTGTTTTTCTTCAACTTACAATTTGGATCAAATGGAGTAACAACCGGCTTACTCTCAAAATAATCAAATTTTATCAGCACTTTCTCTATATAGTGAGATTGAGAAATTATGTATCCACTTTAATTTCTTGTTATTCGAATTCCAAGGATAACATCAGCAAGACCAAGGTCTTTCATATCAAAGTTGGATGTCAACATCCTTTTAGTGGAATCAATGACACTTCTATTTGTGCCCATTATTAACATATCATCCACATACAAGCGAACAATGACATACTCTTGATCTATGGTCTTAACATAGACACATTTATCACATTCATTTATCTTAAATCCATTTGATAACATAGTGTGATCAAACTTTTCATGCCATTGTTGGGGTGCTTGTTTCAACCCATAAAGAGACTTGACAAGTTTACAAACTTTGTCTTCCAGTCCTTTAATAACAAACCCTTCAGGTTGTTCCATATAAAATTCTTCATCTAAATCTCCATTTAAGAATGCAGTTTTTACATCCATTTGGTGTATTTCCAAATTTTGTAAAGCTGCTATTGCAATTAACATCCTTATAGATGTAATCCTCGTCACTAGGGAATATGTATCAAAGAAATCTAGCCCTTCCTTTTGGCGAAAGCCTTTAGCTACTAAGCGGCCTTTATACTTATCAATAGTGCACTCAGCCTTTAGCTTTCTCTTAAAAATCCATTTACTCCCAATTGGTTTACTTCCAGGAGGTAAATCAACCAATACCCAGGTATTGTTCTGTAAAATGGATTCTATCTCACTATTGATAGCTTCCTTCCAATAAGGTGCATCAGGAGATGATACAACTTCTTGAAACGTTTGAGGCTCACCTTCTATCATATAGGTTATGAAATCAGGTCCAAAAGAAGTAGCTTTCTTAGCTCTTTTGCTTCTTCTAGGTCCAGACTCAGTATTCTGATTGTCATGACCTTTCTCGAAGAGCTAGCCTCATTAATTCTTTTGGCAACAATAATTTTGTGTCTTTCCTCATTTAAAGGAAATATATCCTCAAAGAATTCAGCTTCAATAGATTCCATGATGGTATTGTTATTAATATCAAATATTTCTGATTTAGTCACCATGAATCTATAAGCAGCACTGTGCATTGCATAGCCTATAAAGACACAATCAATTGTCTTAGGTCCAAGTTTAGTCCTTTTTGGTAAAGGAACTTGTACCTTTGCCAAACACCCCCACACTTTCAGCATTTTATATGAGAGTAGCTTTCCATTCCACACTTCATAAGGCGACTTATTAGTCTTCTTATGTGGAATTCTATTTAGTATAAAATTTGTTGTCAGCAAAGCTTCCCCCCCCCCCCCCCCCCCCCCACAAATTATGAGGTAAACCTGAACTATTTAACATGCAATTAACCATGTCCTTTAAAGTTCGGTTCTTTCTTTCAGCTACACCATTTTGTTGTGGTGTATAAGGTGCAGTAGTTTGATGGATTATACCATTAACTTCATAGAAATCATAAAGTGATGAAGATTCATATTCACCACCTCTATCTGATCTAAGCACCTTAATTTGCTTCTCAAGTTGATTTTCAACTTCTGCCTTATATGTTTTAAAAACATTAAAGGTTTTATCTCTACTATGTAATAAATACACATAGCAATATTTACTACAATCATCAATGAATGTGACAAAATTTCTATTACCACCTCTTGTGGGAGTACTTTTCATGTCACATACATCACTGTGGATAAATCAAGTAACTCATTACTTCTTTCCACAGATGAAAATGACTTTCTAGTAAACTTTGATTCAACACAAACTTCATATTTGTGTCTATTATCAATGTTAAAATTTAGCAACAGCCCTAAACTTACCATTCTATTTAAAGAACGATAATTGACATGCCCCAATCTAGAATGCCACACATCACACAACTCAACAATATAAATAGAAGAGTTGGTATTATTATTATTCTTTGGCACTTGTGCCAGTACATTCAATTTAAACATGCCATCATTCAAATAGCCTTTTCCCACATATATACCCCCTTTGTTAGAATAAATTTATCTGACTCAAATACAAGTTTGAACCCATTTTTATTAAGTAGAGTTCCTGACACTAGATTCTTTCGAATCTCTGGCACATGCCATACATCATTGAAGGTAAGTATTTTTCTGGAAGTCCATTTCAGTAGCACCTTCCCTTTGCCTTCCACAGAGGCAGTTGAAGCATTTTTCATGTACAACTTATCGCTACATCTAGCTTCTCATATGTAACGAACAATGACTTGTCCTTACAAATGTGCCTAGTAGCACCAGTATCAATCCACCAACCTTTGGTGTCTGAAGACATATTTACCTCAGAAATGACGACAACCAAATCGTTATTTTCTACGATGTTGGCCTGATTGTTGGAACTTTGTCCCTTCTTGTGTTTGCACATTGCAGCGGTATGACCACTCTTACCACAAACCCAACAATTTCCTCGAATGCGCTTGCTAGCATCATTCCTCGACCCATGGTTCACAGTTTTCTTCTTGAAATTCTGCTTCTTGGGTTTATGTCTTGAAGCTTCAGCAACATGAGCTTTACCTTCAACTTCCAGTGGAGTTTTATCTCCCTTTCTGTTATCCTCTTCTATACGGAGTTTCACCGCAAGGTTCTCCATGGATAACTCTTTTCGTTTGTGCTTAAGATAACATTTGAAGTCCTTCCAGGAAGGAGGCAACTTCTCAATCACTACAGCAATTTGGAATGGCTCACTGATATCCAATCCTTCACTTTACAAATCAATGATGATAATTTGCAGTTCTTCCATATGATTGACTACCAACTTGGTATCAATCATCTTGTAATCTAAGAATTTTCCTACAAGGAATTTCTTAGTACCAGCATCTTCCAACTTGTACTTCTAGTCTAATGCATCCCACAATAATTTTGACGTATTGTAGGCATTGCATTAGACATTATACAAAGTGTCCTCAAGACCACTAAGTATATAATTGCGGCATAGGAAGTCTGAGTGCATCCATGCTTGCTTCGCGGCTTCCGTTTCAGGAGTTACAGCTTCTGGTGGGGTAACTGGGCAATCTTCCTTCAAAATGTGAGCAAGATTCACTGTGGTGAGGTAGAAGATAATCTTCTGTTGCCATTGTTGGCTTTTTGGCCCTTAATCTCAAATTAATTAATTTTAATTAATTAATATTTTGATGATAAGAAACCTGATTTTGTTTACTAATAATTTTATTATTTTGAATAGCCCATAGCGTAGAGCTCGGAACAATGATTCCAATGGCTTTTGAATCACCCAAATCGGAGTTCAAACGAAGAAGTTATCGTCGAAATAAAGTTAATGAAAAAATACCGAGGTGGTGACGTGGCCAAAATTAATCATCAAATTAGACTAATTAAGCAGTGTCACTTGGAGCCATAGAGGGAGTGACACAAGGGGCTTTATTTTATAATTGGTGGATTTTAATAAAACTAAAAGATATTGATTTTGAAAATAATAAAAAAATGATTTTAAAAAGAAATGAATTTAATCTTATATATATGTATGTGTCTAACGGCTAGTTGTTTTTAAAGTAAATGAATTTAATATTATATATGTTTGTGTCTAACGGCTAATTGATTTTAAAATTAAAAAGAGAATTACTTTTTTACTTTTAATCTCAACCACTCAATTTGCTTTTTACACAATCCAATGGATCAAAATCAAATTCAATTTTTTAGCCCACTTTCCTCTCTTTTTAAACTTCATCTTCCCAAAATTGTTTTAACTTTTTCACACTTTTCAATTCTCAAAATTAGCAAAAGGCCACCATTGTTGCTCTCTCTCCAAGCTTCCAATTTTTGTTCTTTTCATCTTATTCTTGAGAGAATTTTCTATCGTATTGTGAGAATCAAAGTGTGTGAGCTCAAATTGTATACCCACTCTTTTAGAGAGTTTTATTGAGTGATTTAAAGCTTTCAACAACATTGTAACGGTTTGATCCTAACCTGTGGAAAGGATCGGGTTTGCTCTTGAACCCGAAAAAGGAGCAAGGTAACAGTTCGGCTCTGATCCGTGGAAAGAGTCAAAAGGAGATTTTTAATCGAAAGGAGATTGTTCTTTTCATCTTATTCTTGAGAGAATTTTCTATCATATTGTGAGAATCAAAGTGTGTGAGCTCAAATTTGTATACCCACTCTTTTAGAGAGTTTAATTGAGTGATTTAAAGCTTTCAACAACTTTGTAACGGTTTGATCCTAACCCGTGGAAAGGATTGGGTTTGCTCTTGAACCCAAAAAAGGAGCAAGGTAACGGTTCGGCTCTGATCCGTGGAAAGAGTCAAAAGGAGATTTTTAATCGAAAGGAGATTGTTCTTTTCATCTTATTCTTGAGAGAATTTTCTATCGTATTGTGAGAATCAAAGTGTGTGAGCTCAAATTTGTATACCCACTCTTTTAGAGAGTTTTATTGAGTGATTTAAAGCTTTCAACAACATTGTAACGGTTTGATCCTAACCCGTGGAAAAGATCGGGTTTGCTCTTGAACCCGAAAAAGGAGCAAGGTAACGGTTCGGCTCTGATCCGTGGAAAGAGTCAAAAGGAGATTTTTAATCGAAAGGAGATTGTTCTTTTCATCTTATTCTTGAGAGAATTTTCTATCGTATTGTGAGAATCAAAGTGTGTGAGCTCAAATTTGTATACCCACTCTTTAAGAGAGTTTTATTGAGTGATTTAAAGCTTTCAACAACATTGTAACGGTTTGATCCTAACCCGTGGAAAAGATCGGGTTTGCTCTTGAACCCGAAAAAGGAGCAAGGTAACGGTTCGGCTCTGATCCGTGGAAAGAGTCAAAAGGAGATTTTTAATCGAAAGGAGATTGTTCTTTTCATCTTATTCTTGAGAGAATTTTCTATCGTATTGTGAGAATCAAAGTGTGTGAGCTCAAATTTGTATACCCACTCTTTTAGAGAGTTTTATTGAGTGATTTAAAGCTTTCAACAACATTGTAACGGTTTGATCCTAACCCGTGGAAAAGATCGGGTTTGCTCTTGAACCCGAAAAAGGAGCAAGGTAACGGTTCGGCTCTGATCCGTGGAAAGAGTCAAAAGGAGATTTTTAATCGAAAGGAGATTGTTCTTTTCATCTTATTCTTGAGAGAATTTTCTACCGTATTGTGAGAATCAAAGTGTGTGAGCTCAAATTTGTATGCCCACTCTTTTAGAGAGTTTTATTGAGTGATTTAAAGCTTTCAACAATATTGTAACGGTTTGAACCTAACCCGTGGAAAGGATCGGGTTTGCTCTTGAACCCGAAAAAGGAGCAAGGTAACGGTTCGGCTCTGATCCGTGGAAAGAGTCAAAAGGAGATTTTTAATCGAAATCCCAAAAGGCGCTTGGGAAAGTGGATGTAGGTCGACTTTGACCGAACCACTATAAAAATTACGGTGTCTTCTTCTCTAACTCTTTCCTAATTATTTTTGCATTTAATTTTAATTGCATGTTTTTGTTGGTTGATATTGATTGAGTTTATTGTTACATACTTTTTATCAATCTTCTTATTTGGCATCATTTAGGGTTTTTATTAATTTATTTTAAAAAGTATTTAATTAGTTTAAATTGAGCATATTTCTTAAAAAGTTTAATTAAACCCTATTCACCCCCCTCTAGGGTTGCCATACCGGTCCAACAATTGGTATCAGAGCGAGGGTGCTCATCTTGAAATTTAATTTTCTTGACAAACTTTATTGTTAGAGCATTATGGCAAACCTAGTTGCAAATGGAATTGTTGAAGGTCAATCTACTTCTAGACCTCCTTTCTTTGATGGTTCAAATTATGCATATTGGAAAACTAGAATGACAATTTATTTTCAATCTATTGACTATAATTTGTGGTTAATTGTTGCTAAAGGTCCATATGTTTCTATGAAAAAGGTTGATAATGTTGATAAGCCTAAGTTAGAAGAAGAGTATGATGAAAATGAAATGAAAAAGTGTTCTTTCAATGCTAAGGCTATAAATTGTTTGTATTGTGCTTTGAGCAAAGATAAATTTAATAAAATATCTATGTGTTCTTCCGCTCAAGAAATTTGGAATACTCTTGAAATTACTCATGAAGGAACAAATCAAGTTAAAGAGTCCAAAATTAGCATGCTTGTTCATAATTATGAATTGTTTAAGATGGATGCTAATGAGTCTATAACCGATATGTTTACTAGATTTACTAACATTATAAATGCTTTGAAGGGACTTGGAAAAGTCTATACAACATCCGAAAATGTTAGGAAAATTCTTAGGTCTCTACCTAAGACTTGGGAAGCAAAGGTGACGACAATCCAAGAAGCAAAGGATCTCACCAAATTTCCATTGGAGGAACTCATTGGTTCACTCATGACCCATGAGATCACTATGAAGGAGCACTTGGAGGATGAGTCCAAAAAGAAGAAGAGCGTTGCATTAAAGACCATCTCCTTGGAAGTTGACTCCGAAGATGAGGATGCCCTTGATGAAGATGACATTGCATATTTTTCACGTAAGTACAAAAATTTTAGTAAGAGAAAGAAGCAATTCAAGAAACACCTATCAACCAAAGAGAGACAAAAGGTGAGAAGAGTAAAAAGGATGAGGTGATTTGTTATGAATGCAAAAAGCCGGGTCATATAAGAACGGATTGTCCTCTCCTCAAATCTTCTAAGAAATCCAAGAAGAAGGCAATGAAGGCTACTTGGGATGATAGTAGCGAAAGTGAAAGTGGAAGTGATGTTGAAGAAGTGGCACGCATTTGTCTCATGGCTCATAGTGACAAGGATAATGAACTTGATGATGAGGTAACGAAATTATAGTCCAAGAAAGCACTTTTCGAGTGCTTTTCACCACCCCAAACTTAAAACTTTGCTATTCCGAGCAAAGAAAGAACAAAACTATAGGAAAATTCTTAACAAGCATGTGATTGACTCAAAACCTCATTATTCAGAACAAACATATTAGATCCATTAGCAAAAACATTTAAAGCACATCCAAACATTAAGAGATTTCAAGGCCAAATCTTTTCATCCCTCACGTGTGTGTGCAAACCTTTCCAATTAAGTCCTACTAGCTTGTCATGCTTTTAAATGAACCACTCTAATTTTCTCCCTACTCTGGTTCAGTGAAACTCATTAGGATTTTCTTTAACTGTATGTGTGGCAAAAAGACAACTAGATTGTTAATTCTTTTTTTTTTTTTTCAGACAAAAGAACTTCTCAAGACAATAATGATTGCTGGTTCTATTTTCATTCGTTTTTTGATGTATTGCAATGGATTCAGCAAAACTCTTCTTATAAGGATAGTCTTTTTCTTGATATCTTTGATTAATTTGGTACTTATTCTTATGAACTAATGAAATACCTAGAGAGTTAACGAATGAAGTGAGTTCATTAAAAAATCAAAGACGAAAAAATGGCAAAAAAGAAAGCATTCATTCCCTAGTTATATCGCGAATCTTTTAGATAAACCTCTTAAAGAATTAGAAGGCTTAGTATATTGCGATGTGTGATTTGATCAAAATTTTGATTTTACAGATTCAGAATAAGAAACTGTCTGTCTCCATTATGTTGTTGCTAGCAAATACCACTATTTTTTGTTTTGGATCTTCCAAATCATTCCCGGGGTTTAACTTGCCAACTATGGGGTGCATGGAGACAGCCAACTACGAGCAGTGTCTCAATTGAAGTGCATAAGCTTACTCACTTCCTAAACTAGCATATCAAAGAAGGAGGATTAATCTTCCTCAAGACTGTTTTTTTTTCTTGTTTTATTTTTCATTTTTCATTTTCTTATTTTCATACTTATTCCTTTTTCTTTTCCATTCAATCTAGTAAACATAACTGCACAATCTATAGAGAATTGTCTAACTCATTTCAGGACCTTTCGAGGTGACAGCCTAATTAATTCAAGTAACCGCATGTTTCACTATTAGAAATGGTAAAGAAAATGGTTACGTGCATAAATATGCAAGGGACTCAAAGATGGACTTAAAGATAACTTAATTCAAGAATATGCTATCATATTTCCACATCAGATCATCTAATATGCAAATTTAGAATAAATCACAGGCAATCATAATCATCACATACTCATAGAACTTCACAATTAAATCAAAACTCATATTTTCTACTCAAAAATAAATAAAATTATCCAAATTTCAGCGAATCAAAATATTCAATTAATTAGCATGCATAAATCTCTTTTTCCTCAATAACATGCTTAGAAGGATAAAAACAAGAAAGCAAATGTATGCAATTGTTGAATGAGAAATTTTGGACCAATAAAAACTTGTCATGTCATTCCTCAAATGAATGACAAAATTATAAATGATTGAGTTTGGGACTAATTAAAAGTTGACGTGTGTCCCAAATTGAAATCAAAGACATAATTTGGCAAATCTCGATGACGCCATGTGTTTTCATCATGACCATTGGATTGAATAAAATAATTTGATCCAATTTGGTATTAATTTTTGGGCTAAAGTCCAATTGAGCCTAAGAATAGACTTAATTTGGCTCAAATGCCAATTAAAGCCCAAATTTATTTAGTTGGGCTAAGGGCTTGGTCCATGGACCAACCAAGCCTAAGCTCATAAAGCCAACCTGAGAATTCTATAAATAGAGGAGTTATCTTTCATTTGAATGGTTCAGAAATTTTACGTTCCAGAGAGCCTAGAGAGAATTCTCCCTACAATCAGAAGACTCCCTAACTTCTGAACTTGAATCACACTTGAAGACTGAAGTTCCTTGAAATTTGGTAGACCCTACGATCTTTATCAAATGAGATTTTCGTGCATATACAAACTGAGTAGAATAGTGCAGTATGGGTTGAATCACAGAGAGCCACACTAATTCCTTAAGTGAAAGACTTATAATACGGTAATTGATAACGTCACAAAGGCGCTTTAATCCTGAGGTTAATTTCACCCTTAATGGCTAAATTTACTCATTAATTCTCTTGTTTTGTAGGTTTTTATCTTTTCAAGGGTAAAATGGTCATTTGGAGCTAAAACGAGCTTGAGAGCATCAGAGGTAAAGTAGGGATTATAATGACCAAAATGCTCCTGTGAAGAGCGCAGTGCGCCCTTTTACTCTGTGCTTTATGCAGGAAACCCGAGAATCCAAAATAGGGCAGCATCGTGACGCCCATAAGCTGCATAGCGGTGCTCCAAACTTTTGCACAAATTCAAATGCTTCAGCAACGTGTGCCTTTTTCAACCAATGAACAGCGACACATCGCTCATAGTAGCGTAACCCTACACTGCGGCTACACAGACTAGTGTCGCTACACTAAGTTGGAGCGTCGCAATGCTCTAGCCATTTTTATAAAGAATATTTCATTTTCTCACTCGAACTTAGAGATCCAATTTTGAAATTCCTCAAGCATTTTTCCATAATTCTTCCAATTTCTCTCTAGAACACTAGTAATTTTCCATCAATTTGTGATTATCCATTGAAGATTGAAATGTGTAAAGGTAATTTCCTCTTTTGATTGAATCTTTTCATGCAATGTCTTGAGATGTTCTTCATTTTCTTCAATTGAATCTTGAGTTTTGGCTAAGTTCTATGCATATTTCCAATAGATTTTGATGTTTATGAATTGACAAAGCATGAATTCATTATCTTGTATGCAAAACCTCATAATGCGCTAAGCAATCAATTTTGATAAAAGTTACAAAATTAGGAATTCTTGCAAAGGCTATCCTTGAATTGAGCATGCTTGAACTAGTTGAATTAGGCCACTAATCGATCTAGAGGAGAGGCTATCCATCCTTTATTTCATCGCAACAATGAAAACCCTAGAACGTAATGCATTTTCAATTTGAGTTTCGAATGCCGCTAAGGTATAGATTCAAGAATTGAACTTAGGATTAAATGAGATCGAATCCTATTTGATTAATGAAGGCTATTGAGATTGAATCCCTAAATTGACTTAGTTTAATGAATTAGGGCATTTAGGAGCTAAATCTTGATAGGTTGTGAATTCTTGATTGAATTGAATTGTCTTGAATCAATGATGAAAATTGAATGCATGTTGCTATCAATCACATTTCTTTAGGAATTATTTCTCTCAATATCACAAACCCCCAAAAATAATCTTGTTCTTGCCTATTTTAATTTATTGTACTGTTTTATTTTCTTTTCACAAACCCCCATCTAAAAAGAAGCAAATTCCATCGATTGTATATCTTGTTCGATAGATCCCTGTGAAGCGATCCCTTTTTTTGTATCTATACTACCCTCTAGTGATCATGGCTTGAATTAGGTGTAAAAATTATTTTGATTCCCAAATATATGTATTAACGACGACATACTTTTAGGGCGATCAAATTGGCGCCGTTGCAGGGGATCTTGACAATGTTTTATGAATAATTGATTGAATTTTAAAAAAGTAGTTTGTTGTGTTTAATCCTTCATTTGGTGTATGACCCGCTGACAAAGGCCTTTTTGGTATCATTTTAATCCCGAAAAGGCTTCCGATCAAAAGAAAAACCAAATCCTATACTACTACTAAGAGGGCGTAATAATAGTGATAAGTTCGGGGTCGAACCACAGGGAGGCAAGCGCTAATGATGTTTCGTTAGCTAATTATGTACTTAGAATGTAAAATGAGGGGGTTTGGTGTGGAAAGCGATAAAAGCATGCAATAAAAATAAATTGCAATGGGTAAATATAACCTAGGATGAATTTATTTAGTTTCGAAAGCAAGAGGGATCTTATGCAATTTCAATCATCAATTTCGTTAATTAAACATGTATTTGATTTATGTGTGCACAACAACTTTCTTGACTCGACCGAACTAGCCTCTATAAAGGCAGACAACTAATTATGAACAAATCAACAGAACGTCCTAAACTAGTAATTTAAGCTTCAAAGTAAAGCCCAATTACCCTACATGACTTAAGTCCTACTGGGTTCGCGGCCATATAGAATTAAGAACATGTGCATTAAGCCTTAGGATTCTATTGTTTGGTTAATTAATGGAAAGCCCAAATGCAATTAACCAAGTTTTCCTTTGAATCTAGGTTAAGCATGCATCCTTTAGATCCTACACAATTAACCGTTGCTACTTGGGTGATTTTAAGCTTAATTGCAAGCGCAACCTAAAATCGATTAGCTAAGATATATATTCATGATAGGGGAGTCAATTCACACACAAACATACATCTAAATTAAAATAGATTCAAAGAAGCATGAAATCAAAGTATATTCAGCCCAATCTCAGAAATCTCAAGAAAAATGTATAAGTCTTGCTCCCAAAACCAAATAAATTACATACCTCTACAATTCAAAGACAAAATGTAGAGAGAAGAACAACAATCCATAGCTACAACCCAAAAGAAAAGTAAAATCTAACCTAAAAGATGGAGAAATACAAAGGAATCAGAAGAACTTTGAGAGAAACCTCGGCCTCCATGAGATCCCACATGCTAAACCCTAAAAAAGAAGAGAAAATATTTATAGAAATCGCTAGTGCGTCGCTACGCTACGGAAAAGTGTAGCGACACTGGCTTTTTTTTCTCTAGTCGCAGCATAGCAATGCTGCCAATTTCTAGCAATGCTAGCTACTTCCTTGCAGCGTAGTCCTGCACTCTAAAGAGTGCAGCGACACTAACCATCAAGGGCATTTTCGTCTTTTTGCATCCTTGAAGCTCCAAGTGTTCAATTTCACTTCTAATAGCTCAAATCAACCCAGAACAGCCCGTAACACTCTAAAATGCATGAATTGCTCGAATTTCCTACGAAATAGACATTTAATCATTCAAAGCATACAAGTAAGCTGGATTAAAGACATAAGAATAGCTATTTTCGAGAGCTATCAAAAGACAAATCCTTGAACCTCTGACACATCGCGCTAAAAGACAAATCCTTGAACCTCGAAAAATTAGATATTGACAGCTGGAGACAAAGAGGATTTTCAGCCCTCTGATCCACGTAATAGTGACAACCTACTAGGTTAGAGATGACGATTGACAAACATGAAGCCTTATCCTCTACATCAGAGCCTTACCTGATGACATCATTAAAGTACATCCTTGAGACTATAAAAACCAGCTGAAGGAACAGATCAAAAATGTTAGAAAGTTAGAGACATTTTTCGGCTACGGGAGGCTCGAAAATTAGTTAGCCATCCTCCATTCTTCCCCTCTTAGCGACAGTTGAGTGCACCTTTGTCATCACCATTGGATAGCAGTGAGTTTCAACCTCGAGAGAGAAGTTGGATCTTTCCTTGCTTCTCATCATCAATGCAAGCAAGCAAGAGAAGTCACCATCTCTGTTGGCGAGCAGGACATTGTCGCCACCAGCTTCACATTTCTTCACTTTCCATTCTTTCTTTTGTATCTTTAAGTGTATTTGGCTGCTCTGTTATCTTTGTATGAACTAAATCATTATTCTTATTAATATATTTTTCTCACATCATGGATCACTCCTTGCCTTCCATCTTTATGTTCTTTTCACCACCAAGCATGAGTAGCTAAATCACTTGAAGGGTTGAAGAAAAATACTCATCAATCTTAAGAGTTTGAGCTTAGTTTCCGGTTTGTTTACATTGTTGTGTTTTATTCTTCATTGCTTAAATCCACTTAACAACCTGAGTTAAGTAGAAATAGTTAACTACTTGAAAGAGCAAGTAACTATGGATTTCATCAATGTAACTAAGAAATATTCCTAAACTTAGGAGAAATTTTAGGCTCAACTAAATAAGCATGCATCATAGACATATGATTTATGTGACACATTAACCGAGAGGTAAGAACTACTTGAGTTTAGGAGCATGAACCATCAAACTAAGCAAGAACTCAACCGATTGATGAAAGGTTTTCTCCAACCCTCTTTTCTCCAGTTTGTATCTTACTTTACTACCTTACTGTTCAATACTTGTTTGCCAACATTTCATTTCATAAAACACCGCGAGTTAAGCATTTCACTCATCCTAATAGCTACAAAATCCATGTGTTCGACCTCAATCCTCACTGCGACATCTTATATTGGTTTATACTTACGCTGATATTAGGAAAAACTTGACATTAGTGCATGATAAGCAAGACATCACTAAGCACACATATAGCATAACTACTTTCAGCACAACAAATCTCAATGGCCCTAATTAACTAAATAAGATTCGATCTCATTTAATCCTAAGTTTAATTCTTAATTCTATTCCTTAGCGGCATTCAAAAATCGAATTGAAAATGCATAACGTGCAAGGGTTTTCATTGTTATGACAAAATAAAAGACGAATAGCCTTTCTTTTAGATCGATTATTGGCCTAAGTCAACTAGTTGAAGCATGCTCAATTCAAGGATAACCATTGAACTAAACAAGAATTCCTAATTTTGCAACTTTTCTCACAATTAATTGCTTAGTGCATCATGAGGTTCTACATACAAGATTATGAAATTCATGCTTTGCCAATTCAAAAACATCAAAATCTTTAAGGAATATGCATGGAACTCAACCAAAACTCAAGATTAAATTGAAGAAGATTGATAAGGAGCTAGCCAACCAAGAGAAATATACGGCTCAACATGCTCAAACCAGCTTGAATGAAGAGGAAAATGAAGCTCAACAAGCTCAGCTTAGCTCAAATGAACCTCATGTTGAAAATCGATGGGAGAACTTTCCAAGTCAACCTAATCATGAGGCAATCATTATGCCACAAGGACCAATAACAAGAGCTAGAGCTAAAAGACTTCAAGATGGATTAAATGCTTGCTTCCAAGCTAAGTTTACAACCCATGATGAAAAGTTGCAACCATTTAAGCTTCTAGATACACCTTTTCATCCAAGAGTCATAATGAATCTAAAAATCCAGATTCATTCACATATTTAATTTCCCATGTATGCAATTTAATTTCATGTTTTTATATTTATGAGGGTAGTTGAAAGGGTGTAGATGAATTTAGACAATTTGAAAGGTTATGTCCTTTCATGGTGCCTTTTCAATTAGTATAAATAGGGCTGTAATTCCACATTTTGGAAAGAAGACTTTGAATTTGAATGAATTTTTTATAGAGTAAATCTCTCAAGCTTTTATGCTTTCTTTGTATTCTTGTGTTTAGAATGCATGTTTAGAACTTTCAATCTAGTTTGATCAATTAGATTGTGGAGAGTTCGAAATCTTGAAGTTAGGAACAAGTTCTCCTTTCTTCTTGATCTTTGATCAATCTTCCAAGCCAAATCTGTTTAGCTTTCTTAGGGTTGTCTATCACATTTGTTTATTGGGGTTTATTCTTATTATTGTTGTGGGGGTTCACCTTGTTTAAAGGGGAGTTCTCAAACGTGATTGAGGTAGTTCCCTTTATCTTTTGGTATCAGAGCTTTGGCTCTAAACAGATGGAGGCACTAACAGCTCGTTTGGATAGGTTGGAGACTGGGCATCGGGCAAGGGAAAGAATACCACCTCCTCCACCACAACCTGCAGTAATTCACCATAATGAGGACCAATATGAGGGTGATGGTTCTGATGACTTAGAAGATGATCAAGTTACATTACTTGGGGTGCCGAGAGGAGGAGAAAGACGAGTTGGACATGGAGTAGTTAGAGGTAGAGGTCGAGGGAGAGGATATCAAAACTTCCAAAGGAGAGCTCAACGAGATGCAACTCTCGAAGAGCGTAATATGGGGGGCATCAAATTTAAAATTCCAAAGTTCTTTGGTAGAACCAATCCAGAAGAGTACCTTCAATGGGAGAAAGAGGTGGAGAACGTGTTTGCTTGCCATAATTTTAGCGACGAGCAGAAGGTTAGATTTTGTGTTGCCAAATTTAAGGATTACGCTCAAGTTTGGTGGGATAAGTTAATGTCAAGAAGGCTATCTTGAAGCACCAATTGATTCATTGTATGAATTCAAAGAATCGATGAGGAAGCGGTTTGTTCCAAATCATTTCCAGAGGGACATGGCACAAAGGCTTCAAGGATTGAGACAAGGCAACAAGTCTGTGGAAGACTACTACAAAGAGATGGACACTTTGATGGATCGACTTGATCTTGATGAGGAGATGGAGACTCTCATGGCAAGATTTTTGAATGGCCTAAACAAGGAGATTGCCGACAAGGTTGATTTGCAACCATACTTTGACATAGAGGAGATGTTGCACCTTGCCATCAAAGTGGAAAAGCAATTGAGTACCAAAAGAACAAGGTACACTTCTTCTAAACCTTCTTCTTCTTTCAATTCATCATGGAAAAAGGAGAATAGAAGTGATTTTAGAAGTAGAGATAAATTTGTGAAAGAAAATTCTAAAGAAAAAGTTGAGTCTTCGATGAAAGGAAAAGCTAAATTAGAAGAGTCGAAGGAGAGAAATAGAGATATTAAATGTTGGAAATGCCAAGGGTTAGGACATGTTAGTAGAGATTGTCCAAACAAAAGGACAATGATGATCCATAATGGAGAGGTAGTAACTGAGGGCGAGGGAAGTGAAAATGAGGAAGATAGGGAAGAAGTTGTTGAAGTAGAAGAGACTAGTGATGGAAGTTATGAAGAACCAATTGTTGGAGATGTGTTTGTAACTAGAAGAGCTTTAAGTGCTCAAGTTAAAGAAGATCTAGTTGAGGAGCAAAGAGAAACATTGTTTCATACTCGATATCATGTGAAGGGAAAGGCATGTTGTGTGATAATTGATGGTGGGAGTTGTACTAATGTTGTTAGTACATTACTTGTCAAAAGATTGGGATTGCCTACAACCCCACATCCTAGACCATACAAACTTCAGTGGTTAAACAATAGTGGGGAAGTGAGAGTCAATAGACAATGTCTTGTGTCTTTTTCTATTGGAAGGTACAATGATAATATCTTATGTGATGTTGCACCGATGCATGCTGGAGAGATTTTATTGGGAAGGCCATGGCAATTTGATAGAAGAGCTATTCATGATGGTTACCTTAATCGCTACAAATTCACCAAAGATGGAAGAAAAACCATTCTTCTTCCTTTGTCAACTAGAGATGTGTATGATGAGCAATGTAAGTTAGAGAAAATGAGAGTGGAAGTTGAAAAAAATGTGAAAGAGGGAAAAAGTACTTTGAGTGAAAAAAAATAAAGGAGAAAAGAATTTGAAAGAAAAAGAGAAAATTCTTGGTGAGAGTGAGAAAAACAATTGTGAAGAAAAAGAAAGGAGTGAAAAAAAAAGAAAAACATCCTAGAGAGAGAAAAGAAAGAACAGAGAGTTTGATAGCTAGAAATAGTGAGGTGCGAAAAGCTCTGTTTTCAACAAAACCAATCTTTGTACTTTTGTGCAAAGGGCCGTGTTTTCTAACTGAACACTCAAAAACTTCTTTGCCCAGTGTTTTTCTTAGTTTGTTGCAGGAATTTAAGGACATTTTTCCTGAAGAACTACCAAGTGGGTTGCCACCAGTTAGAGGAATTGAGCATCAAATTGACTATCTTCCGGGAGCCATCATTCCAAATAGGCCAGCGTATCGAGCTAATCCTACAGAGACAAAAGAAATTCAAAAGCAAGTTGATGAGTTGCTTGCCAAAGGATATGTGAGGGAAAGTCTAAGTCCTTGTTCTGTTCCCGTCATCTTGGTTCCAAAAAAAGATGGATCTTGGAGAATGTGTGTGGATTGTAGAGCCATCAACAAAATTACGGTAAAGTATCGTCATCCTATACCTAGACTTGATGATATGTTAGATGAACTCTATGGATCTACTTTGTTTACTAAAATTGATCTTAAGTCTGGATACCATCAAATTAGGATGAAGGTTGGAGATGAATGGAAAACTGCATTTAAGACCAAGCATGGATTGTATGAGTGGTTAGTCATGCCTTTTGGTCTTACCAATGCACCTAGCACATTTATGCGTCTCATGAATCATGTTTTGCGTGAATACTTAGGAAAATGTGTAGTAGTTTACTTTGATGATATTCTAATTTATTCCAAGTCTTTAGAAGAGCATGTCGAGCATGTTAGGGATGTTTTGATTGCATTAAGGAAAGCTCAATTGTTTGCCAATCTGAAAAAATGTGCTTTTTGTCTAGATAAGATTAATTTTCTTGGATTTGTTATTTCTGCCAATGGTATTGAAGTTGATAGTGAGAAAGTTAAAGCAATCAAATGGCCACAACCTAAAAATGCTAGTGAAGTTAGGTCTTTTCATGGCTTAGCTAGTTTTTATAGGAGGTTCATTAAGGATTTTAGTACCATTGCTGCACCACTAAATGAGATGGTTAAAAAGAATGTTGTTTTCAAATGGGGAGAATCTCAAGAAAGGGCATTTAATGATTTGAAAGAAAAATTAAGTTCTGCACCTTTGTTGACTTTACCTAATTTTGATAATACATTTGAAATTGAGTGTGATGCTAGTGGAATAGGGATTGGAGCAGTTTTAATGCAGGAACAAAAGCCCATTATGTATTTTAGTGAGAAATTGAATGGTGCTGCTTTGAACTATCCAACTTATGACAAAGAATTGTATGCTTTGGTAAGAGCATTACAAACTTGGCAACATTACTTATGGCCAAAGGAATTTGTCATCCATACTGATCATGAAAGTTTGAAGCACCTCAAAGGACAAGACAAGTTAAATTGTCGCCATGCTAAGTGGGTTGAATTCATTGAATCATTTCCCTATGTGATAAGGTATAAAAGTGGTAAGGAAAATATCGTTGCGGACGCATTATCTAGGAGATATAGCTTGTTATCATCTTTATCTTCTAAATTAATGGGGTTTGAATTTTTGAAAGAAATGTATGAAAATGATGATGATTTTGGTAATTTATTTTCCCAATGTGTGAATGGCATAGGAGTAAATAATTTTATGTTTATGATGGGTTCTTGTTTAGGAAAGAAAAACTTTGCATTCCTAAGGGTTCATATAGAAAATTGCTTGTTAAGGAAGCACATGGAGGTGCTTTGATGGGTCACTTTTCTGAATATAAGACATATGAGACACTCAAGAGTCATTTTTATTGGCCACGCATGCAACATGATGTTCACAAAGTTTGTAGTACATGCATTACATGTCGAGAAGCTAAATCTAAGTCTAGACCACATGGATTGTACACACCTTTGCCTGTTCCTAATGCACCTTGGACTGATTTGTCTATGGATTTTATTCTTGGTCTACCTCGGACTAAGAGAGGGCATGATAGCATTTTTGTTGTTGTTGATCGTTTTAGCAAAATGTCACATTTTATTGCTTGTCATAAAACTGATGATGCCAAGAACATTGCTGATTTATTCTTTAGGGAAGTTGTGAGATTACATGGCATTCCAAGTTCGATTGTTAGTGATAGAGATGTCAAGTTCTTAAGTCATTTTTGGAAAGTTTTGTGGGGAAAGTTGGGAACTAAGTTGTTGTTTTCTACCACATGTCATCCACAAACTGATGGTCAAACTGAAGTTGTCAACAGAACATTAATAACTTTGCTTAGGGCAATTCTTGAAAAGAATCTTTGTCTGTGGGAAGAAATTTTGCCTTTTGTTGAGTTTGCTTATAATAGGGTTGTTCATAGCACAACTAAATGTTCACCTTTTGAAATAGTTTATGGCTTTAACCCTAAGACACCTCTTGATTTATTGCCTTTACCAACTAACCAGTTTGTTCATCTTGATGCCAAATCAAAAGCTGAATTTGTGAAGAAGCTTCATAAGCAAGTGAAAGAAAAAATTGAAAAGCATAATGAAAGAGTCGCCAAAAATGTGAATCGGGGAAGAAGACCGCTCATTTTAAAGCCAGGAGATTGGGTTTGGGTACATTTTCGAAAGGAGCGTTTTCCAAACCAAAGGAAGTCTAAGTTACATCCAAGGGGAGATGGACCATTCCAAGTTTTAGAAAAGATCAACGATAATGCATACAAAATTGATCTTCCAGGTAAGTATCATGTGAGTGCTACATTTAATGTTGCTGACTTATCCTTGTTTGATGTAGGTAATTTTGGTTCGAGGACGAATCCTTTCGAAGAGGGGGAGAATGATAAGGAGCTAGCCACCAAGAGAAAATATACGGCTCAACATGCTCAAACCAGCTTGAATGAAGAGGAAAATGAAGCTCAACAAGCTCAGCTTAGCTCAAATGAACCTCATGTTGAAAATCGATGGGAGAACTTTCCAAGTCAACCCAATCATGAGGCAATCATTATGCCACAAGGACCAATAACAAGAGCTAGAGCTAAAAGACTTCAAGATGGATTAAATGCTTGCTTCCAAGCTAAGTTTACAACCCATGATGAAAAGTTGCAACCATTTAAGCTTCTAGATACACCTTTTCATCCAAGAGTCATAATGAATCTAAAAATCCAGATTCATTCACATATTTAATTTCCCATGTATGCAATTTAATTTCATGTTTTTATATTTATGAGGGTAGTTGAAAGGGTGTAGATGAATTTAGACAATTTGAAAGGTTATGTTCTTTCATGGTGCCTTTTCAATTAGTATAAATAGGGCTGTAATTCCACATTTTGGAAAGAAGACTTTAAATTTGAATGAATTTTTTATAGAGTAAATCTCTCAAGCTTTTATGCTTTCTTTGTATTCTTGTGTTTAGAATTTATGTTTAGAACTTTCAATCTAGTTTGATCAATTAGATTGTGGAGAGTTCGAAATCTTGAAGTTAGGAACAAGTTCTCCTTTCTTCTTGATCTTTGATCAATCTTCCAAGCCAAATCTGTTTAGCTTTCTTGGGGTTGTCTATCACATTTGTTTATTGGGGTTTATTCTTATTATTGTTGTGGGGGTTCACCTTGTTTAAAGGGGAGTTCTCAAACGTGATTGAGGTAGTTCCCTTTATCAAAGATGAAGATTATCTCAAGAAATTGCATAAAAAGATAGATGAAATTACCTTTACACACTTGAATCTTCAATGAATATACACAAATTGATGGAAGAATTTTAATTAATTCAAAATTAGACTATATAATGTAAGAGTATTAATATTTGAATAAGATTTAAATATTAAATTAATATGAAGAAGATTCATATTAAAACTATAAGTTATGTGAAAGATGTACATTTGACTATGATTCAAATTAGTTAAATTAAATATTAGATATTTAATTAATTAAATTGATTATTTATTTAATTTATTTGAATTTTAATGTTAATTAAAATTAAACTCATTGCAAGGGAGTGGGGAGAGGGAAGAGGGTAGTGGAGAGAGGGCAGTTACCCTCTCTCTCTACCTTTAAATTACAAAGGGTCTGCAATTGGCAAGAGGTTGAAAAAACTTACGGTTTCTTGCTGCTACTCTTCATTCCTTCCAATCTCACAAAAAATCACACTCTTTGAGAAAATTGTTCTCATTTTTAGAGTTCCCTTCTCCTACTTTCATGAAGCAAGGATCCTGCCATCCTCCTTGTTCCAACTAAGAATAGTAGAGAAGATCCTTGGTCGTGTATTGGCAGTAATTTGTTCCTGCTGGGGAAAAGACTTTAAGAACTGGTTCTACAAAGGTAGTATTCTTCTTCTCTAACCTCTTAACGTATGCTTAACTGAGTTTTAACTACTATTCTATATTGTTTTCTGTAACAAAATTGGATCAAAAGCGATTAAAAGCTTCCATTGTGGGATTCAATCCCATCCAGAAGTTCTTCTTCATTTAAAAGGTTCATAAATTTTGCATTCTATAGAGCCGAGAGAGAATTCTCCCTACAATCAGAAGACTTTTTTAACTTATGGAGTTGAATCACACTTGAAGAATGAAGTTCTTTGAAGATATAAACATTCTTCCAAGACTTCGACCTCAAGAACATCACGTGCTTCCTCAAATCAAGCGTAGGCATTCAACTGAGAGAGAATCAGAGGATCAAGTACTAGAGATTGGACGACATCCGCATCAAATCTACATAAACTTATGTTCAACTCCACGAAACACATTTCTCTGGAAACCTCGTGCGAACAACAGTACTTCCCCTATCCAAACTTAAAAACATGCATTATCCCCAATGTAATAAAATAAAGTAAAGCATAGAGAGTAAGCAAAATTGGTCTAATGAGTGAAGTGATCCACATGTGTCAGCCCTGCAAACTACTGCTTCATGCGAGGGCTCGTGTAAGACATGGACTATAAAAAGATAAAACTTCATATCATGATAGTTGAATTAAAACAAAAATAAATAATTGAAATAACTAAAAGCAAGTAAAGCTTGGGTTACCTTCCAAGAAGCGTTGGGTTTGATTGAAGGGATCAAATCCCACTGCAAAAGCATATGAACACCAGTGCCATTGAAATTAGATTTGAAAATTATAAAAAAAAACAGAGAGACAAGAATAAACAAGAACTACAGCAACATGCTTTTTACAAAATTTAAGGGATAAGTGGGTTACCTTTGAAAACCGATCTTCAAACTTCTCCAAAAACTTTGCTGTGATCACGATCTCAGCAACTTCCTCTTCAATCTCGTACTGGACACTACCAAACAGTCTTCCTTGCTATACACACTAAAACTCAGAGAGGAAGTTAAGTGGAGGAGGAGTTATAAATCCCCTCCACTAACACATTAGTTAACACCCCATGGGAGTTATCATTTATTTTATTTTAAATATATGAAATCTAATTTTATATATATATATATATATATATATATATATATATATATATATATATATATAATCAAATAAATAATATTAATTAATTAACAATTAATTATTTAATATACATATTTAATTAAAACAATATTTGAATTATATTCAAATATAATCCTCTCTAATAACCTATAGTTTTAATATGAATCTCATTCATATTAATTTTAACCTATTTTTCTATGAATCTCATTCATATAATTAATATTTAAATCTTATTCAAATATATTATTCTCTCATATTATAGAGTTTAATTTTGAATCTAATTCAAAATCGACTTTATAATATAATGTATCTATATACATTATATTAATTGTATCATATACAATTAACATATAATTCTCAGTATAAAAAAAAAACATATAATTCTCTTATAATATGAATCTTATTCATATTTAATTAATATTTAAATCTCACTCAAATATTAATACTCTCATAGTATAAAGTTTAATTTTAAATCTAATTCAAAATAAACTTTATATTATAATGTATCTATATACATTATATTAATTGTATCTCGTACAATTAATGCACATTTCCTTATTTAATTTGAACAATTCAAATTTTTCAAAATAAATTAATCCTTGTTTTACCCTTTGTGAGCTAACAGGAGAACCTAATGAACCTACAAATTAGAAGCTCCAATGATTCAAGATTAATTAATTAAATTAATCAACATTCATTAACTGTGGATCATTCCACTATAGACTCACAGCTGCACTCTTGCACTGTAGATATATTTTTGTGTCCATGGAGATAACCGTTATTAGTAAGTTGACCCTTCAAGAATTGCTCTTAATTACCATTGGGTTAAATTACTGTTTTATCTCTATAATTAACTCTTACTCCTTAAGTACCATTGATCCCTATAATGAACAATCAGTTTATAGTCCAACTATAAATTAAATCCCTCTCAGGCCAGTGACAAGGTGAGGCCTCATTGTTAAGACCCGAAATCAGTCCCTAAGGGAGTAATTATCTACTGACCCTAAAGACAGGAATGAGGGAATTCCATCTTATGTACCTATGTTCTCAGCTCCCTATTTGAACAAGTCTCCAAGATGGTAGACTTATTGAGTCGACGACACGGACCACTCTCACTCATACAAATCAAAGGACTGTCCTCATAGATGGAAGTTTATAACTCCCTCAAGATTGAGATTGAGTTACATTCGGTCATCTTATGAAATGTTAATCTCTTCAGCCAACAGTATTATAAAGAGAGATTTTTGGTAATTGTTTGAACATGATCCAATTGTTTGTCTACCACATACTGTTCAAGCTACATTAAATAACCTTAGATCCTAGTTTATTAGATTGAGTTACATAAGACTTATAGTTTATTAGATTGAGTTACACAAGACTAATTTTTAAATAAAATAACTCTTTATTTTATTGAATAAACAAATATTGTTTATACGTTACAAACTACGAGATTTAAGACATAAATCCCAACATTAACATCTTGAGCTAGATGACAGGGGAGATTATACATCAAGGTACATAAAAATTCTTCCATTTTTTAGGCCCCTTCTTGCTCGAATTAATGAAACCTACAAAGTCATGTAGGCTCACCCTCTTCTCGTGGGAACCTGAAATCAGAAACTTATTTTTTGTATTTTTATTATTTGAAAAATTAAGAGACAAAAAATTAAAAGTAGACTCATATTTACAAGGCTCATAAGAATAAGGAAGAGAAAAATCAAGAATGGGAGGACTCTCAAGGGATGGAATAATAGGCTTTTCAACCTCAACCTTAATCACTCGAGCTTCCTCGTCTATACTAGGCATATTTTCTCTCTCTATCTCACAAACTTGCTCTTGGTGCGACTCTAATGCTTCCTAACTCATCCTCACCATCAGAATATGAAATACTGACCACCCTACCTCTGTGGCTTTGGAAAAATTTAAGGCTCTAAATGCATCAACTATCAGACTAAGTTGATCTCCTATACATTTAAGGGCTGACTCATTCTCTACCACTTGAGCTTCTATCCTATCCAACAGACATCTCAGACATGCAAAACCTCCTAAGCTTGGACTCTAAGATATACTCTTTAATTGGTCGTCTAGTGAAGGTTTATCCTCTATTAAGGATGGATGAACATAACAACTCCTATGGTCATGGAAAAGATAACTGACAGGAAAATGATAAGGGTTGAAAGGCATTGGTGGTGGTGGTGTCTGACCTAAGTTAGGTTGGTAAAACCCATAAGGCAACCCAAAATAATAATAAGACATGATAAACAAACACCACAAAGAATCAGCCAAGAAAAGACTCAAAAAATAAAAATAAAATAAAATAAAAATAGTAAAACTAATTTACACCCTAAATTAAGATCCATAAAATCTCATAAATATTAAAAGCAATCAAAACACAATTCCCCAACAACAAAACCAAAAACTTAATACATGCAAGTGCACACATTAAGTAATAATATAGTTAAAACGACGAGAAACTCTTCTAATTTTATTAAAGGGGCCCAATGAAAATCTAATTTAATCTATCCTAGAAAGCAATTAAATGATGAACACCAGGTGAAACTAAACAAAGACACGTCCTGGAGTAATGATTTCATTAATGGATTCACTAAGTTAATTGTTTAGACCTCAAATTGATTTTATGCTAACTATAAACCTAAGAGTCTTTAGCCAAGTATCCTCTTTCAAGCTCAACCCTTTCTAACACATAATTATCAACTCATGTAATCAATTAATTAGGTGCAGCACTAGGTTCCTCCATTGTCGACCTTTAATCTCCTATCGCTTTCGTGCATATTCGATTTATAGTTTAACATGCTAGTTCAAATCTAATGCCCTCTCTCTCAAGCAAGACATTAAAGAATGAACATGTTAAAATAGTTTATAATTTCAATAAATCCAAGAAACAATCAAAATAGTTTGTAAACAATCCAACAACTACATCAAAACCCTAAGGACTACAAATAAGTGACTCATGAGTACAATACAAACTTAGATCATTCAAAATGTATCCAAAAATCCAAATAAACAAAAAACTAAAGAGGGAAAGAAAGCAAGTCACGCTATCAATTATCGTCCTCAAGCTTGGGATCGCCCTCCAACGATCTCCTAGATCATCTACTCCTTTGGAAGCTCTAAGATGTCGCCTCTATGTAGAAAACAACTCCTGGTGGAGGCCTTGATGAACTATAAATTAAACCCTAAAATCAACCTCCCTCAATTTGTTGCCACAGTAGCATTCTTATAAAATTTGCGATAGCGCTGCGGTGCTCTAAGGCAGTGTTGTGATGTTGTACAATAAAAACGATGAACGTGCAATGGAGAAGTCATAGCGTCGCGACGCTACTCTATTTTGGCCCTTTTGGGATTAAGCGTCGAGCACGATATCGCGACGTGTCGTGCACACTTTCTTCCGCCTTTTTCACCTCATTTGACCTATTTTCTCAACTCTTCTTGCCCTAGGTCAACCTTTGACCTTCCTTGGGGGTATTTTGGTAATTTTACATCATTTTTTTGTCTGTTCCAATCTAAATGCTCGATTTCCTACAATTAAACATAAAATGCATTAATGAACACAAATTAAGCAATAAAACTAAGGAAATTATAAGCCCAAGAAAACACTTTTTGAGTGTTTTTTACGCTACAAGATGCTTGTCGCAGTATTGTTCACAGAGAGGCGTGTTGGCAAAGAGCGACGTAGCACTCCATGCTGCTACAGCATGACTCTGTATACATAGGCCAAACTGAAGGCAAGCATCGCGACATTGTCATGTAGCCCTACGATGCTATGAAGATTGACGAGCAGACGCACACACAAAGAGCATCGCAATGCTAGGGTTTCTATAAATTATACCCTAGTCACCAGCACTGAGAAGGATCCGATTTTCCTAATTCTCCACTGCTATTCACTCATTCTTCTTCTGTTTTTATTCACCTTGGGTTGTATTGATGCAATTTTATCATTCAACTTTTATTGTTATGATGATTCCCGGCTAAGGTAAGTAGATCTATATTGGATTTTAGGAGTTATTTCTCCTTTTAGTTGAACTTGTGAGGATGGTTCTTCATCCAAACTGATTTTTGCATTCTTGATTCTTTGGATTTTCATCTCAATTCAATTGTTTATGATCATATTACCTTGTGATTATCTGACAAACAATTATTGCTTGTATGATTTAATGCTTTTGCTTTATACTTTGTTAAGTTCATAAATCACCAAGAAGTAAATAGTTCACTACAAGAAATATGGGCTTCGATATCGGTTGGAAAAACTAAAAACGGATGTACAATGTCGATTTTTTTAAAACAAGAAAAAGCGGATCTTTACTATCGCTTTTAAACTGATATTATAGGCTTACCTGTAATTTCAATTTTAAACTGACATTGTAGGTGACCCTATCTTTTGAATCTCGCACAATCTTTTAATCTTCATTTTTTAATTCCCTTCTTCCCCCATTTTCATTTTCCTCTTAAATTCTGTTACCCTCCAATTATCAATTAGAAAATGAAGAATAAGATATATACATATACATATGTTGGGGTTGACGCCCTAAATCTTGTGGTCTTGTATTTTATAAACTTGTATCGTATAAATCAAATTATTTATTTAATAAAATAATTGTTATTTTATTTGACATTTAGTTGCACTAACCCAAAAAACCAATAAACTAAGATCCTAGGTTATTAGTAGTAACTTAAACACGTATGTAGAGACATACAAGTGGATCGTGTTTAAATGATAACCTAAATAGTCTGTAGTGGATGGATAAGGCTGGGTACCTTATCCTGGTAACACTACGGATACGACCCACTTTGTGATTGTTACAAGTGTTGTAAAGTGTCACAAATGTTTAGATCCTAAATGTTCATGTGAAGACATGTTAGTGGAGGTATCCTATATATGTGAGACATATATAAGACCAGACCGCGAAATGATTAGTCTCCCGTATTAACACTGTTACTTAATGAGACTTACATTTCATTAGGATGATCATAGGTGACTCGACCTTAATCTTGAGTCAGTTGTGAACTCCTGCTTGTGAGGGCAATCCTTTGATTTGTATGGGTGAGAGTGGCCAGGTTTGCCGACTCAATAAGCCTACCACTTTAAGGATTTGTCCGAGCAGGCAACTGGAAACTCAACTATACAAGAAGGAATTCATGTCTTATGAATTGCTCCCTTAAGAGCTGATGTTGGGTCTTAAACAATGAGGGGCCTCACCCTCTCACTGGCTAGAGAGGGGTCAAGCTCATAGTTGGACTATGACTACATCGTTCATTAGAGGGGTTAGTGGTACTTAAGGAGTTAGAGGTAACACAGGGGTAAAACGGTAATTTGACCCAGCTGTTGTTATGAGCAATTTGTGAAGGGTCGACTCGCTGTTGATTGATTATATTTGTGGAAATATAAATATATCTACAGTAAGAAGAGTGCAGCTTTTGATCTTTAGTAGAATGACCGACAGTTAATGAATGTTGATTAATTTAATTAAAGAGTTTATTTAATTAATCTCGTACCATTGGAGCTTCAAACTGATAGGTCCATTAGGCCCACTTGCTAGCTCATATAGGTTAAGATGGCAGTCAGTTGTCTTGGTTTAATTTGAATTATTCAAATTAAGTTAAGGAATTAATTGTATGAGATACAATTAAATAATGTATATTGATACATTATAATATAAAGTAGATTTTTATATGAAATGTAAAAATTAAACTTTATAATATTAAATATTATATGAATGAGATTCATATAAAACTATTGGTTAAAAATAATGTCAATATGATTCATCATAAACTATAGGTTATGTGAGAGAAATTGGTTAATTAGTAACTAATTATTATTATATATTAATTGAGATTTAATATATATATATATATATATAATTTAATTTATATTATTAATTTATTTAAATTAAATTAAAGAAAATAATAATTCCCATTTGAGAGTTATTATGAACATGATGTAGAGTTCTTTTTCTCCATAAATCCTCTCCCTACTAACTTTCTCCATAAATTCTCTCTAAATGAAAAGATAACTTATTCTTCCTCCCTTTAAATAGACAAATGGAGGCCACTCTCCATGGATTTGATAACCTTGAGAATAGTGAGTGCTATTTGGTGGTAGTGTCCTTATCCTTTTGTAGAAGTATTTTGTGAAGAAGATTCATTAAGGGTAAGCAACTTCTTCTTCCTTTTTATTTTCCTTCTCAAAAAGCATGTTGTTTATCATGTTCTTTTCTTTTTTCTCTATTTTTTAAAATTCATAATTGAGTTATTGAAATCACAACGCGATAAATCGCTTCTGTTGGAAATTCAATTCCTTCAATTGGTATTAGAGTCAAATATGGTTTTAATTTTCAATTTGGATTGAAAACAAAGAAAAGGTGGGTAGCTTTCTGTGCATTTGATGTATGGGTTTGCAAAATAGGCAATTTCGAATTTTGGCATTTAGATAATTTTGTATTGATGAGATCAATGTAAGGGCTCTTTGTTTTGGGCATTTTATTTCTATAATCGAGCCTGTAAGTATGTGTCAATCGAGGAGCAAGAGTTGCTAAGGAGATTGATCGAAAACAAAACAAAAAAAATGACACAAAAACAGAGCGTAGTTATGCTGCAACATTAAATATTATAGTGTCGCATCAATGACCAGGAGCATTGAAGCTTTAGCAATTACATGTGTGCCTAGAATTTCACTAGATGTGTGTTCAAGTCTTAATAAAAGCAGTTTATTGTAGTTTTTTATTTCCGTTTTTTTTAATTATTTGTAATTTAATTTCTTTTCTTAATTAAATTAATATAATTTGATTATATTAATTTAATTATGTTTTAGGGTGACAAAATTCGGTCTATTTTTGCTATTTAATTTAATTTTGCATTTGATGTATGATTATTTTTTTTTAATATATGTTGCATATTGTATGCCATATAGATTAAAATCCCACTTTAGGATAAACTTTTTTCATGCATCATATTTAATATAGGAGTTATATTATATAGTTGTATGAATATTAAGTATGGTCGTGTATTATAATATAAGAGTTATATTTAAATGCATGTTTTATTTAATTTCATTAACTTAATATAATTGTTATATTTTCTTAATGAAAAGCATGTTCATGCATTATATTTATAAGAGTTATAATATATGGTTGCATGATTTTATAATATGCTTTTTATCATTATTGCTTTAATATAAATGTTATATTTTGCATGTTAATGAAAATGAAAATGCATTGAGCATGATATTACTTGAAATATAATTGTTATATTTGTTTGAATGTCATTAGATGCATGTGATAGGTTTTAATTATTCATTAGCTTTATAATTGTTATAATTTATAATGAATTAGAATTAAAATCTATAATAAAGAATTGCATGCAAACATAGGTCAATTGGTTTTTTAAATAGTTTAAAATTGATTCAAATAGACTTATGTGGATAATATTTTCTAATGTGGTTAGAAATGGGTAATCTTATAATATTCTTTTAATAGGATTAAATGAATTAATTAAAAGATTAAATTTATGAAATAATTATCCATAAGGGACCATTGTCTAAGGAAGGTTCTGTCTAGGAATGAGGTTTTTAAGCTGACGGAAACGGAATACCCCTACCTAGAAATCTACTTGGAAGGTGAATTAGATAAATATTTTATAAGCATGCAATAAATGATTCAATTTAATTAAAGAGTTTAATAAATTGAATCATATATTGTTAAACTATCCAATATGAGAGTTATATTGGGCCAATTTAACAATGGACTTAGTAAAAATTGTTTAGCCAATTTCCAGTGGGAGGAAAATGATATATATGATATGTCAATTTCCTTTTACATTTCTCCTTATAAGTTCACACCGTGATATCTATGCTCGGCCTCGAGGCACCTTTGCTTGTGTCCCCCTACGGATGGTGTATGCATAGATCAGTACCAAGGTGAATGGAGAGAGTGTTTATAGTAAGTGGGAGAGGGACGTGTGACAACACTTCCCACAGTCTCTTTCATTAGTTTGGAGTTAGGTTTCATGCTCGGCCTCGAGGCACCTTTGCTTGTGTCCCCCTACAGAAGGTGTTTGCATAAAATCTAACTCAAAACTCCATTAATTGATAGGATTTCTTTAGTTTTTGCCCCAATCAATTTTTTCCTATGGTTGGCTCATTGGGGCAGAACTTTAGGATCTAAAATGAAAGGCTACACTCAAACAAGAACTATTAAAGTTGTTAAGAATTTCTTGACCAAACAACGGTGACTAATTGTTATAGGAATAAGAGTTATTTTGGTGTAACACTTGGTTGAGAATGTCTCAATTCAGTGGAGGGATAATTGACTACCCTATGGTAGCTTTTATTCTAAATTACTGAAACATCATTGCAAAATTAGATGTCACAAAGGTTATATTGTTTTTTTTGCTAAAGTTGATTGGTTTAAAAATGGTTTTTGCAGAAAACTAATATAAATAATTTATGTTTTTTTAGAAAAATGACTAGCGCTACGCTTAATCTGCTTTCTGCCCATAAATAACTGTGAAAATTATACTAGTTGGAAAAATACTATCACTACTGTGTTAATCATCGATGACCTGAGGTTCGTCCTAGTTGAGGAGAGTCCCTGCAGCCAATGCAACTTGTTGTTCAAAAATAATTTAATTATTTTAATTGTTTGTTATCCGTGGTTATGCTCCAAGATTGTGTTAATGTATACAGATATGCTCAAGTTTTTCCCAATACTAGTCCAAGTATAAACTAATACTGAGATTTCTTAGTGAGGACCAAGGTCGAACACAAGAATTTTGAAACTAATTAGTTGATTAGACTATATATATTTTGCGAAAGTTAACAAATGATGTGAAGTTTTGGTGATAAACATAAAACAAAGTAAAAAAACTAACAGCGTGCAACAATAGTCAAGGGAATCACTGATGATGATTATGCAACTACAGAAATGTTCTTCTAAATGGAGAAAAGAGGGTTGGAGAAAACCCTTCATCAACTAGTTAAGTTCTGGTTTAGTTTCACAGATCATGCGCTTAAACATATATGGATCATACCTCTCGGCAGAAGAGTCACACAAGTCATATATCTATGATGCGTGCTTGTTTAATTAAGCCTAAAATGAATCCTATTTAGGGTCGATTATTAGTTACAAAGATGAGATCCCTAGTTGCTTGCTCTCTCGAGTAGTTAACTGTTTCTACTTAATTCAAGTTGTCACTTTGATTTCAGCAATGATGAGTAAAATGCATCAATGTAAATTATCTATACACTAAACAAAAACTCTTAAAGGTTGATGAATGTTACTCTCCAACCCCTAAGGAGATTTAGCTACTCATAATTGTGTGTAAAGTAATCTCAAAGATGAAAGGTAAGAGATGAATAACAATGAAGGAAATCAACATATATCAAACGAGTGAAACTTGTTTTTCTTGTTCTTTCACAATACAAATAACTAAACAAACTCAAAGATACAGAAATAGATGATGAAGATATAAAGAGATAAAGCTGTCGGCGGTAGTGTCCTGCTCGCCGACAATGATGATGTTTTTCTAAAGTTGCTCGCACTGGGGAGAGGAGTTGATGAAGGCCCAATCTCTTTCAAGGTTCAGGTTCAGCAGATCTCCAATGGAGAATGAAGATGAAGCTCTCGACTGTCACTGAGAGGGGGAAGAGGAAGAACGACGGTGCGATTCTCACACGTATTTTGCACTACTAACCCTAATTCGTATTTTCTAAAAGTTTCTCTCTGTTAGTATGTGTCCCTTTTTCAATTGATTTAGGGTGGCTTTTATAGCCCAACGTTGTACTCTCCATTCTGATTCAGGGGGCCCACGATGCATTCGACGTCGTCCTTTCTGACCATGTAGTCTATCCCTGTCTAACGGCTCAAGGTATTGAAAATTCTCTGTTGCCAGCTGTCAGGGTCATGCTCCCCGAAGTATTGGATTTTGTCTTTAATGGCCATGCGTTTGATATATGCGTCCCCGTTTGACTTCAACGCATGGTTGAAACATTGATTACCTATAAAATATGGTGTTCAAGGGCATTAAACTTCAAAATAATCTCTTTTTAGCCTCTTTACACACTTGTACGCATATTAAGAATATATCAAGGATTAACGCGTTAGATGATGTTCTTTTCACTATTCTTTCATCATTGTTCTAAGAAAAGAAGGACAATAACTTGTATTTCTACAAGTTATCACAACTCGAAATGTTCGGGAGATATATGAGTGATGGGTCAGGGCGAATGAAAAAGCCCAAGTGTATATCTTGGCAAGCTTATCTGAAGTCTTGGCCAAGAAGCATGAGCCCATGCTCACTGCCCGTGAGATCATGGATTCGTTAAGAGAAATGTTTGGATAATCGTCCACACAACTCAAGCATGACGCTTTCAAATTCATCTTCTATGCCCGTATGCAAGAAGGGGAATCTATTTGTGAACATGTTCTGAACATGATGGTCCACTTCAACGTGGCGGAGATGAACGGGTCTGCCATTGATGAAGCCAGTCAGGTTAGCTTCATCTTAAAAACTTTACCTGAAAGTTTCCTTCAGTTTCGTAGTAATGCTGTTATGAACAGGATTAACTACAACTTGACCACCTTGCTCAATGAGCTACAGACTTATCAATTCTTGATGAAAGTCAAGGAACAGAAGGGAGAAGCAAATGTTACTTCCTCCTCTAAGAAGTTCCACAAAGGTTCGACCTCAGAAACTAAGTCTGCACCTTCTTCCTCCAACACCAAAAAGTGAAAGAAACAGAAAGGAGGTCAAGGGAAAGCTAACCCTCCTGCTGCCCAGAAGGGCAAGAAGGCCAAGACTGCAAAAGGAATATGTTTCCATTGCAACCAGGAGGGACACTGAAGAGAAACTGTCCCAAGTATTTGGCAGAAAAGAAGAAGGCCAAACAAGCTAAATATGATTTATTAGTTCTGGAAACTTGTTTAGTGGAGAATGACAATTCAACTTGGATAATTGATTTAGGCGCCAATAATCATGTTTGTTCTTCATTTCAGGGAATTAGTTCCTGGCAGCAGCTGAAGATTGGTGAGATGAAGATGCAGGTTGGAACTGGGCACGTTGTCTCAGCTGGTAGTGGGAGGACTCCGTCTTTGTTTACAGAAATCATTTTTACTTTTACATAATGTTTATGTTGTTCCTGATTTGAAAAGGAACTTGATTTTTGTAAAGTGTTTGTTAGAACAAAATTATTCAATTGTTTTTAATGTAAATAAAGTGTTTATTTACAAGAATGGTGTTCAAATTTGTTCTACAAAATTAGAAGACAATCTTTATGTGCTAAGGCCGTTAGTATCTAAGTCTCTTCTTAATACTGAAATGTTTAGAACTGCGGTAACTCAAAATAAAAGACAAAAATATTCTCCTAAAGAAAATACATATCTTTGGTACCTAAGATTAGGACACATAAATCTCAATAGGATTGAGAGGCTAGTTAAGAATGGACTTCTAAGCAAGTTAGAAGAAACTTCTTTACCAGTATGTGAGTCATGTTCTGAAGACAAAATGACTAAAAGATCTTTTACTGGAAAAGATGATAGAGCCAAAGAACCCTTAGAACTTATACATTCAGATCTTTGTGGTCCTATGAATGTTAAAGCTAGAGGAGGGTTTGAATATTTCATCTATTTTATAGATGATTATTCTAGATATGGGCATTTATACCTAATGCGACATAAGTCTGAAGCTCTTGAAAAGTTCAAGGATTATAAGGCTGAAGTTGAAAATTCATTAGGTAAAACCATTAAAACATTTCGGTCCAATTGAGGTGGAGAGTATATGGATTTGAAATTCCAAGACTATTTGATAGAACATGGAATTACATCCCAACTCTCAGCACCTGGTACACCTCAGCAAAATGGTGTATCATAAAGCAGAAATCGAACCTTATTGGACATGGTTCGGTCTATGATGAGTTATGCTCATTTACCTGATTTGTTTTGGAGTTATGCAGTACAGACTGCAGTTTACATTTTGAACTATGTTCCATCCAAAAGTGTTTCTAAAATACCTTTGGTATTATGGAATGGACGTAAAGGTAGTTTACGTCATTTCAGAATTTGGGGTTGCCCCACACACGTGCTTGAGAAAAATCCTAAAAAGTTGGAACCATGTTCGAGATTATGCCTATTTGTAGGTTATCCTAAGGAAACGAGAGGTGGTTACTTCTATGATCCTAAAGATAATAAAGTGTTTGTGTCGACAAACACTACATTTTTAGAAGAAAGCTACATAAGGGAGCATAAACCGCACAGTAAGATAATATTAAACGAACTTTCCAACGAAACTACTGAACCTTCAACAAGAGTTGTTGAAGAGCCAAGCACATCAACAAGAGTTGCTGAAGAGCCAGCACATCAACAAGAGTTGTTGATAGTTCATTTAACATGTCACATCAACCTCAACCGTTGAGGGAACCTCGACGTAGTGGGAGGGTTGCGAACCCACCTATTCACTATATGGATTTTATTGAAACCCTAACCGTTATATCAGATGGCGATGTTGAGGATCCATTGTCTTATAAGAAAGCAATGGAAGATGTAGACAAAGATGAATAGATCAAAGCTATGGATCTTGAAATGGAGTCTATGTACTTCAATTCAGTTTGGGATCTTGTAGATCAACCTAATGGAGTAAAACTTATAGGTCGTAAATGGATCAACAAGAGGAAAAATGGTGTTGATGCTAAGGTGCAAACATTTAAAGCTAGGCTTGTGGCAAAGGGTTATACCCAAATTGAGGGAATTGACTATGAGGAGACTTTCTCATCTGTTGCCATGTTAAAGTCTATCAGGATACTTCTGTCCATTGCTGCATATTATGACTATGAGATATGGCAAATGGAAGTTAAGACTACATTTTTAAATGGCAATCTTGAGGAGACCATCTATATGCAGCAACCTGAGGGATTCATAACCCAAGGTCATGAGCAAAAAGTTTGCAAGCTCAATCGGTCCATTTATGGTTTAAAACAAGCTTTTCAGTCTTGGAATATCAGATTTGACACTGCGATCAAATCTTATGGCTTTGATCAAAATGTTGATGAGCCTTGTGTTTATAAGAGGATCATCAACAGTTCAGTAGCTTTCTTAGTGTTATATGTAGATGATATCCTACTCATTGGGAATGGTGTAGGTTTGCTATCTGACATAAAACAATGGCTAACGGCCCAATTCAAATGAAAGATTTGGGAGAGGCGCAGTTTGTTTTGGGTATTCAGAACTTTTGAGATCGAAAGAACAAAACGTTAGCTTTGTCTAAGGCATCTTATATCGACAAAATACTTGTCAAGTATTCGATGCAAAACTCCAAGAGAGGTTTATTGCCTTTCAGGCATGAAGTTGCTCTATCTAAGGAACAGTGTCCTAAGACACCTCAAGAAATTGAGGAAATGAGACGGATCCCCTATGCATCAGCTGTTGGTAGCTTGATGTATGCAATGTTATGTACTAGACCTGACATCTGTTATACAGTGGGGATAGTCAGCAGATATCAATCTAATCCAGGATTAGATCACTGGACTGTCATTAAATGATCCTCAAGTATCTTTGGAGAACGAGGGACTACATGCTCGTGTATGATGCTAAGAATTTTATCCTTGCTGGATACATTGACTCTAATTTTTAGACTGATAGGGATTCTAGGAAATTCACTTCAGGATCAGTATTTACTCTTAACGGAGGAGTTGTAGTGTGGAGAAGCATAAAACAAGGTTGTATTGCTGACTCTACCATGGAGGCAGAGTATGTAGCGGCTTGTGAAGCTACCAAGGAGGCTGTATGGCTTAGGAAATTCTTGACTGATCTAGAAGTTGTTCCAGATATGTCATTGCCCATCACACTATATTGCGATAACAGTGATGTTGTGGTGAATTTCAGGGAGCCTAGAAGCCACAAACGCAGAAAGCACATAGAGCGCAAATATCATTTAATCCAGAAAATTGTGCATCAAGGAGACGTGATCGTCACGAAGATTGCTTCGGAGCACAATGTTGCTAATTCATTTATAAAGGCCCTCATGGCTAAAGTGTTTGAGGGTCACCTAAAGAGTCTGGGTCTACAAGACATGTCGCATTTTGTCTAAAGCAAGTAGGGGGATTTACTGGGTTTTGTACCCTAGTTTATTGTTTTATGTGTACTGTATTTTATTTTACATTGTACATCCCACTAGCTTTAGGACAAGTGAGAGATTGTTGGGGTTGATGCCCTAAATCTCGTGGTCTTGTATTTTGTAAACTTGTATTGTACAAATCAAATTATTTATTTAATAAAATAATTATTATTTTCTTTGACATTTAGTTGCATTCACCCAAAAAAAAACCAATAAACTAAGATCCTAGGTTATTAGTAGTAGTAAACACGTATGTAAATACATACAAGTGGATCGTGTTTAAGTGATAACCTAAACGTTCTGTAGTGGATGGATAAGGCTGGGTACCTTATCCTGGTAACACTACAGATACGGCCCACTTTGTGATTGTTACAAGTGTTGTCAAGTGTCACAAATGTTTAGATCCTAAATGTTCATGTGGAGATATGTGAGTGGGGGTATCCTATATATGTGAGACATATATAAGACCAGACAGTGAAATGATTAGCCTCCCGTATTAACACCATTACTTAATGAGACTTATATTTCACTAGGATGATCATAGGTTACTCGACCTTAATCCTGAGTTAGTTGTGAACTCCTGCTTGTGAGGGCAATCCTTTGATTTGTATGAGTGAGAGTGGCCAGGTTTGTCGACTCACTAAGCTTACCACTTTGAGGATTTGTTCGAACAGGCAGCTGGGAACTCAACTATACAAGAAGGAATTCATATCTTATGAATTGCTCCCTTAAGAGCTGATGCCGGGTCTTAAACAATTAGGCGCCTCACCCTCTCACTGGTCAGAGAGCGGTCTAGCTCATAGTTGGACTATGACTAAATTGTTCATTAGAGGGATCAGTGGTACTTAAGGAGTTACAGGTAACACATGAGTAAAACGGTAATTTGACCCAACTATTGTGAAGGGTCGACTCACTGTTGATTGATTATATCCGTGGACATAGAAATATATCTACAGTAAGAAGAGTGCAGTTGTCGATCTTTAATGGAATGATCGACAGTTAATAATGTTGATTATTTAATTAAAGAGTTTAATTAATTAATCTCGTACCATTGGAGCTTCAAACTGATAGGTCTATTAGGTCCACTTGCTAGCTCATATAGGTTAAGATGACACTCAATTGTCTTGGTTTAATTTGAATTGTTCAAATTAAGTTAAGGGAATTAATTGTATGAGATACAATTAAATAATGTATATTGATACATTATAATATAAAGTAGATTTTTATATGAAATGTAAAAATTAAACTTTATAATATACATGAGAGAAATATTTGAATAGGATTCAAATATTAAATATTATATGAATGAGATTCATATAAAACTATAGGTTAAAAATAATGTGAATATGATTCATATTAAACTATAGGTTATGTGAGAGAAATTGGTTAATTAGTAACTAATTATTATTATATATTAAATGAGATTTAATATATTATTAATTCAATTTAATTTATATTATTAATTTTTTTAAATTAAATTTAAAAAAATAGCAACTCCCATATGGGAGTTATTATGAACATGACGTGGAGTTTTGTTTTTTCTCCATAAATCCTCCCTACTAACTCTCTCCATAAATTCTCTCTAAATGAAAAGATAACTTCTTCTTCTTCCTCCCTTTAAATAGACAAATGGGGACATCACTCTCCATGGAATTGATAACCTTGAGAATAGTGAGTGCTATTTGGTGGTAGTGTCCTTATCCTTTTGTAGAAGGATTTTGTGAAGAAATTCATCAAGGGTAAGCAACTTCTTCTTTCTTTTTCTTTTCCTTCTCAAAAAGCATGTTGTTTATCATGTTCTTTTCTTTTTTCTCTGTTTTTTAAAATTTATAATTGAGTAATTGAAATCACAATGCGATAAATCACTTCCGTTGGGAATTCAATTCCTTCAACATATACATATACATATATATATATATATATATATATATATATATATATATATATATATATATATATATATATTCCGTTTTTTAGTAAAAGAAAAAGAAAAAAAATCAAACCCTCTTACCTTTTGCATGTCGCACGACCCCTCCTCAATCTTCTTCTTCTTCTCCATCCAAGCTTTCAATCGTTGTGTTAGCCCAGCTAGCCATTCGTCGAGTCGTGTCTGTCGCTGTCCCTCAGCTCTCCCACATATTTTGTCAAGACCGCCATGCGTTCCAACTTCGTTGTGTGTTTCGAATTTCATTGAAATCCTCCTGCTCAAGTTTTCGGCCCAAACTTCCCCATGGTGGCATTTTCCGATTTGACTTTCCCTCAGTCTCCCAATTTCCCCGGCAACCGCAGCCTCAACCTCTAACTCCATTATGTATAGTTTCTTGATTTATCAATGTCATCTCTGTTTCTTTCTTTTTGCCCCTTTTAGTTTGGTTAATATTGGGGTTCATTTTTAGGGGGAGGTTGGATTTTTTTACAACTGATTCTATTGGTTCATTAAAAATGGGAGATAGATTTTTGGAGAGGTTGGAATTTTTTGTTAATAAGCAATTTGCCTTGGGTTTTGGGGGGGAGGGGGGTTGTAATTGTTTATAAGGAATTTAGATTTGGATTATTATTGTGTTCACTCTTGATTGAATCTGATTTTGATTGCTTTTTATAATCAGATATTTGTGTCGTGAACCCCCTACCCATAGTTTGGAGTTTCTTATTGCTAATAATATCAAGCTTTTTCTATTCAAAATTGAAGGCAAAAAGGTATATTGTGATATCAAATTGCAGAAGTTGTTCTACTAATGGCTCATTTGTGTAAATTACATATGTATTTCTGGTTATAATCAGTGATTACTTGTCTTCCCCACTCCCCAAGCCCTTGTAATGTATCAACTAAGAACGGTTAAGTTCAATTGTTGAGATCAATATTTTGATTTTAGTTTCCTTATTTGAGATGGTTTCTTGAATGTATGAACAATTAATTTTTTATTTGCATTCATATTCATTTAAATATAATTGTATATTTAAGTGTAGCTTAATGTATTAATTTTCTTGAAATCCACCCTTCTTTATTTTTCTATTAATAAATAGAACATTGAATCAATGTCACATGTATATAATTTTGGTTGCAAAGAGTTTCACACATTGTCCTTTGTGCAACATGCAGTCATTTTTCCGAGTTTTTTTGGCAGAAGTGCATTACAATTCAATCAATCTCAAGGAGGTAATTATTACTCTATCCATAAAGAATCTGAAGCTTCCTAATATTCTATCTCATGAGTGATCATTACCAACTTGATTGGTTTAAAGTATCTATTTTAAATTGTCTATTTTATATACGTAAGCGAGCATATTTTCTTTGCAGATTTTTTTGAGACAACAACTATATCACCCTCCAAAATAGACAACCAACCTAGCACTGTTTTTATACATAAATTTTATGGACTATTTATTTTCTTCTATGTTATTTTTCATTTCTCATATTGGATTCTCAATCTAACATAACTTATTTATTTGCGTATTTATTTGCTTGCTTTTGTTTTCTTGCGCTTGTGTCAATAATGTGGATGAAGATCATAGCAAAGAACTAAAATTGCAAATAAAAGGAGCTAAGACGCCATCTATATGGGAACCTTACTCTTTGGGAAGATGCCTCTTATCTCACAGAAAGAATAGGTTAATAAACATCCTAAGTGTCTTTTAAATTAAGATTCAAATGAATTTTGGTTAAGTTTCTTAGTTATGATATAGAGAGAAAAAAAACAACATTGGAGGATTGGAATGAGGAAAACAAATAAGTTGTGGAAGACAAACATGTTTTGTAAGTTATGAGAGTTATTTGTTCAAATGACTGAAAAGCTTAAGCTTAATGGTGATGAGATTGCAGTCGATATTCAGAAGAATTTGCGACTAATTGTGAGTTTCTTATGTGTTTTCATATACTGCACCAAGTTCAAAGTTTTATGAATTAGCAACATACAATGTTAAATTTCATCCTTAGTGCATTTGATCTTTTAGGTTGTAGGGGGTGTCTTTGCTAGATTTTAGCTGTGGAGGAGGCCATTTTCAAAAATTCTGTTTATTATATAGAAATAGAAGCGTGGATTCATAATCTGTATGTACAATATATGTTTGTATATTCTTAGTTAATGAGTGTTGATTTTAGTTTACAAGTTAATAATCTTTTATTTGTTCTATATGGTAGAAATGTTAAATGTTGCACTATGCCAGCTGAATTTGAGAATCACTTTACAGACACGTTGTAGGTTTGTGAATAATCTTTTATCTGTTCTATGTCTAGGTCATTTCTTGTCGTCATTAACAAACTTAGGATAAAAAATCTTCTTCTTTTTCTTTTGATTTACTTATGTTGTCATGGTGTTTCTCAGAGCAAAGTAGAAACTAAAAACAAGCAAGGAAGATGTCTAAGCTTTTGGATGGATCCTCTCATTTTATGCTCACATATGAAGATAGAGAAGGAGTTTGGATGTTGGTTGGAGATGTCCCTTGGGTGTATGTTGCAAATAGGGTTACTCTTTTGGTATGTAAAGTTGGCATAGAAATTGCTTGGTTATGGTGGTTTTGGTCTTTGGAAAATTCTCTTTTTTGGTTCTGATTTATGTACCTTTTTCAAGTTTCTTAAGTTTAGAATTATACAGTTGTGGGCTTTTTAAATTTGTTTATAACTCTTGGGTGTTCTTTATTTGTAGTTTAGACTTAATTCTTGGAGTTCAGAGTGAGGTTTAAGGTTGCTTTGAGTAAGTTTGCTCATTTGAACACTATTTGTGTTTCGAAATGAGGCTTCTAACTAAGTTCTTACTTTTAGACCTTGTTTCTATTGTTACAGGATTTTTTTAGTTAGTTTAGAAGTGCTTTAAAATGCATTAAGTGAATTTCTATTTGAAGAGTTTGTTAGTTGTTTGATAATATGTTGCTGGTAAATTTGTCTCTTTCAAAGATGAGTTTAAAATGTTTCTTTTAGTAGAAGTTGATGATTAACCATTGACATTGTAATTATGAGCCATCGAACATTCATGGTAACTACATTTGTGAAAATTTCACATGAACCATCTGTTGTAAATTAGAATTTGTTAAAGATACATATCTTGATAAATAATCTAGAATCTTTGCTTCTACTTGGTGCAACCTCTCTAATGTCTTTTATTTGTGGATATTGCCACCAATTGGGAATCTCTAATAAAATGATACAGCTTGAATAATGAAAAATAGGGGCTGGAAATGTTGGACAACAACTTGAATTGGAAGAGGTTTTGCATCGTAAAGAGAGTTGATCGTTGTGCTAGAAAAGAATAAGCTTGGTGACATTATTTTTATAAGTTAAAATTTAGCTTTACACTATAAAATGAAAGAACTTAAGCATGGGTATATTTATGTTTGAGGTGGACATGCATATATCACCAAAACGTATGTTCTAGACGTATTGCCTTGCCAATTTATAGGGATATGATATTTATGTGTTTGGTCCATAGTTCTGTCTGGTGTTTGTAAAGTTGCTCTTGTTCTGTCAAATTTCTAATGCCCTTTTGCCCTTTCATGGTCTAAGTTTTAATCACGATATGAGGAGGCAGCCTAGGAATCTTTTTACTTGTAACTCTATTGTATGTTTAAGAAAAATGGTTACAACCCTTGTATTTGTGATTTGCAGTTAGCAAGCTGTATCATTTCATAAGGTATTTTCTCTTTATCATGTTGGAGTTATGTAGAAAATCATGTTAATATTATGTTATTTTTTTTACTTCTTTGTTCAAATTATTGTTTTATCTACTTTGTAGGTGGAAGAATAGCCCTTAGGTTCCAAAATTGACATCAAAGAAACTTGGAAAGGCATCGTTGAACACTCCTCATTTATCTTCAATTTATTTTTTCATTTTAACCATTTTATAATTCATTTATTTTGAATTCTATTCTTGTGTGCAACTTAGCATGTATACTCATTCAAAGTAGAATATAAATGTATATTTCATGGTTGATATGTAGGGATTTGCTGTCTAAACTATATGGAGTTGATTTGGATAACAAATATATTTTAACTTGGCTTTGGAGTTAAATTATTATCCAATTCCTCTTTTGAGATATATTGGGAATTTGTGAAAGCGATTAAGATTTCATTTTGTGCATGTATAGGTAAAAGAGAAATATTTTTTATTTGCACGTGCGTAAGCGAAAAAAATATATTTTTTTTATTTTTTCAATAAAAAACGATAACAGATATTTAATGTCGGACAATTATCAAGAAAAAGTAGGTGAAAACCGATATTAAAAATGGTGTTCAACGTCGGTTAAAAATCGACATTGAAGATAGTCTTCAATGTTTGTTGAAAACTAACATTAAAGATAATTGACATTGAAATCTTAATCATCTATAATGTCGGTTTAAAACCGACATTAAAGACAACCGACATCGAAGACCTTTTAAAACACAATCTTCAATGTCAATTGTCAACCGACATTGTACCCCTATAATGTCTGTTTTAAATCGACATTAAAGCCCAGTTTTGTACTAGTAGTTAGGTTAGCTTGTAAGTTGTATGTCGATGAAAAGCACTTGAAAAGTGCTTTATTTGCTTTTAATTTAGAAGTGTTTTTATTAGATTTAATGTGTTTGCTAGTGAATTTCCGGTTAGAATGAAGAAAATTTGTTTCGGGAAGTATTAGAATCAAACCAAGCCAAAATCGGACAAAGATAGCTAAAAAATCTTAGAAAAATAGGGCAGTGTAGAGCAAGAGCATCGCTAAGCTTCCCCTTTACGCTCTAGACCCGAGAGCACCACTTTTTAGCAATTTGGAGAGCGTAGTGATGCTGCATCAAGCACAACGACACTCGCCTAAGTGCAGCATAGTGCTGCACGTGAATTGAAGCCAGCGTCACGACGCTATCTTTCCTAAATTAAAATTTGTACAGTTTTGGAAAATTTCTTCTATATATAGGGAGGTGTTCAACAACGCTAATCACAAAATCACAGAGGGAAAAAGGGTGAGTTTACTACCAAAAAGAGGGAGATTAAGTTTGAGAGAGTTTGGTGGCCATTCGAGTTCCCGAGGTACCGATCGAAGGTTTAGACAAGAAGTTAAAATCAATATCTTGTGTTCAATGATCAAATAGACTAAGTTGGTAAGACTCTGAAATAAACCCAAGCTAAGCCTTTCATTCATAATATTTCTGTTACTTAAACTGCATTCAATTTTACTTTTCGCGCATTTACTTTTCGAGTATCAAACACCAAACCAACCCCCTCAATTACTTTGAGATTATAAACATTTTAATTGAGAAACATGATGATTCATTGTGGATTCGACCCGTACTACTAGTACTACAGTTACAGTACGTAGGAACGAAAATTTATTTAATCACTAATAGGCTCCTACCAGCGATATGGTCTATCACTGATAGATCCTTACTAGGGTTATAGTCAATCACTTATAGACTCTGAAAGATAAATCTAAATTTTGCTATTTTTACAAATTCTTTTACGTTGTGCTATATCTGCTAATACTTTAAGCTTGATTGTTATATTTGCAACTACCCTTTGGCAATATTCTAGGAACTATTTATGAGAATTTTATCAAACTGTTTAGACTATTTATGAGATTTTTATCAAACTATAAAAACTAAATTCTAACTTCTTTAAACTATTGTAGCAAAATTTTAAATTTAACCTATTATGTATATCCATCTTGGAAAAAGGAGAAGAAATATTTATATTAAGTAGTTATTTACAAAATAAGAAACAAAAATATTAAAATATAATCATTTGTAACAAGTGTCCATTTTGATAAAATTTAAGTTAATCAAGATTGTTGTGTATGTATATGGAAAAATATTGTTAGGAAATAAATATATGGTTGATTGTCGTGTCTAAAATCTGAAGCAATAACAGGAAATTAACAAAAGCAAACGGGGCAAAAGAAAGGTGTAGAAAGCTGACAAACTGAAAAAAGAGGGCTCCGCCCATGTGTAGAGTGCAACGTCTTCCAAGAGGGTTGATGGTCCTCCATTGGTTTCCACTATGACCTTGAAGAAGCCTAAACTGGATGAAAGTTTTGAGGAAGCCGCTCATGAGACTGGAAAATTGGTGGACACTACAATCCAGCACCACCAGGAATTATGATAACCATTTGTTGGAATGTTCGGGGATTAGGGAGTTTCTGGGCATTTCGAGAAGTTTGCGATGAAATAAGTTGTCCTAATCCCACCTTATGTTTTCTTTTCAAAACAAAATTTTATGAGAGTGTGCTTGAAACACACCTAATGTGTGTTATTTACTCTTTATTTATGGATGTTTTTATTAGATTTAATGTGTTTTTAAGTCGTTTTTAGGTAATTAATGAAGAAAATGAGTTTAGGGAGCTAAAGGAATCGAACCGAGCTGAAACCGGATGAAAATAAGTCTAAAACCCTATAAAACAGGGCAGCGTAATGCTAGATCGTAGCTATTGTAAGCCCTAATCCCTACTCTTTCTTGTTTAAGTTAGAATTAAATTAGATGGGTAAGTGAGGGGTAAAGACCTAAATAAAAATTTAGAATGAGAGTTGTAAAGTTTAAATACACAAGTTTAATATACTTTTTCTTTAAGCATGTAAAAAAAATAAAAAAAAGAAAAAGAAAAAGAAAGGATGAAAGAAAGAAAGAAAGAAGAAGAGAGGGACCTAAGATTGAAGCTTCAACCTAGTGGGATTAGTTTTGGATTTATTTTCTAAAATAAAAATAAATTCTAAAATAAAATTTAAATTAAATCAATTTGATAAACTTTTTAGGGCTGGAGAAGATAAGGAAAAATGAAAAAGAGCCACGTTGGGGTAACCATGTTGGGTTTTATATCCTAAAACTCGTAGTTTGTAAACATTAACGTGTATTCTATTTATCAATAAAGTTGTTATCGATGTCATTCAGTAAACTTGTTATTGAATAAAGTGAATTGTTATTAATATAACTCTAAATCCAATAAACTAAGAACCCATGGCTTTAGAATGAAAACTTGAACTTTATGTAATGACATAAAAATGGATCAAGTTCGAGTATATAGTCAAAATGGTCTATAGTATAGAGATAAGGCTGGGTACCTTATCTTGGGAACACTATTGAATGCGGCCCATTTTGTATTTGATACAAATGATGTGATCCTAAATCATTCATGTAGAGACATGTGAGTGGGGGCGTTCTATGCAATGAGTTTGCATAAGACTGAACCACGAAATAGTCACTATTACTTTATAACGCCGTTTACTGTTAAATACTAAATATTTCAACTAAATGACCTAGGTAACTCGATCTTAATCCTGAGCTAACTATGAACTTCAATTTATTTGCGATTGTCCTTAGATCTGCATGGGTGAGAGTGGCCCGGGTGCACTGACTCAATAAGCCTCCCATTTCAGGAGTAAGACCGAGTAGATAGCTGGGGACATAGTTTTGCGAGAAGGAATTCACTCCTACTCGACTTAGGGTTAGTAGATAGGTTGTTCCCTTAAGTACTGATTTCGAGTCTTGAACAAGGGGTCCCACCCTCTTATTGGCTCGAGAGGGACTCGTTTTAGTGATAGGATCACAAACCAATTGTTTATTAGAGGATTAGTGGGACTTGAGGAACAAGATGTAATCACAAAGATAAAACGGTAATTTTGACCTAGCTGTGATTACAGACAACCTGTGAAGGATCAACTTACTAATTATGGTTATATCAAGTGGACATAAATATATCTACAGTGAGGAGAGTGTAGCTACACACTTTAGTGGAGTGTCTCGTTAGTTAACGAATGTTGGTTAACTAGGTTAAAGAGTTTGGCTGGTTAATCTCCGATCATTGAAGCTCATGATCTATAGGTTCATTAGGTCCCTCTACTAGCTCGTAAATGGGTAAAAACCTTAGATAGTGTGGTGAATAAGTTTGAACCGTTCAATCTTAGCTTAATGAATGAAAGTCAGATATAAACGATATATCGATGTTTATTTACGAATTAAATGGACAAATAGAGTTAATTATAGTATTTAAATATGATTTAAATATTAATTATATGAATAAGGATTCATGTCAGTTTTTTAGAAAAATTGGGACAAGTGGGAAAATCGAGATAATTAGGCCCCTGATAAGTTGGCATGGTAGGGTCTTCAAGGTCATCTACCACAGGGTTATTCCCTTACAGGGAGCTTGGGCAGCTTCCGCTGTGAGCAGTGAAGCCTTCGACATCCTCAACCCCCAGGGCTATATCTTCCTTCCTAGCGTCAGATACCCTTTGGTCAGACAGTTCCCTGACCTCGCCCAAAATCTTGACGATGATTTCCTCTGGGGAATGAACTGATTCGCCCTCATCGCCTTCCTCCAGCCCCACTACGTTGAGCTCCACGGTTCCAGCACGGGAACTATGAGCGGGCTGGTTGACCTCTCCTTCTTCAATAGGGTTGTCCGCGTCAGCCTCTTGGCATTCAATGCTTGCTAGGATGTCTCCAAAGACATCCTGTTCATCGCGTCGTCTTGTTTCACTCGACCCAAAAAGGGTGCTGCAGGCATCGTTGGAATGTAGCAGGGTGAAGGGCGGTTGAGCGCCATCACCATAAGGGTGGAACCTCATTCTCAGGCGATAAACGCACGACTTTACTCTCGGAGGTTTGAAGTAAGTGACAGCTGATGGGCGAAGCTTTTGAGGCGGCAATGGGATTAACTCCTCAGTGCTGGGTGGGGAAGGCTACAGTGTGAGTGGAGATGGGCTTGGCATTGGTTGAGGGGGGTAGGTGCTGGTGGAGAAAGGAATTTGAAGGCTAAGGGTTGTGCATTGATGGGTTGTTGTGGGGTTTGCTTCGCAGACTCATCAGAGCCAGAGTCTATAATGACCACAGGAGGTGGTGGAAGCAGAGGTGGTGGACACGGGGCAGAGAAGGATGAGGGGAAGAAGAAAGGTTGAACAACAGGGGAAGGGGCTCGAGGATGGAAGGGATGTGAAGGGGAGAACGAGCGAGTTGGGGGAGGAAAGAAACGAGGGTTTTGGTAAGGTTTGGGAGGCTGAGGAGCTGAGGGTGCAGCAGAAGGCGGCACCTAAGACGAAGTTGAAGGAGGAGTTACCACTGGCAAAGGTGGGGACAAAGGTATGGGAGCTTGTTCGGGCAGAGGAGATGGTTTCCGAATGCTTGAAGAAGACGACGAAGACGGGGTTGAGTACTGTGTAAGGTACGGGGAAGCTACGCTATCTTCGCCGTCGCTAATGAAGTTGTTCTGAGAGTCATCACTGGACACACTGGATATTGAGAGTCGATGGCGAGGCCGATTTGCTCGGATTGCAAAGGATGAAGGGATTCGAAAAAAAATGGAAATGAGGCGGTCGAGGTGGTTTAAATAGCCAAAAATGCGTGGGTGATTAATGAGTACTGTCAGTAATGACGCATCAAATCTCCCACGAATTGAGGGGATTCCTTAAGTCGTGCAATGCACAGGCTGTCACACGTTTTTCGTTGCACGCAAGCTTGCCAACACTTGAATGCAAAGCTTTTCAATCGTCTGACTCTATACCTACCCCCTGTTCGACGCATATCCCTTGATTTTAAATGCAAAGCAAAACAAACGGAAGCTAATTCAAGAAATAGTCATTTAGTACAATCAGTCGACAATCAACAAAATTCATCATCACAAAAAGAGCCAAGAAGGTTAATATACTACTCCTAGTTGTTGAAATTAAAAAGACAGAAAGCGTCCCTGGACAGATGTCATCTTTTGTTCAACGCAAGGACCTCTCGCCGCGAGCTATCAGTCTTGCTTGCGGAGGTCAATGGAAGCTTTTTCTCTTTCAATCTCGCATCCATGACAGGGCTTCACCCTCTATCCATTGACCTTGAACATACTGGTTCCATCATCATTCATCAAATCCACAGCAGCATTTGGATACACCATTTTGATAGTGAAGGGTCCGGACCACCTAGATTTCAACTTTTCTAGAAATAGATGCAACCGAGAGTTAAACAACAAAACACGTTGACCAGCTAACAGATCTTTCTTAATGATCCTGTTGTCATCCCATTTCTAGATTTTCTCGTTAAAGATTTTGGAATTCTCGTATGCTGTCAATCTCCACTCAACAAGCTCGTTCAACTGTAGTTTTCGCGCTTCTTCTGCCAACTTCAGGTTAAGGTTTAGCCATTTCAGGGTCCACTGTGCCTTATGCTCAAGTTCTAGAGGGTGGTGGCAAGCTTTCCCATACACCAAAGCATATGGGGACATCCCAAGAGGTGTCTTGTACACAGTGCGATAAGCTCAGAGAGCTTCATCTAAATGTTGCGTTCAGTCCTTTCTGGATGCGTTGACCACCTTCTCCAGTATGGACTTGATTTCCATATTGGACACCTCTGCTTGTCCGTTTGTTTCCTGATGATAGGCAGTGGCTACCCTGTGCTTGACATTGTATTTGAGCAAAAGGTTAGTGATAATGCGATTGATGAAATACGTACCTTCATCGCTAATGAGCACTTGTGGCGTCCCGAAGCGAGAGAAGATATTCTTTTTCAAAAATTTCGATACGGTCATCGCATTCTTTTCTGCGCATGCTACAGCTTCCACCCACTTAGATACATAGTCCACATCGACTAAGATGTACTGATGGCCGCAGGAAGACGGAAACGGTCCCATGAAGTCTATGCCCCATACGTCGAATAGTTCGACTTCCAGAATTGAGTTCAAGGGCATTTCATTCTTGTTGGAGATATTCCCAGTTCTCTAACATCGGTCACATCGCACCACATAGGCCCTTACGTCTTTGAAGAGAGTGGGCCAGAAATACCCAATTTGCAATACTTTTGTGGATGTGCGCTGCCCGCCATAGTGTCCACCATAAAGAAACTCATGGCATTAAGACAGAATTAGTTGAGTTTCATATTCAGGCACGCAGTGACGCATTAAATGATCAGGGCCTAACCAACCGATATAAATAGGGTTCATCCCAACAGTAGAACTTACACTCATTGAGTATTTTCTTCCGTTGCTGATTTTTGAAGCCTTCGGGCCACTACCCACAGACTAGGTAATTGGCGATGTCCGCATACCACGGTTCTTGGCTGTCTATCGTCATCAATTGCTCTCTTCAATATCCTTCATCTTTTCTTGCACTTCTCTATTCTCCAAACAGGAAAGCTGGTCAGCCACCTGGTTTTCAGTTTCCTTCTTGTCCTTGATGGTCAAATCAAACTCCTGCATCAACAACACCCACCTGATCAATCTAGGCTTTGCATCCTTCTTCGCCATTAAATACTTGATTGCAGAATGATCAGTATACACGACCACTGAGGATCCCACCAGATAGGCACAAAATTTTTCTAAGGCGAACACTACTGCCAACATCTCTTTTCTAGTGGTGGTGTAATGTTCCTGGGCATCATTCAGGGTTTTACTGGCATAGAAGATAAGGTGCATTATTTTCTCTGTCCTCTGTCCGAGCACTGCCCCCACCGCATTGTTGCTCGCGTCGCACATTAGTTCAAAAGAAAGCGTCCAATCTAGTGTAACGAGAATAGGTGCGGTAATCAACCCCTGCCCTAAATTTTTAAAAGCTTGCTGGCGGATGCGTCGAATATGTAGAGGCAATCAACTTCCAGCAGTACACTGAGCAGCCTAGCGATCTGAGAAAAGCCCTTGATGAATCTTCTATAGAATCCAACATGCCCTAGGAAGTTTCTTAATGTTTTCACATTTGTTGGTGCTGGAAGCTTCGCAATGGCATCGATTTTGTCTTGATCTACCTCTAACCCTGCCTTGGCAATCTTATGTCCCAACACTATGCCTTCGATCACCATAAAGTGACACTTTTACTAGTTTAGCACGAGGTTGGTCTCCTCACATCGTTTTAGTATATTTTCCAGGTTAGTGAGGCAGGCAGAACATGAATCGCCAAATACAGAAAAATCATCCATGAAAACCTCCACGAATTACTCTAGGAATTCAGAGAAAATGGCCATCATACACCTCTAGAATGTTCCAGGTGCATTGCACAGCCCGAAGGGCATGCGTCTGAAGGCTAACGTCCCATATGGGCATGTGAATGTAATTTTCTCTTGATCCTCGGGGTCGATCATTATTTGGTTATATCTAGAATACCCTTCAAGAAAGCAGAAGAATTCGTTCCCAGCCAGGCGGTCAAGTATTTGATCAATGAATGGCAGTGGGAAATGATCCTTCTTGGTGGCGAGGTTCAATTTTCTGTAATCCATGCAAATCTGCCAATCGGTTACTATTCTTGAGGGTATAAGCTCATTTTTGTTGTTCGCAACAACCGTCATGCCGCCCATTTCGGCACACACTGGACTGGGCTCACCCAGCTGCTATCAGAGATTGGGTAGACAGCCATTTGATTATCTCTTTCTTGACTACCTCCTTCATCGCAGGGTTCAGTCGCCTTTGTCGCTCGATTGATCTTTCCTTCCCGTCTTCTAATCTGATCTTGTGCATGCAATAAAAGGGGCTAATTCCTCTTATGTCTGCAAGAGTCCATCCGATAGCTTTGATGTACTTCTTGAGGATCTGCAACAAAAGACCTTCGTCATTAGGCGTCAGAGATGAGGAGATAATAACAGGCAGAGTGTTATTATCTCCTAAATATGCATATTTTAAATGCTCAGGAAGGGTCTTGAGCTCCAGCATGGGAGGCTCTTCCAGTGACGGTTTTGTTTTAGCGGTTGTGCATGTGCTCAAATCAATTGATTCAAAAGTAGAAGTGGGAGTGGTCAATGCAAGGACGCTCTCAGCTACGTCCATTTCTTCAGTCTCATCAAGGTTCAGTACATCCAACTCATTCTAAAACAAATCCCAACAATCAGACTCCATGTCCTCTACAAACTGACAAGACTCAGCATCATTCGAATATTTCATTGCGTTGAATACATTGAATTTCACTTGCTGATCGTCAATGTGAATGATCAACTCTCTTTCTTGGACGTCAATCAAAGCACATCCCATTGCAAGGGATGGTCTTCCCAGAATAATGAGAACCTCTTTGTCTGCCTCATAATCAAGAATGATGAAGTCTGCGGGGAAGATGAATTCGTCAACCTTGACCAACACATCTTCAAATTTTCCTTCTGGATGCGTTATAGATCGGTCGGCCATTTGTAAGGTGAGGCTGGTGGCCCTTGCTTCTCCGATTCCCAATTTCTTAAATATAGAAAGCGACATCAAAATAATGCTCGCTCCTAAATCACATAGGGCTCGGCCCACATCCATTCCCCCTATTGAACAAGCCAATGTGAAACTTCCAAGATCCTTCATCTTAGCAGGGATTGTATTTCGTATAAGAGCGTTGCACTCCTGTGTAAGTTTTAGTATGTTCGCCAACCAATATAATTTTTCATTATTATTATTTTAATTAGTCTCTAACTTAACTTTAACTTGATTATTGCAACGGTGTAAGTGTAAGTTTTTATGCTCACTTCCTGTTGATGCAAAATTTGGGATAAGATAAACGCATCTGACCCTCACGTGACATCATCAGTTGAATTTGTAATTCAGGGAAAAGAGGACCTACAAAACAAAGAAAAATGGCTCCAATGTCTAAGTTAGTAAGAGAATTATCGAATAGGGAAGAAGTCAGAACTTCTCGGTTCTCTTTGATGGAGTCATGATGGTCTATTTATAGGGATTGGAGCTAAGGTTTTATTATGACCCTACTAGGGTTAGGATACGAGTTTCCTAATACCAAGTTAGGATCAAATCTCACTTGGGTCTCCTTTCCATGTGCAGCCCCCATCAGGGGAGATTTTGGTCGGCTCGGCTCGGATCGTGGCCAAGCATGCAGTTTGAGCTTCTAGCGCAAGTCGCTTGCCTTCCTTTAGTCTTGTATGCTCCTTACTTTTACCTGTGTGCCCCTTGTTGGGTTTTATGTCCTAAAACTCGTACTTTGTAAACACTAACGTGCATTCTATTTTTCAATAAAGTTGTTATCGAGATTATTAAATAAACTTGTTATTGAGTAAATGAATTGTTGTTAATATAACTCTAAATCCAATAAACTAAGAACACATGGCTATAGTATGAATACTTAAACTATATGCAGTGACATAAAAGTGGATCAAGTTCGAGTAAATAGTCAAAACGATCTATAGTATAGAGATAAGGGTGGGTACCTTATCTTGGGGACACTATTAAATGCGGCCTGAGTCGTTCATGTCGAGACATGTGAGTGGGGGCATTCTATGCAATGACTTTTCATAAGATCGGACTACGGAATAGTCACTATTACTTTATAATGTCGTTTACTGTTTAATACTAACTATTTCAACTGGATGACCTAGGTAACTCGATCTGAATCCTAAGCAAACTATAAACTCCTGTTTATTTGAGATTATCCTTAGATCTGCATGTGTGAGAGTGGCCCATGTATGCCGACTCAATCAGCCTCCTATTTTAGGGGTAAGACTGAGTAAATAGTTGGGGACATAGTCCTGCAAAATGAAATTCACTACTGCATGACCTAGGGTTAGTAGATAGGTTGTTCCCTTAAGTACTGACTCCAGATCTTGAACAAGGGGCCTCACCCTCTCATTGGCCTAAGAGGAACTCGGTTTAGTGATTGGATCACAAACCAATTCTTCATTAGAAGATCAGTGAGACTTAAGGAAGAATATGTATTCACAGGGGTAAAACAGTAATTATAACCTAGCTGTGATTACGGACACTATGAAGGATCGACTTACTAATTATGGTTATATCAAATGGACAGAAATATATCTACAGTGAGGAGAGTGCAGCTACGGGCTTTAGTGGAGTGTCCCGTTAGTTAACGAATGTTGGTTAACTAGGTTAAAGAGTCTAACCAGTTAATCTCAGATCGTTGAAGCTCATGATTTGTAGGTGCATTAGGTCCCTCTACTAGCTCACAAACGGATAAAACCTTAGATAATATGGTGAATAATTTTGAAACGTTCAAAATCAACTTAAGGAATAAACGTTAGATATATGTGATATGTCTAGACGTATTAAATGTTTAATTACGACTTAAACGGACAAGAGAGTTAAAAATAATATCTAAATTTGATTTAAATATTAAATTATTTGAATAGAGATTCATATTCAAATAAACATTTTTCGAAAAAATTGGGATTTGTGGCATTAGTTTAATATTTAATATTATATTATATTAAACTATTTATTTCATTTATTATTTCATTTCATTTCAAAATTAATTTTGGAAATTAATTTAAAAAGGAAATTAGGTTTTTTAATTGATTTTTGAATTTAGAATTTAAAATCAATTTAAAAAGGGGTTTAATGGGTTTTTCAAAGTTTTACAAAACTTGTTTGAATTGTGAGTAATCCCACTTATCTTAACCCTAAATTAGCCACACATTCATGTTGATTTGGTGTCACTTTTTGGTGTAAATCAATTTGCATGTATATCTTCTATATATTGAAAGTTGATTTACCAAATATAGGTTAATAATTTTGAAGGATTTGGTTGAAATTCTTTTAAAATTAACAAAGACACAAAAACACTCTTCTAAGTTGTTCTTCCCTAAAAATCATCACGAAATTGGATCCCACCATCCTATCTAAGGTCAGAGAATAGTAGAGAAGACTCTTGTGGTGGTTTACAATTTGTTCGTGATCAATTCCATAAAAAATCGAGGGATAATTTTAAGTTACTAGGGTAAGTGTTCATGAAACTCAAGTTTTCCCTTTTGATTGCATGTTTTATCCTCAAAATTGAACATCTTAGAGTGAAATTTGATCAAATTAATTTTTGTTGCATGCTCGTATGTTCTTCAGCCCTCTGGTCCAATATCACCCTTAACATTAGGTCTCACTCCTAAGTTTGTCTTGGAAAATCGACCACCTTTTAGTCGAGCGCGCTGATGCAAACTTAAGAGTATTGCTTTGGCCTTCACTACTTTTTTGGTTATCCTATTTTTCTTATTAAATAGCGTATCGATCGTTCCTGCTGGTATAACTATATTACACTTGGCACCTCCGAGATCATTCTCGGATCCTCGGCCGAACCTGGAATATCTATCTGAACCCTCTTTTCCTAGTGTTCAGCTAGGTTCTTGATGTGCTGGTATCGTGCTCGTCCTATCAGAATAAGAATGGCTACCCCTAGTGACAAGCCCAATTGGGAGTGTTGACTAGATTACTATCTAACCAGTTTCCTATTTTCTTGCTCTTGTACTCAAGCGGAGTTACCTGTCTATCTTTTGCGACGGGTTTCGACACATGTCTTTCGTCCAACCTGAGGTGGTCCCCAGATTTTGGACTTTAAATTTGGTTGGTTAACTGTGGGGTGTCTAGCCCCTAGTCTTTTACCATTATCTGTTGGGTTTTATGCCCTAAAACTCGTTGGTAGTAAATGTATTATTTTGATCGTCATTAATAAAATGTTATTCAATAAGTGTTATTGATTATATTGATTTTATCTTGTATTGATAACCCTAAAATCCAATAAACTAACATACTAGGTTGTCTTATGAATCTTGAACATTATGTTGAGACATATGGGGATCAATGCTCAAGATACAACCTAAAGAGTCTATAGTACAGGGATAAGGTTGGATACCTTATCCTTGTGACACTATGGATATGGCCCACTTTGTATTTGATACAAATGCAATGATCCAACGCATTCGTGTAGGAGACATGTGAGTGGGGGTATCCTATGCAATGAATTTGCATAAGACTGGACCATGTAATTGTTGAGATTATGTCCTAAATCTTGTGGGGTCTCGTAACTTTGTAATGTGTACACGATGATTTATTTATTCATTTAATAAAATAAGATGTATTTTATTTAATCTTTAGATCGGTTTTACTCAATCCAATAATCTAAGATCCTAGGTTATTAAATGTAGCTTGAACAGTATGAACTAGACATACAAGTGGATATTGTTCAAGTTATAACCTAAAAGGTCTGCAGTATATGAATAAGGTTAGATGCCTTATTCTGCTAACACTGCGGATATGGCCCACTCCGTAACTGTTACATGAGTTGTAAAGTGTTAAGTCGCCGAACCAATATGTCTACCATTTTTGGGAGTTGTTCAAGTAGAGAGCTGGGAACACAGCTACACAAGATGAAGTTTACTTTTTCCCGCTTTCAGGAAAAGTAGATAAATTGATCCCTTAAGTGCTGACTCCGAATAATGAGTCCACCCTCTCGTTGGCCCAATAGCGATTTGTTTATGGTAGAACCATAAACATGTTGTTCATTAGAGGATCAGTCGGGCTTAAGGAAAAAGAAGTGATTACATGGGTAAAACGGTAATTTTGGCTCAGCTATAATTACGAGCAATTTGTAAAGGGTCGACTTATTGATGAATGGTTATATCCGTTGGACACATAAATATATCTACAGTGCGAAGAGTGCAGTTGTGAGTCTTTAGTGGAATGACCCGCAGTTAATGAATGTTGATTTAATTAATTAAAAAGTTTGATTAATTTAATCTCAAATCATTAGAGCTTCTAATCTGTAGGTCCAATAGGTTCTCTTGCTAGCTAACTAAGGATAAATAAGGTTAAATTATTTTGGAATAATTTGAATTGTTTAAATAATTTAAGGAAATTATATATTAATAAAGATTAATATAAACTATAATTTATGATGATATATTATAGTCATCATAAATATGATTTATGATTAAACTAGATATTAAGAGAGAGATAAAAACAATATTTGAATAAGATTCAAATATTAGTATGAATTTGATTCATATTAAAACTATATAGTAGAATTAGTGTGAATGTGATTCATATTAAAACTATAGTTTATTAGAGAGACATGCATTTACCTATAATTTAAATGCATAAATGTGTAATTAATTAATTGTTAATTTATTATTATTATTATTATTATTTATTTTGCTTCATCGTTTAGTTATTTATTTTTATTCCATTCATTCAAGGATCAAATTCTAACATTTTTAGGTTGAGGAGATAAATTACTAAATTTTGAAATTTAAGAACAAATTTGATACACATCCCAATCATGAGGATCTAAAAGTATAATTTACCCTTATTTTTTAGTGTAGTATTCATTATATTTTAATTACATTTATTTTATTTTAAAATTTTCATACTTTAATAATTTATAGAGACATTAATTAAGAGACCAAATTGAATGATTTACTAAAGTTGTGATAAATTACATATTTAGAAATTTAGAAACAAAAATTGACATGTTCATCAAATCTCATGACTCTAAAATATAATTTAGTCTTATCCTAAATTAGTATTGTGGGGATGAGTAAAGGATATGTAGATAACCTTTTGGAGCTAAATCAAAATAATTATTTGAGGGGACAACCAAATAGTATTTATTGAATTATTGTTAAGAATCTATTAATATTTTTCAAACCCAAAACTAACCTACTATATAGGATAACTAAATACGTTCATAATGATCAATTTTTTGTTTTTGTTCAAAATTTCTACAATTTCTACAAAAAAAAAAAGTCTTCTCGTCTTATCTTTTTTAACAAAAGTCTTAGGCTAGAGTTACATCAAATCATTAAATTTGATATGACATATTCAAAATAACAATAATAACAAAAAATAAAAAATAAAATAAAGACATTTAATAATTTTTTTTTATAATAAGTGGAGTGGAAATTGAACCTAAATATCAAAGTTGATAGCCCAAATTTATATCAGTTGAATTGTGTCATGTTGACAAATCATTTGATAATTGAGTGTAAGAATGTGCTTAATGCTTGATTTTTCCTTTTTCCTTTTCTCATCTCTCCTTATAACTGCTACGCACTAATCATCCCCAAATTCTTCAAGAATAATGACTTCAAACCAATCAAACAAACTACACAAATCATGCCTCTCATATTTTAGTCTTCTATTGTATGTATGCATGCTAAATGTCTATATACTCTTCGATAGAGATGTTCACGAGGCAGAATTGGGTTGGAGATGGCCTTCCTCGCTCCCATTTCAATGTCTATTTTCGCAAACTTCTCCATTGAATTTTGTGAAGATCGAGATAGAAATTTCTAGAAGAAATTTGAAGAGATCGACTCTACCTGAGGAATTCACCCCATTTTATTTTATTTTTTATAAAAAAATCAATTAACTTAAATAAAAACTATAAACAAATTTTAATTAATAGTTAATTTTTACTATTAAAAAGTATATTTAAATGATTAATTTCACCAGGAGAATTTGATTTTCAAGAGTAATTACTTAAATTTCTTAGTAGAAAGAAACAATTAACTATCAAATTATCCCTATATAATCTAAATCTTAATATTCAACTCAAATATATCCATTATCTTGGTCATTAAACAATCAAACGTGAAAATTAAATATAGTTTTATACAATAATAATAATGATAATAAGATAAGAATATTGATGATAATAAATTAAAAAAGAGACAAACGGAATGAGGCGGGAGCGGAGATGGGGTTCATCATCATCCCATCCCAGTTTAGCTTACGAAGATATTTATCCCCGATCTCTCTCCCGTTCCTACAAGAAAAATAAACTTCTCTACTCTTTATGGCGAATGAAGAATGTATACTCATAAATACTTCATATATACTAGTAGATAATCATTTCATTGCTATTTTTATCTGAAAGCAATTGTAGAAAATGAGATGATACTCACGTATACAATTATAGTATGTTTATCCATACTGGTATGTGAGAGTTATATATAAGACCACATATATAGTAATATACTCGTGAACAAGTAATTAAACTTTTTTTTATTACAGAGTAATTAAAATTTAATCATACTTAATATATACTTATATTAATCATACTTTTAATCATACTTAATATATACTTATATTAATCATACTTTTAATCATACTTAATATATACTTATATTAATCATACTTCTAAGTAAAAAAGTGATAAGCTACTTCACCACTCAAACCACATATGTTAAATGACAAGCATTAACATACACTTTAACAACTGGAAAAACAACAGCAAGTAAAAGAGTAATTGCACACAAAAGTTGATAACCCAGTTCGACAATAAACCACCTACATCTGGGGGTTAGTATGTCCAAAAAAGATAATCCACCAATATTGAATGAGTTAAGTGTTTACAACAAAGTATTTATTTGTAAAGTAACTACTTCTAGAGTGACTCTTCCAGAGCTTAACTTGCAATGCACCTAGGCTCCCCCTAGATGTGAGACTCCATCTCAATAGTACTTAGGCTCCCTCTAAGTGTGGTAATATTAGTGATGAACACTTTGGCTTCCGATAGCGTGTGACTCAGTAAACTCAGTGAACTCCCTTCACACAAGAACTTAGGTCCCCCTAAGACTTGAGAAATCCTTTCTCAATGAGTAATATCTTAGGTTTCCCCTAAGACAGTGAATATCTTCAGAGTTTTGAGAACTTCAATCGGAAGAACTTGCACAACAGATTACAATGAGCAAAACTTGAAATACAATAAAACACAACTTCAGCCACCAACAATCAAAACTCTCTTCAAAAAAATAAACTGATGTGACGCCCTAGCAGACGACGTGACTTCTCCTTTTAACAAACGAATTCAAATAAGAAAAGAGATTCGATACAAAATATTTCCTTTACTACAAAATATTTCCTTTAAGTTGTGAAGGACACTTGCTCATAGTTGGATGTTGTGCATGACACCCATGCTGGCAAGCCAAAATGAAGGCAGATAACCTGAATCAACGCAAGAAAAACAAAAAGAGTTTCTGTATCAAAAGCAATGTTCAAAAAGTGAGAAAAGAGGAATGTATGAAATGAGAAAGAAGATTTTTGAGAAAAAGCTTGCCGCATCTAAACTTAGGAGTTACTTCTAGAAAAGTAAAAAGGTCGAGAGTAGATGTAGCGTAAGTGTAGTTATAAAAGTAAATAGTATACTGAGAGGCTAGTTGACGCTAGAAAAGTGAAGCCGACGTTGAATTTCTTTAGTAAAAGACATGCTTGACGACAAACATTATTCTAAATTTGGGGGTGTGATAACTTGTAGAAATACAAGTTATTGCTTCTCTTTTCTTAGAATAATTGTGAACGAATGTTGAAAAACGCATCATCTAATGCTTAATTTCATGATAAATACTTTCTATGCGTGCAAGCATGTAAATAGGCTGAAGAAAGAATAATGTGTGATTTAACTCTTTGAAGGCCCCATTTTGCAAAAAAAACAAGGTTCAACGCATGCGTCGAAGATGAACGAGAAACCCATACCTCAAATGCATGGCACTAAAAGACAAACCCTTGAACCTCGAATAACCTAATCTTGATAGCTGGAGAGAAAGAGAATTTTCGGCCCTCTGATCCATGGAACAGCGACAACCTACTTGGTCAGAGATGACGAGTGACAAACATAACCTTATCCTTTGTGTCAGAACCTTATCTGCTGACATCACAGAAAGTACAATTTTGAGGCTATAAAAGCCAGCTGAATCAATAAATGAAAAAGGTTAGATAGCTAGAGATACTTATGTGCTAAGGAAGGGCTCGAGAATGAGGCAGCCATCCTCCATCTCTCCCCTCTCGGCGATAGTCGAGTGCATGTTTACCATCATCATCGGAGATTTAGTAAGCGTCAACCTCGAAAGAGAGTGAAGCTTCCATTACCTCTCCTCCCCAACGCAAGCAGACAACAGAAGCCACCATCTCTATCGGCAAGCAGGACACTGTCGCCGCCCAACTTCATCTTTTTGTCTTTCCATTCTATCTTTTGTATCTTTTGAGTGTATTCGGTTGCTTTGTACTGTGTATGAACTAAATCATCACTTTTATAAATATATTTCTGACATCATAAATCACTTCTTGCCTTCCATCTATATGTTCATTTCACAAACAAGCATGAGTAGTTAAATCACTTGAAGGGTTGGAGAAAAAAATTCATCAACTTTAAGAGTTTAAGCTTAGTTTCTAGTTTGTTTACATTGATGTATTTTACTCTTCATTGCCTGAATCCACTTGACAACTTGATTTAAGTAGAAATAGTTAACTACTTGAAAGAGAAAGTAACTATGGATCTCACCTTTGTAACTAAGAACTAATCCTAGACTTAGGAAACGTCTTAGGCTCAACTAAACAAGCATGCATCATAGACATATGATTTATGTGATTCATCTACCGAGAGGTAAGAACTACTCGACTTTAGGAGCACGAACCATGAAAATAAGCAAGAACTCAACCGGTTGATGAAGGGTTTTCTCCAACCCTCTTTTCTCCATTTGATAAACAAAAACCTCTTTATTTGTAAAACCATCTCACTGATTCCCAACTTATTCATTGCACATCTTGCTTTACTTCATTCTTTACTATTTATCACCAACATTCATGCTATTTTAGCACTTTCGCAAGTTAAACGTTTGATTCATCTTTGTAGCTACAAATCCCCATGTTCGACTTCGGTCCTTATCGAGCAATCTTAGCAGTAGTTTATACTTGGGCTAATATTGAAAAAAACTTGATATTTGGGCATGATAATTAGAGTGCTTCTGAGCATACATTTAGCATAACCATTAGGAAACATAACATCATGGCACTAAAAGAAAAATCCTCGAACCTCTGAAAATCTGATCTTGACAGCTGGAGACAGAGGATTTTCAACCCTCTGATCCGCATAACAGTGACAACCTACCTGGTCAGAGATGACGATTGACAAACGCAAAGTCTTATCCTCTGCGTCAGAGTCTTACTTGATGACATCATGAAAGTACATTCTTTAGGCTATAAAAAACAACTGAAGCAACAGATCAAAAATGTTTGATAGTTAGAGACATTTTTTTGGCTATGTGAGAGCTCAGGAATCAGTTAGCCATCCTCCATTCTTCCCCTCTCAGCAACAGCTGAGTGCACCTTTGCCATCACCATCGAGAGCCAGTGAGCTTCAACCTCGAGAGAGAAGTTGGATCCTTCCTTGCTTCTCATCATCAACATAAGCAAGCAATAGAAGTCACCATCTCTGCCGGCGAGCAGGACACTGTCGCCACCAACTTCACATTTCTTCACTTTCTATTCCTTCTTTTGTATCTAAGTGTATTTGGCTGCTCTGTTATCTTTGTATAAACTAAATCATTATTATTTATAATATATATTTCTCACATCATGAATCACTCCTTGCCTTTCACCATTAAGCATGAGTAGCTAAATCACTTGAAGGGTTGAAGAAAAATACTCATTAATCTTAAGAGTTTGTTTTTTACTTCGCCAAGTAACAAGATTTCCTCCAACATAGGAGCAATAACCAGAAGTGGATCTTCTGTCAGTAGTACTCCCTGCCCAATCTACATCAGTGTAAACTTTGACATTTAAATGATCGTGCTTTCTAAACAATATGCCTTTTCCAGGAGTATCTTTCAAATATCTCAAGATTCTATAAACGACATCAAAATGTGTTGGTCCAGGAGCATGCATGAACTGACTCACCATACTGACGGCAAAAGCAATGTCAGGACGTGTGTGTGAGAGATATATGAGTCTCCCCACAAGTCTTTGATACTTTTCTCTGTCTTTTATCTCTTTTCCAATTGCAGCTTCCAATTTCAAGTTCTACTCAATGGATGTGTCAACTACCTTGCAACCAAGCAAACCTGTCTCTTTTAGGAGATCAAGAACATACTTCCTTTGGTTGACAATAATGCCACTCTTGGACCTGGTAAACTCCATGCCTAGGAACTACTTTAAGGTTCCTAGGTCTTTGATTTGGAAATCATTAGCTAGTTGTTCCTTCACACAAGTCAGTCCTATCTCATCATTACCTGTAAGAATAATATCATCAACATACACTATCAAGACAATAACTTTGTCATTTTTTGTATGTTTGTAGGTTTGGGTTTTTATGTCCTAAAATTCGTAGTTTGTAAACATTAACGTGTATTCTATTTATCAATAAATTTGTTATCGATGTTATTCACTAAACTTGTTATTGAATAAAGTGAATTGTTGTTAATATAACTCTAAATCTAATAAACTAAGAACTCATGACTTTAGCATGAAAACTTGAACTTTATGTAATGACATAAAAATGGATCAAGTTCGAGTAAATAGCCAAAACGGTCTATAGTATAGAGATAAGGCTGGATACCTTATCTTGGGGACACTGTTGAATGCGACCCACTTTGTATTTGATACAAATGATGTGATCCTAAATCATTCATGTGGAGACATGTGAGTGGGGGCATTCTATGCAATGAGTTTGCATAAGACCGAACCACGAAATAGTCACTATTACTTTATAACGCTGTTTACTGTTAAATACTGAAGATTTTCAACTATATGACCTAGGTAACTCGATCTTAATCCTGACCTAACTATGAACTCCTGTTTATTCAGGATAATCCTTAGATTTGCATGGGTGAGAATGGCCCGAGTGCGCCGACTCAATAAGCCTCCCATAGTAAGGGACATAGTTTTGCGAGAAGGAATTCACTCCTACCCAACTTAGGGTTAGTAGATAGGTTGTTCCCTTAAGTACTAATTTCGGGTCTTGAACAAGGGGCCCCACCCTCTCATTGGCCTGAGAGGGACTCGGTTTAGTGATAGGATAACAAACCAATTGTTCATTAGAGGATTAGTGGAACTTAAGGAACATGATGAAATAATAGGGATATAACGATAATTTTGAGCTAGCTGTGATTATAGACAACTTGTGAAGGATCGACTTACTAATTATGATTATATCAAGTGGACAGAAATATATCTACAGTGAGGAGAGTGCAGCTACGGGCTTTAGTGGAGTGTCCCGTTAGTTAACGAATGTTGGTTAACTAGGTTAAAGAGCTTGGCCGGTTAATCTCGGATAGTTGGAGCTGATGATCTGTAGGTCCATTAGGTCCCTCTACTAGCTCATAAATGGACTAAAATATTAGATAGTGTGGTGAGTAAGATTGAACCATTCAATTCTTGGCTTAAGGAATGAAAGTCGAATGTATATGATATATCGACGTTTAATTACGAATTGGACAAATAGAGTTAATTATAATATTTAAATATGATTTAAATATTAATTATATGAATAGGGATTCATACCGGTTTTTTAGAAAAATTGGGATAAGTGGAAAAAATAATATTATATTTAATTAAATATTAAATTATTTTTTATTTAATTAATTATTTTAAAATTTAAAAAATCAAATTAAAATTTAATTTTGGAAATTAATTAAAAATTAGATTTTAAAATTGATTTTTTGATTTAGGATTTTCCCACTAACTAAGCTAGTAGCTTAGTTGTAATTCACACATTTAGCCAATAAAATTGATAATTTGTATTGTCAAATTTTGATGCAATTAGATTGCATGTTGTTCTTTAATAAATAGAGATGATTTTGGCTTAAAATGGTTAAGAATTTTTTAAAATTAATGGTTAATTTTACAAAATTTCATCCATAACTCATCTTCTTCCCAAACTTCATTCCTTCTCAAATTCACCCAAATTTGGATCCCACCATCTAATCTAAACCTAGAGAGAATAGTAGAGAAGACTCTTATGGTGGTCTACAACCAATTGGTGTTAATTTTCATCAAGTATTGAAGGAGAATTTGGAGCATCAAGGGTAAGTGTTCTTGAAACTATGACTTTCCCTTTTTAATTGCATGTTTAATCTTCAAAATTAAGCATCTTAGAGTGAAAATTGATCGAATTAATTTCTCCTGCATGCTCGTTTATCCTTCATGTAGAACATAGTATGATCGGCTTGACTTTCATTGAATCCATAGCTAGTGACTGCTTTTTCAAAACGTTCAAACCAGGCTTTAGGAGATTGTTTAAGGCCATTTAATGATTTATTTAACTTGCATGCTTTGTTAACACCGGGATCCATCTCGAAGCCAGGTGGCAGGTGCATAAATACCTTTTCTTCAAGATCCCCATTAAGAAAACCATTTTTAACGTCAAGCTAATAAAGAGGCCAATCAAAATTAACTACAACAGACAACAAAATTCTGATAGAGTTAATTTTGGCAACTGGCGCAAATGTTTCCTGATAGTCAACTCCATAGGTTTGAGTGAACCCCTTAGCAACCAATCTAGCCTTGTATCTTTCAATACTAACATCCGCATTACATTTTACAGTGAACACCCACTTGCATCCCACTGTTTTTTTATCTTTTGGTAGTTCAACTATGTCCTATGTGCAATTTTGTTTCAGCGCATTCATTTATTCCATCACTGCTAATTTCCAATTCAAATAATTTAGGGCCTCCTAGATATTCCTTGGAACAAACAGGTCGATTATTTTGGATGTAAAGGTTTTATGACTGTCAGAATATCTATGATAAGAAAGATAATTTGCAATGGGATATTTGACACATTTATGGGTACCTTTCCTAAGGGCAATTGGAATATCAAGATCAGTAACATCAGGTAGGGAATTATGAGAAGAAGAAGAGTGTATGTTACCTGGATCTTCAAGATCATTCATCAGAGTATTAGATTGGTCCTGTGATAGATCAACTGTCTATTCTCGATCCCTTTGAGTCGAGTTTCTTCTAATATAAACCTGAAGTATTTTTCTCCCTGAAGAGGAACTTTCTACACTTGGGATCGAAGGACTAGAGCCCATAATTTCAGAGTTAATGATGTTTGGGGTAGGTGAGGTTTTCCAAAAATGATCTTCAAGGCTAGATATTTCCCCCTAAAGAGAATTTGGGCTAAAATAAGATTGATTTTCTAGGAAAACAACGTCCATACTCTCAACATACTTGTTGGTCGAAGGGTCAAAATATTTATAAGCCTTCTTATGGGGAGCCTAACCTACAAAGATGCATTTAATGGCTCGAGTATCAAGTTTAGTTCGAGCAAGAGGAGTTGCATGAACATATGCAAGACACCCAAATAATTTTACTGGTAACTTAGAAAATAGTCTAACATTAGGAAAAAAATCTTTAAAATGATTGAGAGGCATTTTAAAATTCGAAACTTTAGTCGGCGTAACGATTGATCAAGTAGGTAGTAGTAAGGACTGCATCACCCCACAAATATTTTGAAACATTCATAGAAAACATAAAGACACGAGCAACTTCAAGGAGATGTCTATTTTTTCGTTCAGCTATGCCATTTTGCTGAGGAGTATCACGATGTGTAGCTTGATGAAAAATACCCTTATCTTGCAAAAACGTTTTCAAGTGTTCATTGAAATATTCAGTACCATTATCAGAGTGAAGAATGCAGATTTTTGTTTGAAATTGAGTCTCAATCATATTGTAAAAACAAACAGAAACGTCTTTTACCTCTGACTTTTTGGTTAATAAATAAAGCCAGGTTAGACGAGTGTGATCATCTATAAAGGTAACAAACCAACGCTTACCACTATGTGTCAAGACTTTAGACGGACCCCAAACATTAGTGTGAATTAAAGAGAAAGGTGAGGAAGCCTTGTAAGGTTTAGGCAAATAAGTTGATAAAGGGAACTACCTCAATCACGTTTGAGAACTCCCCTTTAAACAAGGTGAACCCCCACAACAATAATAAGAATAACCCCCAATAAACAAATTTGATAGACAACCCCAAGAAAGCTAAATAGATTTGGCTTGGAAGATTGATCAAAGATCAAGAAGAAAGGAGAACTTGTTCCTAACTTCAAGATTTCGAACTCTCCACAATCTAATTGATCAAACTAGATTGAAAGTTCTAAACATGCATTCTAAACACAAGAATACAAAGAAAGCATAAAAGCTTGAGAGATTTACTCTATGAAAAATTCATTCTAATTCAAAGTCTTCTTTCCAAAATGTGGAATTACAGCCCTATTTATACTAATTGAAAAGGCACCATGAAAGGACATAACCTTTCAAATTGTCTAAATTCATCTACACCCTTTCAACTACCCTCATAAATATAAAAACATGAAATTAAATTGCATACATGGAAAATTAAATATGTGAATGAATCTGGATTTTTAGATTCATTATGACTCTTGGATGAAAAGGTGTATCTAGAAGCTTAAATGGTTGCAACTTTTCATCATGGGTTGTAAACTTAGCTTGGAAGCAAGCATTTAATCCATCTTGAAGTCTTTTAGCTCTAGCTCTTGTTATTGGTCCTTGTGGCATAATGATTGCCTCATGATTGGGTTGACTTGGAAAGTTCTCCCATCGATTTTCAACATGAGGTTCATTTGAGCTAAGCTGAGCTTGTTGAGCTTCATTTTCCTCTTCATTCAAGCTGGTTTGAGCATGTTGAGCCGTATATTTCTCTTGGTTGGCTAGCTCCTTATCATAAGTGGATCGATGATATTTGGCAAAAATGCAACATTCACAATGAAAAACAGAATAATCAATTCCTTTAAATAAATCTGGAAATAAATATTTTAAATAAAAGAAAATTGGATGCCCTAATCTACGATGCCAAAGCATGATAGTTTCTAGAACAGAAGAAGAACTGACACTACTGATGCCCTAAGTTTTTTTATGACTAGAAGAAACTTCATCATCAAAGTAATAGAGACGATCAATCATTCTATCACTGCCAATTGTCTCCCCGAGTCCTGATCCTAAAAAGTGCAATGAGTTCCATAAAAGATAACACGATAGTTAGCATCCTTAGAGATTTGACTGACAGATAACAGATTACATGCTAACTTTTGAACATGAAGGACAGAACGTAAAGTAAATTTTTGAGTCAAAGAAATATGTCATTTGCCTGCAATATGAATTGTGGCATTACTACTGGTGAGTATGAGTCAAACAAAGAGGAGGAACTAGTCATATGATCAGTGGCTCCAGAATCTATAATCCATGGAGAAGAATTTATGCAAGAAAAGGCTTGAGGACAATTACCTGATTGTGCCAAGGAAACACTAGGATTACCAGATGAAGAACTAGTCTTTAGCAGTTTCAGGATTTGATCAATCTTCTCCTTGCTAAACAAATTAGATTCAGTGTAACGACCCGACTTTCTAGGACTTGTTCTAGGTCATTATTTCATGCATGCATACACCTCAAAATGACACATTTCATATATTTGACTAAAATCAAAGATATTTATAAAATAAATAACTTCATTAAATTTAAATAATTAAAAATCTTGGATCGGGGTACCCCTAGAAGTTATGAAAACAAAATTATAAATTCTGCATAAATATCTAATGGTGCAAAACCAATATTCTGAATTTAAATATTAAGACTAAGATTTAAAAACATGAAAACATAAAAACATGAGCGGAAGCATTTGAATGGTCCCAATGGCACGGTCACAGATTCTTCCTGTCATTCGCCTGTTTGTCCTTGCCTTTACCTGAAAGTTGTAACATAAGAAAGAGTGAGTATAAAATACTCAGTAAGTGACCCCATTATTGGGATTTCATGCATTCTGATACTGTTCTGGGTGAACATCTAAGTAGATAACCTGCCCGCCCAATCACTCATGTCTAGTGGCCTGAAGGCGCACCGTCAAAATCATGAAAGTGAACCTGATGGTCCACGGTATGGTAACATGGAGGTGAACTCGTCAGTTCACACATGTCTAGTGGCTTGATGACGCACCGTCAAAACATGGAAGTGAACCTGTCGATTCACGATCTCATAACATAAGGCGTGACGGGGAGGTAAATCACCACTATCTGTCTAACATGTATTTCATACATATATATATATACACATCCAATAACAGAGTTTCACACCAACAAATCATAAATTCATAAAACATCATAAGTGTGCATGCTCAATTTCCATGGATCATAAAAATATTACCCAAATTTCACTGATAACTTTGGTAACATGAACTAGCGCGTCTGGCACAAATGCAAGTCGATAATAACGTCACTTACCTAAATCCACTTCACCACCAATTCATCTTTTTCCTTGCCTTGAGTAACCCTAAACATAAATTAAAATTAACTTAAATAATCAAACTTAAACCAACCAAAATGCTTAGACTGATGATCTCCAAAAGCTTACCCAAAACGAGGCTCAAACTAAGATTGAACCCAAACTTTTCTCAACAAACCAAACCTAACACAAGATCAACGTTAGAGAATTAACCAAATTTTCCAGCAGTAAAACAAATAACCCAACGGAGACCAAAATCCCAAAACTCACCCAGTTTTACAGGTTCTGTTCAGCAACGATTATGGACAAACCAGAGCTCCAAATAACATTCCAACTGTTCAGAATGGTACCCATGTGTCTCGAACAGGGCTGACAAAATTTCACTACGATCTGACGGTTGAAACTCTAGCAAATGACAAGTTTCCGAGAGCTGTCACTGAAAAACTGAACTGCACTGCCTCTTTCTCCTTCTCCGTTTTTTCGGTGTAATTTTCTCCCTCTCTACCTTACTAGGTCACTTAGTAAAATATACACACAATCCCAAACCCTAATTCCTTAATAACTTAGGGTTACATATATATTTTAAATTTCTTTTCGCTCCACCAATTCCACTAAACAAATTAAATCCCCAAATTTAAATTCAATTTCCACCAATTAAATTTAAACCCAAATCTTTTATTCCGTTTAATTTAAATTGAATTATCTTTCCAATATAATCCAATTAAGCCTTAAACTTCCAAAATAACATCTAAATAATTTAAGATAATTAAATTAAAATTACCTAAAATTTTGGGTTGTCACATTCAGTCACATTCGCACTGGAGGTGTATTGATGGGAATGTCTGTCACTTTGTTTAGAACTCTTCCAATTAGCAGGTTTTCCATGAAGCTTCCAACAGGTTTCACGTGTATGTCGAGGTTTATTGCAATGATCACACCAGCCCTGAGGCTTTTCATGTGTCCTGTTGGAATTATTAGAGGCCTTCATGGCAGTATGTTCAGTTACCAGCGCAGAGCTCTCGACTGACTCAATGGGTTTTTTTTCCAATCATTATGTTCCTGTGACTTTCTTCCCTGCGAACTTTAGAAAAAACATCATTAATAGTTGGAAGAGTAGTTTTCCCAAGAATCCTACCTCGAACTTCATCAAATTCAACATTGAGGCCTGTAAGAAATTTGTAGATACGACCATCTCCCACAGTTTTTCTGTAATGTTTTTGGTCATCTGTAGACTTCCACTCATATGTATCAAAGAGATCCAGGTCTTGCCAGATTCTTTTAAGGGAGTGAAAATATTGTGTGACCGAGTGACTTTCTTGACGCATATAATCTCCTAATTTGAGATTGAACTCAAATACTTGTGAGTGGTTTCCCAAATCAGAATACATCTGTGTCACACTATCCCATAATTCCTTTGTCGTTGAGTACCACATATAGTTGCAGCTGATATTCTCAACCATAGAATTGACGAGCCAAGTCATGACCATTGAATTTTCAGCATCCCACACTGCAAAGGAAGGGTCATCTGGTGTAGGAGTTTCTTTCTCCTATAATATAGCCAATCTTCCCTTGACCACAAATGTACATTCGAACACTTTGGGACCAACAAAGGAAGTTATCCCCATTAAGTCGAATGGAAATAATTTGGACAGTAGGAGTGTTGGAGTGGATTCGATTTTCTGAAATTTCAGCAAGAGGTAACTTTTCTTCGGTCATTATTGCTAAAAAATAAGGAGAAATACAAACCAAACTCATGAAAAAACTGGAGAGACAAGTACCCACGGCTAACACCCACTGCTGAAGACCGATCGACGACTACAGACACGATCGATGGATCTTGCTGAAGGCAGTTGACTACAGAGATGGGCTAGGCGAAATGACTATAGAGAGAGATGTGACCAGCGAGGAGCGATGACGATCGGTGAGGGCTGTGCGACGGTCGGCGAGGTGTGAAACGACCGATGAAGGTCTGGGCTGCGTTCAGTGAGATGCAAACCAGAACTTACAAGGCTCGGTGAAGACAAACCTCAGAGCAAGAGTTGATACCCAGTCGAAGTTAGACCTGCTCGTTGAAGACCTAGTTAACCGACATTGGAAGGGCAGCGGTGGCGTCTGAGAGCAGCGGCAGCAGCTGCAGAAACTAGGGTTAGAAAAAAAATTAGGGTTTTTTTTTTCTTTTCTTGTTATTTCTCTGATACCATGCTCAAAGTGTATAATTTCTCTCTATTATTCACAAGAAAAAAAAAAGGATTTCTTAAATAGAAGAAATACCCAATTACAAATAAGGAAAAAATAAATATGGAAAATATAATAAAATAAATACAATGAAAATATTAACAAAATAGGAAACAATCAACAACGCCATTGCCGGAGATTTTACGACTAATTTTTTTTTTATTTGTTTAACTTCAGCAGGACCGTTTTTCAGGCGTATTGCGACTTCCGTCGGGAGGTTACAAACAGTATATGAGCGACGAGACAACAACAGAGTTCAATATTGACCCTAAGATTGAGCGAAACTTTCGTAGAAGGGTAAGAAGAAATCGGCATTGAAGACAGAGATCAACAACGATGGCAGATCAACGCGAAGATGTAAACGTAAACGCACCAAATCAAGCCAACAATCAGGCTAACACACATCCCAATCCGATCTTGATGGCACACGACCATGACTGCCCTATGAGAGAGTATGTGTCTCTAAATCTATATGATTTTTCTCCAGGCATTACGCGTGTAGTTTTTTAGGGGTCGAAGTTTGAGATGAAACTGGTGATGCTCCAGATACTCCAGGCTGCATGCTAGTTTGGGGGAGCAATGGGTGAAGATCCTCACGCACATCCGACCAGTTTCATGGAGATATGCAACACCTTTGACTTCTCGAGCATCACGCCTGAGGGAATCAGGTTGACGTTATCCCCTTCTCTTTGCAAGATAAAGCGAAACAATGGGCCTACTCCCTTGAGCCAAGTGAAATCACTACTTGGGAGCAAATGGTCGCACGATTCATGCAAAGATACTTCCCACCTATAGTGAACGCAAGATGCCAAAGAGAAATAGGCAACTTCATGCAAAAGGAAACATAAACTCTTCGCGATGCATGGACCAGGTTTAAAAAGCTTGTCAGAAGCTGTCCACACAACGACATCCCCGACTGTATCCAAATGGAGATGTTCTATAACGGGTTGGACCGAGTGTCCCAAGCCGTTGCCAATGCATCCACATCCGAAGGACTGATGGATAAGACGTATACTAAGGCAAAGGCAACTCTCGATAGAATATCAAGAAACATGATTGAGTGGGTTGACGACGGTTATGGCAATACAGCGTCAGACAAGAAAAGATGCACCGGTTCAGTTGATAATGATGCAGTTGCGCAGTTGTCGGCAGAGATTTCTACAGTGATCAATTTACTACAGAATATGGCTCTGAATAGTAACTCTTTGGCCGGGATTGCTAAGCAGGTTAGCATGGTAAATCAGGCAGTGGTGAGGTGCATTGGATGCGGAGAACCGCATGGTTTTGATATGTGCCCTTACAATTCGCAATTTGTTTGTTTCATTAAAAACAACCCCTACTCCAAAACTTATAATCCTGGATGGAGAAACCATCCTAAGTGGGGTGGAAACCAACAGGCTGCTGTAGAACAAGTAGGAGGCCATCCAATGCATGGTAATCTACATACACCACCAGGCTTTGCAGGTAGTTCTGGAACACAACACCAACAACCAACACAAAGCAGATCTCAGCAAGAGTCAGGATCGGGCAGTAACCTAGAGAAGCTATTAACGACTTATATACTGAAAAATGATGCCCTAATTCAAAGCTAAGCCACAACGATCCGCAACTTGGATGTACAGATGGGCGAGATAGCTGAAGAACTGTGAAGTAGGTCGCAAGGCACTCTTCCGAGCAACACAGAAACGCCAAATAATAACGGAAAGGAGCAATGTCAAGCTGTGACATTGCAAGTGAAAAGAAATTGACTCCTCATAACCTAGACCCCAAAATCATGAATGAAAAAAAAACTGACTTCAAACCGTAATGTAAATATCCCATATAACTCTTTGACCCCAGAGAACACTGACGTTTCACAAAAGAAAACTCCTTCAATGCACCATGAGTGGAGCAATTTGACGCAGAGAAATGGTGCGTCAAAACAAAAGCAAGGAACAAAGGAGGTGGAGCAACCTGTGCGTCCACCATTTCTAAAAAGACTGAAAAAGAAGAATGATGATAGGCAGTTAAACGCTTCATGGATGTACTTTAAACAGCTGCATATCAACATCCTGTTAATTGAAGTGTTAGAATAGAAGCCCAGCTATGTGAAATTCCTAAAGGATATCCACTCTAAGAAGCGTGCCTAGAAGAGTCTGAAACAGTCACCCTAACGCAGGAATGCAATTCACTCATAAGGAATACAATCCCTGTCAAGATGAAGGATCCAGGGAGTTTCACATTACCCTGCTCAATCGAGGAGATGGACGTGGGACGATCCAATTGGAGGAAGGAAAAGAAGGATCCATTGAGCGTCAGCAACGGCTGATCCCTGCGATGAAAGAGGTAGTTAAGAAAGAAATTATTAAATGGCTCGACGCAGAAGTTGTATACCCAATCTCTGATAGCAGCTGGGTGAGCCATGTCCAGCGTGTGCCGAAAAAAGGCGGCATGATGGTTGTTGAAAATAGCAAAAATGAGCTAATTCCATCAAGAACGGTAAGTGGCTGGCGAATTTGCATAGATTATAGAAAATTAAATCGCGCCACCAAGAAAGATCATTTCCCCTGCCATTCATTGATCAGATGCTTGACCGCCTGGTTGGGAATGCATTTTTCTGCTTTCATGATGGTTATTCTGGATATAACCAAATTATGATCGCCCCCAAGGATCAATAGAAAACAACTTTCACATGCCCTTATGGGACGTTTGCTTTCAGACACATGCCCTTCGGGCTCTGCAATGCACCTGAAACAGAGTCCTAAGGGTTCTTTGGCATGAAAACCTTTTCTAGTAAAAGATCTTTTTGTCATCTTACCCTCATGACATGATTCACATGGAGGTAAAGAGCTATCTTCTAACTTATTTAGAAGTCCACTCTTGACCAATCTCTCAATCCTATTGAGATTAATGTGACCAAGTCTCAAGTGCCAAAGATAGATACTTTGAGAAATGTGTCGCCTTTTAGTTTGAGTTTTGGCTGTTTTAAACATTTCGGTATTATAAACAACTTTAACTTTGACCGGTTTTGACATATATAAGTTGTTTTCTAATTTTGCATAATATACTTGTAGACCTCTTTTGGAAATGAACGCTTCATTGATTTCAAAAGAAACTTTATACATTTGTTCTAACAAACAAGAGATAGCATTTTTTTTTAGATAACAACTATATTAACCTCCAAAATAGACAACCAACCTAGCACTGTTCTTATACATAAATTTTATGGACTATTTATTTTCTTCTGTGTTATTTTCCATTTCTCATATTGGATTCTCAATCTAACATAACTTATTTATTTGCTTACTTTTGTTTTCTTACGCTTGTGTCAGTAACGTGGATGAAGATCATGGCAAAGAACTAGAATTGCAAATAAAAGGAGCTGAAACGCCATCTATATGGGAACCTTACTCTTTGGGAAGATGCCTCTTACCTGACAGAAAGAGTAGGTTAATAAACATCCTAAGTGTCTTTTAAATTAAGATTCAAATTAATTTTGGTTAAGTTTCTTAGTTAATATAGAGAGAAAAAAACAACTTTGGAGGTTTGGAATGAGGAAAAAAAATAAGTTGTGGAAGACAAACCTGTTTTGTAAGTTATGAGAGTTATTTGTTCAGATGACTGAAAAGCTTAAGTTTAATGGCGATGAAATTGCGGTCGATATTCAGAAGAATTTGCGACTAATTGTGAGTTTCTGATGTGTTTTCATATATCTACACCAAGTTCAAAGTTTTATGAATTAGCAACATACAATGTTAAATTTCATCTTTAATGCATTTGATCTTTTAGGTTGTAGGGAGGCCATGTTCCAAAATTCTATTTATTGTATAGAAATAGAAGCGTGGATTCATGAATCTGTATGTACAATATATGTTTGTATATTCTTAATTAATGAGTGTTGATTTTAGTTTAGAAGTTAATAATCTTTTATCTGTTCTATGTGGTAGAAATGTTAGATGTTGCACTATGCTAGGTGAATTTGAGAATCACTTTACAGACACGTTGTAGGTTTGTGAATAATCTTTTATCTGTTCTATGCCTAGGTTATTTCTTGTCATCATTAACAAACTTAGGATAAAAAATTTTCTTTTTTTCTTCTTTTGATTTACTTATGTTGTCATGGTGTTTCTTAGAGCAAAGTAGAAACTAAGAACAAGCAAGGAAGATGTCTAAGCTTTTGGATGGATCCTCTCATTTTATGCTCACATATGAAGATAGAGAAGGAGTTTGGATGTTGGTTGGAGATGTCCCTTGGGGGTATGTTGCAAACAGGGTTACTTTTTTGGTATCTAAAGTTGGCATAGAAATTGCTTGGTTTGGTGGTTTTGGTCTTTAGAAAATTCTCTTTTTTGGTTATGATTTATGTACCTTTTTCAAGTTTCTTTAGTTTAGAATTATATAGTTGTGGGCTTTTTTAATTTGTTTATAACTCTTAGTGTTCTTTGTTTGTAGTTTAGACTTGATTCTTGGAGTTTAGAGTGAGGTTTAAGGTTGCTTTGAGTAAATTTACTCATTTCGAATACTATTTGAGTTTCGAAATGAGGCTTCTAACTAAGTTCTTATTTTTAAACCTTCTTTCTATTGTTACAAAAGTTTTTTTAGTTAGTTTAGAAGTGCTTTAAAATGCATAAAGTGAATTTCTATTTGAAGAGTTTATTAGTCGTTTGATAATGTGTTGGTAAATTTGTCTCCTTCAAAGATGAGTTTAAAATGTTCCTTTGAGTGGAAAGTTGATGATTAATTATTGACGTTGTTTTCTTTATGAGCCATCGAACATTCATGATAACTAAATTTGTGGAAATTTCACACGAACCATCTGTTGTAAATTATAATTTGTTCAAGATACATATCTTGATAAATTATCTAGAATTTTTGCTTCTACTTGGTGCAACCTCTCTAATGTCTTTTGTTTGTGCATATTGCCACCAATTGGGAATCTTTCTTGTTATTCATTGGTTGAATATGTTATTTTGTCAATGTTGCTTGTGAGGCTTGCATCCAGACCAACATGATTATAGTTGTGATGCTTGGTTATTTGTAGCATGTGGGTGGATTTGCTTAAGTATTGCATTTATCTCTAGCTCCATGGCTTCGATCATTCTATTTTTCATTTCATCAATGTTGTATTGACATGTATATTTCAATCCACTACATGTCAATAAAACATTGATGAAAAAGAATAAGCTTGGTGATATTGTTGTAAGTTAAACTTTAGTTTTACACTCTAAAATGAAAGAACTTAAGCATGGGTATATTTATGTTTGAGGTGGACATGCATATATCACCAAAATGTATGCTCTAGACGTATTGCCTTGCCAATTTATAGGGATATGATATTTCTGTGCTCGGTCCATAGTTCTGTCTGGTGTTTATAAAAATGCTCTTGTTCTGTCAAATTTCTAATGCCCTTTTGCCTTTTCATGATCTAAGTTGTTAATCACGATATGAGGAGGCAGCCTAGGAATCTTTTTACTTGTAAATCTGTTGTATGTTTAAGAAAAATGGTTACAACCCTTGTATTTGTGATTTGCAGTTAGCAAGCTGCATCATTTCATGAGTTATTTTCTATTTATCATGTTGGACTTATGTAGAAAATCAAGTTAATATTATGTTATATTTTTTTACTTATTTGTTCAAATTATTGTTTTATCTACTTTGTAGGTGGGAGAATAGTCCTTAGGTTCAGAATTTGACATCAAAGAAACTTGGAAAGGCATCGTTGAACAAACATCATTTATCTTCAACTTATTTTGTCATTTAACCATTTTGTAATTCATTTATTTTGAATTCTATTCTGTGTGCAACTTAGCATGTATACTCGTTCAAAGTAGAATATATATGTATATTTCATGGTTGATACGTAAGGATTTGCTGTCTAAACCATATGGAGTTGATTTAGATGACAAATATATTTTATCTTGGTTTTGGAGTTAAATTATTATCTAATTCCTCTTTTGTGACATATTGGGGATTTGTGAAAGCAATTAAGATTTCATTTTGTTCATGTATAGGTAAAAGAGAAATATTATTGATTTGCACATGCGGTAAGCAAATTTTTTTTCAATAAAAAACGATGACAGACATTTAATGTCGAACAATTATCAAGAAAAAGTAGGTGAAAACCGACATTAAAGATGGTGTTCAATGTCGATTGAAAACTGACATTGAAGATAGTCTTGAATGTCAGTTGAAAACGGACATTGAAAATAATTGACATTGAAATCTTAGTCATCTATAATGTCGGTTTTAAACCGACATTAAGGACAACCGACATTGAAGACCTTTTAAAAATGATCTTCGATGTCGGTTGTCAACCGACATTGTACCCCTATAATGTTTGTTTTAAACTGACATTAAAGCCCAATTTTGTACTAGTGTTTAGGTTAGCTTGTCAGTTGTAGGTCGATGAAAAGCACTTAAAAAGTGCTTTATTTACCTTTAATTTAGAAGTATTTTTATTAGATTTAATGTGTTTGCTAGTGAATTTCAAGTTAGAATGAAGAAATTTTGTTTCGGGAAGTAGTGGAATCAAACCGAGCCAAAACCGGATAAAGATAGCTAAAAAATCTTAGAAAAATAGGGCAGTGTAAAGCGAGATGTCGCTACGCTGCTCTTTTATGCTATAGACCGGAGAGCACCACTTTTTGGCAATCTGGAGAGTGTAGTGAAGCTGCATCAAGCACAACGACGCTTACCTAAGTGTAGCGTAGCACTACAGGTGAATTGAAGCAAGCGTCGTGACGCTACCTATCCTAAATTAAAATTTGTGCAGTTTTGGAATATTTCTTCTATATATAGGGAGGTGTTCAGCAATGGTAATCATGAAACCATAGAGGGAAAAAGGACGTTTACTATAAAAAAGAGGGAGATTAAGTTTGAGAGAGTTTGGTGGCCGTTCGAGTTCCCGAGTTGTCAATCGAAAGAGTCTTGCTGGTTTCCATACAATGAAGAGCTCTTCGATAGTTGAGTTTTCTTTATTCTCTCTTTCTTTACTCTTCTTTATGTTGAATTTGTGTGCGAACATGTTGTCTAAAGCTATGGGTGGCTAAATTCTTTAGTTTTAGGGTATTGATGAACTATTTATGAACTTATGTTGATATTGTAGACTTTTTCATAGATTGATGGCATTATACGCTTTTCATTGTTATTATGCTTAATTTGTGTTGATGGGCTTTCAATGCATATTAGATTAGATGTGTAATTTGATGGATTGCATGTTTCATTGGACTTGTAATAATGAATCGTTATTAACCTCTCATGGAAATACTTAGGTTAATAATAAAAGTTGTTAAAGACTAATCTTAATGCCATGTAATTTGATTTGGTTTCAAGATGTTAGTAATAAATTAAGTTGCATGAGAAATGTTTTGTTTTTTTTATAGAAAATAATCCAGATTATGATTTGCAATCAATCTTACGCATATGATTTCCAATCAATTCCATGAAACTCTATGATATTGCATGATGAATTTAATAAGGATTCAATACCCTCAAATGCAATTTGGCTCTTTGGTTTTTCAAAACTTTACTTGCTTTCTTTATTGCTTTTAAGGTTTTCATAAACACAAACAATCGACTTTGAATCCTCAAATAAAATTGATTCAACCCTAGAATAGTTAGGTAATTAAACCGTGATTGGATCCTCAGTGGAACGATATTCAAACTTGACTGTCTTATACTATTACTTGACCCAACACTTGTGGTGTTGTGGTGCGCAAAATAGTTATGCTATATCTGTGTTCAGTGATGTCTTGCCTATCATGCACTAATGTCAAGTTTTTCCTAATATCAACCCAATTATAAACCAATACTAAAATGTCTCGGTGAGGACCAAGGTCGAACACGGGGATTTTATAGTTATTATGATGAACGAAATGTTTAACTCGCGATATTTTATGAAATAAAATGAAATGTTGGTGAACAAGTATGAACCAGTAAAGTAGTAAGAGAAATAAAACACGAACTAGGAATTAGTGAGATGTTGTGCAAACAAGTGAAGTGTTAGTTTTTCGAATGGAGAAAAGAGGATTGAAGAAAACCTTTCATCAATCGGTTGAGTTTTTGCTTAGTTTCATGGTTCATGCTCCTAAACTCAAGTAGTTCTTACCTCTTGGTAAATGCGTCACATAAATCATCTGTCTATGATACATGCTAGTTTAGTTGAGCCTAAGATTTCTCCTATGTCTAGGACTATTTCTTAGTTACATTGATGAGATCCATAGTTACTTGCTCTTTCAAGTAGTTAACTATTTCTACTTAAATCAAATTGTCAAGTGGAGTTAAGCAATGAAGATAAAAATACATCAATGTAAACGAACCGAAAACTAAGCTCAAACTCTTAGGATTGATGAGTATTTTTCTCCAACCCTTCGAGTGATTTAGCTACTCATGCTTGATGGTGAAAACAACATAAAGATGGAAGACAAGGAATGATTCATAATGTGAGATATATATATTAATAAGAATACTGATTTAGTTCATACAGAGATAACAGAGCAGCCAAATACACTTAAAGTTACAAAAGAAAGAATGGAAAGTTAAAAGATATGAAGCTGGCGACAGCAGTGTCCTACTCGCTGACAAAGATGGTGACTTCTCTTGCTTGCTTGCGTTGATGAAGGAGAAGAAAGGGAGGATCCAACTTCTCTTTCAAGGTTGAAGCTCACTGGCTCTCCAATGGTGATGGAAAAGGTACACTCAGCTGTCGCTGAGAGGGGAAGAATGAAAGATGGCTAACTGATTCTCGAGCTCTCTCATAGCCGAGAAATGTCTCTAACTATCTAACATTTCCAAAAACTTTTTGATTTGTTGCTTCAGCTGGTTTTTATAGCTTCAAGGATGTACTTTTCAAGATGTCATCAGATAAGGCTCTGACGCAGAGGATAAGACTTTGCATTTGTAATCGTCATCTCTGACCTGGTAGGTTGCCACTGTTATGCGGATCAGAGGGCAGAAAATTTTTTTTGTCTCTAGCTGTCAAGATCACGTTTTTTGAGGTTCAAGGATTTGTCTTTTAGTGCCATGTGTCCGAGGTATGCGTTTCTGATATAATTCGACGCATGCATTGAACCTTGTGTTTTCCTGCAAAATTAGGCGTTTAAAGAGATTAAATCACAGATTATTCTTTCTTAAGCCTATATTAATGCTTGCACGTATATGAAGTATTTATCATGAAATTAAGCATAAGATTATACATTTTTCAATATTCTTTCGCAACTATTCTAAGAAAAGTGAAGCAATAACTTGTATTTCTATAAGTTATCAAGTGTTTGCATCAGTCGACAACAATGAACATTATTTAATGAACCTAGGGGAAATCGTATTGAATTTTTAATGATGGCACTACCAGTTAAATGTTCATCCTACCATAATCACTAAAGCCTAATGCAATTAGTTCGACTGATTAGCATGCATTCATCTATTCATGTTGGCTAATTAGGACAATTAGTTAGCATTGCTAATCAATGTGGCTAAATTTAGACAAGAACTTAAAATCAATCTCTTGTGTTCAATGATCAAATAGACTAAATTGGTAAGACTCTGAAATAAACTCAAGCTAAGCCTTTCATTCATAATATTTCTCTTACTCTCAACTACATTCAATTTACTTTTCGTGCATTTACTTTTCGAGTATCAAACACCAAACCAACCCCCTGGTTACTTTGAGATTATAAACATTTTAATTGAGAAACATGATGATTCATTGTGGATTCGACCCATACTACCAGTATTATAGTTAAAGTACGTAGGAACGAAAATTTATTTAATCAAGAGTGCATGACAAACTCTTGCGATCAGTATTCTAAGTGGTTTACTATTTATGGTGGAGTGAGTTATAATTCTCAAATTTGAGAATTATGATCATCGGTGAAGACGATGGATATAGCAGAAGCTGTGGATTCTTCAAATATCTTTCCAAGGTAGAATTTGTTGAGTTTTGGAAATATTATTAAGTAGGTTAAATTAGAAATTTGGTCTCTATAGTTTGGAGAAAGTTAGAACTTAATTCATAAATGGTTTATAATTAAAATTTAGTCTCTATTGTTTGATTTGAAAACCCATAATAGAGTGTTGTATTGGATAACACTTTTAGGGATAATAATAAAGTGTATAGCAACATTTTTAAAGAATTGTAAATATAGCAAAATCTATTAGTGATAAACTCTATCACTGATAGACTCCTACTAGCGATACGGTCTATTACTGATAGACCCTTACTAGGGATATGGTCAATCACTAATAGACTCCGAAAGCTAAATCTAAATTTTGCTATATTTGCAAATTCTTTTGCGTTGTGTTATATCTACTAATACTTTAAGCTTGATTGTTATATTTGCAACTACCCCTTAACAATATTCTAGGAACTATTTATGAGAATTTTATCAAACTCTTTAGACTTTTATGAGATTTTATCAAACTATAAGAACTAAATTCTAACTTCCTTAAACCATAGTAGCAAAATTTTTAATTTAACCTATTATGTATCTATCCATCTTGGCAAAAGGAGAAGAAATATTTATATTAAGTAGTTATTCACAAAATAAGTAACAAAAATATTAAAATATAATCATTTGAAACAAGTTTCCATTTTGATAAAATTTCAGTTAATCAAGATTGTTGTGTATGTATATGGAAAAATATTGTTAGGGAATAAATATATGGTTGATGTATATGGAAACATGTCTAAAATCTGAAGCAATAACAGGAAATTAACTAAAGCAAACGGCGCAAAAGAAAGGTCTAGAAAGATGACAAACTAAAAAAAGAGGGCTCAGGCTGCTGATGTGTAGAGTGCAACGTCTTCCAAGAGGATTGCTGGTCCTCCATTGGTTTCCACTACAACCTTGAAGAAGCCTAAACTTGATGGAAGTTTTAAGGAAGCCGCTCATGAGACTGGAAAATTGGTGGAGGCTGCTCCAGTGCCACCAGGAATTATGATAACCATTTGTTGGAATGTTCGGGGATTAGAGAGTTTCAGGGCATTTCGAGAAGTTTGCGATGAAATAAGTCGTTGTAATCCCTGTTGGGTTTGATGCCCTAAAACTCGTAGATAGTAAATGTTGTATTTTGACCGTCATTAATAAATGATTATTCATTATTATTCAATAAATGTTATTGATTATTTTATCTTGTTTTAATAACCCTAAAATCCAATAAACTAACATCCTAGGTTGTTTTATGAGTCTTGAACAATATGTAGAGACATATAAAGATCAATGTTCAAGTTACAACCTAAAGGGTCTATAGTATAAAGATAGGGTTGGGTACCTTATCCTGGTAACACTATGGATACGGCCCACTTTGTATTTGATACAAACGCAATGATCCAACGCGTTCATGTAGGAGACATGCGAGTGGGGGTATCCTATGCAATGAGTTTGCATAAGACTGGACCACGAAATAGTAATCACTAGATGTAACTCCGTTGACTGGTTAGGTTTCTATTTCAATAGGTTGACCTAGGCAACTTAGTCTTAATCTTGAGTATATTGTGAACTCCTGTTCACGAGGGATTGTCCTTTGATTTGTATGGGTGAGAGTGACCCGTTTGTCGACTCGATATGCCTACCATTTTGGGGACAAGACTGAGTGAGGAGCTGGGAACATAATTATACAAGATGGATTTCACTCCTTCTCGACTGTAGGGTAAGTAGATAAGTGTTCCCTTAAGTGGTGTCTCCGGGACTTGAACATAAGGCCCTACCCTCTCACTGGCCCGAGAGGGGTTTTTGTTTGATGGTTGGACCATAAACAGGTTGTTCATTAGAGGAGCACTGGTACTTAAGGATTTAGAAGTAACCCAGGGGTATAACGGTAATTTGACCCAGCTAGTGTTACGAACACTTGTGAAGGATTAACTTGCTGTCATTGGTCTATATCCGTGGACACAGAAATATATCTACAGTGAGAAGAGTGCAACTGTGGGTCTTTAGTGGAGTGTACCCACAGTTAACGAATATTGATTAATGTGGTTAATGAGTTTAGCCCGTTAATCTCATATCGTTGGAGCTTCTGATCTGTAGGTCCATTCGGTCCCCTTCCTAGCTCGTAAGGAATATTAAGGTTATTATTGGTTGAAATTTGAATAGTTCAAATTTTCTAAGGGAAAAAGTATAATGTATAATGATACATTATAATATAAAGTTTATTTTACAAATTAAACTTTATAGTATAAATATAATTTTGGATATGATTCAAAGTTAATTTGTAAGAGAATTAAATATTTGAAATTGTTTAAATATTATTTTATTAAAACTATAGGTTAAAATTAATGCGCATTAGATGTACATTAAAACTATAGGTTATGAGAGAAATGTATTTGAATTTGATTCAAATGCAGGTTAAAATTAAATATTTGATATTTAATTTGGTAATTAATTAATTGGAGAATTAATTAGTTATTTAATTTAATCTAATTTAATTAAATTTGATTTATATTAAATTAATTGAATTAAAACTATAGGTTATGTGAGAGATGTTCATTTAAATATGATTTAAATGAATTGATTAATTAAATTAGATTTAATTAATTATTAATTTAATTAATTATTGATTTAGTTAATTAATTTAATTTTAATTAATTAAGTTTGTTGTAACTCCCACGTAGGGGAGTTACTTAAGACGTGGGATAACACCCACGTTTCCCATTTTTCTCTCGCTTCTTTATATAGTGCAAAAACAGAATTTTGTTGGGTGTGAACCATTCTCTCAACAAAAAATAAAATAAAATTCTCAGCGTTCTCTAAAAAAAAAATATCCAGAAGAGTTCTGTATTTTTTTTCCTGTGCCAAAAAGGTTCCACAAACCTTCCCTCAAGATTTAGAAAATAGGAAGGTCTCCAAGTGGTGGTGACACAACACGTAAGAGTTTTTATTCTCTAATTTTTTGCTTAACCTAGATTAATTCAAGTCTTTTTTGCCAATGTAAAAGTATTTCAAAATTATTAAAATTAATTTTGAGATACGGTTCTGATACGTTTCCGCTGCGTTTTGGGTTTTAATCCCAGCAATCCCACCTTATGTTTTCTTTCCGAAACAAAATTTATGAGAGTATGCTTGAAACGAACCTAAAATGTATGTTACTTACTCTTTATTTTTGGATGTTTTTATTAGATTTAATGTGTTTGCTAGTCGTTTTCAGGTAATTAATGAAGAAAATGAGTTTCGGGAGGCATCAAGCCAAGCTGAAAGTGGATGAAAATAAGTCTAGAACCCTATAAAAACAGGGCAGCATAATGCTAGAGCATCATTGCTGATAACTTGTAGAAATACAAGTTATTTTCCTTCTTTTCTTAGAACAGTTATGAAAGAATAGTGAAAAGAACATCATCTAATGCGTTAATCCTTGATATATTCTTAATATGCGTACAAGTGTGTAAAGAGGCTAAAGAGAAATTATTTTGAAGTTTAACGCCCTTGAACGCCTTATTTTGTAGGTAATCAACATTTCAACCATGCGTCGAAGTCAAATGGAAATGCATACATCAAATGCATCGCAATTAAAGACAAAATCCACTACTTCGGAGAGCATGACCTTGATAGCTGGCGACAGAGAATTTTCAATACCTTGAGCCGTTAGACAGAGACAGGCTACATGGTCAGAAAGGACGACGCCGAACGCGTTGTGGACCCCCTGCGTCAGAATGGAGAGGACAACGCTGGGCTATAAAAGCCACCCTAAATCAGTCGAAAAGGAAAGAGAGAAACTTTTAGAAATACGGCTTAGGGTTAGTTGTGCACAATACGCTTGGAATCGCGTCGTCGCCCTTCCTCTTCTCCCTCTCGGGGACAGTCGAGAGCTTCATCCTCATTTTCATTGGAGATATGCTAAATCTGAACTTTGAAAGAGAGTGAGACTTCATCAACTCCTCTCCCTAGCGCGAGCAACTTTAGAAAACCATCATCACTATCGACGAGTAGGACACTACCGCCGACAAATTCGTTGCTTTACATCTTCATCATTTATTTCTGCATCTTTGGGTTTGTTTAGCTATTTGTATTGTGAAAGAACAAGGAAAACCAGTTTTATTCATTTAGTAGATATATGTTTATTTCCTTCATTGTAATTCATCCCTTACCTTTCATCTTTGAGATTACTTTACAAACATATATGAGTAGCTAAACCTCCTTAAAGGTTGGAGAGTAACATTCATCAACTTTAAGAGTTCTTGTTTAGTGTCTAGATCATTTACATTGATGCATTTTACTCATCATAGCTTAAATCAAAGTGACAACTTGAATTAAGCAAAAACAGTTCGCTACTCGAGAGAGCAAGCAACTAGGGATCTCATCTTGTAACTAAAAATCAACCCTAGAAATAGGATTCAATTTAGGCTTAATTAACAAGCACGCATCATAGATATATGACCTGTGTGACTCGTCTGCCAAGAGGTATGATCCAGCTAGGTTTAAGAGCATGATCTGTGAAACTAAACCAGAACTTAACGGTTGATGAAGGGTTTTCTCCAACTCTCTTTTCTCCATTTAGAAGAACATTTCTGTAGTTTGCATAACCATCATCAGTGATTCCCTTAACTATTGTTGCATGCTGTTAATTATTTTACTTTTTTCATGTTTATCACCAAAACCTCACATCATTTGTTAACTTCCGCAAGATCTACAGTCTATTCAATTAATTAGTTTCGAGCTTGGTCCTCACCAAGAAATCCCAATACTAGTCCCAAAAACTTGTTGTTAGAATAATTGTTATCCATGGTTGTGCTCTAAGATTGTGTTAATGTATACAAGGATATGCTCAAGTTTTTCCCAATACTAGTCCAAGTATAAACTACTGCCATGTCTTCATCCGCGTGCACTTGCCCTTGGTAAAAGGCTCACACAACTGCTGGCGCCATGAGTGTGGGACTGGCACAGAAATTATGTCAGCCATGGTGGTCGACTAGATCGGTGATGTAAGCAGGCAGTGGGGCTGGTTCAAGAAAGAATGCCACTTCGACCAATAAATCACCAAAGGAATTGCGTCGACCCCACCTTTTTTCTTTTTTAGGAGAATCCTCCACCAGCTTTTTCTTGCCCTTGTTCTGTTATTGTGGGCCCGATGGGTGACTGGATTCTTCCTCTTTAGCCCTTTTTCTTTTCTCGGGCTTCTTTACAGGGGGCTGCCGCAGTTGCAGGGCGGTGCCCCATCGCCGAGTTGGGTTTACTGGACCTCAACTTCTCTTCTTTGGCCCCTCCTTTCTGGCAGAGGCAGTCAACGCAGCAGCCAGAGCTGCATCTTCTTCCACTTGAAGCTCTCTCTCAAGCTCTATTGCTACTGCGTCTAAAGCGTTCAAGGCCGCATCATCCCACATCTCATCTTCGAACTCCTGAGCTGTGTTAGCCACGCTATCATCGCCGGCTGGGGATTCGGCTTGATGGAATTGTGCATATACAATTACAGCCGCATGATCCTCAGCTTCTTTTCAGAGTGCTCGCAACTCCCATTTTAACTTGGCCTTTGCCTTGGCCAATTTCTCCGCTGTGCGGTCGAATGACGTTGCAGCCACAACAACCTTAGGGCTGGTTGCGTTCACTGCAGGTGCTTGTTGGCTGACTGGAAGCTTCTTTAAAGGTCACCTTTGCAATGGGGTGACCCATTGTTCTTCTTCTTCAGGGTCGTCCCTGCGTGCAGCTGCTTTTTCAACAGTCGCTGCTTCTATAAAACTTCCCTCAAGGGACCCCTGAATAATTGGTGGAGTGGGCCCTTCAAAGTTTGGTGCCGCAGGGGTCTCTCTCTACGGTGAATTTGAGTCCTGCTCAGGTGAGTGTTGGCAACTGCCATTGAGAGCATCAACGACTTCTGTATCTTCATTCGCTAGAGTTGCTGCATCTTCCCTGGCGTCGGATGTTCGTAGGTCAGACAGTTCCCTGACCTTGCACAAAATTTCAGCGATGAGCTTGTGCGGGGAATGCTCTGATTCGCCTTCATCGCCTTCTTCTAATTTAACCGCATTGAGTTCCACAGTTCCCGCGCAGGAACTGGGAGATGGTTGGTTGACTTCTCGTTCCCCGCGTTCAATACTGGCTAGGATGTCTCCAAAGACATCCTGCTCATCCAGTCGTCTGGCCTCACTCGACCCAAAGAAGGCGCTGCATGCGTCATTGTAGTGCATCGAGGCGCCTGATGGTTGAACGCCATCATTAGGTTGGATGAAGGGGTCAGCTTCATTTAAATTGCCCGCAGATAACTCTGCAGGGAACCTCATTCTGGTGTGTCGAACGCACGATTTGACTCGCGGAGGTTTCAAGTAAGTGACAGCTGAAGGATGGAGTTTGAGTGCTGGAGGCAGTATGGGTGGAGATGGTGATTGGCTTGGCGTTCAAGGAGGGGGGGGGGGGGAAGGGCTAGGCATGGATGAGGGTGATAGATTGGGCGTTGGTTGAGGTGGAGCTTGTGGTGGAGCTTATGGTGGTGGAGAGGGAATTCAAAGGCTAGGGGCTGACCGTCGATTGGCTTCCGAGGGGTTTTCTGCTCAGATTCGTTAGAATCTAAGTCAATAATTACCACAGGAGGCGGTCGAGCGAAGGTGGTGGTCTCGGGGTTGAGGAAGAAGAGAAGAAGAAAGGTCTAACGGCAGGCGAAGGGCACAGGGTGAAAGGGCTGAGGTGGAATGAATGGTCGGGTCGGCGGAGGAGCAAACCTAGGGTTTTGGCGGACTGCAGCGGAGGGTGGCTTGGTAGGCGAAGCAACTGGAGAGGGAATGGTAGTGGCAGGACTTTTGGCCGAAGGTGATGGTTGTCGTACGCTTGACGATGAAGATGAAGAAGGAGTGGAGTATTGTGTAGGGTACGAAGAGACTACACTGTCTTCGCCACCACTGACGAAGTTATTCTGGGAGTCATCGTTGGGCATTGCCAAGTAGTTGAGTGTCGGCGACGAGGCTTAAACTCTCTCTACCACCTACGGCAAAGTGGGAAGGCTCGTGCAGGTGGTGTTTTAGACTCGTCAGAATCCGAGTTGATAACAACCATAGGTGGTGATCGGCGAGAAGAAGAAGGGAACTTGAAGGCAAGAGGTGTGACGTTTAAGGGGTGTTGAGTTGTGTTCTCCACAGACTCGTCAGAATCCGAGTGATGATGACCACATGGGGTGGTCGACGGGGAGGAGAGGGAAACTCGACGGCGAGGGGCTTGACGTCTAAGCGTTGCTGCAAGGAGTGGGTTGAAGGTGGTGGTGGTGGTCGAGTGCCAGAGGAAGAAGGTGTAGAGGCTGAGTAGCGAGTGGGTTTGGACATCATCGGAGAGGTAAGAGTTGATCAGAGGGTTATCACGGACGCTCGAGTTGCAGAAATGCTGGGGATTCAAAGAATTGGAATTGAAGCGGACAAGGGGGTATAAATAGTAATATGACGTGTGGGTGAGTAATGAGTGCAGTCAGTAATGACGCCTCTGATTTTTCGTGAATCGAAGAGATTTCTCGAGTCGTGCAATGCATAGTCTGCTCTATGGTTTCCACTACACGCATGTATGCAGGCACTTGATTGCACAGGTTTCCAATCGTCAGATTTCATTTGCGGCCCCCCTCGTTTGACGTATATCCCTTGGTTTTATCGCAACCCAAATACTCACGGTTCAAAACACAATCAATTTTTCTATGCGTTTAACTTACTCAATCAAGATATTCACAATCACAAACAAAAATAAAATTCACACTAATTACTTACACTACTCCTAGCAATAAAGAAACAACAAAATTCTCCTTTGTTCAATGCAGGGACCTTCTACCGCGAGCCCTTAGTTCTGCTCGTGGAGGTCAATGGAGGCTTTTTCTCTGTCAATCTTGCCTCCATGGTAGGGCTTTACCCTCTGCTCATTGACCTTGAATACGCCTGTTCCATTGTCATTCATCAAATCTACCGCACCGTGTGGGTATACCATCTTGATAGTGAAAGGCCCAAACCACCTTGATTTTAGTTTTCTTGGAAATAAACGCAACCTAGAATTAAAAAATAGAAGTCTTTGCCCAACAAACAGATCCTTCTTACCGAGCCTGTTGTTGTGCCACTTCTTCGTCTTTTCTTTGTAAATTTTTGCGTTTTCATGCAGTCAGTCTCCACTCTGCCAGTTCATTCAACTGCAACTTTTGCGCTTCTCCTACTAACTCCAAGTTGAGGTTCAACCGTTTTAGTGCCCACTATGCTTTGTCCTCGAGCTCTAGAGGGAGGTGACATGGTTTCCCATACACCAATGCATATGGCGACATCCCTAGAGATGTTTTGTATGCAGTGCGATAAGCCCAGAGAGCTTCGTCTAGGTGTTGCTCCCAATCCATTTTGGATGCATTCACCACCTTCTCCAATATGGACTTAATCTCCCTGTTGGTTACTTCAGCCTTTCCGTTGGACTGTGGATGATAAGCAGTAGCTACCTTGTGCTTGACATTGTATTTAGGCAGAAGGTTAGTGATAATGCGATTAATAAAATGCATACCTTCGTCACTGATCAGTGCCCTTGGTGTTCCAAAATGCGAGACCACATTTTTTTTTAGAAATTTAGACACAGTGACCGCATCATTCTTTGCACAAGCAACAACTTCCACCCATTTGGACACATAGTCCACAACAACTAAAATGTATTGTTGACCACAAGATGGTGGAAATGGCCCCATGAAATCAATGCCCCAAACGGCGAATAACTCGATTTCTAGAATTGAGTTTAGAGGCATCTCATTCTTGTTGGAGATGATCCCTGTCCTTTGACATCTCATTCTACACTGGCCCTTTATGCTCTAGACTCAGGAGCAATAATTTATGGCAATCATCAGAGCGTAGCTACGCTTCTAGAGAGCGTAGCTATGCTGGGTAGAGCGTAGCTACTGTAAGCCCTAATCCCTACTATTTCTTGTTTAAGTTAGGAATTAAATTAGATGGGTAAGTGAGGGGCAAATGCCTAAAGAAAAATTAGAATGGGAATTGTGAAGTTTAAATAACCAAATTTAATCTACTTTCTCTTGAAAAATGTAAAAAAAAAAAAAAAAAAGAAAGAAAAAGAAAGAAAGGATGAAAGGAAGAAAGAAAGAAGAAGAAGAGAGGAACCCAAGAGTGAAGCTTAAACCTAGTGGGATTAGTTTTGGATTTATTTTCTAAAATAAAAAATAATTCTGAAATAAAATTTAAATAAAATAAATTTGATGAACTTGTTAGGGCTGGAGAAGACAAGGAAAAATAAAGCAGAGCCACGTTGGGATAAGCAAGCAGCGGGTTGGCTGAAATTGATTGGAGGAAAGAAACTACGGATTCAGATAAAAGTAAGTACATCAAAGAATAAGTCAGATCTTCCAATCTAGTCGTGCAAAATCCGACTTTCCTGAGCCAAATGAAAGCTAAGTGAGTGAAGAAGACTACCTAGGGTTGCTGGAGTGATTTAAAATCGGGAAGGTTCAGAAATCTTGAAGAAACCAGAGGTTGTCGCTGAAATCGGGTAAATTAGAGGGTTCTTGTTTGAAGAATTTTTCAAGGGTGTTCGGGGAGGATTTGAGTGCCAAAATTTTTAGTAAGCAAGTTAAGAGGTCCCTCTTAAGTTAAGTAAAAATTATTTGAGCTTTATTTGGTTAGAAATGGTGTTTTGAAGCTTTGGAAGTTGACTAAAAACGAAGGAAGAGCGCTGGCTGAAGGTTGAAGAAGATAGCCTAGTGGCTGCTCACCTCACACGCATAGCACGCATGCCTCGTTCGCAGCCCGCACCTGCAGCGTAGCGCTGCACGGCCACACCTACATCTGCTTGACCACACAAGCCCACGCCAGCTGCACGCCCCCTCGCCCACAGCACGCGCCCCACGCCCAGCCTGCTACCCATTGTGCTTGTTTTGGCCATTTTGGGTGTTGGTGAGCATTTTTGAAGCCTAATTGACATTTTCTTGAATTTTTAGCCTTAAAATGGGTAAATTTGGATTTTACACTAAATTTAGGGTATCTTAGGGAGTTTAGAGAATTTTTGCACAAAAATTCTAAAAAGCAATGGTGAAGGAAAATGTGAAATTCAAGTTGAATGTAGGCTATTTGATTGAAGTTTAAATGTTATTAAATTGTGGGAACTACCAGGAGATGACTAAATGTTTCTAAATTGATATTTCAGGTCAAGTTGAAATAAGGGTAGCTTATAACCCTAAAAGCTCAGGCCCGAACTGTGTGTGACAAATGTTTGGTTTAGTTTACTTTATTCATTTATTCATTTAGAGCCAGGGAATGTTGTGTAAATGTTATTAATGAATTTTAGGTTGTTTTTGAAGGATAAATGTGCATGTAGCGGAGATTAATTAGATCAATTTTCACTCTAAGATGCTCAATTTTGAGGATAAAACATGCAATTAAAAGGGAAAAACCAAAGTTTCAAGAACACTTACCCTTGAAGTTCCAAATTCTCCCTTGATTCTTGATGAAAAATAACACCACTTGTTTGTACACCACCACAAGAGTCTTCTCTACTATTCTCTGGGCTTAGATTGGATGGTGGGATCCAAATTTGTGGTGAATTTGAGAAGGAATGAAGGTTGGGGAAGAAGATGAGCAATGGATGAACTTTTACAAAATTAAGTATTAATTTCACAAATTTCTTAACCATATTTTAAGCCAAAATCATCCTTATTTATTAAGGATTAACATGCAATCTAATTGCATCACAAATTGACAACACAAATCTTCAATTTGTTGGCTAATTGAGAAGATAACAACTAAGCTAGTAAGTGGGAAAATCCAAATTCTCAAAAAATCAATTTTAAATTCAATTTTAAATGAATTTCCAAAATTGAATTAAAATCAATTTTTAATTTTAATTTTAATTTAAAAATTAATTTAAAATTAAATAAATAAATAAATAAAAATTAATATTTAATTAATTAAATATAATATTATTTTAATATTAAATAATAAAATAATATTATTTTCCCACTTATCCTGGTTTTTCTAAAACGCCAATATGAATCCCTTTTCATATAATTAATATTTAAATCATATTTAAATATTATAATTAACTCTATTTATCCGTTTAATTCGTAACTAAACGTTGATATATCGTATATATCTGACTTTCATTCCTTAAGCCAATATTGAACGGTTCAAACTTACTTACCACACTATCTAAGGTTCTTGTCCATTTATGAGCTAGTAGAGGGACCTAATGACCTACAGATCATGAGCTTCAACGATCCGAAATTAACCGGTCAAACTCTTTAACCTAGTTAACCAACATTCGTTAACTAACGGAACACTCCACTAAAGCCCGTAGCTGCACTCTCCTCACTGCAGATATATTAATGTCCACTTGATATAACCATAATTAGTAAGTCAATCCTTCACAGGTTGTCCGTGATCGCAGCTAGGTCAAAATTATCGTTTTACCACTGTGATTACATCTTGTTCCTTAAGTCCCATTGATCCTCTAATGAATAATTGTTTTGTGATCCTATCACTAAATCGAGTCCCTCTCAGGCCAATAAGAGGGTGGGGCCCCTTGTTCAAGATCCGAAATCAATACTTAAGGGAACAACCTATCTACTAACCCTAAGTCGGGTAGGAGCGAATTCCTTCTTGCAAGACTATGGCTCCAGCTATCTACTCGGTCTTACGCCTGAAATGGGAGGCTTATTAAGTCGGCGCACCCGAGCCACTCTCACCCATGTAGATCTAATGATAATCCCAAATAAACAGGAGTTCATAGTTAGCTCAGGATTGGGATCGAGTTACCTAGGTCATTTAGTTGAAATGGTCAGTATTTAACAGTAAACGGCGTTATAAAGTAATAATGACTATTTCGTGGTCCTGTCTTATGCAAACTCATCACATAGAACGCCCCCACTCGCATGTCTCCACATGGATGATTTTAGGATCACATCATTTGTATCAAATACAAAGTGAGCCGCATTCGATAGTGTCCCCAAGATAAGGCACCCAAACTTATCCCTATACTATAGACCATTTTGACTATTTACTCGAACTTGATCTATTTTTATGTCATTACATATAGTTCAAGTTTTCATACTAAAGTCATGGGTTCTTAGTTTATTGGATTTAGAGTTATATTAACAACAATTCACTTTATTCAATAACAAGTTTACTAAATAACATCGATAACAACTTTATTGATAAATAAAATGCACGTTAATGTTTACAAACTATGAGTTTTAGGACATAAAACCCAACAATTTTAAAAGATGCTTTCAAACCATTACTCCTAGTACCTTTGATGTGATTGCCCAGTTGCATGAATATGTTTCTTTAGCTTTACAAGTTGCCTGATAACTTGTAGAAATACAAGTTATTGTTTCTCTTTTCATAGAATAATTGCGAAAGAATGTTGAAAAACTCATCATCTAATTCTTAAATTTATGATAAATTATTCGTATGCGTGCAAGCTTGTAAAAAGGCTGAAGAAAGAATAATCTGTAATTTAACTCTTTGAACGCCCCATTTTGCAGAAAATCAAGGTTCAATGCATGCGTCAAAGACAAACGAAGAACGCATACATCATATACGCATTGTACTAAAAGACAAATGCTGGAACCTCGGATAATCTGACCTTGACAGCTGGAGACAAAGAGGATTTTCGGCCCTTTGATCCGCTGAACAGTGACAACCTACCCGGTCAGAGATGACGATTGACAAACGCAGTCTGATCCTCTACTTTAGAGCCTTATCTGCTGACATCACAGAAAGTACAATTTTGAGGCTATAAAAGCTAGCTGAATTAACAGATCAAGGGGTTAGTTAGTTAGAAATTAGAGATTAGAGAGTTAGAGAATTAAAGATATTTTTCGTGCCAAAGAAGAGTTTGGGAATCAGGCAACCATCCTCCACTTCTCCCCTCTCGGCGACAGTTGAGTGCACCCTCTCCACCATCATCGAAGACTTGTTGAACCTCAACCTCGAAAGAGAGTGCAGCCCCCATCATCTCTCCTCCTCAACGCAAGCAGACAACTGAGCTACCATCTCTGTCGGTGAACAGGACACTGTTGTTGTCAAGCTTCATCTCTTTATCTTTTCATTCTATCTTTTGTATCTTTTGAGTGTATTTGGTTGCTTATACTGTGTATGAACTAAATCATCACTTCCATTAATATATATATTTCTTACATCATGAATCATTTCTTGTCTTCCATCTTTATGTTCACTTCACAAACAAGCATGAGTAGGTAAATCACTTGAAGGGCTGGAGAAAAACATTCATCAACTTTAAGAGCTTAAGCTTAGTTTCTAGTTCGTTTACATCGATGTATTTTACTCTTCATTGCTTAAATCCACTTGACAACTCGATTTAAGTAGAAATAGTTAACTACTTGGAAGAGCAAGTAACTATGGATCTTATCTTTATACCTAAGAACTAATCCTAGACATAGGAAACATCTTAGGCTCAACTAAACAAGCATGCATCATAGACATATGGTTATGTTACTCATCTGCCGAGAGGTAAGAACTACACGAGTTTAGGAGCACGAACTATGAAACTAAGCAAGAACTTAACCGGTTGATGAAGGGTTTTCTCCAACCCTCTTTTCTCTATTCGAAAAACCAAAACCTCTTTGTTTGCAAAACTATCTTACAGATTCCCAGCTTATTTGTTGCACATTTCACGTTATTTTATTCTTCTCGCATTTATCACCAACACTTCATTCAACTTTAACACGTCCGCAAGTTAGACATTTCATTTATCTTTTTAGCCACAAATCCTCGTGTTCGACCTCAGACCTCACCGAGAAATCTTGGTATTAGTTTATACTTGGGCTAATATTAAGAAAAACTTGACATTTGTGTATAATCATTTGAGCACATACATTTAGTATAACCATACAAAACACAACATTGCCAAAAGATTCCTGATACTGAAGGATGAAAGAACGTATTCTCTAGTCCAGGGATTCCCAATACTGATAGTTGGAAGAAGGTATTTAGGAAGTCCAATTTCTGGTTATAGCATAGGTCTTTGGGACCCACCTTAGCACACATGTGTTAGGATGCTTAGCCATTTGGGGGCATTCTGCTTGCACGTGGGAAAAGATATTAACGCTGATGTATCGAGATTACTCTACATCAGCTAAGGCTATAAGGTTGAGAATATTGAGCTTGCTCTACCTCAACCAAGGTTTTGGGAACAAGTTTAATGTGATATTTGTGTATAAAAAGAAGGTGATAATTTATTTAGTCAATGTTAAGATATTTTTATAGTTTTATTTACTAAATTGAGATTGATAATTCTTAATGTAGAGGTTAGAATATGTATCTTTAATTGTAAGAGCTTTCTTTACAAGATGTTGTAACTGCTTTTATGATGTCACTCACTGGTTTCGAACTCACTCTTTTCTATGTTTTCTCTTCCTTCCAGGTAGCGAAAGAGTTCCCGGAGCCTAGCCTACACAAGCATCGCCTGTTTCAGCACCACAACATCAACTACTCCTTCTCACTAGTCTTTGTATGTAAATAAGTTTTGATCCTGTACGACATGTAGACATGTGGCTAGAGTTTTGGTACCGGAGAATGAGTTTGTACATGTTTGTATGATATGAGTTGTATTATATGTTGTGTACTTATATTTAAGTTTAATAAAGTTCCGAAATGCTTGTATAGTTAATTTCAAGAAATTTTGTGCGGATGTATATTTAATATAATTAATTTCATCAAATTTAACAAGTGTGGGTGGACAGTGAACCTCACAAGAGGGGTGATGTTTGCTGTCCTCATATCTCCTTCCATGTAAATGAGGTAGTCTGGAAGGAGTGTGACAGCTACGCTCATTTGAGTGTAGCATTATGCCTTGATTAATCAGCCAGATCGTCGCGACGCTCTCTTTTCTAAATTGAAAATTTGTTAAATTTGGAAATTAATTAAGGCACCAAGTTTGTAACCTTCTATAAATTGGGAGGTTCTCAGCATCCCTAATCATCAGATTTTGGAGTATTTGACACCTAGAGAGAGTTTAGAGCAAAGTATGAGGATACCATGATGTCGGAAGGTTCGAGGATCGTTGGAAGGCCAAATCCATCCCCAAGACGAGCTTGGAAGCCGAATAACTTCTTTCCCCTTTCTTTATTCTTGGTTTATTTGATGTATTTTGTTGTTCTAATGTGAATTTTGTCTATGGAAGCTATGTTAGGCTAAATTTCTCATAGATTTAGGGGTAGATGAATTCCTAAGTTTAAGTTGTTGAACACTTTGCTTCTAGCATGACCGTTCTTAATGCTTTTGAATGTTTGATCAATGCTTGAATGATTTCATGATTTAGAATCTTGATGGAACAAGTGAGATTTAGATTAGCTCATGCATGCTAGACTATCGTTTGAAATCACAGCAAGTAGTCAGATAATGGTAGAGATTTCTAACGAAGGTTCTTAATATTTTGTTTAATCATCTAGTTTCAAGCGAGTAGTATTTAGAGTTTAAGTAAAAGAAAATATTATTTTCGAAAGATTCAATCCAGATAAAAGACTTCTAGATCTAGGTGTTGTATTAATTACTTCAAGAATCAAGCAATTGTGTTTAATTACTTTGATGAAATCTATTCCCTAAAACGTCTCTTCGTTGATAATTTCCTTATATCGATCACTTTTATTTGCTGTCTCATATTAGTTTACCCTAAGCATCATTACAATTCGGTCCCCTAAATAAAATTCGAACAATCTCTAAATAGCTAAAAGATTAATCAATCTAATTTTCTGAGGACGATACTCGGCCAAGGTCATTTTAACTATATTATTACTTGACACATGCGCTTACGACGTATTAAATTTTTGGCATCGTTGTCGGGGAATTGGCTTTTGATTTCTTCTTTTAATATTTAAGAGATTTGACTAATCTTAATTTAGGGTGTATAATAGTTTATATTTGCTTTTATTTTTTAATTATTTATTTTTGTTCTTGAGTCATTCTTTGGTCGACTTATTGTGGTGCTCACATTTATGGATTTCAATAATTATATGTGGCCTCATGGGGAGTTCCAAACTAACCTAGGTCCAACACCACCACCACCCTTTAATCCTAACCCTTACCCTCCTAGTTATCCTATCCATGAATATGTGTATTATCCCTCTTATAAGTATGAGTGTTATGATCCAACCCCAATAGAGGAGAAACCTTCCCTAGATGATTTGCTACAAGAGTATATCCTAGAGGGTAAGGTGAAGATGTTCATTAGAGAAGAGAAAGATAGGTTGGCTAGGGTAGAAGCTCAAGTGGAAGAAAATGAGGCCGCCCTAAATCGTATATGCAATCAACTTAGTCTGATAGTTGATGCCCTTAAGGTCTAGACTGTCACACCCTCCCCCAGATTACCCTTTTAAATCTGGGGAAGAGCATGAGTTACATACATTCATCTATATAACATAAGTTCTGGCCAAGTTTACAAGAAGCCTTAGGTACTAAGTTACATTTTAGTACAACTTTTCATCCACAAACAGATGGACAGTCAGAACGTACTATCTAGATACTGGAAGATATGTTAAGAGCTTGTGCTCCGCAGTTTAAAGGTAGCTGGAATGATAAGTTATCTTTAATAGAGTTTGCTTATAACAACAACTACCATTCGAGCATTGGTATGGCACCTTATGAGGCTTTATATGGAAAATGATGTAGAACCCTATATGCTGGAATGAAGTGGGAAGAAAGGAAACTATATGGCCCTGAATTAGTCTAGATGATGTCAGAGAATGTAAGGTTAATCAGAGAAAACCTGAAATAGCTCGAGACAGACAGAAGAATTATGCAGACAAACGTCGTAGAGACTTAGAGTTTGAGGTTGAAGATCAAGTATTCTTGAGACTATCGCCCTGGAAGGGGGTTGATAAGGAGCTAGCCAACCAAGAGAAATATACGGCTCAACATGCTCAAACCAGCTTGAATGAAGAGGAAAATGAAGCTCAACAAGCTCAGCTTAGCTCAAATGAACCTCATGTTGAAAATTGATGGGAGAACTTTCCAAGTCAACCCAATCATGAGGCAATCATTATGCCACAAGGACCAATAACAAGCGCTAGAGCTAAAAGACTTCAAGATGGATTAAATGCTTGCTTCCAAGCTAAGTTTACAACCCATGATGAAAAGTTGCAACCATTTAAGCTTCTAGATACACCTTTTCATCCAAGAGTCATAATGAATCTAAAAATCCAGATTCATTCACATATTTAATTTCCCATGTATGCAATTTAATTTCATGTTTTTATATTTATGAGGGTAGTTGAAAGGGTGTAGATGAATTTAGACAATTTGAAAGGTTATGTCCTTTCATGGTGCCTTTTCAATTAGTATAAATAGGGCTGTAATTCCACATTTTGAAAGAAGACTTTGGAATTTGAATGAATTTTTTATAGAGTAAATCTCTCAAGCTTTTATGCTTTCTTTGTATTCTTGTGTTTAGAATGCATGTTTAGAACTTTCAATCTAGTTTGATCAATTAGATTGTGGAGAGTTCGAAATCTTGAAGTTAGGAATAAGTTCTCCTTTCTTCTTGATCTTTGATCAATCTTCCAAGCCAAATCTGTTTAGCTTTCTTGGGGTTGTCTATCACATTTGTTTATTGGGGGTTATTCTTATTATTGTTGTGGGGGTTCACCTTGTTTAAAGGGGAGTTCTCAAACATGATTGAGGTAGTTCCCTTTATCAAGGGTAGTACGGTTTGGGAGAAAAGGAAAATTGAGTCCAAGATATGTCGGGCCTTATAGGATTCTAGCACGAGTTGGACCAGCATCTTATAAGCTAGAATTGCCAGGAGGGTTATCCAAGACTCATGATGTGTTTCATGTTTCGATGTTAATTAAATATATTCCTGATCCATCCCATGTACTCCAAGAACAACCGTTACAGTTGAAGGAAAACTTGTCCTACGAAGAGATGCCGATACAGATTCTAGACAGGAAAGAACAAGTATTGAGGAAAAAAACTATACCTTTAGTGAAGGTCCAGTGGAGTAATCACGGAGTTGAGGAAGCAACTTGGGAGAATGAAGAACAGGTGAAGATGAAGCATCCTCAACTATTCATCTAAGTTCCACTGAATTTCGAGAATGAAATTCCAATAAGGAGGTAGTAATTTGTAAGCCCTAAAACCGTAACCCTAAATTCTTATATAATTTCTTGAACTCGAGATTCATTTAAGTAAATTAAAGATGACGTAAGAGAATATTAGCAAATTAAAGAAGAACACAAGGGAAGTTAAATTGGTTGAAGGATTTATTCAATTTTGGTTATATTTTAGGATTAAGTATATATTTAGTATTATTATTATTATATTTATTATTATGTTTTTAGAAAAAAAAAAAAAAAAGGAAAAGGGGATGTGTAGTCGATGGGGAATGAAAAAGGAAACAAAAAGGGAGGATCTCATTTTCTTCATTTCTTCTTCTTCAAAGAGAGAATACTGACCAACCTCACCTTTGATCAGAGAAGGAGAGAATCGTGGGTTTTATGGGGAGTTTTGGCCGGAGAGGGAGCCGGAATTTGCAAAAGTTCCACCTCGGTCTGAAATGGAAGGAAACTCGAGCAACCTGTGGTGGTTGGATGATTTCAAGTTGTAGAGTTCGAATTTGGAGCTACAATATTTTCGGTTAGTAAGTTAATACGTTTATCTACAACTTTTATGAAGATGGCCGGAGCTGAAAATGGTTGGAAGTGGATGAAATTGCAGGGGAAAGGCAGTAGATAGGAAAACTCGTGAAACTGGAGAGGTCTCTGGTTTTTGTGGCGGTTTGGACTTTCTAACAGGAGTTAGAGGCTGAAATTGATACAGTTAGTTAGCTAATTCTATTTCTAACAACTTTTATGTAGAGTGAAAAACCTAAACACAAAGGGATATGGCTGATTTCACAAGTGGAACAGAAAGGGTTGCAGAAATCGTGAAGTGAGAGTACCCTCTGGTTCGAGGCAGTTTCTGGACAATCCAGCGATTTTTAGGTCTTCTTATCTTCACATAAGTTGTAGAGTATTTGAAAAAAAAGAGTTTGACATAAATATCACTCTGTTTGGTTAAGTATTGAATGTGTTATGAATTTTTGAAAATTGGCTGGAAATCTGGAACTCTGAAGCAGGGGAAATTCGTGAATTCGAAGCAGCTTCTGATATATGGAATATTTTGGGCAAACCACGAGTATTTAGGTTTTACACTCTGAAGGTACGTTGTAGAGGACTTAACTATGAATATTTTGTCATAAATTTCACTTGATTTGGTTAAGAATTGAGGAAGTTAAGATCATTTGAATGAAGGTAAAAATTTGGAAAAAATGCAGGATACTTTTACATGAAATTTCATGAACTAAGAATTTAGGAGAATTTAAAGGAGTTATGAATGATTTCTTGGAGAATTAATAGAGGCTTGGATACGATTTTCAGGTCAAACTTGTGACGCGTATAAACCGAGAGGACAAACAACCAACTGTGAGTGACAAAACGTTTTACTTAACAACGTTTACAATTCTTTAATGAAGCATGATGTTCCATATGTGTAGTAAGCAATGTTATTTACATGCTTTATGAACCCTATTTCTTTATAAATAATTTGATTGTGCCAAAACTATGTTATATGCTCGAGGTTGACTAAGAATAATTTATGAGCTTGTATGTATGAGTTGCAAGGCATTCTATGCTTCATGTTTCTTAAATACGTTTGCAAGCTCTTGACTGTTGAGCACGTTTTAGTTAAATGATAAGTACCCTATGTACTGATACCTAAGGACAATGAGACGGTATCGAGATGAATATGTAATGATACCTAAGGACATTAAGACGATATCAGATGAATATGTAACGATACCTAAGAACATTGAGACGATATCGAGATAAGTGGGACCCTGATATATGAGGACTTCGATGACGTATCAGGGCAGCCCGGTGTATACTAGCCCTATGTGCACTCATGAGGGTTTATGATATTACAACGTTGAGAGTGTTGAGCCTGCTCCACCTGAACTAAGGATTTAAGGCTATTCTATTTTTTTGTTTAAATGAGCATGATACGTATGAACTACGTTTTAGATGAGAAGTACTTATGAACCCTGATTTAAAGTTTTATACCTATGAGATATTTTATGCAAAGAACTTTATTTATATTTAGGCAAGCGTGGTCTAGTACGAACGTTTTAGTAACACTGTCACTCACTAGACGTATGTCTAACGTTTTTCTTTAAAATCTTTTCTCTTATTTCCCATGTAGCAAACGGTATCCAGGAGCTTGACCTACCCTTGTGAAGTCTCTGCCGCGGATCCTCTTCTAGTTTGTAAATATTAGATTTTGAGTTAACTGGCATATTAGAGGGATGAGAAGTTTGGTTAGGGAAAAAGTCTTGTTGTGCGATCTTAGCAAATGACTATGTAACCTCTACACCTGTAAATATAAATATGTCAAAAAGGAATTTCTGTATGCTTGTAAAGTTGAAAAGCGAGATAAATATGAACTGTTTATCAGGTGTCCAGGCGTACAGGTTGAGTAAACACCTTGGGTTGCTTGTGTGTATGTTAATGTCAAGAATGTTATATAGATGAATGTATGTAACTCATGCTCTTCCCCAGATTTAAAAGGGTAATCTGGGGGAGGGTGTGACATTGACTGAGGATAATTCCTTTCATGCTACTAAGGTAGGGAGCTCTAGGGTTGTGTACCATGATGATGAGATGCGTTAGAGGGAGGTGAGTCACTTGTAAATGAGGTTTGTGAGCCTAAGAGAGGAATTGAGCGTAATTTTTATGAGGTAACCCAAGAAATTAACGTTGAGGTAGAAGAACCTAATGTTCCATCTCTAGAAAGTTTTTCCATTTGTGAGCTTTTCCTTCCTTATGAGCCTTGTCAATTAAAGTCACCAAGGAGTCAGTTTATAAGATTGAGGATGAAATTGTGCTTAATGTTGAGGAAGATACTCAAGAGATAAAGTTTAGGGTTGAAAAGCCAAATTCTTTATCCCTATAAAATCTTCATATTCATGAAAATTCTTTCCTTAGTTGTCATTAGCCTTGCAAATATTTTTCTAATTTTGAGTCTTTTTCTCTTAACTTTTCATATATGAAAAATAATAAAAATAATTTTCTGAATTCAGGTGCTCGTGAGAAGAGGGTAAGCCTACAAGACTTTGTAGGTTACATTTAGCGCTTCTTGGGAGGCAGCCATGATAAAGATGGCAAAATTTTTATGTGCCTTGATAAACAATCGTCCTTTATCGTCTAGCTTTGAAGACGTTAAATTTAGTGCTTATTATGAAGCAGCCCAAGTTTTACTGTTATTTCAATTATATCTTTTCTTGTATTTTTTTCCTTTAGTAAGTTGACTTCCATAACATTCATATTATCTTTTCTAGTCTGTCTTGCAGAATCTCATAAGCAACACAAAATACTCATTCCACCATCCTGTTCAATGGACTCCGGCACGCTCCCAGGCTTGTATCACTCTCTTTAGTGATTTTGCTCTTATTTTTCATGTATTGAGGACAATGCATCATTCTAAGTTTGAGGTGGGAGGCATACTTCGTACTTTTGTGTTTTCTTATCCTATCATGCATGTTAATTAGAAATTTATGGTTGTTATGCATGTTAATTTGAGTTGAAATTTTGAGTAAAATTTTTTCGATTTGAGATTTGAATTAGAATGGGAATGTTTTATGGTTGTGTGCTTTTGATGTTGATTGGCTATGATGAGACTTGAATATGCATGGTGAATGACTTATTGTGGAAATAGGATAGCATTATCTTGAGTTATGATCTATTTAAGTCCCTCTTGAGTCTCCCATATCTTGAGCACGTAGTCACTTTAATTTAGAAACTTTAACTTAGAAAATGATTAAGTTGAGTATATTTGGTTGTCACCTTAAAAGGCCCCACTGGTTAGAGAGTTGAATCGCATGATGGTTTGTAATGTTAGACTAAAGAGAAGAAAATATTATTTTGCCTTTAAAAAGAAAAAAAAATGTACACTTAAAGCATGAGTTTACTTGAATATCTTTTTGCATAGTAAAAAATTTGTTAAACTTGTAACATGTATGTATGGATGGGGTAAAAATTGGTGGTGATCTAAATGATTGGATGGAAGTAAAAACTTGTTAAACTTGTAACTTGTAACTAGGAAGTTCCTGTAACGGGAACCCAAAGTCTCAGCATGAAAATTCAGTTTAACAAATTTTTACTGTGCAAAAAAAAAAAAAACGGCTTCCTCAAAACTTAGTAAAGGATTAAGTTTAACTTAGAAAAGGATTAAGTTGAGTGTAACTTGTAACGGGAGCCCAGAGTCTCAACTTCATTATACATGGAATCTTATTAGATTCCTTTATAATAACGATAATTCAGCATGGGTTATTGGAGGTGATCAAAATAAGATTTTCAGAGATAGTGAGAAAATGGGAAGCGGCTTAAAGACTGGATTGACAAATTGCTAATTTTTAGACAGGTGCTTGACGATTGTGGGCTTTTTGATCTAGGATACCATAGAGGTTGTTTCACTTGGTGTCTTTGAGAATAAGGTAACTAGGTTAGTCTCCATTTAGACTGGTTTATTGGAAATTCATGTTTTGTTGGCATGTTTCCTGATTGTAGGGTTAATAATCTTCAATGGGTAAAATCAGACCATCACCCTATAGAACTTGCGCTGATTAGGGAGCGGAATGGGCTATGGAATGCTTATAGGAGACATTCTCACCCTTTTCGTTTTAATGAGCAGTGGATTCTTCATAATGAATGTCGAGATATTGCCTCTCAATGTGTTTCGGTCAAGCCTGGAGGAGCTGAAAGTTCTCTTTAAAAATGTCTTACAAGCTATACTCAGAGGCTCTCTAAATGGGGTGGGTTGGCTAATAATCAACTAAGGTAAAAAACTACAGAATATTCAAAGAACCTATGAGGGCCCTTCTCCAATAAACTACATAATCATATATGAATCGAAAGATCAACTGCATCGTTTGATTTTGGAAGAAGAAATTTATTAGTGACAGGGATCTAAAGCTGATTGGTTAAAATGGGGAGACAAGAACACCGCTTGGTTTCACCACAAGGTTTCTCAAAGAAGGAAGAGGAACGAAGTCAAAGGTATTCTAGATACAGATGAGTCTGGTAGGATCAAGCGTTAGAGGTTCAAAATATTTTTGTTGATTACTTTTAGAACTTATTACAAATTGATAATGCTAGTTTGGAGGTTCTAGATGAGGTTGTAAATGTTGTCCGCAGGAAAGTTACTGATGAAATGAATGCTCAGTTGTTATAACCATATACTCGAGATGAGATCATCTTGGCCTTAAAATAGTTTCACCTGACTAAGGTGTCAGGCTCAGATGGTTTTCCTCTTGTGTTCTATGAGAAATATTGGGACATTATTGGTGAGAAGACTATTAATGGGTGCCTGGACATTCTCAACCAACGGGTCTCCATAAAGGATTGGAATGATAGTCATATTGTGTTGATTCCTAAAGTTAAAAACCTAAAGGAGGTCTTCGATTATCGGCTAATCAACTTATGCAATGTCTCTTATAAGATCGTGACTAAGTTTATTGCAAACTGCTTAAAGCCTTTGCTCAATGATATCATTTTAGATTCTCAATCTGCTTTAGATAGGAGGTTTATTTCTGATAATGTAATCATTAGTCATGAATGTTTCCATACCTTGGCCTCTAAGAGGAAAGGGCGGCAAGGTCTCTCTACAATTAAACCGGATATGAGTAAAGCCTATATAGAGTGGAATGGGCCTTGCTTCGACGAATCATGTTAGTTATGGGTTTTCATGTGTCACGAATTGAGTTGATTATGAATTGTATCTCATCATAGACCTCTATATTATTGAGTGGTTCTTCATCGAGGCCATTCAGACCTACGAGGGGTATTCGTCAAGGGGATTCGCTTTCACCTTTTTTTTTGTACTGGGGGGCTGACAACTTTGCTTCAATCTGCATTATTTCAGGGGTCTCTTACATATTAACTTAGTTAGAGGATGCTCTCCTATTACCAATCTATTTTTCACATATGATAGTCTGATATTCCTGAAAGCGTTTTCCGAGGAAATTTGGGTTCTTAAGCAAATCTCGAAGAGATGTGCGTTGGCATCAAGAAAAAAGGTGAATATGTCCAAATCTAGTCTTTTCTCCTAATGTCATTTAGGAACGTAGAACCTTCTTGTAGGATTTTCTTCAGGTTCAGCTGGTAGACTCTTTTGATTACTATTTGGGCATATATGCTTCTTTTACTAGAAGGAAAAGTTGGGATCTGAGTCAGATCAAAGATAAACTGTGGAAAGCTTTGCAGGGTTGGAAAGGTCAATTGTTCTCCTATCCCAACTTATGTGATGGGTTGTTTTAGATTGTCTATAGTTTTTGTAAGGATTTGATGCACCTGCTGCCAAGTTCTGGTGGGGCTCTCATCCAGGTAGAAGGAGAATTCTTTGGACCTCTGAAACGCACCTAAATTGTGCGTTAATTACTCTTTAATTAGAAGTATTTTTGGTAGATTTAATGTGTTTGTTAGTAGATTTTAGGGTATAACGAAGAAAAATGAGTTTCAAAAGAAATGGAACCAAACTGAGTCAAACCCGAACAAAGATAGCTCAAAAACCCTAGAAAAACAGGGTAGTGTAGAGCAAGAACGTCGCTACGCTGCCCCTTTACGCTTAAGACCTGAGAAGACTTAAATTTGGCACACTCGAGAGCGTAGCTACACTCTTTGAGGGCGTAGCGACGCTGGGGCAGTGTAGCTACGCTAACCCACAACACAGCGCTACGGTGTGATAAAATTAGACCAGCCTTGCGATGCTCTTCCGTAGCGTAGCGACACTGGCTTTCCTTTTCCATTTAGGAGAAGTTTTTTGGAAATATTTTTCTATAAATTGAGTGGTTATCAACAGCTCTAATTATCAGATTTTGGAGTATTGGAGACCTAGAGAGAGTTTAGAGCAAAGTATGAAGATTCCATGATGCCGGAAGGTTCGAGGATCGTTGAAAGGCCAAATCCATCCGGAGATGAGCTTGGAAGCCAAATAAATTCTCTTCCCTCTCTCTATTCTTGGTTTATTTGTTGTATTTTGTTATTCTAATGTGGATTTTGTCCATGGAAGCCATGTTAGACTAAATTTCTCATAGTTTTAGGAGTAGATGAATTCTTAGGTTTAAATTATTGAACACTTGTTTCTTGAATGCTAATTTACATATATGCTTTCTAGCATTATTATTCTTAATACTTTTGAATGTTTAATCAATGTTTGAATGATTTCATGATTGGAATCTTGCTTGAACAAGTGAGTTTTAGATTAGATCATGCATGTTAGACTATCATTTAAAATCACATAAACTAGTTGGATAACGATAGAGATTGTTAACGAAGGGTCTTAATGCTTTGCTTAATCATCTGGTTTCAAGCGATTAGTAATCAGAGTTTAAGTAAAAGAAAATGTTGTTTTCGAAAGATTCAATCCGCATAAAAGACTTCTAGATCTAGGTGTTGTGTTAATTACTTCAAGAATTAAGCAATTGTGTTTAATAACACCTTTAATGTAATCTATTCCCTAAAGCGTCTCTTAGTTGATAATTTTCATATCTCGATCACTTTTATTTGCTTTCTTAGATTAGTTTATTCTAAGTGTCATTACGATTTGGTTCCCTAAATAAAATTGGAACGATCTCTGAATAGTTAAAAGATTAATCAATCTGATTCTTTGAAGACGATAGTCGGCTAAGGCCGTTTTAACTATATTATTACTCAACACGTGCACTTGCGACGTATCAAGTTTTTGGCACCGTTGTCGGGGATCAAATTTTTTATTTCTTCTTTTAATATTTAAGAGATTTTACTCATCTTAATTTAGGGGTGTATTAGTTTATTGTTGCTTTATTATTTTTTTAAATTTAATTTTGATCTCGAGCCTTTCCTTGGTTGATTTATTATGGTGTATGTATTTATGGAATTCAATAATTATATGTGGCCTTATAGGGAGTTTCAACCTGCCCTAGGTTCATCACCACCACTACCACTCTTTAATCCTCACCCATACCCTTCTAATTACCCTAGCCATGAATATGTGAGTTTTCCCTCTTATGAGTATGGTGTTATAATCCAACTCCTTTAGAGGAGAAACCTTCCCTAGAAGATTTGCTACAAGAGTATATCCTATAGAGTAAGGTGAAGAGGTTCATTAAAGAAGAGAGAGATAGGTCGGCTAGAGTAGAAACTCAAGTGGTAGAGAATGAGGCTGCCCTAAACTGCATATGCAATCAACTTAGTCTAATAGTTGATGCCATTAAGATCTTGAGTGAGGATGACTCTTTCGATGCCACTAGGATAGGGAGCCCTAGGATTGTATACCATGATGATGAAGATGAGTTAGAGGGAGGTGAATCACTTGAAGATGAGGTTTGTGAGCTTAAGAGAGGAATTGAGCCTGATTTATATGAGGTAACCCAAGAGATTAAAGTTGAGGTAGAAGAACCTAGTATGTCATCTCTAGAGAGGTTTCCCATTTGTGAGCCCTATCTCCCTTATGAGCCTTGTCAATTAAACTCAACCAAGGAGTCGATTTGTGATTAAGGATGAAATTGTGCTTAATGTTGAAGATATTCAAAAGATAAAGTTTGGGGTTGAAAAGCCAAATTCTTTATCCCTAGAACATCTTTCTATGAAAATTATTTCCTTAGTTATCATGAGTCTTGCAAATATTTTTCTGATTTTGAGTCTTTTTCTTTTAGCTTTCCATATATGAAAAATACCAAAAATAATTTCTGAATTTAGGTGCTCACGAGAAGAGGGTAAACCTACAAGACTTTGTAGGTTACATTGATTCAAGTAAGAAGGGCCCTAAAAAATGGGATAATTTTTATGTACCTTGATAAAGAATCTCTCTTGTCGTCTAACTTCGAAGACGTTAAATTTAGCGCTTCTTGAGAGGCAACCCAAGTTTTATTTGCTTTATTTTTATTTCAATTATTTTCTTTCTTGTATTTTTTTTCTTCTTTAGTAAGTTGGCTTCCATGACATTCTTAATATGTTTATAGTTTCTCTTGCAGAATTTCATAAGCAACACAAAATACTCATTCTGCCATCCTGTTTGGTGGACTCTCGCACGCTCCCAAACGTGTATCACTCCCTTTTGTGATTGTGCTCTTCTTTTTCATGCATTGAGGACAATGCATAATTTTAAGTTTGGGGTGGGAGGCGTCTTTCATACTTTTGTTTGATTTTATCCTACTATGCATGCTAAGTTGGTTTTAATGAATTCGTTATGCATGTTAATGTGAATTGAAATTTTGAAGATTTTTTTTTTTAATTTTGATCTTTAAATGATAATGGAAATAGTTCATGTTTCTGTATTTTGATCTTGATTGGCTATGATGAGAGCTGAATATACATGATGGACATTTATTGTGGAAATAGGAGAGCATTATCTTGAGCTATGATCTATTTAAGTCCCTCTTTGAATCTCCCATATTTTGAGCACATAGCCACTTTGATTTAGAAACTTTGACTTAGAAAAGGATTAAGTTGAGTGTATTTGGTTGTCACCTAGAAAGGCCCCACCGGTTAAAGAGTTGAAGTGCATGATAGTTTGTAATGTTAGACTAAGAGGAAAGAAAAGTTTATTTTTGTCTTGGAAAAGAAAACAAAAAGTGTACACTTAAAGCATGAGTTTACTTGAATATCTATTTGCACCAATTTTAAATTGATTAAACTTGTAACATTTATGTATGGATGGGGGTAAAAAGAGCTGCCTTTGCTGTGATCAGTTAGGACGCCTGGGAATTGACTAGGTACGAGTCCCTACAGTGAATGGTGAAAGCTAGTGCCCCTAGGTAAAAGAATACAAGTTTAAAAGGGCCCGATGAAATTGATACTTAAGGCACCTTAGTGGACATTAGTTTCTTGAAGTGTATGAATTCTTAATGATTGGTGCATGAGCTAGAGTAGGGGAAAAACTAGAGAAGCTCTCTTAAGTCCTACTTTGAGTTCTTGTTTTTTATTTAAAGGAGGCTTGCACACACACATGGGAGATGATTAGATTTGGCCTTCAAAGTTCATAATAATATAAATATGTTTGAATGTTTCCCTTTAAGTTCCTAATATGTTATTCTCTGAGGAATGAGTCAACAACACACTTATTTTGCATTTCCTATGATTTAGTTTTATGTTTGCTCGGGACTAGTAAATCTCTAAGTTTAGGTTGGTGAAACGCACCTAAATTTACGTTAATTACTCTTTAATTAGAAGTATTTTTGGTAGATTTAATGTGTTTTCTAGTGGATTTCAGGTTATAACGAAGAAAAATGAGTTTCGGAAGCAATGGAATCAAATCGAATCAAAGCCGAACAAACATAGCTAAAAAACCCTAGAAAAATGGGGCAGCATAGAGCAAGAGCGTCGCTACGCTGCCCCTTTACGCTCAAGACCCGAGAGGACTTAAATTTGGCCCACTCGAGAGGCGTAGCTACGTTTCTTGAAGACGTAGCGACGCTGGGGCTGTGTAGCTATGCTAACCCTCAGCACAGCGCTACGCTGTGATAAAATTAGATCAGCATCGCAGACGCTGACTTTCCTTTTCCATTGAGGAGAAGTTTTTTGGAAATCTTTTTCTATAAATTGGGAGGTTCTCAGTAGCCCTAATTATTAAATTTTTTGAGTATTGGAAACCTGGAGAGAGAGTTTAAAGCAAAGTATGAAGATTTCATGATGCCGAAAGGTTCGAGGATCGTTGGAAGGCCAAATCCATTCCGGAGATGAGCTTGGAAGCCAGATAACTTCTCTTTCCTTTCTCTATTCTTGGTTTATTTGTTGTATTTTATTATTCTAATGTGGATTTTGTCTATGGAAGCCATGTTAAGCTAAATTTCTCATAGTTTTAGGGGTAGATGAATTCTTAGGTTTCAATTGTTGAACACTTGCTTCTTGAATGTTAATTTACATATACACTTTCTAGCATGACCATTCTTAATACTTTTGAATGTTTGATCAATGTTTGTGATTTCATGATTTAGAATATTGCTTGAACAAGTGAGTTTTAGATTAGATCATGCATGTTAGACTATCATTTGAAATCACATAAAGTAGTTGTATAACGATAGAGATTGTTAACGAAGGGTCTTAATGCTTTGCATAATTATCTAGTTTCAAGCGATTAGTAGTTAGGGTTTAAGTAAACGAAAAGATTGTTTTCAATCCAGATAAAAGACTTCTAGATCTAATAACACATTTGATGTAATCATTCCCTAAAGCGTCCCTTAGTTGATAATTTCCATATCTCGATCACTTTTATATGCTTTCTTAGATTAGTTTATTCTAAGTGTCATTACGATTCGGTCCCCTAAATAAAATTGTAACGATCTCTAAATAGTTAAAAGATTAATCAATTTGATTCCCTGAGGATGATACTCGGCCAAGGCCGTTTTAACTATTATTACTTGACACGTGCACTTGCGACGTATCAACCTCCTGGGAGAACCACTGTCTATCTAGGGAGGAAGGAAGGCTTAATTGCAAAGACTTGGTGGCTTTCAATCAGGCTCTTTTAGCATAGTTTTCTTGGAGAGTTCCTTGTAATCCTCAACTGCTCCTGTATAAGATTTTGAAAGGAAAATATTTCCCTCATCGGATGTCCTTGATGCGAAGTCAAGGCGAATAGCTCGTTTTTCTGGAAAGGTTTTATCTGGGGTCTGAACTTGTTGAAAAGTGGTATTTGGAAGGAGGTCGGAATGGGAAAATTGTTGTAGTTTATGCCCTAAATTCGTAGTCTGTGAATTATATACAAATTACTAAATAAATAAAGTGTTATTTATTATTTGCATAACTCAAATCCAATAAACTAAGATCCAAGGTTCTTTAATGAAACTTAAACAGTATGTGGTCGACATACAAGTGGATCGTGTTCAAGTAATAACCTCAAAGGTTTATAGTATATGGATAAGATTGGGTGTCTTATCCTGGTAATACTATGGATACAACTCACTTTGTAATCGTTACAAATGATTTGATCCAAGTCGTTCATGTAGAGACATGCGAATGGGAGTATCTTATACAATGAGATTGTATAAGACCAAACCACGAAATATATAATTTCACATTGTTACATTGTTAATTGAAGAGATTAATATTTCAAACGATGACCATGTAACTTAATCTCAATCTTGAGTGAGTTATGAACTCCTGCTCATGAGGGTCGTCCTTTGATTTGTATGGGTGAGAGTGGTCTTAGTTGCCAACTCAATATACCTACCATGTTGGGGAGGATACCAAATGGGGAGCTGGGAACATAGCTACACAAGATAGAATTCACTCCTTCTTGCCTTTAGGGTAAGTAGACAAGTTGTTCTTGTAAGTGTTGACTCTGGGACTTTAACAATGACGCCTCACACTCTCCCTGGCCCAAAGAAATTTTTCTTATGGTTGGACCATATACAGATTGTTCATTAGAGGATCAGTGGTACTTAAGGAGCAAGAAGTAATTACATTAGTAAATCGGTAATTTGACTCAGCTGTAACTACGAACAACTTGTGAAGGGTTGACTTATATGTAATGGTTAAATCAATGGACACATAAATATTCCACAGTTCATAAGAGTGCAAATATAGGTCTCTTGTGGAATACCTTATAGTTAATGTAGGTTAATTAATTTAATTAATTAATCTCGAATCATTGGAGCTTATAACTGTAGGTCCATTAGATCCTTCTGCTAGCTCACAACGGGTTAAACAAGGATATTTAGTGTTGAATGAATTTGAGATGATCAAATCATTTTAAGGGAATTTATATGTATATATATTTCTTCTGGACTTTTGCAGCAGTGGTTGCCCTTTTTGCTGCTTCGCTATCAGCGACCCCACTTCTACTAAGTACCTTCCCTCGTGATTGTCTAACTGGTAGGAACGGTCGGGTGTTCCAATTTTTTTGTTGTCAGCAATCCTATTTCTGCTAGGTACCTTCCCTTGTGGATGCGTAACTTGCAGGAACGGTTGGGCATTCCAGCTTTGCCGTTGATAGCTTCGTCGTCAGCGACCCCACTTCTGCTTGGTACCTTCCCTTGTCGTTGCATAACCTGAAGGATCGGTCGGGTGTTCCAGATTTGTCGTCAGCGATCCCACTTCTGCTACGTACCTTCCCTTGTGGATGCGTAAATTGTAGGAACGGTCGGACATTCCAACTTTGCCGTTGATAGCCGTCGCTGTCAGCAACCCCACTTCTGCTTGGTAGCTTCCTTTCAGGTTGCATAACATGCGGGAACGGTCTGATGTTCCAGATTTACCATCAACGACTCACTTCTGCTAGGTACCTTCCCTTGTGGATGCGTGACTTGCAGGAAGTGTCGGACATTCCAACTTTGTCATTGATAGCTTCACCTTCAGTGACCCCACTTCTGCTTGGTTCCTTCCCTTGTGGGTTCGTAACCTGCAGGAACGGTGGGGCGTTCCAAATTTTTCGTCAGTGATCCCACTTCTGCTAGGTACCTTCCCTTGTGGATGTGTAAATTGCAGGAACGGTCGGGACTTCCAGCTTTGTCGTTGATAGTTTCGTCGTCAGCGACCCCACTTCCGCTTGGTACCTTCCCTTATGGTTGTGTAACCTGCAGGAACGGTCGGGCGTTCCAGCTTCGCCGTCAGCGACCCCACTTCTACTAGGTAGCTTCCCTTGTGGTTGCGTAACCTGTTGGGGGCTTCAGCAACGCGGGCCGTCGTATTTGATGTCCTTATTTATTTTAGCAACTTTATATTTTTTCACCATCATCGTTTTTTTAACTTGGTAACTGACCATTTTTTTTGCAGAAACATTCCCTTATTTTTTTTTACCATGGTGTACTTCACAGAACATCTTTATTCGACGGACAAGTGCTTAATCATCCTGAATGATGAGGACCAACCTCTAGAGAGTGGAATCATTCTTCCTGTGAAGGAGGCAATATACAGGGATATTATGGACTCCCCCCTCCTCTAGACAATGATTTCTTCCGTCTAGGTGGTCTAAGAGCGACCTGTGGGTCCAAATACATCGCCAACAATCCGGTCTCTTGAATCTCCCATTCATAGCAAAACTCCAAATGAAGACCTCGAACCTATGTTAGGTTTTCGAATTATAGACAACGAAGAAGTTCGTTGGGGCACCGCACTAAAGGTTCAAGGAGAATTCTTCTATATTCCCCATTATTGGGAATGGTTAGAGATCGTCGTTGCTCGAAATACGACAATACTTAAGAGAGCTCGCTTGTTCGATGATGTGATTGTTTCTCTGTATACCTATGATCGCAACAGCGATATTATCCGGGCCTTCTGCGATGCTTGGTATCCCTCAACAAATACTCTCCACACCTCATCTGGAGAGATGCCCATTTCTTTATGGGACTTATGGATACTAGTGGGACTTCCTATTAAGGGCAGATTCTATGATGAAAGCATTCCCAACCGTAAGGATTTATTAGGGCCATCTGAAAAAAAATATTCGAAGAGTTGTGAACATTTGTTTTCTGCATATCGTCACATTGCTTCCTAACACATGGATCACTCCCAAATCCTTGTGAGTGCATGGATCTCTTTTTGGGTCACACAATCTGAGTTAAAGTATCCAAAGCCACCAGCTCGAAGGTCAAAGAAAACTTCTTGCCCATGCTCGACTCATAACCCAAACGGAGCTCCCCTCAAATACCTTGAGTCGTCTGAAGCTTAAATTATTCAGCGGACTGAACGTCGCAGATGAATTCAAGGATAAGACCTATTTAGCCGCTTTTCTTTCCTGTTGGTTGTGCGTCTTCATGTTCCCTGACAAGCAAACCTCTCTTCGTCTAGAAGTCTTTAAAACTGCTAGCTTTATGGCTGATGGTTATACCTTTAGCCTTGTTATCCCCGTTCTAGCTAATATTTACAGCGGTCTACGATATGTTCATAATGCTTCTCCCAGTGCAAGCTATTCGAATGCATGCTTTCCCCTACATTATGTCCATGGATGGTTGGCCCTTTACTTCAATACACATTATAAGGTTCCAGTGGATGTTAGGGGTCCACTGATGGTTGGGTTTTCTGGCGAAGGTGGAGCCCGATACTAAACTAATTTTGAGGCTCGTGTGCACATCCATAAGAGCAAATATGTGTCCTAGCATGCATGCCTTCAAACAAAGAATAAAGACAAACTTTTAAACGATGATGGAAAACTGATTTATTGGCTTTCGTCATTCTTCATTAGTATTTGATCTTGCTTCCTATCCTCTCGATGTGGGTCTTCCATGGTCATTGAAGCCTCTAGTCCTTGTCGTTTTAGCCAGCAGCTTGGATTTTACCAAGATGTGTCGTTTGACCTGGACAAAAGAATCCCTAAAGCCAACTTTACCAATGTACTACGTCATTGGATGATATGCGTCCGTGAGAACACCCAATCCCAAGTATTTCTTCCAGTACGTCCTTAGATCCATACACCCACACAGCTTCAGAGTATAAGAGTTGGTGGCTAGCAAAACATGGGAATTATCTTAAGGAAGGGATACAACATTTGGCAGGTAGTTCCCCTCCCCTTGCTATTAAGCCCAAAGCCCTCAAGAACGATGGGAATGACTACGAAGATAATAATATCTGTACATTTGAAGCTGGAGAACCTATTGTTGGGCACATTGAAGAAGGTACACCACATTTAGTCGACAATTCATTTCCTCTTACAAAGCCTGAACCCCCGAAGAAAGCTGAAATTGACCATGGAGGTAAAAAGATCCGCATGTTTAAAATCAGCAGATGCTCTTTTTGGGCATACTGAAGAAAGCCAAAGTTGTAATGAGGATCGTCATTGGAAGAGATCTAAGAAACTTGATAAACAACCCCTCTGTGATGAAGAATTTTTTTATGGGGGTTCAAGCGCTTCACAGTTCCTTGAAATCACTACTCCTCTAGTTAGCAGAGTGATTAAAGAAACTCCTAAGCGAGTGAAGAAGTCAACGCTATTGACGTCTTTGAGGTTTCTAATACATGTGTTGACAACGTAATTTCTGACTTTCGACGCCAAACTGCTTCGACCATGTGGGATAGCTTGCTTAAGAAAATCATACGTACTCCATTCGAAAAGGTCCCTCACCTTGAAGGGGAAACTCGCAAGATATTCGAGGCAATTTCTGAATTTAGTGGCGCTAACCTTCCCCCTCTTGAAAGACTCGTAGACGAATATTTTCAATTGGTAGAGAAGTATAACCAGCTTCAATCATCATTCTCCTTCCGACTGACTTCGACCAATAAAAGTCGTCAACTGGAGGAAGCCAAATTTAGCCTGGAGAAGATATTATATGATGAAAGCAGTACACTTGCTAAGAATAATGCACTTCTAGAGAGTGATTCTTGAGCATTTCGAGAAGAGGAAGAGTTGACGGCCAAGTTGGAGGCAATCAAAACCAAACGAGGGGAAATTTCCAAGTTAATTTTTGAGAGCGACGATCTTTTAAATCAACATAAACTTGAAGCCTCGAAAATGCGAGAGACCATAAGTAGTATTGAAAGTGCTCCTGCTCTCTCTAACAAAGATATCAAAGCTTTAGAGGTATTACTTGGAATGCTAGAGGCAACGCAACAGGAACTCGAGCACTACAATTGGGTGCCATGATCTGGCTTTATCTACTTCGTTTAATCGTGCACACGTCCATCGTAGATGCTTCAAGAGTTTTATGATCCTTGGGTTGTTTGTTTTTTTTTTCTTTTTTTTATTGCCAGATTCGTTTATTGTCAATAATATTTCTTGTTACACGGAATAATAAATTTTATTTTAATGATAACTTGACTGAACTTAAAGTTTTCTTCAAGCTAGCTACGTACCCTAATATAATGTATAGGGATCAAGTCATAACATAGTTCAACTAGTATTTATTATTATTATTATTTGTCATTCACCTTTTAAGCTCATGTGGGTCAGGAGCACCATGCAGTTTAGGCTCTTGCGATAAGGAGCACTTTGCATGGTTATCAAGCATAAAATTTCTTAAGAAATTTGCCGTTGATGGGGCCAATTCTTAATCCATCCTGATCGACGATCTTGTATGCTCCATTTGGATAAACTTCTTTGACGATATAGGGTCCATCCCACTTAGTAGTGAACTTATTTCCTAATGTCTGGTCATGATGATTGGTCTTCTTACAGCAAGTACTAGATCACCAATCTGAAATGACCAGGCTTCATGTGCTTATTAAAGGCTTTGGCCATTCATGCTTGGTAACACTCCAATGCCTGCTGAGCCTCTAACCATTTTTCGTCGAGTGCTTCTAACTCCTGAAGATGTAACTTGACATTATCTTCCGTAGTCAGACCCTTTTGAACTTCCATCCTTAGTGACAGAATTTCTCTTTATAGTGGGAGAACATCTTCTACTCCATAAACAAGAGAATATGGCGTAACTCCTGTAGGAGTAAGATGAGTCATTCGATAAGCCCATCGTGCTTCACCAATCTTCCCTTGCCAATCTCTCTTTGACTTAGAGACAATTTATTTTCAGTAGGTTGCACAACGTTTTGTTGAAAGCTTCTGCCAGCCCATTTGCAACGGCGTTGTACATGGACGACTTATACTGCTTGAATTTGAACTTTTCACACAATTTATCTATCAGGCTATTAGAAAATTATATTTCATTATCCGTCACAATTCGGTGAGGAATCTCGTACCGGTAGATAATGTAAGTTCGGATAAAGTCTGCTACATTTTCTTTCTTAGCTTCTCTCAGCGCAATGGCCTTAGCCCACTTTGAAAAGTAATCTATCCTTGCGATGATGTAAGAATGTTCTGCTGACGACTTGGATGTTGTATGACCAACAAGATCAAGTCCTCAAGCTTCAAAAGGCCATAAAGCCATAGTTGGATGTAGAAGTTCTGGTGGTTGATGTATGAAGTTTGCATGGTATTGACAAGCTTCACACTTCTTCGCATAGTCCATGGAATCTTGGATCATCTTCTGCCAATAGTATCCCATCCTCTTTAGCTGGAATTGGAGTTTTGGTCCAAATTGATGTGCACCACAGACGCCTGAATGTGCCTCCTCTAGCGCTTTTATTAACTCTTCTTTTCCAAAGCATCGAAGAAAGAGCCCTTCCAGGGAACGACAATAAAAGGTCCCCTTGTAGTAAATGAAGTGTGCTGCTCTCCTTCGCACCTCAGTTCTACGACGGAGATCCGTTGGAAGTTTACCATGCTCAAGATAATCTATGATGGGTTGGCACCAGTCTTCTTCGTCAATCAAATAGACTGATGTCAGGTTCATTTGTTCGCATTCAGTTTCAATCGACGGTATAATCCACCTTTGAAAAAGTGATATGCTTAAAGTTTCATCGTCCAGAACCGTCAAGACAGTAGCCAGATTTGCCAAAGCATCAGCCTTCTTGTTTTCTAACCTTGGTACATGCTCAAGCATCATGCTGTCGAACTTTTCCAGCAACTGCCTGGCATAGGTGAAGTAAGACTTCAAATCTTGATGCTTCACATCATACTGGAGCAAGAGTTGACCAATTATCAACTTCGAATTGCCATAAACTTCTATGTACGATATTCCCATTTCTAATGCCATTTGGAGGCCAATTATTAGAGCTTGATATTCAGCGACATTATTTGAGCATAATTCACCAAATGTAAAGCTGTAAGGCAACATATGTCTTTCAGGTGAGATGAGGACCATGTTTGCCCTCGCGCTGCACCATCGAAGTACATGGTCCAAGGCTCCGTAATTTCAACCAAGAAAACTTCCTCCTCAGGTAAGTCTTCACATAACTTCCAATCTGATGGAATTGCGTGATTTGCTAAGAAGTCAACCAATGCTTATCCTTTAATCGCCTTTTGTGGCACATACACAATGTCATATTGCTGAAGCAGAATTGCTCATTTGGCCAACACCCAGAGATGATCGGCCTAGATAGGACATACTTGATGGGCTCAACTTTCGCAACTAGGTGAAACGTGAAAGCATGCATGTAGTGCCTCAACTTATCTATTGCAAAGAAAAGCGCAAGACACATTTTCTCAATAGGGGAATAATTGATTTCAGCTCCAGTTAGGGTCCTACTTAGATAGTAGAGAGCACGCTCCTTCCCTTTCTCTCCTTCTTGCGCCAACAATGCCCTGAACGATTTTTCTTGCAATGTACAATATCAATGGCTTGCCTGCTAAGGGAGCGCCTAGGACAGGGGGATTAAGCAAGTATTTCTTTATGCTGTAAAAAGCATTTTGACAAGCCTCAACCCACTCAAAGCTTTCACTTTTTCTCGTCAACTTCTGAAAAGGTTGGCATCGACCAGCGAGGTTGGAAATAAATCTCCATATGTAAGTCAAACGACCGTGGAGACTTCTCAACTCATGTAGATTTCTTGGCCTCAACATCTTCTGAATAGCATCTATCTTGGATTGGTCTATCTCAATACCCTGATGCCTTATAATGAAACCCAGAAACTTTCCTGAGATTACGCCGGATGCACACTTGAGAGGGTTCATCCTTAACTGATATTTTTGCAAGCTTTTAAATCTCTTTGATGGTCTTGTCGCTTCTTGGACTTAACCACGAGATCATCAACATAGCATTTGACATCTTTGTGCAACATATCATCAAACACTTTTTGCATGGCGCATTGGTAAGTAGCACCAGCATTCTAAGGGCATCACCTTGCAGTAGTATATTTCTTCCGGGGTTCGAAAAGCTGTCATTTCCTCATCTACGAGAGCCATCCATATTTGATTATATCTGGACAACCCATCCATAAAGGATAAGGCCTCGTGCCCAGTAGTTGCGTCAACCATGATTTCCGTGATAGGTAATAGAAAGTCATCATTTGGGCATGCATTATTCAAGTCATGAAAGTCTACGCATACGCGAAGCTATCCGTTCTTCATTCTAACAGGAATAATGTTGGCTATCCACGTTGGATAATTGACTTCATGAATGAACCCTGCTCCAATCAACTTATTGACTTCTGCTTCAATTTGGGGGGATAAGTGTTAGGTTTTATGCGCTAAAACTCGTAGATAGTAAATGTTGTATTTTGACCGTCATTAATAAATGGTTATTCATTATTATTCAATAAATGTTATTGATTATTTTATCTTATTTTAATAACCCTAAAATCCAATAAACTAATATCCTACGCTGTTTTATGAGTCTTAAACAATATGTAGAGACATATAGAGATCAATGTTCAAGTTACAGCCTAAAGGGTCTATAGTATAAGGATAGGGTTGGGTACCTTATCTTGGTAACACTATGGATATGGCCCACTTTGTATTTGATACAAACGCAATGATCCAATGCGTTCGCGTAGGAGACATGCGAGTTGGGGTATCCTATGCAATGAGTTTGCATCAGACTGGACCACGAAATAGTAACCACTAGGTATAACTCCGTTGACTGGTTAGGTTTCTATTTCAATAGGTTGACCTAGGCAACTTAGTCTTAATCTTGAGTATATTATGAACTCCTGTTCACGAGGGATTATCCTTTGATTTGTATGGGTGAGAGTGACCCGTTTGCCGACTCGATATGCCTACCATTTTGGGGACAAGACTGAGTGGGGAGCTGGGAACATAATTATACAAGATGGATTTCACTCCTTCCCGACTTTAGGGTAAGTAGATAAGTGTTCCCTTAAGTGGTGTCTCCGGGACTTAAACAAAGACCCTACCCTCTCACTCGCCCGAGAGGGGTTTTTATTTGATGGTTGGACCATAAATAGGTTGTTCATTAGAGGAGCACTAGTACTTAAGGATTTAGAAGTAACCCAGGGGTATAACGGTAATTTGACCCAGCTGGTGTTACGAACACTTGTGAAGGACTAACTTGCTGTTATTGGTCTATATCCGTGGACACAGAAATATATCTACAGTGAGAATAGTGCAGTTGTGGGTCTTTAGTGGAGTGTACCCACAGTTAACGAATATTGATTAATGTCGTTAATGAGTTTAGCCCATTAATCTCATATCGTTGGAGCTTCTTATCTGTAGGTCCATTAGGTCTCCTTCCTAGCTCATAAAGAATATTGAGGAAATTTATTCTTGGATGAAATTTGAAAAGTTCAAATTTTCTAAGGGAAAAGTATAATGTATAATGATACATTATAATATAAAGTTTATTTTACAAATTAAACTTTATAGTATAAATATAATTTTGGATATGATTCAAAGTTAATTTGTAAGAGAATTAAATATTTGAAATTGTTCAAATATTATTTTAATATGAATTAGATTTATATTAAAACTATAGGTTAAATTAGTGAACATTAGATGTACATTAAAACTATAGGTTATGAGAGAAATGTATTTGAATTTGATTCAAATGCAAGTTAAAATTAAATATTTGATATTTAATTTGGTAATTAATTAATTGGAGAATTAATTAGTTATTTAATTTAATCTAATTTAATTAAATTTGATTTAATTAAATTAATTGAATTAAAACTATAGGTTATGTGAGAGATGTTCATTTAAATCATATTTAAATGAATTGGTTAATTAACATTTAATTAATTATTAATTATTAATTTAATTAATTAATTAATATTAAATAAGATTTAATATTGTTGTAACTCCCACGTATGGGAGTTACTTAATACGTGGGATAACACCCACGTTTCCCATTTTCTCTCGCTTCCTGATATAGTGTAACGGAAAAAAAAATTAAATCGTTCGTTCTCTCTCAAAAATCCTCTCATAAAAGTTCTGTGCAATTTTCTCTTGCCAAAAAGGTTCCCACAAACCTTTTCTCAACGTTTAGAGAAAAGGAATGACTCCAAGTGGTGGTGATCCAACGTAAGTTTTTTTTCTCTGTATTTTTGTTTTCAATATGCTTAACCTATTTATTTAGATTTATTTTACCAATGTATAAGTATTTCAAAATTTTAAAATTATTTTTAAGTTAGGGTTCTGATATGTTTCCGCTGCGCTAGGGTTTTAATCCCAGCAATAAGCTCTGGCCGAAAGCGTTGTTGAGCCTGTTTGACAGGTTGGTACCCTTGTTTGATTACGGGATGATGGACTGCTACTTTTGGATCAAGTGCTGACATTTTTTTGTATGACCACGTAAAAATGTCCCGGTATTCGGCGAGAAAGCTCATATATTCGCCCTCCTCTTCACTTGAGAGAGACGCACTAATGAAAGTTGGGCGCAGTTCCTTTACTGTGTCGAGATTCACTTCTTTGAGTTGATCTACTATGGATTGACCACCATCCTCAAGCGTGAGTGGGGCATCTCCATATCTTCTTCGGGCATTTGGCTCTCCAACTATTCGATGACGGTGATGTGATGACATGAAGTTTCGCCTTCTTCCTGTTCTAAGCTTTCACTTTCGGGCTTGGTAAAAACAACGTCACGTCTTTTCACCTTTAAAGAGCCTTCACTTATATTGAGGGTGATGAAAATTTTTCTTTTCATTCGTGAAGGAACAGCACTACGAATTTCTCCTCCATCCTTTGTCTCACAAGGCGGCTTCTCATCTGAATGATTCTTGGCATCCTCATGCTTTATGTGGCGCCAAATTGACGTGCGAGATTTTCCTCCACTCTTCTTTGTAGTTATATTGGGAGGGTCGCTGTGAATCTCCTCTTTATCTGTTGCTTCACAAGGCAACTTTTTGCTATAGCGATTCTCTACACCTTCACGCTTAAGACAATTGAAAATTGACATGCGAGGTGTTTCTTCATTTTTCTTCGCAAGCACACTTAATCTTTCAAATGTCAAACGTCAAGTTATCACTAGGGAATGACGAATGTCTTCTTCCCCCTCAGAAGGCATCACTGGGGAATGACGAGCGTCAGCCAAGGCTGGGCGTTGGGTGCTGACTTTCTTCTTCTGTTTCCGTCATGCTTAGCCTTTCAAAGACTAAAGCACGTGCGACAGGCGGTTGAATGCGATTGAAGACAAAGGTCCTTTGACCATTGTTTTCTCCTTCTTCAGAGTTATCAACCTATTTGACCCTTATGTGCTTGTTGTCAGTCACTTTTGCCTTCCGCTTTCTAGTTATGGGATCCGGCTCGGGAGACTTATATCTAAGTTCTTTCATTGAGGCAGGTATAACATACTCTTCTTGCAAAAACTTCTTATGGGACGGAGAAAGTTTAGGTTGCTCATAAATTTTCAGGCTCTTGAATTCAGTGTGAGTTGTGAAGTCATAGCATGCTTTTGCGTGCAGTTTATAAGCCTTCGAGTCGAATCCATCTTTCGTTTGTTTTTCAGGCAAGTCTACTTTTGTCAGGTCCATGTTTGGTTTGTGAATTTCTTGTTTTCTTATTTTTGTAAGAGGCGTAACAAAACTTTCTTTTAAGCTCTCCACATCACCGACCTTCAAGCCCCTTGAGCATTCTGCGAATGGTGACTCGTCTTTCCTGCGTCTCGACAAAGGAACATAATGCAAGATTGGAGAACTTGGAGCTTTCTCATCTTCTAAAGTTTTAGTCTTCGCCGAGCTAGTAGATGCCTTACCCTTTTGAGAGTCAGAAGTATTGGCCCCTTCTCTTGGTTCTTTTCTTACATCTATTGGTGGCTTTGACTAGGATTTATCCTCCCCTTTTATTAGAGGAATCTCCACAGGCATAACTTCACTGACATTATCGGTCTTTAAGTAAAACTTCGCATATGCGAAGTGGGACTTAGCTTCTGAGAATGGGTTGGAGTCTGCTTCAACCTTCTTAATGCCATCCTGGTAAAACTTGAAGCATTGATGGAGTGTAGAAGTTATAACTCCATTTCCATGAATCCATGGGCGCTCCAACAACAATTTATAAGTGGTCCTCTAATCTATGACATGGAACAACGTGTTGGCCTTCAAGTCACCAATAATGAGTTCCAAGTGTATCATGCCGATTGCTCTTTGACTACCTTGGTTGAAGCCATGAATCACCAACTTGTTGTTTTCTAGTTCTTCTATTGAAATGCCCAATTGCTTCATAGTCGACCTAGGCATAATGTTAACAGCTGATCCATCGTCAATGAGAATTCGATCAACCATTTTTTCTCGCATGTATCCTGAGACAAACAGGGGCCTGTTATGAGGCTTTGATCCCAACAATAGGTCTTCATCTAAAAAGCCTATGGATGTACAACAAGAAGCGCATGTACGCGTCATGGAGGTAAAGACACTTGAACTTGATGAACTTGATGCACCTGAGTCTAGCAATGCATCAATAAGGGTGGTCTTAGCTTCCTGAGGGAGCGATAACAAGTCATCTATGCTGAACGATGGCAAGTCTTTTGATTCTATCACCGTCTCCAACGAACTTGAGGGGATATCCTCACTTTTTGCTGTGTAGACAACATGGCACGCGACAACTTCTAGTACTTCCTTTGGATGATTATAAAGGAAGTTTCTTGGAAGGAATTATGCCAGAGTTACTGGTCGTCGAGGTTGAGGAAAATCCTCATTCTCCTCCTTGACAGGCTTAGACTTCCACGTTTTTTCTTTGCTTTTTTTTTTTTAATCTTGCTTCCTCTTCTGTAATCTCGACGGAAGTGCAACTCTTTTTGGGTGGAGCTCGACTTTCTTTTCTTTCGACGAGTCACAAGGATCCACCCTTCATTGTCATCTTCAATAGGCTTATCTTTGCTTTGGAGTCTGTCATTATGATCTCTTGTTCGAACCGAACAAATATAGGCTTAAAGGTCCCAAATTGGATCAAGTTTTCTCTTTGATCATAAAACAGTGCTGATGGTGGAACGCTTGAAGTCATTGCCACCAAAGCATGATTCGTCTGAGCTATCTCATCCAGATCTAGCTCTATCTTCTTTTCCCGAGCCAACCAAATAATTAGTTCTTTCAATACAAAGCACTTTTCAATTGGGTGGCTAACGACCCGTTGATATTTGCAGTAGTTGGGGTCAATTGACTTTCCCTAACTGCTCCAGCCACTTGCACTCTGGCAGTTGAATGAGCTTTTTCTCCAACAGCTATTCTAGCATGTCTGCAACGTCAAAGTCAGGGAATGGATAGACCTTTTCCTGCCTCTCCTTTAGAGTTAGGCACCACCGCTCGCCTCCATCATCTTTCTTTGCAGCTCTTGACTCTTTTCCTTTGGAGGAAAATTTTATTGGGGTCGTATTGACGACCATAGATTCTTTTATCTCTTCACAGTTTTCTCAATGTCTTTTATCTCTTTCTTATCTTTCTTTTCTGGGACCAGGAAGCCTTTGTTCCTCTGTTGGCAATGCTCAACTCCATATCATGAGAGCGAGTCGCTAATTCTTCAAACGTGCAGGATTTTATCCCCTGCAGAATATAAAGGAGTTCCCAGTGCATGTCTTGGGTGCACATCTCCACTGAAGATAATTTAAGGAGTCGGTCCTTGTAGTCAAGACTTAGAGCTCTCCACCCATTAATGTAGTCGATGACTGGCTCTCCTTTTTGCTGCTTGGCGTTTGTAAGCTCCATTATGCTAACAGTCTGCCTAGTACTGTAAAAGCGGTTTAAGAACTCCCTTTCTAGCTGCTCCCAGCTGTCGATCACCTCTGGCTCCAGATCGGTGTACCGATCGAAAGCATTTCCTTTCAAGGTACGGACGAACTACTTGACTAGTAGATCTCCTCTAATTCCTACTGTTGTGGTTCTATGGTTATGCAAATGTATGATCAGATATGCTCAAATGAGTGTACACAAATGTCAAGTCTTTCTCAATACTAGCCCAAGTATAAACTAATATTAAATTTGTTTATTGGGGGTTATTCTTATTATTGTTGTGGGGGTTCACCTTTGTTTAAAGGGGAGTTCTCAAACGTGATTGAGGTAGTTCTCTTTATCATCTGATCTCAACCGTCCTTTCTGTTTCGAATGGGCGAATTTCAAATGATGAAAGTAGAAGATGTTGTTCTTCCTTACTGTGAAGAAGGTCGTTGACTCTTACACCACGGAAAAGTCAGCTATCCCAAAAGAAGATCCAACTAAAAACAAATTAAGGATGCTGCTAATTGGGAGGCAAAAGATTTCTTATGCAGAAATTTTATTTTAAATGGTTTGACTGGCAATCTCTATGATTACAACAACTCAAAAAAGACAGCAATAGAAGTATGAGATGCCCTACTGTTGTGTGTGTAATGGTTATGCTAAATGTATGCTCAGTTGTGTGCTACTTATCATGCACAAATATAAATTTTTTTTCTCAATATCAGCCTAAATATAAACTAATACTAAGATTTCTCGGTGAGAAACGAGGTCGAACATGAGAATTTGTAGCTAGTAAGCTGAATGAAAAGTTTAACTTGCGAAAGTTTCTAAAATAGAATGAAATGTTGGTGATAAATGTTAAATAATGAAGTAAAGAAAGATGTACAACTAGTAAGCTGGGAATCAGTGAGATGGTTTTGCAAACATAGAAGTTTTGGTTTATCAAATGGAGAAAATAGGGTTGGAGAAAATCCTTCATCAATCGGTTGAGTTCTTGCTTAGTTTCATAGATCGTGCTCCTAAAATCGAGTAGTTCTTACCTCTCGATAGATGTGTCACATAAATCATATGTCTATGATGCATGCTTGTTTAGTTGAGCTTAAGATGTTTCCTATGTCTAGGTTTAGTTCTTAGTTACAAAGATGAGATCCATAGTTGCTTGCTCTTTCAAATAGTTAACTATTTCTACTTAAATCAAGTTGTCAAGTGGATTCAAGCAATGAAGAGTAAAATACATCAATGTAAACAAACTAGAAACTAAGCTTAAACTCTTAAAGTTGATAAATGTTTTTCTCCAACCCTTCAAGTGATTTAGCTACTCAAACTTGTTTGTGAAATGAACATGAAGATGGAAGGCAAGAAGTGATACATGATGTAAGAAATATATTAATCGAAATGATAATTTAGTTCATACAAAGTACAAGGCAGCCAAATACATTTAAAAGATACAAAAGATAGAATGGAAAGTTAAAGAGATGGAGCTAGCGGTGACAGTGTCTTGCTCACCGACAAAGATGATGGCTTCTGTTGTCTGCTTACGTTGGGGAAGAAGAGGCAATGGAAGTTCCACTCTCTTTCAAGGTTGAAGCTCACTGGATCTCCGATGATGATGGTAAGAGTGCACTTAGCTGTTGCCGAGAGGGAAAAGATGGAAGATGACTGCCTGACTCCCGAGCTCTTCCGTAGCACAAAAGTATCTCTAACTATCTAACCTTTTTGATTTGTTGAGTCAGCTGGCTTTTATAGCCTCAAAATTGTACTTTCCATGATGTCATCAGGTAAGGCTTTGACGCAGACGAAAAGGTTTTGCGTTTGTCAATCGTCATCTCTGACTAGGTAGGTTGTCACGATTCCGCAGATCAGAGGGCCAAAAATCCTCTTTGTCTCCAGTTGTCAAGATCAGGTTTTCTGAGGTTCACGGATTTATCTTTTAGCACCATGCGTCTGAGGTATGTGTTTCTCAATCTTCTTCGACGCATGGGTTGAACCTTGTTTTTCTGCAAAATGGGGTGTTTAAAGAGTTAGATCACAGATTTATTCTTTCTTCAGCCTATTTACATGCTTGCACGCATAAGAGGTATTTATCATGAAATTAAGCATAAGATGATACATTTTTCAACATTCTTTCACAATTATTCTAAGAAAAGAGAAGCAATAACTTGTATTTCTACAAGTTATCACCTATAAAAAAAGTACGACACCAAGGAAGCTAGTTAGAAAAAAAATGCTGTCAGCCGTTACCTAAAGTTCCAGATGACGGCTGACAAGTCTGTGGAGACCCAGTCCCATGAACTACAGAAGATATCCCACTAAATTATAAGTGAAGGTATGCCCTTGAGAATGAACAATTTTCAGTTGTCGTCTTTATTGACAAGTTGTCTCCTTTGTGGAAGGACTTTAATAATACTTTAAGGCACGAGACCAAGGAGTTTTCCCTGGAGAGTCTAATCACCCGTCTGAGGATTGAGGAAGAATCCCAGAAGCAGAACTAGAGGGAGGAGGTAAACATTATGTCGAGGAAGCCCACCTCAACTGGCATGAAACCTCACCACAAGCAAAAAGGAACCAAGAGGAAATGTCAAAATTGCGGATCCAGCAACTAGCAAAATCAAAAGAAACAGAAACTTCCCTCAAGAGAAATGATATAGTTTCCTCTGCTTTAACTGTAATAAACCTAGACATATGGCTACAAACTGTAGGAACAAGCGTCGTCCATCTGGGCAGGCGTATCTGACAGGAGAAGTTTTAGTTGCCATGATCACAAAAGTAAATGTGATCGGTGGTTTTGGGGGTGGTGGATAGACACAGGCGCCACGCGCCATGTCTTTCACCACCTTGTCTCTTTAAAAATTATACTAAAACTAAGGATAAAAACATTATGTTGGGGGATCACCACTCAACGAAAGTTGTTGGAATCGGCAGGTGTGCTGAAGTTTACCTCCGAAAAGACGCTCGCCTTGAAGGAAGTCCTGCACACTCCGGAGATAAGGAAGAATCTGGTCTCGGGCTATCTCCTCAACAAAGCCGATTTCACTCAAACAATAGGGGCAAACTTATATACTTCTAATGAGAATAATATTTTCGTAGGAAAGGATTATGCAATCGAGGGCATGTTCAAATTGAATATTGACATTAATAAAATGAAATCTTCTGTTTATTTGTTGTGTTCTTTTAATATTTGACATGTTAGACTTTGTCATGTTAATAAATGAATAATTAGTAACATGAGTGGGTTAGAAATGACTTCTAAGTTATCCATGAATGATTTTGATAAATGCGAATATTGTAGTCAAGCTAAAATAACAAAAATAGCAAAAGACACTTTATCAATTTTATTGATGATTATTTTGATTTCACTTTCATATATTTGCTTAAGAATAAAATTGATGCTTTTGATGCTTTCAAATTGTTTGTGAATGAAATAGAAAGTTAGTATAATAGAAAGATTAAGAGACTTCATAGTGATAGGGGAATTGAGTATGACTCAGACAGTTTTAACGATTTCTATAACTCACATGGATTAATAGATGAAAAGATTGCACCTTACTCTCCTGAAATGAACGAAAAAGCTGAAAGAAAAAATAGAAATCTAGTCGAGCTAGTACTTGCTATTCTTCTTAATTCTGGAGCTGCGTCTTATTGGTGGGGTGAAATTATCCTTACTGGTGTGCTATGTCCTAAATAGGATACCAAAATCTAAAAACACAACTTCACCCTACGAAGTCCTTAAGAATAAAAGACCAAACCTGTCTTACTTTAGAACTTGGGGGTGTCTAGCCTTTGTAAGAATTTCAAACACTAAAAGGAGAAAGCTTACGAGTAGAGCTTATGAGTGTGTCTTTATAGGTTATGCTGTAAATAGTAAAGCCTATAAATTCTATGATTTTACAAATCAAGTGATCATTGAGTCAAATGACCCTAATTTCTTTGAGGATAGATTTTCTTTTAAATCTAGAAATAGTGGGGGCGCGAGCTCCAATAGTCTGCCACTAGTTAGAAGTCCTACCTCAACTGAAGATGCCAGCCCTGAGCCTAGAAGGAGCAAAAGGACTAAATTATCAAAGACTTTGGAAATGACTTCCAGACCTTTAATGTAGAAGAAAATCCTAAGGACCTAAAGAAAGCCCTGTCCTTTGTAGATGCCAATTTGTGGCAAGAGGCTATAAATGATAAAATGGACTCTCTTTAGTCAAATGGGACTTGACATGTAGTAAACCTACCCCCGGGCTACAAAGCCATAGGATGCAAGTGGATCTTAAGGAAGAAACTCAAACCTGATGGAACAATAGACAAATTTAAAGTCAGGTTAGTAGCCAAGAGCTTCAGACAAAGAGAAAATATAGACTTCTTGGACATCTTCTCCCCTGTCACTAGAATCACCTCAATCCGTGTGTTATTTTCTCTTGCTGCTTTAAATAACCTCGTAGTACATCAGATGGATGTAAAGACCGCTTCCCTAAACGACGAACTTGAAGAATAGATTTATATAGAATAACCTGAAGGCTTCGTAGTCCATGGTCAAGAGACACAAGGATTGTAAGTTAGATAAACCTCTTTATGGCCTGAAACAAGCTCTTAAGAAATAGCATGAGAAATTTGATAACCTATTCTTATATAAAGGTTTCAAGATTAATAAAAGTGACAAATGCATCTACTCTAAGGTTGAAAACAATCTTTACACAATCCTATGTCAGTTTGTAGATGATTTGTTAATCTTTGGGTCGAACTTGCATGTTATAAATGACTTAAAATCCATATTGAGTGCAAACTTCGATATGAAAGACTTAGGAGAAGCAACTGTAATCTTAGGCATAAAAGTTACTACGTCTGAAAAGGGAATTTCTTTGGATCAATCTCACAATATAGAAAAGATTCTTAGGAAATATAATTACTTTGAATGTAAACCAACATGTACTCCTTATGATCCTAGTGTAAAGTTGTTCAAGAACACTGATGACAATGTTAATCAATCCGAGTATGCGAGCATCATAGGCAGTCTTAGATATACTACTGATTGCAGTAGACCAGACATAGCTTATGCCGTAGGTTTACTATGTAGACTTACAAGCAGACCTAGTATAAAACATTGGAATGTTATAGAAAGGGTTATGAGGTACTTAAAGAAAATCCATAACCTAGGATTACACTATCAAAAGTTTCCCCTGTTTTGGAAGGATACAACGATGCTGACTGGAATTCCCTCTCAGATGACTCAAAGGCTACCAGTAGCTATATCTTTAACATAGCTGGTGGAGTTGTTTCCAAGAAGTCTAAGAAACAAACAATCTTAGCTTAGTCAACGATGGAGTCAGAGATGATAGCACTGACAATGGCTAGTGAAGAAGTAGACTGGCTTAGAAGTCTGCTATCAGCCATCTTGATCCATTGCGATAGTACTGTAGCAATCACAAAAGTTCAGAACCGTTATTACAATGGAAAGAGATGAAAAATACGCCGTAAGCATACTACCATTAGAGAGTTCCTCGCTACTGGTGCAGTTAGAGTGGATTATATATGAACTAATGAAAACTTGGCAGATCCTTTGACGAAAGGACTGGCCAGAGAAAATGTTTTCAAAACTTCAGAAAGGATGAGACTCGTGCCTATAGAAAGATGAATCATCTGTGAGAAATACCCAGCTTATAGACTGAAGATCCCAAGAAACAGGTTCAAAGGATAATAACTGAGCACAAGTGATATGAAGTGAAACATGCAAAAATAAACACAGAGTTCCCTTCCTATGACTTAGAGTCCTCGAATGATATCCTAAAGCATATGAAAGGTTGAACTTAGTTGTTAATGAGATCTATACTTGATGTCAAGTGGAGTACCTAGCTACAAGAGTACCCTTTATAGACTCACCAATGTAAATATGGAAGTGAGTGCTGCTTCCTATGGAATTTTAGGCAAATTCTCTAGAGCATTCACTAAATTGGGATACACGTGCATGACCTTAAAGCAGAGACTTTCGAACTACACCCTAGTAATGTTGTGTGTGAGATGTTGTTAGAGATGAAGTTCAAAACCAAGAGTTATTCTAGTAAATTCTGAATCATCTTCACCACGTAAAGGTTCAAGTCGTTAGACACCTTTGCTTATGCACAGTGTTATACATACTGATATTGCTCGATGAAAAAAATATATTTTTCTGTTTTCTAAAATTTTTCAAGTGGGGGATTATTGTTGGTAAAAAAAGTTTATGAAAAAATGAAGTTTAGTTTAAAAGAAAAAAGAAGTTTGGGAGATGTGAGAATCCCACATTACTTAAGTTAGCAATGTGATCTTTCGCTTTCCTTCAACTTTGGGTTTGGGCCACAAGGGGTATCCATGTTTTAGAGGGGGTGAAGAGATAGGCAAATGTGGGCTTGGTAGCTTTTTCTCATGTGCGTCGCTGCCGTCTGTCCAGTCGGGCGAGGTGAGGTGAAAATAAATTTTATTTTATTATTATTATTTTAAAAAGTTATTATTTTGTCAATTACTAGTTTGCCCTCAGTCAGCCACTCCGTTCTTTTGTTCCACACGCTGAGCGCCCTTCTCGCGACGCACGTTCTGTGGCCGAGCATCCTTCTTGCGTTGCACGTTCTGTGGCCGATCACCCCTTGCACGCATCTCTATTGGCCTTTGAGGCCTTTATAAAGCTGCGTTTTCATAATTGGAGGGACAAAAGACATCGTATCCAATCTTCTCTTCTCTAGCGCATTCTTCAGTTTTCCTTTTTTTTTGTTTTACGCTTTCCGGGCAAGTGAAGGTGTAGTTATTTCGATCGTTACCAGTGCAGTTTCGATCGAGACAGAGTGTTTTTTCTGGGCTGTTTCATTCTAAGGACGGCGTGACATTTTATTTTGAACTGCTTGCACCTTGGGTAGAGTTGCGAAACGTCTTAAAGAGGGTGAGCTCCTCAACTCAACATTTCATGAGTTTCTATTTTGTAGGTTCCATTACTGACGACTGTCGTTTGTGTTGTCCATTGTTGTCACATTTTGTCCGCCAGGTGCAATCATTCCAACAAATTTTGTTTTTGATTTTTTTAAAAGGAAATATGGGTAAAAAATCAAACTGAACCTACCTAAACAGGAGCAGGTTGGTTCGGTTTACAAACCGAAACCGATGCATACCAGTTTTTCACGATTCTTCTCTCTTGTAAACCAAACACCTTTGGTTTGATCCTTGGTTTTGTCCAAAATCGGAGTGAACCAAACTGTGCACACCTTACTGATCAACCTCTCATTGTTTTTCTATTTAAAAAAATTGTTTTTCTATTTTCACGATTTTGAAAACGTTGTGTTGTTTTTCCAAACAAAACTTTAAAATTTATTTCTTAAAAATCAATGTTAAATAATCACCAACCAACCTATAAACTTATACTGATGGGTTAAGATAAATTAATATTATTTTAACACTCTAACAACATGTCATGTATATATTAGTGGAGAATGACTTTATTTCTATTCTTATTTGGAAGGAGAATGTGGAGAATGAGGTATATATATTCACATATATTACTATACAACGATTATTTATACTAGTACGTGAGAGGTACGTATGAGTATATTCAGCAATACACTTGCAAATAAGTAATTAAAAATTTAATCATAGTTTTATACATGATATTTTATCTACATTAACCACACTTTTTTTTTTTGAGAATTTACGATACAAATAATAGATTAATGGGCACAATATCCTACAATAAAAGAGAAATCACGTGTAAATACTAATACAATCTGATCTGAAATGTGCTCCAGTCACAAACAACTCTTCTCCAAAATTTCTGACTGAGCTAGAGAATGGGTCGTTTGATTCGATTCACGTGATTCATACTTGATATCCGATAAGTAATTTAGCCCCTCCACCTGATAAGACGAAACTCCTCGAAGCATTTGAATAGAAGCCAAAGAATCGGACAAAACGGTGACCCTTTTTAACCCCATTATTCACACTTTAAACAAATTTACTAAGATGAGAAAAATATTTACAGTCTATATTATGAAAATAGAAACAAAAAATTAATAAATACAACAAAATAAAAAAGTATAAAGAAAAATAGCCTGAGTCATTACTATGAATGGTGTAACGTGCTTGAGAAATTAATGAAAATGAAGAGAGTGTAAAATTAAAGAAGAATATGAGACATGAAAAGATATTACTAAAGTCGTGGATGACAATGAGAATAGGTAATTTTAAAATAGTGATTTTGATAATAAGAGCTTAAAATGGCGGGATGTGGAAAAAATTAGAAATTGCAATGGAAATAAAATCTAAAATGGTTTATTTTATAATAAATATTGATTGGAATATAAGAATTACATGTAATTTGAAAAAAAAATCACTTTATTAATTTGTAAAATAATAGCTCTTTTTGCTCCAAAAGAAAAAAAATGGGTTAATTTTGCTCATTATTTCTACGAGAGAAAATTTAAGTACATTGTGAGTGATCTATTTTAGTGTATATGTTTATCAAATTGTTCAATCTTAATTTATTATATGACAAATTTTTATTATTTTTATTTCAAAATATTCTAATTTATTTTTTATCTAAGTAAAGAGAACGACATAAAGATAATTGCTGTCACTGTTTTGTTTATGTATGTATATATACACCGAATGGGGCCAACTGCCTTTTCTCACAATTTACCTATCGCATATAATCTAAACATAATTTTCAAAGATTTGGGTGCCCACAATATATGTAATCATTTGCAATATATATATATTTCAAAGATTAGTGGAGCCCACTATATATTTTTCATATGAAAGCAGACAATACTTTTTTCAGTAAAACTAAAAGTAAACGATATATATAATTGGATTATTGCCCCCACAAATTTTTTTAATAAAAATATAATCAAACTTTGTTTGTAACATTTTTCCATGTGGTGTACATAATTATAAAATTATATTTTTATTTTTAACCATCTTTCAAATTTTATATTTGATAAAAGAATATCAATATCTTAGATGTAATGATTAATCACAAATAAAATGAGGAAAGATAATAAAAATAAATAAATTGACAAAAGGAAAATTACAGGAAAATAATTCACAATGCTTTATTGTTACAATTTTGTTCCCTCTACAATATATGAATAATGATATATAAGAAAGATATCGATAAATATAAGAAAGTAGTTTCATTTTTGTAACAACAAATTATAGAATAATAAGAAAACATTGAATATAATTAATGCAAACTCAATTATTTATATTGTTTCCTTAAGACAATTTTGTGAAATGTTTTGAAACATTATTTTTCATTTAATTGTAGTTTTTCGAGGGACGGGTGGTCCATAGGTGATATAGAAGTGTTGGATGATATACTTGATTGTAGTTTTACACAAATCTTTGTTATTGCATAGTGTATTTAAGCAAGGAGAAATTGACAAGTTTTGAGTAGAATATGCAAGTTTTGTTAGAAGAATAATATACGGTTTATTTGTTTATGGGTATTTGGTGCAAGTACTTAAGATTTTCTTTTGTCTTAATAGAATGGAAGTACTCATTGTTGTTTGTGGAGGGACGAATGATTATCTATATTATAGAAGTGCTTGGTATTTCTGATTCTAGTTTTTGGAGGGGCGGGTGGTCCCATATGTGATATAGAAATATTGAATAATGTGTACTTGATTGTATTACACAAATCTTTGTATTGCATAATGTATATAAACAAGGAGAAATTGATAAGTTTTGAGTAGGATAGGTAAGTTTTGTTGGAAGATTTGTGTATAGTTTATTTGTTTATAGATATTTGGTGCAAGCACTTACAGAATAGAAGTATTAATTGTTGTTTGTGGAGGTACGAATGATTATCTACATTATAGAAGTGCTTGGTATTTTTTATTGTAATTTTTGGAGGGACAGGTAGTCCCACATGTGATATAGAAGTGTTGGATATGATGTTTTTAATTGTTGTTTTATGGAAGTGTGTTGTTATTGTATTTTAGGTAACTTTGTATTTAGTTTTATAGTAAAATGTATTGTTGTATATATTAGGTTGTGTTTTGTGCATTTATAGGTTTGCGAAATGAGAAATGTTGTTGACTTTCCACGCAAATTGGCAAACATGCATTACAACAAATAATTTTTTTTATATTTTGATAAAATGCAATGACAGACATTTTGCCACAAAATGGGACATTTAATGACCTTTTTTAATTTTCATACCGACATTAAAAATGGATAGGACATTTTCAAACATGAGGCGTTTAAAAACGTACATTTTAAAGTGAGATGAATCACATTTCATATCGAACAATTACTAACAAACATCAGGTAAAAAACCGACATTGAAGATAGTGTTCAATATCGGATGAAAACCGACATTAGAGATGATATTTCATAAAATGGACATTGAATGGTAGCTGACATTGAAATATTGGTCATGTATAATGTCAATTGAAAACCGACACTAAAGACAACCGACATTGAAGACCTTTAATAACATGATCTTCAATGTCGGTTGTCAATCGACGTTGTATTCCTATATAATCGAGTTTACACTGACATTATAACTGAAGTCTCTTTATCTTCTTGTCTCTTACTCCCTCCCATATGTTTTCAATAACTTCACCTAGAAAAAAGAAATTAAAAAAAAAACTTTTTAAAATAAGAAAAGGTTTTAATTTTTTTTAGAAAAAAAAACTATTTTAGACAAACTTACCAATTTTGAGTATTTTTCAATTTTTAAATTTTGATTCAAATTGTAAACCACAAATTGGTCAAATTTAAATGAAAAAGATAAAAGCACCGTTGGGTAAACATTTTATTTTTTGTTTTTATTTTTGAAAATTAAACTTATTTCCTTCCCATTTTTTACATTGATTTGCATCTCTCTTAAGTACAATAGTTGAATTCTTTGCCAAATTTAAAATATAAAAACAAATTTTTAAAAGCTACTTTTTTTTTCAAATTTTAGCTTGATTTTTAAAACCATTGATAAGATGTAGATAATAAAGCAATAAATTTGAAGGTGGAAGTAGTGTCTATAGACTTAATTTAAAAAAAAAAACAAAAGCGAAATGATTACAAAACGGGACCTAAATTACATAAATTTTGAATTTGATTCCATTTGGTCAAATTGAATTTGAGCATAGTCAAAAAAATTTTATCATAAATCGAAGTCAACTAACTCTATCTTACACTTTATTCTAAATCTATAACAAATTTTGGACATTTACTTATTATTGAATTTGGACATATTCCAAACTTTATCTCAAGTAATTTTTTAAAAAAACTGTAAAATCTAAATTCAAGCAAAAAGTTGATTAAGATTAATAAACTTTGTTATATTCATATTCAATTTTATATCAATTTTGAATAAAATTGAAAATTAAAATGTACAAAATATAATGTCTGAGAATTTGAAATCAAATTTATTATTATTGAAAATTTTGATTGAAGTATAGCTCTAAGTGTATAGTACCAAAAGAATTAGAAAAAAAAAAACAAAAAGAACAAAAAAGAAAAAGAAAAGAAAAAAGGTAGCATACAATGTTCTCCAAGTTAAACAACTGATCAGCATCCAATCATAGACTTTGTAAACTCATACTAAAAACATTGCTCCTCTCAAATATAGATTATTTAATTCTTACAAATTAATTAGATCCCACTGAAAAAAATTAAAACTTTGAATGTCCTAAACGCTCTCTTAATTGAATTTTGAGTTTTTTGTTTCCTTAAATTTTGTTATGAGTAGTCGATTCAACTACTTTTTCAAGATGATTTATGAGTAATGAGTAATTTATAAAAATTGTACTTTGTTTTTCGATTAAATAATATTTAGAAAATCATGTTTAATTTGTTAATTGGGTAATTGCAATGGATAGCACTTTTAGAATTAATAATTTAAGTATATAACAACATTTTGTAAGAATTACAAATATAAGAAAATCTATTAGATAGACTCATACTAGCGATATAGTCTTATCCTTAGTAGACTCCGAGAGATGCATCTAAATTTTGCTATATCTACAAATTTTTTTGCATTGTGCTATATCTGCTAGTATTTTGGGTCTGATTGCTATATTCGCAACTGCTCCTTGCTATTTTATATTAGTGATCATATGCCGTTAATTGTAATTTCATGAATTAGTTATTTTTTAATTAATTAAGTAGTGTATATACATACATAATTTTGACCTCCAAAATAAATGAAAGGAAGAGTTGCAAATATAACAATCAGATTTAAAGTATTAGCATATATAACAACATTTTAAAAAAAAATTGCAAATATAGCAAAGTCTACCAGTGATAGACTTCTATTGCTGATAGACTTTTATAGTCTAGGTGGTCTATCACTGATAGATCACCATAAGAGTCTATCAACGATAGGAGTATATCACAGGATAGATTTTGCTATATTTACAAATTTTTTTAAAATGTTACTTTACACTTAGTTATTATTTTTTAAATTGTTATTCCTTACCATTATCTTAAATGAAAATTAGGCCTTTGACTGGTTGACATTGCCCTCAATCTAGTAATTGTGACCGATTTCCATGGTTCGAAACCCATCATCTTTAAAAAATAAAAAATATAAATTAAAGATTTTCATTCATTTAATAACTTTAAATTTACATTTGTACTTTATGAGATAAAAAAGATGTTAAAATATAATTTTAATCTTTGTACTTTTAAGACTATTTTTAGTGGGTTAGTTTTAATAATTTAATTATATCATCTTTTCCTCAATTTTTTTTATTATATTCTCTTTTTAATTTAAATTTGTGTATGTATAAAATTATATATTTTTTTGTCTCTATATTAAACAGATTGATGATATCTTACTAATGGTTTATTATAATTTAAATAATCGATATTATATGATTTTTTTTAGTACGATATAGAGGAGATTTAAACCACAGACATCATGTCATTTGATCTATGCACGTTTTTTGTGATATTATTTGAATTGAATAATATATCGATGCATCTAAAATTATATTTATATGAACGTGTGCCTCCCTACATAAAATCTTAGATCTACATATATTTCTAACTTAACTTTAATCTGGTTATTGGAACGTTCTTTGTAAGCGAGAGCTTTTATCTCGCTTCCTATAATGTGGTTTATTTGTACTAGTTTATTTATATCACATTTAATAAATCAACGCTCTAATATATACTAATATTATTTTTATCCAAAGAAAATAATGCTACCATGTGGTCTCTATCACCATAATGATAATAAAAAAAATTTAATTATATAATTAATTAAATTTAATAGTACAAGTTATCACTAGAGCTTTGTGTATAAAAAGGATAAGGAAATGAGCATTATTGTGTATGAGCATTTTCTGTCTAGAGAAAGGAAGAGAAATATTGAAACCATGTCTCTAGTTGGAAAGCTTGTGAGTGAATTAGAGATCAATTCAGGTGCAGAGAAATTTTACAAAATATTTAAAGATCAATGTTTCCATGTTCCCAATATAACCCCAAAATACATTCAGCAAGTTGAAATTCATGATGCTGATTGGGACAGCCATGACCATGGCTCCATCAAGACTTGGTATTACACTGCTGGTATGCATAAACAACTACCCACATCCCTCAACAATCTCTTTTGTTTTAAAGTTGTTTTCAAATATAGGTAAATGAATCAAAATATTTATAAATATAGCAAAATTTTACTGTCTATCTACAATAGACCGCGATAGATTGCGATAAACTGCTATATGTGTTTATCTATATTCTATCGCAATACAGATAGTTGTCTATCGCGGTCTATCGTAGATAGACAATGAAATTTTACTATATTTATAAGTATTTTCAGTAGTTTTGTCATTTAAAATAATTTTCCTTTTTTTTTTATGAATAACGTAAAAAACTGAATCTCTTTTGTGATTGTATGCTATTTTTAAGGTGGCAACGTTGAGGTTTTTAAAGAGCAAGTAGAATTTCACGACGATAAATTACTAATAATTTTGGTTGGGTTGGAAGGAGATGTGTTCAACCATTACAAAAGCTTCAAGCCGGCATATCAGGTTGTGCCTAAGGGTCCTAACTATTGTCAGGCAATTCTAACCATAGAGTATGAGAAACTTGATGATGGCTCTCCTTATCCTTATAAGTATATTGACCTCATTAAGGATATTGAATCTCACCTTAAATGAGGATTTAATGTCTTCATTCACTCTCTCTTTATGATGTGGGCTTATTTATTTGTTGTGCGTCAAAGTTGTATTTTATTTTGAAGTCATCTTTCTGGGCTTGATTATGTATCTTTGCTATTTTACTCTTGTATTTCTATAAGCTATATGGTCCTGCATATGTGCAAAGTAAATAAAATCAAGGGTCATCCTTGTGTAAGTTTATTAAGTTTGGTTATTACTTTCCTTGTATTTGTCTAATCGGGGGCTTCCAATAGTTTCTTTGTATTTAATTTCGTTGTAAAAACATTATCAATTTTATGGTTATATATAAAATATCTTATTTATGTTTGTACTTATTTTGTGTCAAAATATGATTAGTTAATCATGAATATTATATGTAAGGTCATGTTAAAAAAAAAAGTAACTTTTTAACACTATAATAATTTCCTTGACATTTAACAAACTGTCATGAGATGTATTTGATTGATATTGTAAAAGTGTCATAATGCACTTTTATGATATTAAACAACTGTCGTCATTCAACATTTGTTGACTTTAAACATTATCATAGGCAACATCTTTGATGACTTATAACGTTTCCGTCACATTGCGAAAATGTCAATATATATACTTTATATTGACATTTTTCACTATCTTTAATATTCATATATGTATAGAAAAATTAAAATCTTCAGTCAGTTAATGACAGTGATAACTTTTCATAGTACACTTGACACTGATAATTTATAATTGTCAATAATAATCTATTGTTGACAATAAATTATTGTCATTAAAAAGTTAATTATGACATTTTTTTGAAAGTGTCATTGATACTCTTACTTTGATGTGCAATACAATGACTAAAAATAACTATCATGAAAATTAGTTGTGAAAATTTTAAAATGTCATGGAATTTCAAATTTCTTGTAGTGAAAAATATAAAAGATTGAACCATATTTATCTTTAAAATGGTATATGGTGCTGTAATTCATTGAGTTATATCCTAGATTAATGTTTTACTTGGACATGATTTATAGTTTGTGGCGACCTTTTCTGTTCATACGAAAATTTGATATAATTTTTCAAAAGCCTTTTGTTTCTCTTTTTTAAAATAGGTTAAATTACAAATTTAAAAAGATAGAATTTAGTCTATGTGATTTTAAAACTTATAATTTCATCCTTATGATTGGATAAATTATCATAATTAAATAAATAATTTATTTATAGTTGGATAAAACTCTAATAAATAGTCTAAATTATAGGGATCAAATTTTGCAGTTTAACTAATTTATAATTCAACGTTATAAATAAAATAAACACAATCTGAATATGATTTATTAGATATAAGCTACCTACTACTATCCTAAAGGTGGATCGTAATTGTTGAATTAAAAAATTTAAAGAAATCTTATATTTTTCTTGAAGTAGATTAACTTCTCTCTAATAGTTTTCCTTTAACTTTAAGGTAAGATTCAAGCTATTACTCAAAGTTTCAAAGTGCTTTTTCTCCATGGTGTAATAATAGATTGGTAGGTTAGGATAAGATTTTCTAACGTGTCTATTTTTCAAGCTATTGAGAATCTACAAAAAGGTGTAATTAAAACGGTCAACATAGATATCTAATATTTTCTGATGTAACCATAGCTTGGACAATCCAAATGACAAACTTGATCTTGGCATGGTTGAGTTGCGTCAGCTGCTGTTTTTCTTAGCTTTTGAGGTTGATGGTCGGATTTTACTTGAGATTGATTGATTTTGTTTTTATTCTTACAATAAGTATGAAAATTTGAACCACCGACATTAAGAGGAATACGTTCCATAAAAGAGTTGTTGGAGGTTTGGCTATTAGCTCTTTATAATTCTTTAAGGCAATGGTTCTACAGATGTCTCAAATAAAGCCTTAACATTTGTTTTGACATCCGAAGTCTTTCCTGTAGAATACTTTCCTTATCTAAATATATCCGATTGAGATTTTCAGTTAATTTTTTTCTTTATTGTCTGGTAGCCCTTTTATTCCTTGTTGGAGTTTGACGTTTTGAAATATAGTTTATAAAGGAATGTTGGCTAACCTTTTAGGGCAAGCCGAATATTGTTCTGTTCGTGCAAAGTTTCTTCCATTAGAACAACTGTTTTGCTCCAGATTATATTCTGGCTCTTTGAAACCTTTCGTTGTGCAAGTTGTTCTTCCATTGGAGTACGACACATTGAAGTTCTCACAGACTTAGGAGGAGCCTAACTCATAGCTGCTGGAGAAGAGATTCTCAGTCTTAGGGGATCCTAAGACTCAGCTTTGGTGAAGGGAGTTCACTAAATTGAGGAAAGATACATCGTGAGAGGTACATCACACACTGTCGGGTACCAAAGTGTTAGAAGCTAATATTAACATACTTAGGGGGAGCCTAGATTCACTTGAGATGGATTCTCACATCTAGGGAGAGCCTAGGTGATTAGAGAGTTAAGTTTTACGTGAGCCACTGTAGTGTCAAGATTTACAGATACGTACTACGTTATAAATTGCTTAATTTTTAATATTATTGGATTATCTTTTCTGGACACTCAGCCCCCAAATGAAGGTGGCTATCAACGAACTGAGTTACCAACTCTTGTGTGTCTTTACTTGTTATTTTGGCATTAGTATTTTTTATGTTATAGTTGTTGTCAGTGTTTTCTGTGGGACATCCATATATTTGGTGAATAGTCTCCTATCGTCTTTTCAAGAAATATCTTAGACCTGATAATCTTGTTAATTTAAGATACTTTGTGAGCTTAAATAGTATATTTGCAAGAAATTGAGCACAAAAAGTATTTCAGAGTGTTTAGGGCAGATCGATATTAAAACACAGCCATTAGAAGCTTATTTGAGCAGTTGGAGCTTGAAGGAAGCAAAAAAACTAGATGCCCCTACCTGAAAGTTGCAATGCTGATCGACGCTCCACAACACTTTTAAAATAGCAGCCAAGCAACACGAGGCTATCGAGGATGAAGCCAAGGCAACTTTGCCTAATGTTGCGGCATGGCATGCTAGAGGTTGGTTGGGCCTGGACTTATGGTTTTTTTGAGTTTTAAACAGAATGTAAATAAGTTTCTAATTTTATTGTTTTCTATTCCTTGTTTCATCCAAGAGCATGCTTGATCAATTACATTGACGCATATACACGTCTAACTTGCATAATCGTCGCAAATACTATGGTTACTTTGAGAAGCAAAAATGTTAGATTATGTTTATTGTTAAATGTGATTATCATAATGCACATAATGGATCATAAAAACAAAAAAGCGGTTGATCCAACTTTGGCTAATCCCTAAACTTAATGCAAATTAATTGATTAGTATGAAAAGACTTTTCATTACCATTGTTAGGTTGTGTTTGGAATACATTTTCACATGTTTAATTTAAAAAATAAGTTATTTTGAAAATATTGTAGTGTTTGGCAACCACTAAAAATAGCTTTTGAATTGTATTTTAAACAACTTTTATGAAAAGAGTTTAAATAAAAATGAGTTTTTTTGAAAAACATTTTTTTCTCAAGTTAATCTAAATGGACCCTTAAGTTATGAATTAATTTGACTTCGAAGAGTCTAATTTATCTTAAAGTTTTAAGAATTTTAATTTCTTGAACTATCTCTCCTACTGTGTCATTATTATCTTTAATGCATTTTATTTTAGTTTATTAACTTGTCAAATCTCATCTTTATTGTTTTGCACATTTGAATTTAATTTAGAGAAATTATTCGATTACTTGTGGTTTGACACAGTCTACTATTAAATACTACAAATATGTAGCGGTAGAGTATAAATTTCATTTGGTTGAAAGTCTCAACAAGCTTCATATTGGTTAATTATTTGTGTTGGCTTTGAATTCGAACTTGATGCTACAAGGTCTGCAAATATAATTAAATGCAAGTGTATGAAGCTTAATTATTTTCAAATTACACGCGTAGCTACATTATTTTTAAACTATATCCGTTTTTTTCAGAAATATTTTCAAACTATCTTAATTACTTGCAAATCTTGAATTAAATGACACTTCAATACAATAATAGATTGTTCCTAATCATAGACAAGATCTTTTTGATTTGGTATTAGCTCATGATGGTTACTATATTACATATTTTATGATGAAGTTTAGATTTGATTATAACTTTACTTGAAACTTTGGTTTATTTAACCTTTAAATATTTTTAAAAATAACTTTGAATTATGTTTCTTTTTAATCCTTGTTTCTATCAAATGTGTTGACCTAGTTTATTCAAATAATGAATTAGGTTGAATTCGCATGTGACGGGTAAATTGCTAAAAAGGCTAAGGACTTATTTGGTATGGAGTCTATAAATAGAATTTCGAAGGAGATGTGTATTTCATATTTTCAAATATGTGTTTTTGTAGTAGATTTAAAAATTAAATTTCAATTTAAATAATTTTTCAAAATGTGCTGGAAAATATATTTACAAACAATAAAACTTATTATAGTTTGCTCACTAAATATTAGGTCGAATATAAACTATTACTAATTAATTTATTAACTTGATATATGTTAAAAAAATTTATAATTATTATTTTGTAATATCATATAATATATAATATATATTTTAATTTAACAAAAATAATTCTGTTTATAACATGAAAAAGATTTGTTATTGTTATTTTATATTTTTATAATATAATTCTGCATTAAAATAATTTAATTTAAAATTTGAATATACTAAAAACATAAAAATGTTATTTTAAGAATTTGTATTGTTTGGATCACAGAATATGAAAATTGTTTTAAAAATAGAATTAAGACACTCTATCAAATATATATTCGCCGAACTTAACTAATTTGAAAACATAAAACAAAATTTAAATTATTTACCAAATAGATCCTAACTAATCTCTAAGTCTCCCAACAAATGAATTAGGATGCTATTGACATACACTAGACATAAACAAGTACGATTTTGTTTAAAATAAAAAAATAATAAGTACGATTAATAATTTCGGGTTTTAAATAACCCTCTGTTTTTTAATTTAAAGAGTAAATATATATTAAATACAAACCTCCTTATATATAAACTAAATTTAATTATAATAATTTAGCATAATTTCATATAAAAACAATATTTGATTTTATTTAATATTTTCTTAAAAAACAATTGATTTGAGTTTTTTTGGGGTCACATGACTACTAATATGAGTCGTTAATGACGAGGATAGCAATAATTGCAAAAGACAAAACAAATTTTGTTTAGAAATTTATATATTTATGGGTCCATATGTATAATATTTGATTTATATTTTTTTAAATTAATTAAACTAATGGAAGTGATCTAATTATGGAAAAAAAAATTATTTGTATAGAGAAGTATTAACAAATTGAACGTGAGCAAAATGTGTTAGCAATCATCACTTTATTTTTAATTTGATTAGTGATTTTCTCTTTTTTGGTCGGTTTATATGGGAATCATATGGTCCCTAATGTATAGATTTACGTAAAATTACTTTATAATGTTTATGCACTTAGAAAGATTGAAAATAAGAAAATTTGGAATCTATTTCATTTTTATCATATTCTGTAATGGAAATCAACTGTGCACTAAAAGATTTTTTTTTTTTTTTTTTTCATTTTCATAGATAAGTGTGGGCAAAAGGCAGCGAAAGAGCCTTTGGTGTTGCATAAAAATGCGTCGACATAAAATCATCGAGAGAAAATGTTATTGACGTCGTTATCTCAATGTGTCTGTAGAAATTCTATGCCAAGATGCCCCAACTAGTGTCTTCAGAAGATATTTTTATCGATGCCACAATGATTAATGTTAGTAGAAAGTTTTTTTTCGACTTCTTGTGGTGAGTTTATCAGTAGTGTCTTGTATTTAGGGTCCGTTTGGATTAACTTTCTAATTGTTTAAATAAGTGTTTATAAGAGAAAAAAAATATTTATAAAATACTTAGAAAGTTAATCCAAACATACATTTAATCATTGGCTGCTATCACAAGCATCACCAAAGATACTTTCTACCGATTGATTTTCATTATGCGTCAGGAGAAGTTCGAATAGTCTATGCCTTTTTTTCATTCATCTCAAATATTTTATATGAGGCAAATATTATTTCCCCTTAAGATAAATTTGTACAAAATAAGATATATATAATCCAAGCTTCATGTGAAAATATAAATTATATGATCAGCTAAATGTATATATTTTTTTGTTTAGAGAGAGTAGGAGACAAAATATAATAGCATAAGGTACTTAGAAAAAAACAAAATTTCATAGAGCCCGGGTAAAAATAAAATTACCACTACCCCAAGATTTATTCAAAATATCGTCGATAGAATCTATTCTCATATTATCATATATTGACCTTGAAGCACCTAAAATAAACAATAATTAAGTTCAATAAGTAGTATAATTTAGGGTCCGTTTAGATCGACTTGAGAAAAAAATATTTTTTAAAAAAAAAAAACTCATTTTTATTTAAACTCTTTTGATAACAACTGTTTAAAATATAATTCAAAAGTTATTTTAAATAATTGTCAAACACTCCAATTTTTTCTAAAATAACTTATTTTTTAAATTAAACATTTAAAAATGTATTCCAAACACACCCTTAAAATTAAATAAGACCATAAAATGTAGAAAAATTATTATAAATAGAGAAAATATCAAAATATTTACAAATGTAGAAAAATTAAATTTCACTATCTTTCAGCGATAGATCGTGATAAAAGTCTAACGCGGCCTATCACCGATAGAGAGTGAAATTTTTTTATATTTATAAAAAGTTTGACTCATTTTTCTATACTGGAAAACAACCTAAAATTCACAACTAAAAACTGAACAAAATGTTACTTAAAACTTAAAGTTAACACCAATATGAAGAAAGTCCCTTCACCCACATCTACTAAACTATTTAAAACAGAGATGAAAAAAAAATTAACACTAATACTTAAACTAAATAACATTTTAGATATAACTTCTTCGACTATCTAACCTTTTTGATCTGTTCATTCAGCTAGTTTTTATAGCTTCAAAATTGTACTTTCCGTGATATCATCAGGTAAGGCTCTAACGAAGAATATAAGGTTGCGTTTGTCAATCGTCATCTCTGACCAGGTAGGTTGTCACTGTTGCATCGAATGGGACTTCGCAGCCATGAACCACTGCCATATCTTCGTCTTCGTGCACTTTACCTTGGTAAAATGCACGCACTACTACAGGCGCTATGATCATGGGGCTGGCACAGAAGTTTCGCCAACCATGGTGGTCGAGGATCTCTGTGATGTAGGAGGGGAGTGGGGCTAGTTCAGGAAAAAACTCCACTTCGATCAGCAAATCCCCGAAGGGTTTGCGTCAACCCCGCCCTTGCTCCTTGGGGGAGCCTTCCACCACCTTTTTCTTGCCCTTGTCATTTTGTGGTTGCGTTCATGGTGGTTGGGTTCTCCCTCTTCTACCTTTTTTCCTCTTCTCGAGCCTCTTTGTTAGAGTCGCTACAACCTCAGGCTGACGCTCCTTCCTTGTGCTCGGATTTTTCTTCCCTAGCCTCTTTGTTTTCTTTGGCCCCTTTTTGGGCAGGGGCAATCATCGCAGCAACCAAAGCTTCATCTTCTTTTTTTTTTTTTAATCTCACGTTCAAGCTTTGCTATTGCGGCATCAATGGCATCCATGGCCTCATCTTCCTGCAACTCTTGCTTGAGTTGCGTTGGTCACGCTATCGTTAGTGGCTGGGGACGCAGCTTCGTGTAGCTGGGCAAATAAGACTGCCGCCGCATGGTCCTCAACCTCTCGACGGAGGGCTCGCAATTCCTTCCTTAGCTTGGCCTTAGCTTTGGCCAAGTTCTCTGCTGCTCTATCAAAGGAAGTTGCAGCCGCAAGACTGGCTGCGTATGTCTCCGCCTCAGGCTTTTCCAAAGTTTCTTGTCTGATGACCACAGTGTAGGGATTAAAACCCTATCGTAGCGGAAACTTATCATAACCCTAACTCAAAATTAATTTTAGGATTTTCAAAAAAACACTATATTGGTAAATTAAAACTAAAGTCCTAGGTTAAGCATACTGTATAAAAAAATTCAAAGAAAAAAAACTTACATGTGATCGAAAGGAACAATTGGATCACCACCATTTGGAGTCCTTCATATTCTCTGAACCTCGAGGAAAGGTTTGTGGGAACCTTTGGTTAGGGAAGAAAAATATAGAGAGCTCTGTTTTTCTTTTCTTTCTGAGAGAGATTTTCAGGAGAGAGCACAAATAAAAAACCTAACTACTTTTCTTTCTACTGCAGATTAAAGTAGGAAGTTGAAAGAAGTGGGATACGTGGATATTATCCCACGTATTAAGTAACTCCCCTACGTGGAAGTTATAGAACTGTATTAATTAAATTAATAATTAATTAAATTAATTAAATTAAAAATTAAAAATTAATTTAATCTAATTTAATTAACCAATTCATTTAAATCATATTTAAATGAACATCTCTCTACCTATAGTTTTAATTCAATTAATTTAATTAAATCAAATCAAATTAAATTAAATAACTAATTAATTCTTCAATTAATTAATTACCAAATTAAATATCAAATATTTAATTCTACCTGCATTTGAATCAAATTCAAATATATTTCTCTCATAACCTATAGTTTTAATGTGCATCTAATCCGCATTAATTTTAACCTATAGTTTTAATATAAATCTAATTTATATGAAAAAAATATTTGAACAATTTCAAATATTTAATTCTCTCATAAATTAACTTTGAATCATATCCAAAATTATATTTATACTATAAAGTTTAATTTATAAAATAAAATTTATATTATAATGTATCATTATATATTATACTTTTCCCTTAGTAAATTTAAACTTTTCAAATTTCATCCAAGAATTAATTACCTCAATATTCTTTACGAGCTAGGAAGGGGACCTAATGGCCCTATAGATCAAAAGCTCCAACGATACGAGATTAATGGGTTAAACTCATTAACCACATTAATCGATATTTGTTAACTGTGGGTACACTCCACTAAAGACTCACAACTGCACTCTTTTCACTATAGATATATTTTTGTGTCCACGGATATAGACCAATAACAGCAAGTTAGTCCTTCACGAGTGTTCATAACACCAGTTGGGTCAAATTATCGTTATACCCCTAGGTTACTTCTGAATCCTTAAGTACGAGCGCTCCTCTAATAAACTACCTGGTTATGGTCCAACCATCAAACAGAAATCCCTCTTGGGCCAGTGAGAGGGTAGGGCCCTTTGTTCAAGTCCCGGAGACACCACTTAAGGGAACACTTATCTACTTACCCTAAAGTCTGGAGGGAGTGAAATCCATCTTGTATAATTATGTTCCTAGCTCCCCACTCGGTCTTGTCTCCAAAATGGTAAGCATATTGAGTAGGCAAACGGGTCACTTTCACCCATACAAATCAAAGGACAATCCCTCGTGAACAGGAGTTCATAATATACTTAGGATTCAGACTAAGTTGCTTAGGTTAACCTATTGAAATAGAAACCTAACCAGTCAATGGAGTTACATCTAGTAGTTACTATTTCGTGGTCCAGTCTTATGCAAAGTCATTGCATAGGATACCCCCACTGCATATCTCCTACATGAATGCGTTGGATCATTGCGTTTGTATCAAATACAAAGTGGGTCGTATCCATAATGTTACTAGGATAAGGTACCCAGCCTTATCCTTATACTATAGACTCTTTAGGCTGTAACTTGAACATTGATCCCCATATGTCTCTACATATTGTTCAAGACTCATCAAACAACCCAGGATGTTAGTTAAAAAATTGATTAATTTTAGCTTCTTTTAATAACCCTAAAATCTAATACACAGACTTCTTCAGCGGTCTCCTTTTTAAGGGCTCGACCCATTCATCTTCTTGTTCTGGGTCGTCCCGGTACCTTTTTTCCTTGTCAGTCGCCAGTTCTTCTTAACATGGTCTTTCATTAGACCCTTGATCAGCTTGCATGGTAGGGTCTTTAGGGCCAACTGTCGCAGGGTCATACCCCTATGGCGAATTTGGGCAGCTACTATTGTGAGCAGCGAAGTCAACGACATCCTCATTTGTCAGGGCTACATCTTCCTTCCTGGTGTTAGATACTTTTTGGTCAGACAGGTCATTGACCTCGCCCAATATTTCAGCAACGACTTCTTCTAGAGAGCGCACAGACTCGCGCTCATCGCCTTCTTCCAACTCCACGGTGTTAAGTTCCACGGTTCCAGCATGGGAACTGTGGGCGGGCTGGTTGACTTTGCTTGCTTCAGCCGGGTTGTCTGCGTTAGCCTTCCGGCGTTCAACACTAGCTAGGATGTCTCCAAAGACATCCTGCTCATCGCGTCACCGTGCTTCACTGGACCCAAAAGAGTGCCGCAGACGTTATGGGAATGCAACGGGGTGAAGGGCGTTTGAGCGCCATCACCGTCGAGGTAGACAATGGGGTCAGCCTCACTTAAATTGCCCACAGATGACTCCGTGGGGAACCTGATTTTTGGAGGATGAACGTGCGATTTCACTTATGGAGGCTTGAGGTATGTGAGGGTAGACAAGTGAAGCTTCGGAGGCGTCGTCGAGGTTGACTCTCAGTGCTGGGTGGGGAAGGCTGGGGTGTGGGTGGAGATGGGCTAGGCGTTGGTGGAGGGGGTTGGGGTGGTGGCGTAAAAGGAAATTTAAAGGCTAATGGCTGGGCATTGATGGGTTGTTGAGTGGTTTGCTCTGCAGACTCATCGGAGTCAGAGTCTATAATGACCATAGGAGGTGGTGGACGCGGGGCAGAGGAGGATGAGGGGAAGAAGGAAGGTCGAACGATAGGTGAAGGGGCTCGAGGGTGAAAGAGATGCGAATGGGCAAAAGGGCGAGTTGGGGGAGGAATGAAACGAGGGTTCTGGTAGGTTTGGGGTGGCTGAGGAGCTGAGGCTGTAGCGGAAGGTTGCACCTCAAGTGAAGCTGAAGGAGGAACCACTGTTGGTGGTGGTGGAGAAGAAGGTTTGGAGGGTTGTTCAGGTAATGGATACGGTTGTCTGATGCTCAAGGAAGACGAAAAGGATGGGGTTGGGTGGGATATGAGGAGACTATGCTACCTTCGCCGCCGCTGACGACGTTATTTTGTGAGTCATCACTAGACATCACTGGATTTTGAGAGTCGATGGCGAGTGCTTTGTGATTTGCTCTGGTTGTGGAGGAAGAATGGATTCGAAAAAATGAAAACAAAGTGGTCGAGGGGTTTAAATAGTCGAAAACGCGTGGTCGAGTAATGAGTATTGTCAGTAATGACGCATCAAATCTCCTGCGAATAGAGGAGATTCCTCGAGCCGTGCAATGCACAGGCTGTCACGCATTTTTTCTTGCACGCAAGTGTGCTGACACTTGAATGCAAAGATTTTCAAACATCAGACTCTATACCTCCCCCCACCCCGTTCGACGCATGTCCCTTGATTTTAAACGCAAAGCAGAACAAACAAAAGTTGATTTTTCCAGTTCAAGAATTTTTCATTAAGTACAATCGGTCAATTAGCAACAAAATACACCAACACTAAATAGCCAAGCAGGTTAATTATACTACTTCTAATAGCTAAAATTAAAGAAAGCATCAATAAAAGAAAGAAAGCGTCCCTGGAAAGATGTCTTCTTTTGTTCAATGCAGAGACCTCTCGCCGTGAGCTATCAATCTTGCTCGCGGAGGTCAATGGAAGCTTTTTCTCTTTCAATCTCCCTTCCATAATAGGGTTTCACCCTCTGGCCATTGACCTTGAACACGCTTGTTCCGTCATCATTCATCAAACCCACAACACCATGTGGATACACCCGTTTGATAGTGAAGGGTCCGGACCACCTAGATTTCAGCTTTCCTGGAAACAGACGCAATCGAGAGTTAAACAACAAAACACGTTGACCGAAAAACGGTTCTTTCTTACTGATCCTTGTTGGGTTTTATGCCCTTAAACTCGTAGGTAGTAAATGTATTATTTTGACCGTTATTAATAAATTGTTATTAATTATTTTTCAATAAGTGTTATTGATTATATTGCTATTGTCTTGTATTAATAACCCTAAAATCTAATAAACGAACATCCTAGGTTGTCTTATGAGTCTTGAACATATGAGGATCAATGTTCAAGATACAGCCTAAAAAGTCTATAGTATAGAGATAAGGCTGGGTCTCTTATCCTGGTGACACTATGGATATGGCCCACTTTGTATTTCATACAAACACAATGATCCAACACGTTTGTGTAGGAGACATGTGAGCGGGGTATCCTATGCAATGAGTTTGCATAAGACTAGACCATGTAATAGTAACCACTAGATGTAACTCCATTAACTAGTTAGGTTTGTATTTCAATAGAATGACCTAGGCAACTTAGTCTTAATCCTGAGTATATTATGAACTCCTGTTTACGAGGGATTGTCTTTTAATTTGTATGGGTGAGAGTGGCCGGTTTGCCGACTTAATACGCCTACCATTTTGGGGACAAGAACGAGTGGGGAGCTGGGAACATAATTATACAATATGGACTTCGCTCCTTCCCGTTTTTATGGTAAGTAGATGAGTGTTCGCTTAAATGTTGTCTCCGGGACTTGAACAAAGGGCCCTACCCTCTCACTGGCCTGATAGGGGTTTCTATTTGATGGTTAGACCATAAATAGGTTGTTCATTAAAGGAGCACTATACTTAATGATCTAGAAGTAACCTAGGGATAAAACGATAATTTGGCCCAACTGGTGTTACGAACACTTGTGAAAGACTAACTTGTTGTTATTGGTCTATATCCGTGGACACATAAATATATCTACAGTGAGAAGAGTGTAGCTGTGGGTCTTTAGTGGAGTGTACCCACAGTTAACGAACGTTGGTTAATGTGGTTAATGAGTTTAGCCAAATAATCTCATATCGTTGGAGCTTCTGATCTGTAGGTCCATTAGGTCCCCTTCCTAGCTCATAAAGAGTATTAAGGTAATTAAGTTTTGAATGAAATTTGAAATGTTCAAATTAACTAAGGAAAATAGTATAATGTATAATGATACATCATAATATAAAGTTGATTTTATAAATCAAACTTTATAAATTTAAATTTGGATATGATTCAAAATTAAATTAAATCATGAGAGAATTAAATATTTGAAATAGTTCAAATATTAATTTAATATGAATTAGATTTATATTAAAATTATAGGTTAAAATTAATGCACATTAGATAAACATTAAAACTATAGGTTATGTTAGAGAAATTTATTTAAATATGATTTAAATGAATATATTAATTAAATTAAATTAGATTAAATATTAATTTCATTAATTAGTTATTTTAATTAATTAATTTAAATAATATATTTATATTTAATTTGATTTAATTTAGTAAATTAGTTATAGGGAAAGGGGTTACCTGATACGTGGAGTTGATCCCACGTTCTCCTATTCTCTCTCCAGAGAGATCCCATAATGGTTCTGAGTGGTGTGCAATTAATCTTGCACAAAAGTTCTATAATTTTTTCCTTCCAATTTTTCCTCTCTCAAATTCCCTTTTTCCTTTTGGTTCCCACCAACCATCAACCTCTTTATTCAGAGTTTAGAGAGATCTCATTTTGGTGGTGTTCAAGTTCATCAAAAATATATTTTCTTTTATTATGTTATTTATGCTTAACTTAATACAGTATTTTACAGTGTATTATTTTTTCCAATTTCTAAATTATAATTTGAATTGGTCCTCTGTATTTTTCCGCTGCGCTATGGTTTTTATCCCTGCAATTGGTATCAATGCCAAGTTGATAAATTAATTTAGTTTTTGTGAAATTTACACAGTTTTGGTGGAATTAAATTGCTTTATGAATGTGGTTTGTAACTGAATGTTTACGGTAATTGTTGGCCATAGATTTACAATTTTTTTGATATGATCAAATGTAAGACCCCTGCGTTTTTAGGTTTTGTATTGTATATCGAGTATATGTAAATTTTTGTCTAGATCAGGTTTGTTTTGCTGAGAAAAATGACACCAAATTTACCCAAATCGGATGCCAGAGGGCAAGATATTGAAGTTTTTCTGTACTGTATGGAAGAAAAAAAATGGCGGCAACGGCTTGGAAAAGAAGGGCTGACATCAGCATGACGTCAGTGATGACATCACGTTGACGTCAGCAATACCTGGTGGCTTATGGTCAGCGTGATGTCATTGCTAACGTCATGCTGACGTCAACCTGGTGGTGGTTTGGCTTAGCTTGTTTAAGCTGGTTCGGTTATTTTTGGGCTGGTTTTCTCCGTTTTTGGTTTGGTTTGCACCTATTTCAGCTATTTTTTGTCTGTTTTTGCTGTTTTTGGCTTGGTCTGTGATTTTGGGACCCGTTTTGAAGCGGTTCGAAGTGTTTTGGTCTATTTTTGGAGAGGCGGAAGCTTATTTTAGGATTTTTTTTTTGCATAAATTAATGTAATTTATTGCTTTATATTATCCTAGGGGCCAAATTACCGGTTCATTTGCTATTTAAATGCTTTATAGATGTCATTTAGATTATTTCCACCATAGGTTAAGCATATTCATGCATTTTTAATATGTTATAAATATTATAATGTATGGTTTTAATGCATGATTAATAATTTCATTAATTATTTAATGTATGTTGATATGTTAAATATATGAAATTGGAGAAGTATGATGCATCACATTAAATTAGTTAAATATAAGGGTTGTTTTCAAATATAGAAAAATGAGTCAAACTATTTACAAATATAGAAAAAATTTACAGTCTATGAGCAATAGAAAGCGAGAGAATTCTATTTGACGTCTCACCAAGAAACATGAGGTCATGCTCACCGCTCGTGAGATCATGGAGTCCTTGCAGGGTATGTTTGGGCAACCGTCAACACAGAATCGACACGAGGCCCTCAAGTGCGTTTATAATGCACGTATGAAGGAAGGCGAATCAGTGAGAGAACATGTTCTTGACCTGATGGTTCACTTCAATGTTGCTGAAATGAACGACACGATTATCGACGACCAAAGTCAGGTGTCCTTTATTTTAGAATCTCTTCTTACGAGTTTCTTTCAATTCCGCAACAATGCGAACATGAATAAAATAGAGTACATCATAAATACTCTCCTAAATGAGTTACAGACTTATCAGTCTCTTATGAAAAATAAGAGACCAAATGAAGGAGAGGCAAATATTGCTCATTCCAAGAAGTTCCACAAGGGTTCATCCTCTGGAACTAAGTCTATTCCATCATCTTCTGACACTAAAAAGTTTCAGAAGAAGAAAGAAAGGAAGGGGAAGGCTCCCACTGCTGGCAAAGGAAAGACCAAGGCCAAAAAGGCTGACAAGGGAAAGTGCTCCACTACAATGTGGATGAACACTAGAAACGTAGTTGCCCCAAATACCTCACCGAGAAAAAGAAAGAAAAGAAAGGTAAATATGATTTACTTGTCTTAGAAACATGTTTAGTGAAAAATGACCACAATGCCTGGATACTTGATTCAGAAGCCACTAATCATGTTTGCTCTTCTTTACAAGAAACTAGTTCCTTCCAGCAACTCGAGGAGGGTGAGATAACGCTCAAGGTCGGAACGGGAGACGTCATTTCAGCTCGTGCAGTGGAAGCTGCAAAGTTACTTTTTGGGAATAGATTCTTATTTCTAGAAAATTTATATATAGTTCCTAAAGTAAAAAGGAACTTAGTATCTATTTCCTGTTTAATCGAAAATATGTACTTAGTTAATTTTTCTATCAATGAAGCGTTCATTTCGAAAAATGGTGTACATATTTGTTCTGGTAAACTAGAAACAACTTATATGTGTTAAGACCAACTGAAACAAAAGCACTTTTAAATCATGAGACGTTTAAAACTGCTAATACTCAATCAAAAAGGCAAAAAATTTCTCCAAGTAACAATAATACTTATCTTTGGCACTTGAGATTGGGTCACATAAATCTCAAAAAGATCGGGATATTGGTAAAGAATGATCTTCTAAGCGAGTTAGAAGATGATTCATTAACTCCATTTGAATCTTGTCTCGAAGGAAAAATGACTAAAAGACCTTTTAATGGAAAAGGTTACAGAGCCAAAGAACCTTTAGAACTCATACATTCGGATCTCTGTGGTCCAATGAATGTAAAAGCTCGAGAAGGGTACGAATACTTCATCTCTTTTATAGATGATTATTCAAGATATGGTTACTTATACGTAATGGCACATAAGTCTAAAGCCCTTGAAAAATTCAAGGAGTATAGGGTTGAGGTTGAAAACTTGTTAGGTAAAACAATTAAAATACTTCGATCTAATCGGGGTGGAGAGTACATGGATTTAAGATTCCAAGACTATACGATAGAACATAAAATCCAATCCCAACTCTCAGCACCTGGTACACCTCAACAGAATGGTGTATCAGAAAGGAGAAATAGAACTTTGTTACACATGGTTCATTCTATGATGAGCTATGCTCAATTGCCTAGCTCGTTTTGGGGGTATGCAGTCGAGACTGCAGTTCATATCTTAAATAATGTTCCCTCGAAGAGTGTTTCTGAAACACCTTTCGAGTTATGGAGGGGGTGTAAACCTAATTTGCGTTACTTTAGAATATGGGGTTGTCCTGCACATGTGCTAGTGACAAATCCTAAGAAATTGGAACCTCGTTCAAGATTTTGCCAATTTGTTGGTTACCCTGAGAAAACGAGAGGTGGTCTCTTCTTCTATCCACAAGAAAACAAAGTGTTTGTCTTGACAAATGCTACATTCTTGGAAGAAGACCACAAGAGAGATCATAAGCCATGGAGCAAATTAGTATTAAATGAAGCTACTGAAGAATCAACAAGAGTTGTTGATGAAGTTGGTCCTTCAACAAGAGTTGATGAAGGACCTAACACTTCAGGTCCGTTTTATCCTTCTCAAGAGTTGAGAATACCTCGATGCAGTGGGAGGGTTGTATCATGACCTTACTGTTACTTAGTTTAACATAAACTCAGGTTGTCATACCCGACGTCAGTGTCGAGGATCCATTGTCTTTTAAACAAGCAACGAATGATGTTGACAAGGACGAATGGGTCAAAGCCATGGACCTTGAAATTGAGTCTATGTACTTCAATTCAATATGGGAACTTGTAGATCCACCTGAAGGGATTAAACCCATAGGGTGTAAATGGATCTATAAGAGAAAGAAGGACGTAGCTGGTAAGGTACAGACCTTTAAAGCTCGACTTGTAGCAAAGGGTTATACCCAAAGGGAAGGGGTTGACTATGAGGAAACTTTTTTCCCTGTTGCTATGCTTAAATCCATAAGAATTCTCTTATCCATAGTCACATATTATGACTATGCAATTTGGCATTCAATTTGAAGAGAACATCTTTATGTCTCAGTCCGAAGGGTTCATAGCCCAAGGTCAAAAGCAAAAAGTTTGCAAACTGAATCGATCCATTTATGGGTTGAAATAGACATCTAGATCTTGGAACATTAGTGTTGGCTTTTTGGCCCTTAATCTCAAATTAATTAATTTTAATTAATGAATTAATTAATATTTTGATGATAAAAACTTGCTTTTGTTTACTAAAAATTTTATTATTTTGAATAGCCCATAGCGTAGAGCTCGGAATAATGATTCTGGCACCTCTTGAATCACCCAAATCGGAGTTCAAACGAAGTAGATATAGCCAAAACAAGATTAACGGAAAAATCCCGAGCTGATATGTGGCAGATTTTTTTACCAAAGTGGACGAGTTGAAAGGTTCCACTTGGAGAAATGGAGGAGTGACACATGGTGGGCTTTTAAGTTTTTGTTGGTTTTAAAAAGAATGATTTTAAAAACAGAATGAATTTAAAAAGAAAATGAATTTAATATTATATATATCTTTGTGTCTAACGGCTAGTTGTTTTTAAAATTAAAAAGAAAATTATTTTTTTACTTTTAATCTCAACCACTCAATTTTCTTTGTATACAATCCAATGGCTCAAATTCAAATTCAATTTTTTTAGCCCACTGCACTCTCCTTTTTAAACTTCATCATCCCCAAAATTGTTTTAACTTTTTCACACTTTTCAATTCTCAAAATTAGCAAAAGGTCACCATTGTTGCTTTCTCTCCAAGCTTTCAATTTTTATTTTGAGAGAAATTTCTATTGTATTGTAAGGATTAAAGTGTGTGAGCTCAAAACTTATATACCCACTCTTTTTAGAGAGTTTTATTGTGTGATTTAAAACTTTCAACAATATTGTAACGGTTTGATCCTAACCCGTGGAAAGGATCGGGTTTGCTCTTGAACCCGAAAAAGGAGCAAGGTAGCAGTTTAGCTCTCATCCGTGGAAAGAGTCAAAATAGATTTTTAATCGAAATCCCAAGAGGCGCTTGGGAAAGTGGATGTAGGTCGAGTTTGACCGAATCACTATAAAAATTACGGTGTCTTCTTCTCTAACTCTTTCTTAATTATTTTTGCATTTAATTTTAATTGCATGCGTTTTTTGGTTGAAATTGATTGAATTTATTATTACATACTTTTTTTCAATCTTATTATTTGGCATCAATTAGGGTTCTTTTATTAGGGAAATTTTTACAAATAAAAAAAATGTCAAACTATTTACATAAAATAGCAAAAAAATACTGATAGACATTGATAGACTTCTATCAGCATCTATCAGTCATAGACTTCTATCAGCGTTTATCACAACTATTTAAAAATTTTGCTATTTTGTGTAAATAGTTTACCTTATTTTTCTGTTTTTAAAACTTCCCCTTTTTATTAATTTATGTTAGAAACTATTTAATTAGTTTAAATTGAGCATATTTTTCAAAAAGTTTAATTAAACCCTATTCATCCCCTCTACGGTTGCCATATCGATCCAACAATTAGATTTGATACTGCGATTAAATCTTTTGGTTTTGATCAAAACGTTGACGAACCTTGTGTTTACAAGAAATGAAGGAATTGAATTCCCAACGGAAGTGATTTATCGTGTTGTGATTTCAATTACTCAATTATGAATTTTAAAAAACAAAGAAAATAGAAAAGAACATGATGAAGAACATGCTTTTTGAGAAGGAAAAAAAAAGGAAGAAGAAGATGTTTACCCTTGACGAATCTTCTTCATAAAATCTTTCTACAAAAGGATAAGGACACTACCACCAAAGAGCACTCACTAGTCTCAAGGTTATCAAATCCATGGAGAGTGGTCTTCATTTGTCTATTTAAAGGGAGGAAGAAGAAGTTATCTTTTCATTTAGAGAGAAATTATGGAGAGAGTTAGTGGGGAGGATTTATGTAGAAAAAAACTCCACACCATATTCATAATAACTCCAAAATTGGAGTTAATATTTTTTTAATTTAATTTAAATAAATTAATAATATAAACTAAATTAAATTAAAATATATATATATATTAAATCTCATTTAATATATAATAATAATTAGTTACTAATTAACTAATTTCTCTCACATAACCTATAGTTTAATATGAATCATATTCACATTATTTTTAACCTATAGTTCTATATGAATCTCATTCATATAATATTTAATATTTGAATCTTATTCAAATATTTTCCTCATGTATATTATAAAGTTTAATTTTTACATTTCATATAAAAATCTACTTTATATTATAATGTATCAATATACATTATTTAATTGTATCTCATACAATTAATTCTCTTAACTTAATTTGAACAATTCAAATTAAACCAAGACAACTGACTGTCATCTTAACCTATATGAGCTAGCAAGTGGACCTAATGGACCTATCAGTTTGAAGCTCCAATGCTACGAAATTAATTAATTAAACTCTTTAATTAAATTAATCAACATTCATTAACTGTCGGTCATTTCACTAAAGATCGACAGCTACACTCTTCTTATTGTAGATATATTTTTATGTCCACGGATATAATCAATCAACAGCGAGCCGACCCTTCAGAAATTTCCCGTAACAACACCTGGGTCAAATTACCGTTTTACCCTGTGTTACCTCTAACTCCTTAAGTACCACTGATCCCTCTAATGAACAATTTAGTCATAGTCCAACTATGAGCTAGACCCCTCTCTGGCCAGTGAAAGGGTGAGGCGCCTCATTGTTCAAGACCCGACATCAATTCTTAAGGGAGCAATTCATAAGACATGAATTTCTTCTTGTACGGTTGAGTTCCCAACTGCCTGCTCGGACAAAGCCTCAAAGTGGTAGGCTTATTGAGTTGGCAAACCTGACCACTCTCACCCATACAAATCAAAGGATTGCCCTCACAAGCAGGAGTTCACAACTGACTCAGGATTAAGGTCGAGTCACCTATGATCATTCTAGTGAAATGTAAGTTTCATTAAGTAACGGTGTTAATACGGGAGACTAATCATTTCGCGGTCCGGTCTTATATATGTCTCACATATATAGGATACCCCCACTCACATGTCTCTACATGAACATTTAGGATCTAAACGTTTGTGACACTTTACAATACTTGTAACAATCACAAAGTAGGCCATATCCGTAGTGTTACTAGGATAAGGTACCCAGCCTTATGCATCTACTACAGACCGTTTAGGTTATCACTTAAACACGATCTACTTGTATGTCTCTACATACACGTTTAAGTTACTACTAATAACCTAGGATCTTAGTTTATTGGTTTTTTGGGTTAGTGCAACTAAATGTCAAATAAAATAATTATTATTTTATTAAATAAATAATTTGATTTATACAATACAAGTTTACAAAATACAAGTTTACAAAATACAAGATCACAAGATTTAGGGCATGAACATCAACAAGTCCGTGATGTGGGCATTTCCGTACCAACCTCTGGAATCGAAGCTAAGCTCCATCTACAGATTCTGATGGTGCTTGCCTGAAAGCGATGATATCACCTCTGTACTTAGTATTCTTGTTTAGTGAGAAGTATTTTTCTATAAATTTGTCCACGAGGTTATCCCATGTGGTGATGGAATTAGGCTGCAATGAATCAAGCCATGCTTCTGCGTCTCCCTGCAAAGAGTAAGGAAACAACTTAAATCTTAATGCCTCTTCAGAAACACCATTAACTTTACAATAACGACACATTCTCATAAAAAGATTGAGATGTTTGTGGGGGTCTTCATTGGGTAGTATGGGAAATTGACCAAATGAGTTCAACATTTGAAACATCAACGGTTTCATTTCAAATGTGAGCGCATCTATTGGTTGGTCGAGGATGCCAGTGTCTAAAGTTTGAAATGCAGGCGCAACATAGTCTCTGATTGCTCTATCTCTATCATCTGCTATGAAGATGGAGTTTCGTTGGTCTATAGCAGGTTGTTGCTGTGGTTGCTGATCTCCATTTTGCTGAACGTTGTTCCGAGGAGGTACTAGAGGATCGTCTCCAAGCGGATCCATTGGAACTGGTTGCACGAATTCGACTTTCTCAAGATTTACTTCTGCGCTCAACTCTTTCTCCTCTCGACGCTTTCGCCTTTGTTCGTTCCTTCTTCTGCGAAAGGTCCTTTCTATTTCAGGATCTGGCTAAAAAAGGCAAGACCTTCTTCTCATGCACTACTCATTCAACGTAAACAACAAGAACAATGAGTTAGATTTTTCCTGAAATAGAGTCAATGCGGTTGCATTGATCAATCATAGTCAATAATAATAATAAAAAAATAAACTACTACTACTAGTCCTCAGCAACGGCGCCAAAAACTTGATCGACCGAATGTATGTGAATGATAAAAATGATAAGAAATATAGAATGAGAAAGGTCTACGTGCAAGCATACACGATCGATGAAGTAATAAACTTGGAGTATTCCATGTGTCGAATCCCACAGGACTAGATTGAGTTTAAATTTATTATAACTATGGACCAATGTAACCAGGGTAACCAAAGAAAAAGTTAAGAATTTTGGTAAAAGAAAACTTAAAAACAAATAACAATGGGGATCAAACGGGGGCAAACAATGCTATGACCATTTGGGTGTTGTGCCTTAGGTAATGTGACAGCATCACACCAAACAATTAATTACACATGGATAGGAAACTACACCTATTCGGTCTTGTGTCAAGTTCCTTTAGGAGTTCTAAGCAGCTAATGCCTGATGTTTTCATGGTTAGCTGGATCTTAGATTTATTCAAGTTCAATTCCTTTATCCTATGGTGTCCCTTATTTCGAAGGTAACATGATCATCCTATGTCTAGGCTCTTTGTCCCATATCCCTTTATGAAATCCGCTTATACCCTAACCTTCTCAACATTAGAGCTCCGCTAGATTGTTAAATCAAATGACCAGTTTAACTTGCCGATTTTATCTTTTAAAATTAACAAAGAGAATGTGATTACACAAAGTGGTGTGAGCATTACATAACCTAAGCCATAACAACCCTAAGGCTTTCATATTGTCAAACCCTTAAAAACATTTAGCTCATGACTTTTGATAAAATTATCATTTTTATTAAATCATAAACCATAGCTACAATATAACGTTTAATTGGTAGAAATAAAAATAAAAAGTAACAATGAAATAACAATGCTAGAAAATAAATACAACTCAAGAAAACTTGAGAAAAATCCTCAAGTAACAAGTCTTTCCCTAGGACGATTCCCCTCTCTCAAGGAAGAATCTTGCCTCAATACACACTTCTGTGGAGGTAATGAATCATCCACTAAAAGGTCTTTTAGTCATTTTTCTTTCAAGACAAGATTCACAAGGAGGTAATGAATCATCTTCTAACTCACTTAGAAGTCCATTCTTTACCAATCTTTCGATCCTATCGAGATTTATGTGACCTAATCTCAAATGCCAAAGATAGGTATGGTTACTTGGAGAAATTATTTGCCTTTTAGATTGAGTATTGGCAGTTTTAAACATCTCATGATTTAAAAGTGTTTTTGTTTCAGTTGGTTACACATATAAGTTGTTTTCTAATTTAGCAGAACAAATATGTGTACCATTTTTTGAAATGAACGCTTCATTTGTTAAAAAATTAATACAATAAGCTTGTTCAATTAAACAAGAAATAGATACAAGATTTCTCTTAATTTTTGGAACTATGTACAAATTTTCCAAAAATAAATATCTATTTCTAAAAAACAACTTTGCAGCTCCCACTGCACGAGCTGAAATGACATCTCATGTTCCAACCTTAAGCGTCATCTCATCCTCCTCGAGCTGCTGGAAGGAACTAGTTTCCTAAAATGAAGAACAAACGTGATTAGTGGCTCCTAAATCAAGTATTCAGACATTATAGTCATTTTCCACACTAAACAAGTTTCTAAGACAAGTAAATCATATTTACCTTCCTTTTCCTTCTTCTTCTCGGCGAGGTACTTGGGGCAATTGCACTTCTAGTGACCATCCACATTGCAGTGCAAGCACTTGCCCTTGTCAGCCTTCTTGGTCTTGCCCTTGCCTTTGCCAGCAGTAGGAGCCTTCCCCTTCCCTTCTTTGTTTTGGATCTTTTGGGACCAGAAGATGAAGGAACAGACTTAGTTCTAGAGGTTCAACCCTTGTGGAACTTCTTGGAATGGGCAACATTTGTCTCTCCTTCTTTCGGTCTCTTATTTTTTATAAGAGACTGAAAAGTCTGTAACTCATTTAGGAGGGTAGTTATGATGTATTGTATTTTATTCATTACCGCATTGCTGCAGAATTGAAGGAAACTCGTTGGAAGAGATTCCAAAATAAAGGACACCTGACTTTGCTCGTCTATGACCGCGTCGTTCATTTCAACGACGTTGAAGTGAACCATGACGTCGAGAACATGTTCTCTCACTGATTGGTCTTCCTTCATACGCGCGTCATAAACGTACTTGAGGGCCTCATGCCGGATCTGTGTGGACAGTTGCCCAAACATATCCTGCAACGACTCCATGATCTCACGAGCAGTGAGCATGACCTCATGTTTGTTGGTGAGTACGTCAGACAAACTCGCCAAGATATAGACTCGGACCTTTTCATTGGCCTTCGTCCAGCGGTCATGTGCATCCCTTACAGCTTGGGATACACCACGAGTAGGGAGCTGAGGACATTCCTCAATTAAGACAAACCGTAAATCTTCTATAACCAGAATCGTATTCAGGTTAGATTTCCATGTTGCATAATTTTCACCAGTTAATTGGTTGCTTTTTAGTAATGCAATCATAGAAGAAGTCATGCTAAAAAATTAACAAACAATTGACCGTATTAATTATCTTGTTTTTAACCTATTACACAACATCCAATCAAAATTTAGCAAAACATTCAATCAAAGAACCCAAAAAAAATGATTAAGTCTTTGCAATGATACTTCAGGGGTTTAGAGCAACGTCACCGAAGGGTAATTAGCTACTCCTCCCTTGAATTGAGAAAATCTCAGCTAATTACTAATTTCAGAATAACTCTTATTCCTATAGCTCTTAGCTACCATTAGTCTGGTCGATAATTCATTAACTAGCTTAATGTATCCCGTAGGTGTAACCCTTTCATTTTCGGATCCCAAAGGTACGCTTCAACAGGCTGCTGTTAAGAAAGACAACTGTTGAAGATTAACCTAAGAAACCCTATCCATTACTGGAGTTTGCTGTGTTCCGAATCCTATGATCAGGCCCTCCGAAGGGGTGGTCACTCCAAGACGACACGCAGGCAGATCATAAGAATCTCACGTTGCAACCTAATGAAGGAGACCATAGGAAACGTTGACACGTGTCCTTCTCCCACTTACTATGAACATTTTCCCTATTCACCTTGGTATTGACCCATGCAAACACTTTCTGAAGGGAGGCCGCGCCCAAGGCGACACGAAGCCGACATGGATCTCACGGTGTGAACTCTTAGGGACGTGAGAAATAAAAATTGATATATCATATATTCCATTTTTCTCCCACTAAAATGTTCTACTTATTTTAGGGTTTTATTATACTTAGTTAAATTCCGGCTAATGAACCTATCTAAGTCTATGCCTATTATAACTCTTATAAAAGGTATTTAAACTATAGTTCTAGGTGAATTAAACAATTTAATTAACCTAGTGACATTGCATGCTAATAGGACTTTGGTTAATTCAACTCAAGTTCTGATTCAGTTCCCAATTAGGAGGTGTTTCGTAAAACCGTCAGCTTAAAAACCTCCAATCTAGACAGAACTGAACCAGTAGAATTCCCTTATAACCAAAATCCTATTTGTCCTATTTATTCCAATTTAAAACTACTTTAAGAGAAAATAAGACTTAATTCTAATCGAATTAGAATTAATGTGATCTTAAGTTTAAATTAATTTTAAACAATTTAAAACCAATTTCCTAAGATCCTTTATTTGCATGCAACTCTTTATTATAGGTCGACGGTTTCTATTAATTAATTTTATAACTTATTTACAAAATTAATTAATTAGCCTTATAATCATGCATACTAAAGTTTAATTAATTAACAATCAAATTCTAATTAATTAAAAAATCATATTATATGCAAATCATTAAAAATAATATAACAATTATATTAATTTATGGATGCTTCATGCTCAATGCAATTTTATTTTCATAAATAAAAATTATAACAATTATAACAATCATGAAAATAAATTACGCATATGCATCACATTAAATAAATATAACACTTATATTTAACTAAATTAATGTCATGCATCATGCTTTTTCAATTTCATATATTTAACATATCAACATATATTAAATTACTCATGAAATTATTAATCATGCATTAAAACCATACATTATAACATTTATAACATATTAAAATGCATGAACATGCTTAACCTAAGGTGTGATTTATCTAAATGACATCCATAAAGCATTTAAATAGGAATTGAACCCATAAGATTGGCCCCTAGGATAAAGCATTAAATTACAATAATTTAGCTAAATTTATCCTAAAAATAGTCTTTGTCGCTCCAAAACTGGACCAAAAACCTTCAAACCACTTCAAACCGGGTCCCAAAACCGCAAACCAAGCAAAAAAACAGCAAACACTGACCAAAATAGCTTAAATGGGCACCAATCAGACAAAAACGGATAAAACCAGCCCAAAAACATCTAAACCAGCCCATCTGGCGTTGATGTCAGCAATGACATCACACTGACGTCAGCGCCTATAAGGCACCAGGTATGGCTGACGTCAGCCCTATCCGCCGTTTTTTTTTGTCATTTTCTTCGTACAATACTAAAAAATAACGAAATCTTGGCCTCCGAACATCCGATTTGGACACATTTGGTGTCGTTTTTCCCAGTAGAACGAACCCGATCTTGACACGGACTTACAAAGACTCGATTTATAGTAAAATGTCCAAAAACGCAAGGGCCTTTACAATTGATCCAATAAAAAAATGTAAATTTATGGCCAAATTTTACAGTAAACATTCAATGCAAAAACTACATTCACAATGCTGTAAACCCACCAAACCAATGCAAATTTCAAAACCTAAATTAAATTTTAACATGGCTCTGATCCCAATTGCTGGGATTAAAACCCTAGCGCAGCGGAAACATATCAGAATCCTAACTCAAAATTAATATTAAAATTTTGAAATACTTCTACATTGGTAAAATAAATCTAAAAATCTAGGTTAAACATATTGAATACAAAAATACAAATATCAGAGGAAAAAAAACTTACGTTAGATCACCACCACTTGGAGTCCTTCCTTTTCTCTGAACCTTGAGGAAATATTTTTGGGAACCTTTTTGGTAAAGGAAAAAATTACAGAGAACTATTCTGAGAGAATTTTTTGAGAGAGAACCTCATATCTTTTTTTTTCTGTTAGACACTATATAAGGAAAGGAGAGAAAGTGACAAACGTCGGTGCTATCCCACGTATTAAGTAACTCCCCTACGTAGGAGTTACAACCATCAAATTTAATAAATTAATTAAATTAATAATTAATTAAATCTAATTTAATTAACCAATTCATTTAAATCATATTTAAATGAACATCTCTCACATAACCTATAGTTTTAATTCCATTAATTTAATTAAATCAAATTTAATTAAATTAGATTAAATCAAATAACTAATTAATTCTCCAATTAATTAATTACCAAATTAAATATAAAATATTTAATTTTAACCTGCATTTGAATCAAATTCAAATACATTTCTCTCATAACCTATAGTTTTAATGTACATCTAATGCGCATTAATTTTAACATATAGTTTAAATATAAATCTATTTCATATTAAAATAATATTTGAACAATTTCAAATATTTAATTCTCTTACAAATTAACTTTGAATCATATCCAAATTTATATTTATACTATAAAGTTTAATTTGTAAAATAAACTTTATATTATAATGTATCATTATACATTATACTTTTCCCTTAGTAAATTTGAACTTTTCAAATTTCATCCAAGAATAAATTACCTTAATATTCTTTACGAGCTCGAAAGGGGACCTAATGGACCTACAGGTCAGAAGCTCCAACGATATGAGATTAACGGGCTAAACTTATTAACCACATTAATCAATATTCGTTAACTGTGGGTACACTCTACTAAAGACCCACAGCTGCACTCTACTAACCCACATTTCATTCATCTTTTCAGCCACAAATCCCTGTGTTTGACCTCGGTCCTCACCGAAAAATCTTGGTATTAGTTTATACTTGGGCTAATATTAAGAAAAACTTGACATTTGTGTATAATCATTCGAGCACATCTGAGCATACATTTAGTATAACCATAGAAAATACAACAAAAGTAATAGTTACTATTTCTTTGTCCGGTCTTATGCAAACTCATTGTATAGAACGCCCATTGATTCATGCTATGAAATGCATGAAATTAGGTCTTTATTTGAGCATTTTTAATGTGAAAAGTAAGGTCTTGCATGATTTTTATCCCAACTTTGGTCTTAATATGTTTAAATAAGCTTAATGAGGGCTAATTATGCGTAAAAGATGATTTATGCGGATTTGGTGCAGATCTGGTATGTTTTTTACAGGTTTCTGGCTATTTTTCATGTGATGCGCCCACAATGTCACAATCGTACTTGAAGTAAGTAGATTGTGACCCCACTAGCAGTGGGGTGGACAGTGTAAGTGGCGACACGGGAGTGTTGACACATCTGGCAACGATAGAGAGCCAAAGAGAAGTGCCATCATGCGATCGAGGAGGACGGTGCATCATCCAACACACCAAGATAAGTGGGCAACCATGTCAATTGAAAACACACTTCTCACTCCCCCTTTCTTATAACCAAACTCACATTCTTTCTTTTTTCCTCAAAATCACTATTTTTTCTCACTTGATTTTCACTTACCTTTTGCCCCTCACTTTTCTCTCTTTCTTTCAACTTACTTTCTTCTCTCCTCTCTTGATCTTCAAATTCTTTTCTTTTCTTTTCTAATTTCAATTGATCACATTGTACTTCATACGGAGATAATGGGAGATACGGAGATAATGGTTACTATTTCGTGGTCCAGTCGTATGCAAACTCATTGCATAAGATACCCTCACTTGCATGTCTCCTACACGAACGTGTTGGATCATTGCGTTTGTATCAAATACAAAGTGGGTCGTATCCATAGTGTTACCAGGATAAGGTACCCATCCCTATCCTTATACTATAGACCATTTAGGCTGTAACTTGAACATTGATCTCTATATGTCTCTACATATTGTTCAAGACTAATAAAACAGCCTATGATGTTAGTTTATTGGATTTTAGGGTTATTAAAACAAGATAAAATAATCAATAACATTAATTGAATAATAATGAATAACAATTTATTAATGATAGTCAAAATACAACATTTACTATCTACGAGTTTTAGAGCATAAAACCCAATAGCCGTTACTCATGGTCGTAGTGAGAAGTATGCTACATCCAAACGTGCCCCGTCCAAGAGTCCGGCCCCAAAGAGGGACGATGATACTCGACTCACAAAATTGGAACAAGGGTTTGATGACATACATCTCACCATTGGCAAATTGAGTGATTTACATGATGAGCTCGTCTAAAAGAATGTCGAGATCACGTCTGCTGCCAAGGAAATGATCGAGGAACTTGGACGCATGTTTGGAAGGGAGATTGCTGCCCTATCCAAAGAAGTTGCCAACCTACGAAAGTTTGTGGAGGGGGAGGTCCACGAACTTTACAAAGAACTTGACAACACACGTGCCGAATGTTCGAAAAATTGTAATGCGAGTAGTTCGGCATCCACTAGTGCAACATCCGCTACACCATGCCCCCTATGGTCTGAAGGTGTGTAAGCCCGACACGTATGATGGCACAAGGAATGCCACAATTGTGGAGAATTTCCTATTCGGCCTAGAACAATATTTCGAGGCCATTGGAGTCGTCGATGATGGCGCTAAAATCTCAAGCGCCCTTAACTTCCTACGTGAGGCAGCCCAATTATGGTGGCGTAGGAAGCATTTGGAGCGAGAGCGGGACATTTGCAGCATTAGAACGTGGGAGCAATTCAAAGCAGAACTCCAAAAGCATTTTGTTCCCCACAATACTGAGATGGAGGCACGAGGTAAACTCCGACGCCTAAGGCAAATTGGTAGCATTCCAAAAGCATTTTGTTCCCCACAATACTGAGATGGAGGCACGAGGTAAACTCCAAAAGCAGGCCACCAAAAGTGAAAGAGAAGTGTCGGAGTCCGAGAAGGATCATAACCATGGAGACTAAGGTAATTCCAAGAATAGTGGCAAGAATGGGAGAAACGGGAAGGCTACTAGCAAAGGCAAGTCCTCCACATCACAACCTCCCAAACCGTGTTTTCTTTGTAATGGGCCACATTGGACTATGGACTGTCCAAGTAAGAAGAAGCTAAACGCCCTAGTTGCTAAATCCCGCAATGAAGAACAAGGAAAAGGTGAACCCAATGCTAAGATGGGTTCCTTGCAATTACTTAGCGCCATGACTAAAGCTTCCTCTTCCAAGGGGAGTGGAGAGGAAGGACAACTCCTCGTTGAAGCTAAAATCAATGGAAGAGTCACAGATGCGTTGCTCGACATGGGAGCATCGCTCAACTTCATAGATCCAAAAGAGGCTAAACGTCTTGGCCCCAAGATCAAGAAGGAAGGCGGTAACATGAAGGCGGTGAACTCAAGAACCCGAAAGGCCAAGGGAATTGCCGAGAATGTTCCCATTAAGATTGGCAAGTGGGGAGGTTCGCTGGATTTCACCGTTGTTCCGATGGATGACTATAGAACCATCCTAGGTATGGCTTTCTTCCACAAGGCCAAAGCCATTCCTGTAGCCACCTCAAACTCCTTTATGATGCTCGACAATCATGAAATGCACGTGGTCCCTTTGAAGAATATGGGAAAATTTCAAATCGCCAAGATGTCGACAATGACAATCAAGAAGGGATGCACGAAGCAACGAAGGGGCTTAAAGAAGCCACACGCAACGAGGGCATTGCAAAATCGAGTGGGGGAGGGTGCACGTGTCACGAAAATGGTCCAACAAATTGCGCTAAAATGCCTAAAGACTCGTCTAGCAAGGCCAAGGATGAGTCAAGGAAGAAGGGCCAACAAGCCCCCAAGTATGTCCCACGCACATACCAAGACGCCCCAGCAAGCTGCCATGGCCGTAGGGCAGCGCCCATGCCTCAGGCGCACGGGCATGACACAGTCGAGCACCCAGGCGCACAGCCAAGTGTGCGCCCCAGTCAGCCCAGCGTTGCCATGCGTGCGCCCCACGCCGTGAGCAAGTTGCATGCACACAGACCCATCGCGCCCTGCGAGCGGCCAGCCCCAGACGCGCACCATGTGCATGCGCCCGTGCTCGGTTTCCTAGAGCCAGAGCTTAACGCGCGCGCCCGCTTGCACGCCTGCCTTGCGTGCTCGGCCACTCAGCGCCCATGCTTAGTGCGCACGCCCCATGGTCCAAACTTCTCTGAACAATCCCAAAAGCTTTTAGAAAGCTCGGGACACCTCCAGCTCCCTCGCCCAAGGCCTAGATGTGCCTGGAAGGATATGGGCAGCTTTGGACAGTGCCAGAACACCCTGGAATGAGCTAGACCGACACATATCAGGATGTAACCGGATTATTTTATAGGAAGACTATAGAAAACTCTAGAATAGGCTGGGACCGTCATCTTAAGTCGGTCATTAAAAGCCTCACCGACTTGGGCACCTATAAATAGCCCAAGGGGGCTTCATTTGTAAACAACGAAGGCAATCAAGGCATATAACGCAAATCATTCTTGTACTCTCGGTTGGAAACTTCAATAAAGCTCTCAACATTCACTCAAACTCTCACTTGCCTACTTCTTCCTCTTCTCTTAAGTGCCTACCAAGCCTGTTAACCTCTCAAAAGACTTACTTGGTCTGTCTTTGATAGCAAGCTCACCCAAGTGCCGCACGTTTGGTTAATTGAAAACTCTAACCACGTGACATTAAGCTTAGTTTCTAGTTTGTTTACATTGATGTATTTTACTCTTCATTGCTTAAATCCACTTGACAACTTGATTTAAGTAGAAATAGTTAACTACTTGAAAGAGCAAGTAACTATGGATCTTATCTTTGTAACTAAGAACTAATCCTAGACATAGGAAACATCTTAGGCTCAACTAAACAAGCATGCATCATAGACATGCGATTTATATGTGACTCGTCTACTGAGGCGTAAGAACTACACGAGTTTAGGAGCACGAACCATGAAACTAAGCAAGAACTTAACCGGTTGATGAAGGGTTTTCTCCAACCCTCTTTTCTCCACTTGAAAAAAAAACAAAAACCTCTTTGTTTGCAAAACTATCTCACTGATTCCAGCTTATTTGTTGCACATTTCACGTTATTTTATTTTTCACGCATTTATCACCAACACGTCATTCTATTTTAACACTTCTGCAAGTAAGACATTTCATTCATCTTTTCAGCCACAAATCCCTGTGTTTGACCTCGGTCCTCACCGAAAAATCTTGGTATTAGTTTATACTTGGGCTAATATTAAGAAAAACTTGACATTTGTGTATAATCATTCGAGCACATCTGAGCATACATTTAGTATAACCATAGAAAATACAACAAAAGTAATAGTTACTATTTCTTTGTCCGGTCTTATGCAAACTCATTGTATAGAACGCCCATTGATTCATGCTATGAAATGCATGAAATTAGGTCTTTATTTGAGCATTTTTAATGTGAAAAGTAAGGTCTTGCATGATTTTTATCCCAACTTTGGTCTTAATATGTTTAAATAAGCTTAATGAGGGCTAATTATGCGTAAAAGATGATTTATGCGGATTTGGTGCAGATCTGGTATGTTTTTTACAGGTTTCTGGCTATTTTTCATGTGATGCGCCCACAATGTCACAATCGTACTTGAAGTAAGTAGATTGTGACCCCACTAGCAGTGGGGTGGACAGTGTAAGTGGCGACACGGGAGTGTTGACACATCTGGCAACGATAGAGAGCCAAAGAGAAGTGCCATCATGCGATCGAGGAGGACGGTGCATCATCCAACACACCAAGATAAGTGGGCAACCATGTCAATTGAAAACACACTTCTCACTCCCCCTTTCTTATAACCAAACTCACATTCTTTCTTTTTTCCTCAAAATCACTATTTTTTCTCACTTGATTTTCACTTACCTTTTGCCCCTCACTTTTCTCTCTTTCTTTCAACTTACTTTCTTCTCTCCTCTCTTGATCTTCAAATTCTTTTCTTTTCTTTTCTAATTTCAATTGATCACATTGTACTTCATACGGAGATAATGGGAGATACGGAGATAATGGTTACTATTTCGTGGTCCAGTCGTATGCAAACTCATTGCATAAGATACCCTCACTTGCATGTCTCCTACACGAACGTGTTGGATCATTGCGTTTGTATCAAATACAAAGTGGGTCGTATCCATAGTGTTACCAGGATAAGGTACCCATCCCTATCCTTATACTATAGACCATTTAGGCTGTAACTTGAACATTGATCTCTATATGTCTCTACATATTGTTCAAGACTAATAAAACAGCCTATGATGTTAGTTTATTGGATTTTAGGGTTATTAAAACAAGATAAAATAATCAATAACATTAATTGAATAATAATGAATAACAATTTATTAATGATAGTCAAAATACAACATTTACTATCTACGAGTTTTAGAGCATAAAACCCAATAGCCGTTACTCATGGTCGTAGTGAGAAGTATGCTACATCCAAACGTGCCCCGTCCAAGAGTCCGGCCCCAAAGAGGGACGATGATACTCGACTCACAAAATTGGAACAAGGGTTTGATGACATACATCTCACCATTGGCAAATTGAGTGATTTACATGATGAGCTCGTCTAAAAGAATGTCGAGATCACGTCTGCTGCCAAGGAAATGATCGAGGAACTTGGACGCATGTTTGGAAGGGAGATTGCTGCCCTATCCAAAGAAGTTGCCAACCTACGAAAGTTTGTGGAGGGGGAGGTCCACGAACTTTACAAAGAACTTGACAACACACGTGCCGAATGTTCGAAAAATTGTAATGCGAGTAGTTCGGCATCCACTAGTGCAACATCCGCTACACCATGCCCCCTATGGTCTGAAGGTGTGTAAGCCCGACACGTATGATGGCACAAGGAATGCCACAATTGTGGAGAATTTCCTATTCGGCCTAGAACAATATTTCGAGGCCATTGGAGTCGTCGATGATGGCGCTAAAATCTCAAGCGCCCTTAACTTCCTACGTGAGGCAGCCCAATTATGGTGGCGTAGGAAGCATTTGGAGCGAGAGCGGGACATTTGCAGCATTAGAACGTGGGAGCAATTCAAAGCAGAACTCCAAAAGCATTTTGTTCCCCACAATACTGAGATGGAGGCACGAGGTAAACTCCGACGCCTAAGGCAAATTGGTAGCATTCCAAAAGCATTTTGTTCCCCACAATACTGAGATGGAGGCACGAGGTAAACTCCAAAAGCAGGCCACCAAAAGTGAAAGAGAAGTGTCGGAGTCCGAGAAGGATCATAACCATGGAGACTAAGGTAATTCCAAGAATAGTGGCAAGAATGGGAGAAACGGGAAGGCTACTAGCAAAGGCAAGTCCTCCACATCACAACCTCCCAAACCGTGTTTTCTTTGTAATGGGCCACATTGGACTATGGACTGTCCAAGTAAGAAGAAGCTAAACGCCCTAGTTGCTAAATCCCGCAATGAAGAACAAGGAAAAGGTGAACCCAATGCTAAGATGGGTTCCTTGCAATTACTTAGCGCCATGACTAAAGCTTCCTCTTCCAAGGGGAGTGGAGAGGAAGGACAACTCCTCGTTGAAGCTAAAATCAATGGAAGAGTCACAGATGCGTTGCTCGACATGGGAGCATCGCTCAACTTCATAGATCCAAAAGAGGCTAAACGTCTTGGCCCCAAGATCAAGAAGGAAGGCGGTAACATGAAGGCGGTGAACTCAAGAACCCGAAAGGCCAAGGGAATTGCCGAGAATGTTCCCATTAAGATTGGCAAGTGGGGAGGTTCGCTGGATTTCACCGTTGTTCCGATGGATGACTATAGAACCATCCTAGGTATGGCTTTCTTCCACAAGGCCAAAGCCATTCCTGTAGCCACCTCAAACTCCTTTATGATGCTCGACAATCATGAAATGCACGTGGTCCCTTTGAAGAATATGGGAAAATTTCAAATCGCCAAGATGTCGACAATGACAATCAAGAAGGGATGCACGAAGCAACGAAGGGGCTTAAAGAAGCCACACGCAACGAGGGCATTGCAAAATCGAGTGGGGGAGGGTGCACGTGTCACGAAAATGGTCCAACAAATTGCGCTAAAATGCCTAAAGACTCGTCTAGCAAGGCCAAGGATGAGTCAAGGAAGAAGGGCCAACAAGCCCCCAAGTATGTCCCACGCACATACCAAGACGCCCCAGCAAGCTGCCATGGCCGTAGGGCAGCGCCCATGCCTCAGGCGCACGGGCATGACACAGTCGAGCACCCAGGCGCACAGCCAAGTGTGCGCCCCAGTCAGCCCAGCGTTGCCATGCGTGCGCCCCACGCCGTGAGCAAGTTGCATGCACACAGACCCATCGCGCCCTGCGAGCGGCCAGCCCCAGACGCGCACCATGTGCATGCGCCCGTGCTCGGTTTCCTAGAGCCAGAGCTTAACGCGCGCGCCCGCTTGCACGCCTGCCTTGCGTGCTCGGCCACTCAGCGCCCATGCTTAGTGCGCACGCCCCATGGTCCAAACTTCTCTGAACAATCCCAAAAGCTTTTAGAAAGCTCGGGACACCTCCAGCTCCCTCGCCCAAGGCCTAGATGTGCCTGGAAGGATATGGGCAGCTTTGGACAGTGCCAGAACACCCTGGAATGAGCTAGACCGACACATATCAGGATGTAACCGGATTATTTTATAGGAAGACTATAGAAAACTCTAGAATAGGCTGGGACCGTCATCTTAAGTCGGTCATTAAAAGCCTCACCGACTTGGGCACCTATAAATAGCCCAAGGGGGCTTCATTTGTAAACAACGAAGGCAATCAAGGCATATAACGCAAATCATTCTTGTACTCTCGGTTGGAAACTTCAATAAAGCTCTCAACATTCACTCAAACTCTCACTTGCCTACTTCTTCCTCTTCTCTTAAGTGCCTACCAAGCCTGTTAACCTCTCAAAAGACTTACTTGGTCTGTCTTTGATAGCAAGCTCACCCAAGTGCCGCACGTTTGGTTAATTGAAAACTCTAACCACGTGACATTAAGCTTAGTTTCTAGTTTGTTTACATTGATGTATTTTACTCTTCATTGCTTAAATCCACTTGACAACTTGATTTAAGTAGAAATAGTTAACTACTTGAAAGAGCAAGTAACTATGGATCTTATCTTTGTAACTAAGAACTAATCCTAGACATAGGAAACATCTTAGGCTCAACTAAACAAGCATGCATCATAGACATGCGATTTATATGTGACTCGTCTACTGAGGCGTAAGAACTACACGAGTTTAGGAGCACGAACCATGAAACTAAGCAAGAACTTAACCGGTTGATGAAGGGTTTTCTCCAACCCTCTTTTCTCCACTTGAAAAAAAAACAAAAACCTCTTTGTTTGCAAAACTATCTCACTGATTCCAGCTTATTTGTTGCACATTTCACGTTATTTTATTTTTCACGCATTTATCACCAACACGTCATTCTATTTTAACACTTCTGCAAGTAAGACATTTCATTCATCTTTTCAGCCACAAATCCCTGTGTTTGACCTCGGTCCTCACCGAAAAATCTTGGTATTAGTTTATACTTGGGCTAATATTAAGAAAAACTTGACATTTGTGTATAATCATTCGAGCACATCTGAGCATACATTTAGTATAACCATAGAAAATACAACAAAAGTAATAGTTACTATTTCTTTGTCCGGTCTTATGCAAACTCATTGTATAGAACGCCCATTGATTCATGCTATGAAATGCATGAAATTAGGTCTTTATTTGAGCATTTTTAATGTGAAAAGTAAGGTCTTGCATGATTTTTATCCCAACTTTGGTCTTAATATGTTTAAATAAGCTTAATGAGGGCTAATTATGCGTAAAAGATGATTTATGCGGATTTGGTGCAGATCTGGTATGTTTTTTACAGGTTTCTGGCTATTTTTCATGTGATGCGCCCACAATGTCACAATCGTACTTGAAGTAAGTAGATTGTGACCCCACTAGCAGTGGGGTGGACAGTGTAAGTGGCGACACGGGAGTGTTGACACATCTGGCAACGATAGAGAGCCAAAGAGAAGTGCCATCATGCGATCGAGGAGGACGGTGCATCATCCAACACACCAAGATAAGTGGGCAACCATGTCAATTGAAAACACACTTCTCACTCCCCCTTTCTTATAACCAAACTCACATTCTTTCTTTTTTCCTCAAAATCACTATTTTTTCTCACTTGATTTTCACTTACCTTTTGCCCCTCACTTTTCTCTCTTTCTTTCAACTTACTTTCTTCTCTCCTCTCTTGATCTTCAAATTCTTTTCTTTTCTTTTCTAATTTCAATTGATCACATTGTACTTCATACGGAGATAATGGAAGCAGAGTAAATTTCTTCCCATTCAAAGTAAACATGTACTTGTTTAACAATCCATCATATGTCACCTCTCTATCATATTGCCAAGGACGACCCAATAACATATCACCCGCATGCATTGGTACTACATCACAAAGGACTTCATCTTTATATCTTCCCAAAGTAAATGAGATAAGAGCTTAGGAGTTTACCTTCAATTCTCCTTTTTTTGTCAACCATTGAAGTTTGTATGGTTTTAGATGTTGACGGGTAGAAGTTGAAGTCTTTTTACAAGAAAACTACGTACCACATTAGTGCAACTTCCACTATCAATCACCAAGCTACATGGAGTTCCTTCAATCAAGCATCTTGTGTGAAACAAGTTCTCCTTTTAATCCTCAACTTTTTCTTCCTTTATTTGGACATTAAGTACTCTTCTTGCAACTAAGGATATATAGTTACCTTGTTCAATGTACTCATCACCATGTGCGTCGGATTCTTCCTCAAGTTGGGCATCTTGTTCATCACATTCATCTTCCGAATCGAGTATTCCATTTCTTATTACCATAAATTTTTTATTGACACAATCCTTACTCATGTGTCCAAACCCTTTGCACTTCCAACATTGAATAGAACTAGATTTCTCTCTTACCTCCTTTGAAGCTTCATTCTTTTTAGCATTGGAACTCTCGGCCTCCACTCTTTTGCCAATCACAAACTTTCCTTTTGCCTCATTCCTATTCACAAAACCATCCTTGTTCCAAGCATTAGAATTTGAAAATGTATTAGCTTTAGAAGTGTTCCTCTTGGAATGCTCCTTTTCTTCTCTCAATTGATCTTCAATTTTGATGGCATAATGATACATATCTTCCAAGTAAAGTTGTGGATTTCTATCAACCGGATGAGCGATTTCTCAATTCAAGCCTCCAAGGAATCTAGACATGGTATATTTCTCATCTTCTCGAATTTTTGCTCCTTCCATCAAATTCTCCATTTCTTGATAATATTCAGCCACACTTTTTGTTCCCTGCCTCAAAGCTTGCCATTTAGTTTTTAAATCTCTTTCATAATGTTTTGGAACATACCTCTTTCTCATGGCTTCTTTAAGCTCTTCCCAAGATTCTATTGGATCTTCTTCTTTCCTTCTTCTCTTGGATTTGAGATGTTGATACTAATTTCCAGCATGGTTAGTGAATTCGGCAATGGCAAATTTCATCTTCTTATTTTCACTAAATGTGTTGCAATCAAACACATGTTCTATCTTCCCTTCCCATTCTAAGTATGCCTCTGGATTCGTCGTTCCACTAAATGGTGGAATTTTTAGCTTAACTCCGTTATCTCTATCTTCTTGAATTCTCTCTCCTCTTCTAGCTTGCATAAAATCATTTCTTCCGCTTCCTCTCATATTTCTTCTTCCTCCAACTTGTCTTTCTTGTTCCACAATTTCTTCATCTTCTTGCAAGGCTCATTCTTCTCTTTGTTGTTGTGCCCTCCTTTCTTGTCTATCTTCTATCATCATTTCCATCATGCCTTGAATGGTTTGAAGAATAGCCATATTAGGATCTTGTATTTGTGGTACTCCATCACCCTGTGACATTTTCAAGTTAGTAAGGATCTCACCACACTTCTCACCTATTTCACTCAAGGGTAGGCTTTTGGTACTAGGTCAAAGATGTAAAGGTTGGCTTAAATTTTGGTGCAATCTTACTAAAAGTTTTGATGAAAACCAATTCAAAAAAATCAACTCTCACAAACTAAGACTAGAAAAACTCAAACTTAGGATCAACAATTTAAAAATTGGAACAAAGTAAATGTAATGACAAGAAATATTTCACGTGCCTTGGATCTTTTGAACACTTTTTTTCTACTTTTTTTTTGCTTTTTTTTTTTTTTTTTTTGTTTCTTTCATTTTTTTATGATCCAAGAGCAAACTTGAAGAAAATTTCAAGACAAGTTATAGTATGTCTTGTATTACAAGATGCAAGCCAATGCTTTGGAGAAAAAAAATTGAAATGAAAACAAATTCAATAAGATAAAGATATTTCACCTCGAGGCCCAGCCAAGAACGATGACCAAATTCTTTGATACCAAATGATAAGCATCTGTGATGTTTGTTGGATGCAAAGCTAGAGGTCCTTCTAGGATCCTTGTAAACACTCACAAAAAAAGCTAACTTAGATTAAACTTAGAATCTATGATGGTCACTCTTAGATCCTAAGACAACTCACTCCAGAATTAGCTTGATCAAGACTAATCCAATGAATTGATTTAAACATCAAACCTAAAGCAAGATTTGAAAGAAAAGACAACACTAAAGGAGTTGAATAAGCAAATGCTTTTTAATATCAATAATCTGAGTTTTGAAGAGTATTACAAGCCATTTTAAAGGCCAAATGGTCGTGGATATGACCAAGAACCCAAAAGTCATTCAAACACCATTAAATGCAAATTGTATAAATTTTTACCTAGGAACTTAAAACTTAATTGCATACTATTTAATAAGTCAAAATACAAAACTAAAAAGATAGAAAGTCTCCAAATTGTCTTAAATATCTCCTCTAGAAGGCGGCAAAGTTGAGGTGCACGTTTGACACGGTTTGACATCACGTTTTCCCAAGCAGTGCACATTTGACAGCATTTACTTCACAAAATCTGCACATTTTTTTTGTCCACTGTGCCATCTTCCAAATTATAAGACTTTTCCTGTGCCATCTTCATGTCATTCTCTTCTTGACTCATTGATCTAACATTGTATATAAATTTGGGTTCAAAATTATTTGTCGCTTCTTGCGAATTTGCAGCTTTTGAAGATGTAGTGTGAATGCCTCTTGAATCTTCTTTGCCTTGCTTTTTGTAATTGCTCCTTCTGGTACATGCAACGGTTCTATGGTTGAATTCATATCACATCCCCTAGTTGCTTTGGACCCGATATCAACATTGATAGCATAATGAACTTTCTTTTCATGCACAACCGTGGGGGAAGATTATAAATAACTATCACTATGGGCCAACAACTATATTTAGAACTCATTTCACCGTGTGGGTTTATTCCATCAGCTGGCAATGGTAAATGAAGATACCTAGGTTCAAAACCAAAGTCTGGCCACATAAAATCTACTAATTTCTAGGCCGAAGAGTCTGCAGGATGTCGTAATTTACCATCTACTTATCACTTGTTAGCATGCCAAATCAAATTCTTAGCATAGTCAATACTTCTAAACAATCTTTTGAATCGTGGAATTGGTGGAAAATACAATAAAACTTTTGCAGGTATTTGTTTCTTCCCTTCGTTTGCATTCTTAGCATACTTCCACCTTGATTCACCATATTCAGAACATTCAACTCCATTAGCATATTCTTTTCTATACAAACAACAATCATTAGGGCATGCATGAATCTTTTCGTAATTAATTCCTAGTGCACCTAATGTTTTCTTTGCATCATACATTAATGTTGGGAGCTCACTGGTAGGAGGCAAAATGTCTTTTAAAGTTTTGAGTAGGTCTGAAAAACTAATATCACTCCATCCATGTCTAACTTTTAAATTATACAACTAAACTAACGTAGACAACTTTGTAAATTTTTTGCATCCTTTGTATAATGATTTTTCAGCATCATTAAGCAAGTTCTCAAATTCATTTGGATCTTTTGAATATTCCTTGTGAGCAACTTCAATAATTTCTTTTATACTTCCAACATCGTTCTCTTCATACATGTAGGTACCAAACTTGGAAGATTCCCCACGTAAGGATGAGTTAGGTAGTTCTTCACCATGCCAAAACCAAATGTTATAACTCTCATCAATTCCATTGACAAATAAATGATCTCTAATACTATTGTGACTTTGGTTTTCACAATTCCCACATTTCAAACAAGGACAACGAATAAAGACATTATTTGTATTAGAAAATCCAAAATTGATGAAGCTTTCTACACCCAATTCATAATCTTTGGATAATCTACTCTTGTGCATCCATGATTTATCCATAATCTAGTAAGAAAAGATGTTGAGTAATGGTTAACTTTCGATCAAATTATATTTTTAGCAATGACACCACATCCTTCACAAGTATATCGCTAGCAACCAATTCACAAGGATAAGCCCCCTCCCTCCCCCCCCCCCCCCCCCCCCCCCCCCCAAGAACTAATTTTGCATACTCTATAAGTAGAATATCCCAACAAATATATATATATATATATATATATGACCCAATAAACGATATCAAATTATTCTACAGCCACAAAACAAATAAAGAAATATAGCAGTTTTATTAGATGTTCAACTTGTAAGACAAGATATTAAGAAGGAATTGCAGACTTCTTTAAGCAATAAAAGATAATCCTAACGAAGCCTTAGTTTTTCCTCTCTTTCTCTCTCTCTGAAGTTTGTTTATCTATGGAGGCAATGGTTGCGCTAGAGAGAAAGAGATGGAACATAAAACGGCGTGACACAGCTCGACAGCGACTGGCGTGATGGCGTGACGATGATTGGTGTGCAAGATTGACGGAGGCACAGTCGTTAATCGTTTATGAGGTGCGACCAACGTGAGGAAGAAGTTGAATGTCGACAAAGAACCCTACTGCACGCGAATTCGAGGGTTTCAAAACGGCAGCTTGCACTTTCCCAGTTTTTTCTTTCTTATATAATATAAAAACCCTAAAAAAATATTAGGAAACTACTTGACGTTTTAAAATTGTCAAGTTACTTGACAGCATGAAAAAATCCAAAAATTTCCTCAACCTCCGCTTTTTTTCATTCTTCTTGACATTTTTCATCAAAATTACATGTTACTTGACATTTTTATGAAAAAACATCAAGTACTCAAAAGCTCTAAGCGTCAAGTAATACAGTTTTTGTAGTAGTGAAGGTCTTACTCTCTAAACTAGAGAAATCTTTATCTCATCGATCCATAGACAAAAAAAAGAGAAGAAGCATCCATAAAATAATTACAACCCAAAATAAAATAAAACCTAAGTTAAAAGATAGAAAAGAAGGAATAAAACTACTGGTGGCTGCTGCATCCCCCTGAAATTCCATTCTTCTTTGCCCTAAAAGGATTGAGGAATATATATAGGGGAAGTTAGAGTGCTTAGGTGCTAGGCGACAGTGCCTAGGTGCTGTGGAAGGAATGCACGCACGCTGATGAGGCGCTCCCTATATTGAAGCTCTTGGGTCCCTAGCACCTAGCGCAGTGCCTGGTGACGCCTAGGCATTAGGCAGCCTTGCCAAATTCCCTTTTTGCCCTCTGGTTGTTGCTAAATGCATCCGAAACATCCTGATGGTCTCCTTTGCTCGATTTCCTGTCTAAACACTCAAATAAACATTAAATTCATAAGAATTAACAAGGTTTAGGCCGAGATAAATAACTCTTTTGGAGAGCTATCAAACACCCCCAACCAAAACCTTATTAGTCCTCAAGCAAGAGAAAGACAAAGAACACAAGCAAACAACAAAGAAGATTGCATTTTAATTGACTCAAGCCTCAATGCTAATTATGCTACAAAGCTTAAAAATGAGAAACTAACAATACAATAAGCTATTCAATATTTTTTCTATTATTCCCTACGTGGTGTGTGATAGAGCCACTCTAGGAGAACTCTCTAAACCCAGGATACCTTATGGCATCATCCATCCATCTTCCCCCTATTTCTGGCTCAAGCACCAATTTTCAAGCAACCTAGACTAATAAAAAAAAAGTAATGTTTCGACTGAGGCGCCTGAAACTCACACGACATAAAAATAAAGAGCATTTCTTTACCTAAGGGTACTAGCTTTACACTCCAACCATAGGGACTTATACCCGCCCTTTTCTCGCGAGCGTCCTAACTGATCATGGCAGAGGTAGCTCTTTTTACCTCTATTCATGCACTCACACACTCTTTTTCTTTTTCTTTTTTTTATTTTCTATTTTTTCTCGCTTTTGTTTTCCCCCTTTTTTATATATATTTCTCACACATTTTCTTTCTCTCTTTTTGGCTTTTTCTCTTTTTCTTTTTATTCCTGTAGGCTTGTAACTCTCTTATTCTCCATAATCTCACATTACATTCTATCTAGCAAGACTACCCTCTAATCGATGGGGCCCTTCGAGGTGACAACGACTTCGGACACCACAAACTCATCCCAAGACCTAAGAGTAAAAACCTAAGGTGGCTTGTGCACAACGGGGCAAGGAATGCAAGAAAAAGTTTTAAATAGGCTCATAAATTGCTCATTTCAACAAAATTAAGCAAAGAAACATAACAAGCATATTTGTTGTTAAAAGTGTATGCTCAATGATGTCTTGCTTATCATGCGCTAAAGATCAAGTTTTTCCTAATATCAGTCCAAGTATAAACTAATACTAAGATGTCTCGATGAGGATCGAGGTTGAAGACAGAAATTTCGTAGCTATTTATGATGTATGAGATGCTTAACTCGCGGTATTTTAACAAATAAGGTGAAGTGTTGGTATAAACAGGTATTAAGCAATAAAGCAATAAAGGAGATAAAATACGAACTGGAAATCGGTGAGATATTGTGCAAGTAGAAGAAGTGTTATTTTTCATATGGAGAAAAGAGGGTTGGAGAAAACCTCTCATCGATCGGTTGAGTTCTTACTTAGTTTCATGGTTCATGCTCCTAAACTCAAGTGGTTCTTACCTTTCGGTAGATGAGTCACATAAATCATATGTCTATTATGTATGCTAGTTTAGTTGAGCATAAGACTTCTCCTATGTCTAGGAATATTTCTTAGTTACATTGATGAGTTTTATAGTTACTTGTTCTCTCAAGTAGTTAACTACAAGTTGTCAAGTGGATTTGAGCAATGAAGATAAAAGTATATCAATGTAAATGAATCGAAAACTAAGCTTAAACTCTTAAGATGGATGATTATTTTCCTCCAACCCTTCAAGAGATTTAGCTACTCATGCTTGTTGATGAAAATAAAATAACGATGGAAGACAAGGAAGGATTCATGACGTGAGATATATATTAATAAAGATATGGATGTAGTTCATACAACAAGAATGAACAGCCAAATACACTTGAAATATAGAATAAATAGTGGAAAGATAAAGAAGATGAAGTTGGCAGCGATAGTGTCCTGCTCACCGACAAGAATGGTAGCTTCTCTTGGTTGCTTACATTGGTGAAGGAGATGAAGATAAGGATCCAACTGCTCTCTCGAGGTTGAAGCTCACCAACTCTCCAATGGTGATGGAATGGATGCCTTAGCTTTCGCTGAGAGGGAAGGGGTGGAGGGTGACTAACTAATTCCCGAGCTCTTCTGTAGTCTGAAAAGTATCTAATTTTCTAACCCTTTCTTTTGTGGCTTCAGCTGGTTTTTATAGCCTCAAGATTGTACTTTCGTGATGTCACAAAGTCAGGCTCTGACGCAGCGGATAAGGCTGTGTGTTTGTCAATTGTCACCTCTGACCGGTAGTTGGCCAACTGTTATGTGGTTTAGAGGGCAGAAAATCCTCTTTTATCTCCAGTTGTCAATGTCAGGTTTTTCGAGGTTCTCAGTTTTGTCTTTTAGTACCATGCGTTTGAGGTATACGTTTCTAGTGAAGCTCGATGCATGCGTTGAACCTTGTGTTTTTCCTGCAAAATTGGGCGTTTAAACATATTAAATCTCAGATTATTCTTTCCTAAGCCTATATTCATGCTTGCACGCATATGAAGTATTTATTATGAAATTAAGCAGAAGATGATGCATTTTTCATTATTCTTTCGCAATTATTCTAAGAAAAGAGAAGCAATAACTTGTATTTCTACAAGTTATCACATGACAACGATGTCATTTTGATAGAATTCTCTTAGGGCGTCATTTATTTCCCAAGAGAACCAATCAAAAGAAATTTATAATACCGAATCCTACACTACTACTACAAAGGCGTAGAAATAGTGGCAAGTTTGGGTCGATCCATAGGGAAGCACTAAATATGTTGTGTTCAGCCAATTTTCTAATTATAGTAGTGATTGTCTGACCCAAGCATGACAACTAAAATAGGTGTATAGCTAGGTCCACCATGGAGTCAGAATTTATTGCTCTAGAATTAGCAGAACAAGAGGCTGAATGCCTTAGAAACCTATTGAGAGATGTCCATTGTGGGGGGGCATCAGTACATGTCTCTTTACATTGTGACTCACAGACTGCCATAGGAATTACAAAAAATAGTATATATAATGGCAAAAGAAGACATATAGTCTCAAACATGGAGCTGTGAAACAGTTGTTGAAAGGAGGAATTATCTCCTTGGAGTTTGTGAGGTCGGAGAAGAACTTGGCAAATCCTCTAACCAAGGGCCTAACAAGGAGAATAATTCAGGAATCTTCATTATGTATGGGACTCACATCCATAAAAACTCCATAGCCCTTACTTTGGGTGGTTCTGATACGGACTTGATGGATATAATTAAAACCTTAATGATCCATAACCCTTTTCTTTGGGTGGTTCTGGTATGAACCTGATGGAAAGTTGAAAAATCTTCATAGCTCAGTTATGAGTGGTTTATCTTTTGATAGACTTGATGAAGTTGGTCCAAGTGTGGACTGGATGAGAAGTCTTCATAGCTCAGTTTTTGAGTGGTCTGTTGTGATAGACTTGATGAAGCAATAAACGTGAATGTGAAGGTGTGGTCGCCTTCTATGAAAGAGTTTAAGGGTCTCTTTCTAGAGCTTTCACGATGACCCGAGATTTATGTGCATGTCTTTATATAGCACACTTTGTATCGCAGAATCAAGGAAAATTCAAGAAGTAAAATGTGTTGTGGGGGTCTCAACCATAAATAGTGAAAGTTCAAGAGGTAAAACTCACTCTCACCAATAAGGTTGTTGCCCTACTTCACTATGCGTCAATTCAAATCATAAGATATTGATGTTTAAGTTTGTTCTTCTTTCGTAGCTCCGAAACTGTTTTTTCAAATCATTTTGTTGTTTTACTTTACTTGTTATACCAGTCATTTGTGGGGATTGTTGAGAATGACTTTGGGCCTTTGACCCGTAACAAAAAAAGAAAAAGATAATTTTTATGAGAAAAGAGGTAGAAGTTATCCCACATTGGAAGATTAAGGATTGACAAGTGGGTATATATACAAATGCTTGCAAAAGAACTTCCAAAGTGTAGTGGTAGTGGAAGTATAATCCTTTCACCACACACGATGAACATAAATGTTAATCTCTTGTTCCAAAAATAACTTTAAACTTTTCTTAAGTTCGAAAATAATGAACTTTAAAATAAATTATAAAAATATCCTCTTTTTTTTCATATAGATACTCTCATTTTCTTCTTAACTTTTCAATTTTCATCCTACACCAATTTTCTCACCAACCAATTTTTTAATTTAAAACATAAAATCTCACAAAATTCTAAAATCAAAATCTTCCCTTAAACATATCAAAATGATAAATAGTCAAATAAAAAAAAAGTATTAAGTTATTAATACACACTCAACTACTAACATTTTTTTTTTTATCGTTTTGGTATGTTTAAGGGGAGATTTTGATTTTAGAATTTTGTGAGATTTTATGAGATCTTATGTTTTAACTTAAAATTTTGGTTGGTGAGAAAATTGGTGTAAGTTAAGAATTGGAAAATTAAGAGAAAATAAGAGTATCTATATGAAAAAAAAATGAGAATACATATATAATTTGTTTTAAAATTCATTATTTTTAAATTTAATAAAACTTCAAACAAATTGATCACTATATTAATGTTAGGAGCAATTATAATTTTTTTTTAAATTTTAGAGTTATTTTTTAAACGAGGTATTAATGGTTTATATTCATATACTTATGACAAAGGTATTTTTTAACCTTCTTTTTTTTAGCTAAGGATATTTTTTTAACTTTTAAAGGTTCCATCCAAAATTTATCTGCAGCATTGTGAAAGCAATTTTGTGAACGTGCCGTTAAGCAATTGGCTTTTCGAGAAGAGACAATTGAAGATCAGAAATCCGAACATGGCCGATATTTCTGTACCCAGTGAATTCCAAAAAATTTGGTACACACGAACTGGAAGAATATGCTGCTCCGATCGGAGTGAGCCATGGGAGCCCCATTTCAATGGAGTTCATCCCTTCACACTGCTCCAATCAAGCTCAAATCTCCCATTTTCCTACCCTCTCCATCCAATTTCCTCTACTATTACTGCAAACGATCTCGTCTCAATAATTCCTCAACTCGTCGTTGCGCTGTTTGTGCTCAAAACTCCAATTCCCCGCGGCCCAAATATTCGAACTCCGATGCTCAGAATTCGAAATCGGTCGTTCTCGGAGATTGCCATGGGAATGAGCTTGTTCGGGTCTCTTCTACTCCGACTCGACGGCGTAACAGTGTGATTCTCTCTCTGGCGTCTTTATTTGATAATCGTTCTCTTTGGCGAAGGATCTTTTTTGCCTCGAAGAAAGTTAGGAGCATCATTTTGCTCAACGTCGTCACAATTGTTTACGGTGAGCTTCTCTTTGATGAACACCCCACGTTTCTATTAGATCAGTTGTTGATAATCTGAATTAAAGGTAAGAATGTCGAGCAAATATGTAAGATATATCTATGCTGAACCGGAATTCTACACTTCAATTCTTGAATTCTTTCATTTAAAACAATTCAGCGTTTTTTTTAATTCTCTGGGGAGACGAGACTTTGTACTACACTACTAACTGTTATGTTAATTCTTCTGTTCGGTTTGAATTTACCCATAAACAGGAGAATGATTTAATTTAGGATATTCCAGCATAATGTAAAATCTCAAAATTGGGGTCCATGTATGTCTGGAAGTCATCTCCCTCATGTATTTTAGAATGAAATTTTGTTGGTTGCTTTATTCTTGATAATTGCAACAATGGTACTCTCCCATAGCCTACATACATAGTTTGTTGGCTAATGTTGTCAACATGGCATATTTCTCAAAAGTCACTATGTATACTATTCTATTTCTAGTATGATTGTGATGGTAGGGAACTTGTGAAATATTAACATCTTAGGTAAAAGAAATTTTTTGTTTCAGTTATGTAATGAAATCTTTTTTCTTATAAGAAGAAGAAGAAAATAATAAGTTTTTTTTTTCTTTCTCTATCATCTATGGTTGGGCAGGAACTTTGCCACAAAATACAAAATTTTCCTACTATTAAAAATGTTAGCTACAAAAGTTTTGAAGTTTCTTCTTTTGATACAATAAGGAATTCCTTCAGATCTTCAACTAACATACCATTCCATATTTTCAAATCTTGGCTGCTGTAGCTAGCAGTATTCCAGTGGTGAAAGAGGTTGAAGAATTAGTGGATCCAGCTACCTTCAATGTTGTGCGGTTTGCCACAACTGCTATTCCATTTGTTCCACTTGTGTTGTATAAATGGGATGATGTTGAGATCCGTGATGCTGGAATAGAGTTAGGTTTCTGGGTTAGTTTAGGGTATCTGATGCAGGCATTTGGACTTATAACATCTGATGCTGGGCGAGCATCCTTCATATCAACGCTCACGGTAATATTCTGAATTATATGTAGGGTTCACAGTGTAGTAACTTTTTTTTGCTATTATATTGTGTATTAAGATACTTGTGTATCAATAATTAGGTACTTGTAGTTCCTTTACTTGATGGAGTTTTAGGGGCTGTAGTTCCTGCTCGTACCTGGTTTGGAGCTCTCATGTCAGTCATTGGAGTTGCAATGCTTGAATCCAGTGGATCCCCTCCTTGTGTATGTTTAGTCTCAAGATTATTTGATTGCCAAGTAACAAACTTGTAATAATAGGCAGAATATAATCAATCATTTATAAGATTCTGATTGCTCTAGTTTTGAGATTTTTATATATGTATAGACAGCACATTCAACTAATTCTTATGATCTATTTCAGGTGGGAGATCTTTTGAACTTCTTGAGTGCAATATTTTTTGGTGTGCATATGCTGAGAACAGAGCATATTTCAAGACGTATAGATAAGGATAAATTCTTGCCACTACTTGCATATGAGGTTAATATTTTCTCATATGTAGTACAATGAGAGGCAGTGGTGTTACTTTTGGTGCACGGTTTGAGTAATTTTAATTCCTCTTTCAGGTTTGCGTTGTTTCTATTCTATCGATGCTGTGGTATTTTATTTGGAGATGGATTAATGGAACGGAAACAATTAGTGAGTCATGGAATTGGAAAACATATTTAGATTGGGTGTTCATGTTTCCTTGGGTACCTGCTCTGTACACAGGCTTATTGTCCACTGGTTTGTGCCTGTGGCTAGAGGTATGTCTTCTCATTTTATCTCTATATAAAAGTTAATCTGAGTTTTACTTTTCCTTTGAGTTCCTATTATATTTTACTAATCCTCTGTCTTGGGTATTTTTGCTTTTCTTCGTTGTATTCATTCTGTAACTTTACTGCCTCAACGGCCTCTCCTGAGTGCTAAAAGTTTTCTTTGCTAATTATAAGATGAATATTCTATTCAATTTCTATTTGAAGTCTAATTTCTTTATTCTGTAACCATGAACTCTTTGTTTTTTAACCATACGGAGAATGTTGAATTACTAACAATTTCAAGGGAAAAATTAGGATTTGAATCCCCAGGAATTGGTCTATAATATCACATACATACTCTCTTTACCAGTTTCTTTTTTATTTTATTGCTTTTTACTTGTTTATTATTTAGTTCTGGTATTTTACTTTTCTCTACCAAGGAAACTGAAATACTATAAAAAATAAACAGTCTTTCAAAAGAGAAATTTTATGCAAATCCAACCTAGAAGCCGTGAGAAAAACATACAAAGGAAATCACTCAAACAAGTCCAAAATCCCAAAACAGAAACCCATACGAACCACTAAAACCCAAAGAAACATATACGACAATCATAACTGTAAAGTGCAAGACAAACACCCCAAACTGACAACAAAATTGACGGACTATATCTTTGCTCAAGTCATATCTAATTGAACACCAATGCTATCTCTTTCCATTCAAATATGAACAATGTATGAACCACTTAAGCCCTAAATCACCCATTGAAATCCAAGCCATTAAAACAAATCAGCTAGCCTGAAGGAAATAATGTCTTCAAAATCCATCGGCATCTTCGAATCGAAAGTACTATCTCCTACTATTCATGGGTTTTGTTACCTACAAATAATCTGTTACATTGTTTTGACTTTTGAGGAACAAACATAGGAACTTTTTCTTCCTCCTGGAAAATCTATAAATATTTAACTTTTATATATGTGTATATGCATGCATGCGTGTAGGTTAATCATCTTTGCACACATATGAGTGTTGAGTGTGCAGTTGAAGTGCTGCAAACGTAAAAATGCTGCATATGACATCTGGAAGTGGTTGATATATCTGCTGCATGGAAGTAATCCCGTTGCTTCCCTACCATTATACTTTTTAAACCTACTTGAATAGAACGTCATTTTGTTAAGCACATGAAGAAACAATAGGTTCACTTTGATGAAAGAAGTTAAAATCTACAGAAATTACTTTGTGAAGTAAATAAAGCTTCTTTCATTTGCTTAATGAGTCTTTCCATCCAACAACAAAAAGTAGTGTTAATATTAAGCCATGACTTCTTAGCAAAGTAATATACGATTCTCCAGATGGCTGCCATGTGCGATGTATCTGCCACGGAAACTGCCATTATTTACAGCTTGGAGCCAGTTTGGGGTGGTAGTTTTGCCTGGATCCTTCTTGGTGAAAGGTGGGGATTGACTGGCTGGATTGGTGCTGCCCTGGTGCTAGGTAAACTTCATTTCAAAATTTCAAAATTCATGATCAGAGCTATGCTTTTTATCGTTCTTTCCTTGTGATTTATTATGAGTTGTACACATTTTTCCTTAGTGTTGTGTAAGGTTTCCCTTACTACTATTTGTATTAATATCAAACTTGCCCGAAGGCTACACTGCGATAACTGAGGGCTCTATTCCCTCTGCTCCTCTATTGCTTAATTACCAAAAAGCTGCCCCTCATTCCTTACTACTCCTTATTTATATACTGACCACTCCTCACTCCCACACAACATTCAGTGGTCCCCATTGCTCATCCTAACAACCTTTTACACCTTACTCCTTATTTTACCCCTGCGAGTATATTTGAAGATTATTGGTGGCCTTACATGTTGTCATTAAGATTTTTATTTGAAAGGTAAAAATTATGAGTGTGTAATGGATGAATTAGACTTTTAGATTATAGAATGTAGGGGAGGATTATACACACACGCATGTATATAACTAAATAGAAAGAAGGTTTCCGTTAACAATATGATAGATTATAAAAGGATGCAAAGGACCAAGAGGCTAAAAGGGTGGTCAAACAAATATTCAAGAAATTATGCTGTTCGGTAATCAAGCTTTGATTAAAGTCTTCTTAGGTGTTTCATGATCTGACAGATTTACTTGCATGATATCAATGTCAATAACCACACAAATCACACCACCCAAGATTTCAAATTTGGCTCCCACTTCTCATTAATGCCACATATCGTACTTCCTTTGAGCTTGACCAAGAAATCCTCCTTATGGCCTTTGCTTCTTGCATGGAATCTTGTTGCATGCTTCCATACGATGTCCTAGATGTGAGCATATTCCGCAGGTTTTTGCTATCTACAAGCGTTAAATCAGAAATTTGATTTTTAAGCTCACTTACGTTGAACAGCTCCACTAGTTCTAGTTCCAAATTGCTGAGAATTTTGTGTCACGTTCGAAATCAATTGCTTGGCTGCTTTAGGTGTCTTGTTCACTAAGGCTCTACCTCTTGCTGCATCAATTATATTCCTTGCCCATTGGCAATAGTCCCTCGTAGAAATATTGGATTAGAGGAGTCGGTCAAACATGTAATGGTGGGAAAACTATCACACAATAACTTTTATTGTGAATGAATGATTGAATACGATAGCATACAAATAAACAAATCCACAAAAAACTCCACTTAAAGAAAGGGGTTCCAACTCCATAAAATGTTTTCTATAGAATAAATACTACAAGTCTTTGAAACCAAAACCTATAGAGAAACATGAAACTTCACGAAGGGCGAAACATCACTAGAATCCCTCTCCACCCCTCGAAAGATTGTTATTTCTCTCACCCCGAAAATCTCACAACAAAAGATACACCTCAGCAAGCCAAAAAAAAACGATTGTTCTCATTGAACGACAGATGGAAGAGGAATGCCCTATTCAAAACACTAGCACAACCCTCTGGTGTGAAGCAAGAAGCCAAACTCCTAGAAGAAATGGTTTCACACGAAACTCACAAACTCACAACTCCAAAGCAGATGGTTCCACACGGAACTAAGAATCTTTAAGATTAATTTGCTCTTTAGTCACTCTATGTGGTTTCATTTTGGAGCCTATAATGTGGAACCCCTTCATGTGTTTATGAAGATCTTCACCTGCACATCCACAAAAAGAAGGGAGTAAGTGAAATAAGCTAGATTTAAGTTCAAACTGACCTACAATATTAGAAAATGTAGTACATAAAGGAGGTTGATTTAAATCAAGTGTCGCTAGCTGTTTGAGAGTTCTATCTGCCGCTCTGTTTACCATCTCCTCCTTTGGTCCTTGACATATAGACATGTTACCGCTAGCCATATCTAAATTGCCTCATCTTTAAGACGACGTTTTCTTTCTTTAGTCTCTTTTCTTAATCTACACGTCGTCTTCTTGATTTCAGGATTGTACTGCAATCAATATTCCAAGAAGAACGAATCATAAACTTTGTAGAACAAAAAAATACATTAAACAACAAAAAACTAAAATGGTGTCTCGACAATGGCGCCACTAGATGTTCATTCTTGACTTTGATATAAGAAGTGGAATGAAAAATTTGTGCTTAGCGAAGCAGTGCTATGTCAGCAATAAAGGATGATACTTTCTTTTAGTTAAGACGCTATTTGAACGAGCTTGCACCAAGCCAGTGTATGAAAGGGAACTCATGGCTATTGTGTTATCAGTACAACATTGGTGCCATAATTTTCTTTGGAAGAAATTTATGGCTTGCATGAACCATGCACTTAATTTTTTTTCTGGACATGGGAGGTACAACCAAAGTATGAAAAAATTTGCTAGGATATAATTTTGAGATTCAATATTGACCGGGATTGGAAAATAAAACGACAGATGAATTGCTAAGAATATTGCTGGTGGCAAAAATAGCTTGTCTCATGGTCCAAACTACCACCGATGTAACTTGTAAGTATAGTCCAAAATGAAGTTCAAAATGACAAAAGACGATTGGTGATACCACAAACTTACTCCTTGATTCCTCTACTATATTGCGTGCATTCCATGATTTTGTTTTGGATTGGGAATCTAGGGTTTCTTAGAACCTATACAAAACTAACGAGTGAGCTATTTTGGAGCGGTATGAAAGTCGATGTAAAAGAAAACAAAATATTGGTATAACATGACGACATTTCGAACACCACCCTGTTCATAGCAGCCATGTTTTTTTGCCAAGGACACTTCATTTCGGTTAACCATCCGTTTTCTACCAAGGTCATAGATGTCGTGTCTATGACACTAAAATACGGAAGCACTTCTGATATGAACGAAGGAACCTAAATCATGGCATATGAATATCAAGAAAGACGCCAAGAATGCAAACTATATGTTGTCCAAATTCACAATGAAGAAAACTTGCAATTATGTGAAATCAAGTGGAATTTATGAAGAATCAAGCTTCATTTATGGAACAAAGACTTCAAGTGGGACTTCACAACTCAAAGATGGTTACAAATTGATGGGTTGTTGATTACAAAGAAATATTTTCTTCACAACTCAAAGATGGTTACAAATTGATAAGTAACCGTCGACGCGTTGGATCTAACAACCATGTTGACGAACAAGACCTTTAGACCTCAACCGCAAAAGACCCCAAATCAAGATGATCTCAGCCCCTAAGAATGGCTAGACGACGGATTACTTAGACGATCATCAAAACCACGAATCGGACAAAGCTTGCGGCTCCCATCGACCCTTGATCTTCGAATCACTCCACAAGCAAGATCGATCAAGTCCAGCTTGAATGATTCTGAACATGCAATCTAAACGCCATAGAATTGCAAATGAAACTTAGCTCAAGGCTAAAAGAAAGCTCCAAGGCTCTTTTTACTACATTTTCCAAAGTCTCCCTTTTTTGACAAATTACATTACATTATATAGGCCTCAAAATATAACCCTAGACATTCTATGAGGCATTCAAAGAGTTGTAACTCTCACAATTGATGACCATTATCACCCATGATTTAAATGTAACATAAAACACATAAAATGACTTAAAACTGAAAATTACATTTAATTATTACAATAAATCCGAAAATCAATTTGTAACCATCTTTGAGTTGTGAAGCCCCACTTGAAGTCTTTGTTCCATAAATGAAGCTTGATTCTTCATAAATTCCACTTGATTTCACATAATTGCAAGTTTTCTTCATTGTGAATTTGGACAGCATATAGTTTGCATTCTTGGCGTCTTTCTTGATGTTCATATGCCATGATTTAGGTTCCTTCGTTCATATCATTCATATGCCATGATTTAGGTTCCTTCGTTCATATCATTATGATATGAACGAAGGAACCTAAATCATGACATATGAACATCAAGAAAGACGCCAAGAATGCAAACTATATGTTGTCCAAATTCACAATGAAGAATACTTGCAATTATGTGAAATCAAGTGGAATTTATGAAGAATCAAGCTTCATTTTAGGTTTCTCATTCACCTCTTGGTTTCTAGGCTTATAATCAATATTCTTATTATCCTTTTTCCATGTAGTACTAGAGTTGGAAAAATGTTTAGAAGAATACCGTCGAGACTTTCGTTGGAGTTGCCTCTCAATCTTGATTGCAAACAACTCCTCCATGTCAAAGTATGGTTGTAGATCAACTTGGTCCGCAATCTCCGTGGTTAGCCCATTAAGAAACCGTGCCATGAGATTCTCCATGTCCTCGTCTAGATCAAGTCGATCCATCAACGTATCCATCTCCTTGTAATAATCCTCCACGGATTTGCTTCCTTGTTTCAATGCTTGTAGCTTTTGCGCCATGTCCCTTTGAAAATGTTTAGGAACAAATCGTTTTCTCATCGACTCCTTGAACTCATACCACGAATCGATTGGTGCTTCAAGATTCCTCCTCCTACTTGACATCAACTTATTCCACCATGTTTGAGCATATTGTTTAAATTGAGCAACACACAATCGTACCTTCGATTCATCGGTAAAGTTATGACAATCAAATATTGATTCCACCATCTTCTCCCATTCAAGGTACTCTTGCGGATCGGTTTTTCCATAAAACTTTGGAAGTTTCAGTTTGATGCTTCCCACGTTACGGTCAATTCCCTCTTCTCGTGGAGCTCTCCTTTGAAAATTAAGATGTCCTCGTCCACGACCTCTCCCTCTATCCAAGCCACGAATAGCACGTCTTTCTCCTCTTGCTGCGACCAAAGTAACTTGGTCATCCTCTCCTTCGTTGGAATTGTCACCCTCATATTCCTCCTCTCGAGCTTGGTATCGAGCCTCCAATCGTTCCATACGTTCTGTCAATGCTTCCATAGCACGAACCATGCGTTCCATGGTTGCTTGTTGTGCTTCTTGCCTTCGTTCATTAGAGATATTAGGTAAATCTTCGGGATTTGCCATACTGCAAAATAAAGAAAAGTAACAAAAAGAAAAAGGACCTCACAAGCGCTCCCTCACGTGTTTCACTCGTTACTGTAGTTCACTCGTGTTTAACACTCAACACTCTTATCAATGTATCACTCCTTCACTAACACACCATCACAAGTATAAAAGAATCACACTCCAACAACTATATTCAGTAAAGTGAAAGAGCCAAGAGCAATTTAAAGTGTTTGGAATAGCACACTTATAATACAATCATGAGTATTAAAGGAGCAATCTGAATAACAACAAAGAAACAAGTTAAAATAAGAGAAGCACTATATTGAAGGAATGAAAAGGATTAAAAAATGAATAATTAAACAAAAAAAAAATAATCAGAATGAGAAAGGAAGTGGAATGGATAACAATAGAAAATGTGGCATTCAAAATGGTTAATTGAAATGTAACTCTAGCAAAATGATGTATTATGTTGTTTAATTGAGCCTTAACAACATATGGGAGTTATAATAGCAAGAAAGAGAACATTTAATCAGCCAAATTGTAACTGCCAATATTTAATTACCAATAGTTTTTTTTTCTTCTTCTTTTGGACAGATTATCAAAATTCAAACAATTTAGCCACAAGCAATACGAATTTAGGGATGACAAAGAAGAACAAAATGTAGATAAGAGATAGATCTAAACATTTGCAGAAGACATCATTACGAAAAAAAGAATGGAACTATTTTTTTTTTTTTGGAGACAGATTCAGAATATGCTGGATCTAAAGAAATTGAGTCAAAAAAGTATAGAATTCAGTAGATAAGCACAACGAAAACATAGGTCCGATCAAAGAGCCTAATGCTCTGATACCAAATGTTAAGTAACCCTCGACGCGTTGGATCTAATAACCATGTTGACGAACAAGACCTTTAGAACTCAACCGCAAAAGACCCCAAATCAAGATGATCTCAACCCCTAAGAATGGCTAGACGACGGATTACTTAGACGATCATCAAAACCACGAATCGGACAAAGCTTGCAGCTCCCATCGACCCGTGATCTTCGAATCACTCCACAAGCAAGATCGATCAAGTCCAACTTGAATGATTCTGAACATGCAATCTAAACGCCATAGAATTGCAAATGAAACTTAGCTCAAGGCTAAAAGAAAGCTCCAAGGCTCTTTTTACTACATTTTCCAAAGTCTCCCTATTTTGACAAATTACATTACATTATATAGGCCTCAAAATATAACCCTAGACATTCTATGAGGCATTCAAAGAGTTGTAACTCTCACAATTGATGACCATTATCACCCATGATCTAAATGTAACATAAAACACATAAAATGACTTAAAACTGAAAATTACATTTAATTATTACAATAAATCCGAAAATATTTCTTTGTAATCAACAACCCATCAATTTGTAACCATCTTTGAGTTGTGAAGCCCCACTTGAAGTCTTTGTTCCATAAATGAAGCTTGATTCTTCATAAATTCCACTTGATTTCACATAATTGCAAGTTTTCTTCATTGTGAATTTGGACAGCATATAGTTTGCATTCTTGGCGTCTTTCTTGATGTTCAGATGCCATGATTTAGGTTCCTTCGTTCATATCAACTTCCTCCAGCCAAGACTGCCCATCTCTATTATGAGCCCAACTAACACAGAACAACCTCGCCAATGATCCAAAGGTAGTTCGCAAATTGGCAATCCCGCATCAAATGGTTCAAATCATCTTGATGCTTTCTGCGAAGAATGCACCATTGTGAATTCAGTAGTTCTTGCATATTTCTAGTTTGTGTGTTGTTAATTGATTTTTGCCGGGGGGGGGGGGGGGGGGGGGTTGAAGGGTGAAAACCTAACAGAATAGTTTTTGCAGAAATCACAAAAAGTAGAAGGGAATGGTATATATTGTTATGATAAAAACAAACGACAAGCAAAAATCAAACAAGAAAAAATCGCCACAAAGGTTTATGTGGTTCACTAACGATGTCTTAGAGTCCATGAGTCGGGAGAGAAACTATTTTATCTTCAGAAGAATATAGTATAAAATATAGAAATAAAAATGCAGGTAAATATTTAGATGGTTAATAGATGGTAGCCCCGTGCTTTATCATTCGGAACACCTTATATCAAATTCAAGGCATTTCCACATATATTTATATATTTCATGGATAGCCGAGAATAAATGAAAGAATAGAAGGCTCCAACCAAAATGTTCTTATCCCCTATGCTGATGGTAAAAGGTGTTATCAGATTATGAACAAAAGAATAAGTGATTGTACCAAAAATATCATATATTTTCTTCAATCCTTTGCATCTTGTTGTATGAGATATGGTGTTCAACCCCCATCTACTTTTCAAGACATTTTACAGCGTCCTGGTGATTTTGATATGCAGGTGGAAGCTTAACAGTGCAGATATTTGCATCATCTGCAACAAAATCTTGCAAAGATTCGAGAAGCAAAAGCAAGGAAGTCCATGGCCTTCTGGGTTCGGGTGATGATCGCAGTTTGTCGACCTCCCCAATCGTTATAACAAGAGTAAAGAATATTGCAGATCATTTGAAGAAGTAAGACATTATTCAAGGTATGTTATAATTTTAGTGTTTAAACTTCAATTATTTCTAGGAGGCCTCCCAACTTTAAAAGATATCTAATAAGTTTTTGAACTTTCAATATTGTGTCATATAGGGCTTTAAACTTTAAAAGGTGGTTAATAGGTCTACGAACTTTCAATGTTGTGTTGAATAGATCTTTGATCTATTATACTCTTTTTAAAGTTGAGCGACTTATTAGACACAAAATTAAAAGCTTAAAAATTTATTGGACACACAATTGAAAGGTTAGAGATCTATTATAGTATTTTTTAAAGTTGGGGGATCTATTAGGCAGAGTCTTGTCTAATTTTTATGATTTATTTACACCAATAGATATAGGTAGACCCAGTAATTAGAGCTATACCACTGAATGTGTACATGTATATATCAAAGAAGTGAAGTACTAACAAGCTTTTACGGTAGCTTTGTCCAAGTTCGTGATGTCTTGAATCGTGTAATATTGGCTGCTGGTGGGTAGGCATCAGCCATTATGTATATTTAAAATCTACGTATTCAAATAAATTGGAGCCCTTTATTCAATAATAAACTAGAAACATTTAAATATTTTCTCACATTCTAAAAACAAAATAAGTTTTTAAAAACATTTCCAAAATTTGGAAAATAAAAACAGAGAAATTGCAGTGGCTGATAACTTTAAAATAGTATTTTTAGCAAATGTGTCTTCCATATTTGTGATTTTGCAAATATGGCAAAATTTTAAAATCCCAATTTTTGTTTAATATTTATATAAAGCAAGACAAAAAAAAACCTGAGATTGATCGAGCTGAAGAGGGTTACGCACGATGATGAAGATTATGCGTGAAATTTGACCGAACTAAAAACGTACGTCGTTAAACACATCTAAAGGATCAAATGAATTTATAACACCTTATGTAAATTATACTAAAGAACATAGCATAGATGGTAAGTTAGGGATCGATCTGCAAGGAGCTAAAGAATTAATCTATTCTAAACTAAACTAATATTCGAAAAGTGATCAAAGTGGGATTTGAAAAGAAAAAGGAAAAACCATGCAAGAAATCAAGATTATTTTTTGTATTTATGATTTTTAAGAGAGACAATTTGATAGATTTGGGAATTTGGCTAAGTTTAATTCAAATTCAATCATTGAATCAAAGAAAGTTTGATTAATCGGCAAGAATCCACAACCAAAAAGAGATTGAATCCCTAATTATTTCAATTCATAAAATCAGTCCAATTAGAGGTCAATTTCTAATTGCCCTAAGTTGTACCAAGAATTTCTTCAAGATTAACTCTAAATTCTTTATGTACATATATCTCTTAGCGGTTTTCAATACTAAACGAAATTTGCTTTACGATCTAAGTTTTGTAGTTGCGACGAATTAAAGAACGGATAGCCTCTTCGTTAATTTGATTTATTGATTAATCCTAATTAGTTCATCATGCATTGATTTAAAGGAAACATGCTTTAAACAAATATATGGTAAAATATGTATAAAAAGATGATGCATGATTTTTTTTTTCTAAGAACTAGAAATATTGAAAAAAGATCAAGAAAAGTCTCTATGATATATTTCAAACATCAAAATATGTATAAATGAAATGATGCATGATTTTTGTTCAAACTTATTAATGCAAAAAGGAGAACAATATTAAGAGTTTGTTAAAAAAACAAAAATATACAAGTAAATGATGCATTAATACTTTTTTTTTTCAAATAAACGAATGCACAAAAAAAGAAAACTATAAACTGCTCGGGCAATTATTCTTCCCATGGATGATTGTCTCGCAAGCTTTTGTTGTCCATGACCCCATTGATGTCGACAAATTGCTCTTCATCAACATGCAGGGCAGGATTAGCCAAGACAGCGTTGGCACACAACGAGACAATTATCCATAGGAAGAATAATTACCTGCGTGGCTTGCTGAAAACACCGCGTACTTGGGCAGCGATGATGCGACCAACATCGATGGGGATTCACTGCATGATGTAATATGTTGCCATGACCCGATCCCTTGAGACAGATGCGTCGTGTGTGGTGAAGATCAGCCTTTTTTTTCATAAAATACCCCTACAGGTTGGCCTCAGGTGTGAGGCATCTGGAAGGCAAAGTGTGAATGCCTGTAGGTGAAGTCTCCCACTTGGATCCTGGTTTCGCCATAACTCAAATAGTGTCTTGCATTAGTTTGCTGGATGTATAGGCAATGATGCGATTGCCTTTAGCTTCCGGGTTGTCCCTCAGTTTGAACAACGCATTGATTTCTCTTACGTTGAATGGAACTTCACATCCGTTGACCACTGTCATATCTTCTTCTGATGCACTTTATTGTGGTAGAATGCATGCACGATAGCAGGGGACATGATGGTTGGGCTAGCACAGAAGGATCGCCAGCCATGGTGGTCAACGATGTCTAGGATGTATGCGGGGAGAGAGGTTGTTTCAGGGAAGAATCCTACTTCAATGAGCAAATCCCCGAAGAGTTTGCGTCTTCCCCTTCCTTGCTCTTTTTCTGGGGAGCCTTCAACCACCTTTTTCTTGCCCTTGTCCTTTTGTGTTGGGCGCTGAGGTTGGCTAGACTCTCCCTCCTCCAGTCTCTTTCTCTTCTCAACCTTCTTCTTAGGAACCGTCACATCCTCATGGGCATGCTCCTTCCTTACGCTGGGAAATTGCTTCACCAGCCTCTTCTTCTTTTTAAGCCCTTCACTTCTTGCTGGGGCGTTCATGACAGCAGCGAGAGCAACATCTTCTTCTACTTGCATCTCTCGCTCGAGCTCCTCTGCTACTGCGTCTATGGCTTCCATGGCCTCATCTTCCCACAACTCTTGCTCAAATTTTTTAGCTGCGTTGGCCACGCTATCGCCGGCGGCTAGAAATTTGGCTGTATGCATTTGGGTAAATAGAACCGCAGCCAAATGATACTCAGCTTCGCGATGGAGAGCGCGCAATTCCTTTTTAAGCTTGGTCTTAGCTTTGGCCAGCTTGGCAGCTGTTCTATCAAAGGAAGTTGCGGCGACAGCCTCAGGACTGGATGCGTTCATCTTCGTTTCAGGCATTGTCTTCTCTTTTGGCCTGATAATCGCAGGCTTCTTAAGTGGTCTCCTCTTCAGAGGTACTACCCATTCTTACTCGTCTTCTGGGTCCTCGAGATATCTCTTGGCCTTGTCAACGACCTCTCCTTTGTTGTTGGGCCCTTTATTAGATCCTTGATTGGCTTGGGAGATAGGAAGCGGGCTATAATATTAAATATGTTTTCATCCACTTTTTTCATTGTATGCGAAATAACTCACCCCCTCCATTTTTTGAATCTATCATTTGGTCTCAATTTATTCATACACGTCTCCCCAACTCGATATATATAGTTTACCATTCTTACTCTTTAAAATAATATCTTAAAAGTTTCTTTAATTCCAAATTTCTAAGTTATTCTTCTTGCATTTTATACAGAACTTCAAATTAAATTTTATTTTAAATGAAGAAAAAAAGCAAAATGAAATTCAATTATCGATTTCTGAAATCCATATAAAAAAAACCATAAACTAATTTGAACAACTTCTTGTAACATTGAAAGACATGAAGATTACAACATGTCAATTACGAAATTTTGGCAATCCTGTCTGCAGCATGTAATCCTATAACTAATAACTATAGGATAGACAAAGGAGATTTATACCTTTCAGCTGATCTTTCATTTGTTAATATTTTCATCTCAAGAGAGAAGGTTGAACAAAACACTCGACACAATCAACTTCATCAAACATGGGAGAATAACTTGAACAACTTCTTGCTGACTTGCAATAATGATTGATAACAGTCTAACACTCTGATCAAGAAAGAAACTATTTAAGCCATCAAACAAGCAAAGAATTTGTCTTCGCAGTTACATTATGCTACAGTTTACAGAACAAGTAGAAGGATGGAAGAAAATTGTCACTACATCTGATATGAATTGAAGGTATACAACACGAATTCTAAGAACAATCCTGAAGCATTTGGAAAGTTGTTGAGGCTTTCCGTCGATCAAATAATATTTATAGTCACAAACTAACCACTTACACTACAATGGCATAACATAAATGGCAAGTCTGGGTTGAACCACAAGGAAGCGCGGTTCCTCAAAGCTCATTTTCAATTAAAGCGGTAAATGGGGGGAGGGAGTTTGATGTGGGATAGAAGACGGCGCATGAAAGTAAAATTGATAAAGGGAATTACCTCAATCACATTTGAGAACTCCCCTTTAAACAAGGTGAACCCCCACAACAATAATAAGAATAACCCCCAATAAACAAATTTGATAGACAACCCCAAGAAAGCTAAACAGATTTGGCTTGGAAGATTGATCAAAGATCAAGAAGAAAGGAGAACTTGTTCCTAACTTCAAGATTTCGAACTCTCCACAATCTAATTGATCAAACTAGATTGAAAGTTCTAAACATGCATTCTAAACACAAGAATACAAAGAAAGCATAAAAGCTTGAGAGATTTACTCTATGAAAAATTCATTCTAATTCAAAGTCTCCTCTTCAAAATGTGGAATTACAGCCCTATTTATACTAATTGAAAAGGCATCATGAAAGGACATAACCTTTCAAATTGTCTAAATTCATCTACACCCTTTCAACTACCATCATAAATATAAAAACATGAAATTAAATTGCATACATGGGAAATTAAATATGTGAATGAATCTGGATTTTTAGATTCATTATGACTCTTGGATGAAAAGGTGTATCTAGAAGCTTAAATGGTTGCAACTTTTCATCATGGGTTGTAAACTTAGCTTGGAAGCAAGCATTTAATCCATCTTGAAATCTTTTAGCTCTAGCTCTTGTTATTGGTCCTTGTGGCATAATGATTGCCTCATGATTGGATTGACTTGGAAAGTTCGCCCATCGATTTTCAACATGAGGTTCATTTGAGCTAAGCTGAGCTTGTTGAGCTTCATTTTCCTCTTCATTCAAGCTGGTTTGAGCATGATGAGCCGTATATTTCTCTTGGTTGGCTAGCTCCTTATCAAAAATGCTAAAAAGTAAAGGGATAGAAGTGCAATCGATCAAGACGTTCTAGCGTAGAGGTGATAGCACCCTAAAAATGCTATAATTCCTAGCTTAACTCTACATTTATTAGCAACTTTTACTCATTAAATCTCTATTTTTATAGGGAATATTCATTCCAAGGGCATAAGAGTCATTTGAAGCAAGAATGAAAAAAAAAACGAGCTTTGGAGCACCAAAATTGAAGAATTGAAGAAAATGACCAAACTGCCCCTGTGAGAGCATTGCTACCCTCAAATCAGTGCAATGTTACATCGAATGGCAGGCATCCGATGAAGACACCGTCCCGATGCTCCCTTTATGCTCATATGTTACGCTACAAGGCAGTAGCTACCAAAGATGGGCAACGTCACAATGCTCCCTCATAGTGTCGTTATGCTCCGAATTTTGACGCAAATTTCAAACGTGCGCGCACGCGCCCAAGCCCTAACTGTTGCAACACTATCACTTTTGCGCCCTACGCTACTCATCATCATCGCGAAGCTCCTGCAAATTTATAAATACCAAATTTCATTTTCTGCACGAACTAGAGAGCAGTTTTTACCAAAATTCGAGAGCCAGCTTCACTATTCTTTATTTCTTTCTCAAATAAATTATAATCTTCCCTCAAATTCTTGAAGATTTCTTGAAGATGCAAGGCTAAGGTACTTTCCTTTGGGAATAGGATAGTTGTTCTTCACTTTCTTGAGAATTATTGTATAATTACTTGATTAATTTCATGAATCTTGGTTAGTTCTTGTGTAAATTCTTAATAGATCTTGATTTGAATGAATTGACGACTCATGATAATCGATTTCTTGTATGCAAAATTCATAATGTGCTGAACTAGTTAGAATTAATCAATAAATCAAATTAATGTAAAGGGCTGACCATTCTTTAATTTGTCACAACAAAGACCCTAGAACTTAATGTAAATTTTATTTAGTATTGAAAACTGCTGAGGGATAGATACATAAATGGAATTTAGGGTTAAATTGGAAGAAATTCTTATTTAATTAATTACTGCAATTAGAAATTAATACCTAGGACTAGTTTTATGAATTAGGTCAATTTGGAATTAGATTTCTAATTGGTTGGGCACTCTTGAATTAATTCATGTGTCTTTAATTCAATGATAGAAATGATATCAACTAGTCCGTATTCCCTATCTATTAAAATTGCTTCTCTCATAAACATCACCAAAAATATTCTTATCTTCCAATTTATATTTATTGCATGTTTTTTAATTTCTTTTCAACCCCCTCCCAATAAAAAGAATTCAATTGATTGTTAAAATTAATATTTCAAAGATCCTTAAGGACGATCTCAAACTTACCATGCATCTATAATATATCTTTAGTGTTGATTGATAAGTAAGGTGTTATAAATTTCTTTTAGTTCCAAGAAGTGTATTTTAACGATGAAACATTTTGAGGGGATTAAATTGGCGTTGTTGTTGATGATTTTGGCAGCTAATTTTGTCAATTGATTGAAGTATTAAAAAATTAAAAAAAAAAAAGGAAATTGTGTGTGGTTAATCTTTCCTTTGGTATATGACCCGCTCCTCTAGAGGTTTCGTACTTAACTTTTTTGGTAGATATTGCTCAAGAGGAAAGGTGAATCTGAAGGGAAAGACGAAGAGAGATCTTAGAAGAGCATCAAGCTAATTTGGAGGAAAATCTTGAGAAGCTAGAGGAAGAAAAAGAGTTACAAGAAGTCATCATGGGAGAAGCACGTGAAAGAACCTTGCAAGAGCTTTCCGAACCAGATATGACCCAACAACCATAGTACATCATATATCCGGAGAGTACCACGCCATTTGAGCTCAAGCCTGGGCTTATCCATCACTTGCCTATCTTTAAAGGAAGTATCGGCGAAGACCCGCACAAACCCATTAAGGACTTCCATATAGTTTATGACGGATTGAGGCCCCATGGCGTCACGGAGGAACAACTCAACCTAAGGGCATTCCCTTTCTCATTGAAGGACACAACAAAAGATTGGCTATATTATCTCCCTCTGGGCTCAATCACGACATGGAGCAGTCTAAAAAAGAAATTTCTCGATAAATTCTTTCAGGCGTCAAGAGCTCATAGCATTCAAAAGAAAATTTATGGGATAAAGCAAGACTTTGGAGAATCTTTGTTCGAGTATTGAGAGCAATACAAGCAATGCATGAGCTTCCCAAATCATCAAATCTCGGACCAATTCCTCATCCAATATTTCTACTATGGTTGTTATCCAATGAAAGAGCTTCGATTGATGTGGCGGTGGAAGGAGCCCTAACGAACAAGACACCTTTTGAACCCAAAGAATTGATCTCAAGAATGGCAGGGAACTCTCAAAGCTTTGGAACGCATGCAATAGAACACGACCCATCAAACTCAAAAGAGGTAAGCGAATTGAAAACTCAAATTTCAAACTTGACTTCTCTTGTGATTTAGTTTGTTCAAGGAGGAGCACAACAAGTTAAAACTTAAGAAGCATGCGAAGTGGTAGGACACTCATCGAAAAATTGTCCTCAAGCCAACCAAGATGTAAATGCATTTGGAGGGTCTCAAAGGAAGTACGACCCTCATGGAAACACTTATAACTCCGGATGAGCACCCCAACTTCAACTGGGGAGGACAAGGACAACAAGACAGTAGACTACACAATCAATCCTCCTCTTCTTCCTCAGGTATGCTTCTAGAAGATGTTATTAAAACACTTGCTGACAATTCTTTGAAATTTTAACAGGAAATCCATCAACTCCAAAAAGACTCAATCCAACAATCCCAAGACACCAAGGCTTTGCAACAAGAGACAAGGACCAGATTCTCTAATTTCGGGACTCAAATTACCCAATTGGCAACCGCTCTAAGCAAATTGGAGAGCAAAGCATCGGGATAACTACTGGCTCCACCCGAGCACTCCAATCTAAGTGCAATCACGTTGAAGAGTGGCAATGAGCTTCCTTCAACTCCTCTTTCGATCATTGCACCTCCTTTATCTTCCATGGTTGACAAACAAGGAGAGGTAAGAAAAGAAGAAAAAGAAGTAAAGGCACCACCACCACCTGATCCCAAGGTAAGTAAGCCTTATAAACCTTTGATTGAACCTTATGTACCCAAACCACCCTTTCCTTGTAGGTTGGCAAGATTGAAGAAGTAAAGCATTGACGAGGAGCTCGAGGAGATGTTCAAAAAGATTCAAATCAACATTCCACTTCTTAATGCAATCCAACAAATACCGAGGTACACAAAATTCCTAAAAAAGCACTAAGAAGAGGAGAGGTAAGGAGAAGGAGAGGGTAATGGTAATGAAGGATAAACGAGCATGCTAATTTGATCAATTTTCACTCTAAGATACTCAATTTTGAGGATTAAACATGCAACTAAAAGGGAAAAAATAAAGTTTGAAGAACACTTACCCTTGTAGTTCAAAATTCTCCTTGAATTATTGATGAAAATCCACACCACTTGTTTGTAGACCACTACAAGAGTCTTCTTTACTATTCTCTAGACTTAGATTGGATGGTGGGATCCAAATTTGTGGTGAATTTGAGAAGGAATGAAGGATATAGAAGAAGAAGAGCAATGGATGTAATTTTGCAAAATTAACCTTTTATTTTACAAAAATATTAACCATTTTTAAGCCAAAAGCTTCTATTTATTAAGGAACATCATGCAACTCAATTGCATCACAAATTGACAACACAAAGGTTGAATTTGTTGGCTAATTGTGTGAATTACAACTAAGCTTCTTGCTTAGTTAATGGGAAAATCTAAACTTCAAAAATCATCTTTTAATTCACTTTTTAATTAATTTCCAAAATTAAATTTAAAACCAATTTTAATTTGATTTTTTAAAATTAAAAAAGAATTAATTAAATAAAAAATAATTTAATATTTAATTAATTAAATATAATATTATTTTAATATTAAATAATAAAATAATATTATTTTTTCCACTTATCCTGATTTTTCCAAAAAACCGATATGAATTCCTATTCATATAATTAATATTTAAAACATATTTAAATATTATAATTAATTCTATTTTTCCGTTTAATTCGTAATTAAACATCGATATATTATATATATCCGACTTTCATTCCTTAAGCCAAGAATTGAACGGTTCAATCTTACTCACCACACTATCTAAGATTTTAGTCCATTTATGAGCTAGTAGAGGGGCCTAATGGACCTATAGATCATGAGCTCCAACGATTCGAGATTAATCGGCCAAACTCTTTGACCTAGTTAACCAACATTCGTTAACTAACGGGACACTCCACTAAAGCCCATAGCTGCACTCTCCTCACTGTAGATATATTTCTGTCCACTTGATATAATCATAATTAGTAAGTCGATCCTTCACAGGTTGTCCATAATCACAGCTAGGTCAAAATTATCGTTTTACCCATGTGATTACATCTTGTTCCTTAAGTCCCACTGATCCTCTAATGAACAATTGGTTTGTGATCCTATCACTAAACCGAGTCCCTCTCGGGCCAATGAGAGGGTGGGGCCCCTTGTTCAAGACCCAAAATCAGTACTTAAGGCAACAACCTATCTACTAACCCTAAGTCGGGTAGGAGTGAATTCCTTCTCACAAAACCATGTCCCCAGCTATCTACTCGATGTTACCCCTGAAATGGGAGGCTTATTGAGTCGGGGCACCCAGACCACTCTCACCCATGCAGATCTAAGGATAATCCCTAATAAACAAGAGTTCATAGTCAACTCAGGATTAAGATCTAGTTACCTAGGTCATCTAGTTGAAATAGTTAGTATTTAACAGTAAATGACATTAATAAAGTAATAGTGACTATTTCATGGTCAGGAGTTCATAATTAGCTCAGGATTTAGGATCACACCATTTGTATCAAATAAAAAAATGGGCCGCATTCAAAAGTGTTCCTATGATAAGGTACGCAACCTTATCCCTATACTATAGACCATTTTAGCTATTTACTCGAACTTTGATCCATCTTTATGTCATTACATATAGTTCAAGTTTTCATACTAAAGTCATGGGTTCTTAGTTTATTGGATTTAGAGTTATATTAACAACAATTCACTTTATTCAATAACAAGTTTACTGAATAACATCGATAACAACTTTATTGAAAAATAGAATATACGTTAATGTTTACAAACTATGAGTTTTAGGACATAAAACCCAACAGGTAAGTAGTAACGTTTCTTCGTTACTTAAGAAAAGTATGCCCGAAAAATGTAGAGATCCTAGTATGTTCACTGTCACTTGTGTTATTGGTGATAGAAGAATATCGCATGCTATGTTAGATCTTGGTGCTCCAATTAATATAATGTCATACCATATTTTTGAAGAACTAAAATTAAATGATTTACAAAAGACTTTGGTATGCATTCAATTAGCCGATAGATCTTGCATAAAACCTCTTGGAGTTGTTGAAGACCTCTTAGTGCAAGTTGGGAACTTAATTTTTCCAGTGGACTTTTATATTTTGCACATGAACGAACCAACTAACCTTTCATCTTCTACTATTTTGTTAGGGAGACCTTTCTTGAAAATTGCTAAGACTAAAATTGATGTTGATAAAGGATCCCTTAGTGTTGAGTTTGATGGTGACATTGTGAATTTTAATATCCTTGATGCTATGAAGTTCCCTAAGAAAAATTTGTCCCTATGTTGTGTTGAGACTTTTGATGATGTTGATGAAGTTTCAATGTCTATTGAAAATGATTGTGATAAGATATTGATTCCCATGGATTTCGACCTTGATCAATCTTCTAATGATAATACTTTCTTTGCTCCACAGGAACAATGGATTGAGCTTAAGGCTCTCCTCCTTTTTTCATCTCAAGTATAAATTTTTAGAGGAAGAAAATACTCCCCCTGCACAATAAAAAAGAAGAAGGATTTGACCAAACGATTAGTCAATACTTTATGGACATTTGGGATAGCCTTCAAAACACCCATCGATTCTACGTCTTATAGACTCATCTATGGCAAGGCGTGCCCCCTTCTTGTTGATATTGGACACAAGGCATCGGAAAAGTCGTCTCAATTCACATGAGTTCGAGATCACCAATGGTATAGCAACCGACCCTATACATTTGTTCTCTCCCGGAGGCAATCGGGCATTAATTTTTTATAAGTTTTCTTTAATTTTCTCATTAGTTATTTTCTGGTTTTTAGATAAGTTTGCCTTAGCCAGAATTTTGTCTTTCCAAAATAACCATTTACTTGTTAGAAATCAAGTTTCATAAGTTTTTGACATTGGTAAAATTTTAATCGTTTTTGGCATGTGCTAATAATGGACATTTTTCGTCCATTTTGGTTGTACCTTTGTCCTCCCCTAAGAAGCGCTCTTCGCGATTTAAATCTTATGTAGGCGTGTCAGGACTATGTCTAGGGATATGAATTTCAAATTTTGAGCCCAAAAACCCTGAATTAAAGAGGTGTACCACACAAAAAATAAAATTAAATTAAAGAAACCGTCGAAAAACTAGATTGGACATAGGAAAAAAATTGAGTTTGGGCCATTGTTTTTCAAATTTTTTTGGACGAACTTCAACATTCCTTCAAATGGACCCATTTACTTGTTAGAAATCAAGTTTCATAAGTTTTTTTACACAGATCAAAATTTAGTCATTTTTTGCATGTGCTAACAATGGGTATTTTTCGTTCGTTTTGGTCGTGCTTTTGTCCTCCCCTAAGGAGCATCCTTCGCGATTTAAATCTTATGCACGCATGTCAGGATCATGTCCAGGGATATGAATTCCAAATTTTAAGCCCAAAAACTCTGAATTAAAGAAGTGTACCACATAAAAAAAAATTAAAGGAACCGTCGAAAAACTAGATTGGATATAGGAAAAAAACTGAGTCTGAGCCATCGTTTTTCAGTTTTTTCGGGACGAACTTCAACATTTCTTCAAATCGACCCATTTACTTGTTAGAAATCAAGTTTCATAAGTTTTTGATACGAGTCAAATTTTGGTCATTTTTGGCATGTGCTAATAATGGGCATTTTTCGTTTGTTTTGGTCGTGCCTTTGTCCTCCCCTAAGGAGCACCCTTCGCAATTTAAATCTTATGTACACGTGTCAGGACTATGTCCAGAGATATGAATTCTAACTTTTGAGCCCAAAAACCCTAAATTAAACAAGTATACCACACAAAAAAAAAAAAAAAGATTGAAGAAATCGTTGAAAAACTGGATTGGACATATGAAAAAAACTGAGTTTGGGCCATCATTTTTTTAGTTTTTTTTTGGATGAACTTCAACATTCCTTCAAATAGACCCATTTACTTGTTAGAAATCAAGTTTCGTAACTTATTGACACAGGTCAAATTTTGGGCATTTTTGGCATGTGCAAATAATGGCCATTTTTCGTCCATTTTGGTCGTACCTTTGTGCTCCCCTAAGGAGCGCCCTTCGCGATTGAAATCTTATGTACGCGTGTCACGACCGTGAATTAAAGAGGTGTACCACTCAAAAAAAGATTGAAGAAACCGTCGAAAAAAATAGATTAGACTTGCATTTATGCTACATGTTTAGTGTTGATTGCTAAAGTTAGGTGTTATAAAAAAAAAATTTACTCCAACAGGTGTGTATTAATGACAACACATTTAGAGGCGATCAAATTGGAGTCGTTGCTGAGGACGTCGTTGGCAACATATTTGTCAATTGATTGAAATTCTAAAAAAAAAAATTGTTTGTTTATTGTTTAATCTTTTCTTTGGTGTATGACCCGCTCCTCTGGAGATTCCATGCTAAGTTTTTTTTTTTGTAGATATCAACCAGGAGGAACGGCGAATACGAAGGGAGAGACGAAGAGAGATCCAAGAAGAACATCAAACAGATTTGGAAGGTAATCTTGAAAATCTTAAAGAAGAGCAACAGTCACAAGAGGCCAATATGGGTGAAGCATGTGAAAGGACACTTAGAGAGCGTGCCAAACCAGACATGACGCGGCAACCGTGGTGTATCATATATCCGGAGACCACCACACCGTTTGAGCTCGAGCTCGAGCTTATCCACCATTTTCCAATAGTTAAAGGGAGTGCTGGCAAAGACACGCACAAGCACATCAAAGACTTCCACATGGTTTTCAACGGCACGAGACCCCACGACGTAACAGATGAGAAACTAAACCTACAGGCGTTTCCATTTTCATGGAAGGATGTGGCCAAGGATTGGTTGTATTATCTTCCGCTGGGCTCAATGACCACGTGGAGCAGTCTTAAGAAGAAGTTTTTCCCAACATCAAAAGCTCATAGCATCTGTAAGGAGATCTACGAGATTAAACAAGCAATTGGAGAATCCTTGTTTGAGTATTGGGAGCGATACAAGCAATTGTGCGCGAGCTTCCCACACCACCAAATCTCGGACCAATTTTTTATACAATACTTCTACTCGGGCTTGCTATCTAATGAGAGGGCTTACACTGATGCTGCAGCAGGTGGAGTCTTAGCAGACAAGACTCCTTCCGAAGTTAGAGATTTGATCTCGAGAATGGCAGAGAATTCGCAAAGCTTTGGAACACGTGTAACCGAACATGACCCATAAAATGCTAAAGAGATAAGTGAGTTGAAAACTCAAATATCTAATTTGACTTCTCTTGTGACTCAGTTTGCTCAAGGAGGAGCACAACAAGTAAAGACGTGCGAAGTGTTAGGGCATTCTTCGAAAAATTGTCCTCAAGACAACCAAGAGATAAACGCGCTTAGAAGTTTCCAAAAAAAGTATGACCCTCACGGGAACACTTACAACTCTAAATGGCGTGACCACCCCAACTTCAATTGGGGAGGCCAAGGGCAACAAGAAAGTCGACCGCACAACCAACCATCCTTCTCCTCTTCCTCAGGTATGTCTCTTGAAGACGTTCTTAGATCATTAGCTGACAATTCTCTTAAATTTCAACAGGAAATCCACCAACATAAAAAAGATTCCATTCGATAATCGCAAGACACGAAGGCCCTACAACAAGAAACAAGGACCGATTTCTCAAACTTGGGGACTCAAATCACATAATTGGCAACCACAATAAGTAAATTGGAGAGCAAGACATCGGAAAAGCTATCGGCCCAACCCGAGCACTCAAATGTGAGCACAATTACATTGAGGAGTGGCAAAGAACTCCCTCAAACTACTCCTTCTACCATTGCACCGCCTCCTACTTCAACGGTTGACCAACAAGGTAAGGTAAGACAAGAAGAAAAAAAAGCAAGGACAACCACATCACCCCATCCCAAGGTAAGAAATCCTTCAAAACCCTTGATTGAACCTTATTTACCTAAAGCACCCTTTCTTAGTAGGTTGGCTAGACTGAAGAAGGAAAGTGTCGATGAGGAGCTTGTGGAGATGTTCAAAAAGGTTCAAATCAACATCCCCTTTCTTAATGCAATTCTAATCTCAAGGTACGCAAAATTTCTAAAGGATCTTTGCACTAAGAAGAGAAGTGGTAAGGAGAAGGAAAGGGTAATGGTGAGTGGTAATGTTTCCGCCTTTCTTAAAAAGAGTATGCTCGTAAAGTGTAGAGATTCCAGTATGTTTACTGTCTCTTGTGTGATTGGTAATAGAAAAATAATGCATGCTATGCTTGATCTTGGTGCTTCTATCAATGTTATGCCATGTTTTTAAAGAGTTAAAATTGAATGACTTGCATATATTAAAATAATATTGTATTTAAATAATTAAATATTAAATTATTATTTTTTGAAATTAAAAATTGAGTTTTTTTAATTCAATTTTGAAATATTTATTTTAAATTGATTTTAAAATTCAACTTTGAGAAATTGGATTTTCCCACTAACTAAGCTACTAGCTTAGTTGTTAACTTCTAAATTAGCAAACAAATTGGAGTTTTGTGTTGTCAATTTGTTGTGCAATTAGATTGCATGTTAATCCTTAATAAGTAAGGATGATTTTGGCTAAAAAATGGTTGAAGAATTTAGAAAATTAAAGGGTTAATTTTGTTGAAAATTCCCAAAAGCTTATCTTCTTCACCAAGCTTCATTCCTTCACAAATTTACCACAAAATTAGATCCCACCATCCAATCTAAGGCCAGATAATAGTAGAGAAAACTCTTGTGGTTGTCTACGTTCAAGTGCTATTCAAATTTGTGGAGAATTCAAGGAGAATTTTGTCTACAAATGTTGTAATTTCTAACTCTTGTTTTTTTCCCTTTGTGCATGTAAGTTTATCCTTAAAATTGAGCATGTTAGACTGTCATGAATCCAAATTTGCTTCCGTTGTATGTTCATATATCCTTCATGTGGTATCAAAGCATGATAATTGTACTCAATTTGCTTTGGTGGGGTTGATTTCATGAGATGAATGCTTGGTGTTGCTAAAATGGAGTTTTATGGTTTTTGGCATCAAATTACTCTTTCAATTGTTGAAATTTGTTGTAATTAAGCCCTTGTTTTGGGTCTTGATGTGTTGTAAAGGGTCTGTAATTTGCTTGAATCAATTAGAGTTGAAATTAGGCTGTAATTTGAAGAAATTCAAGCAAAGGACATGCTGGTCGAGGAACAGGGGCTACTATCTGCAACACAGCATTGCCCTTCAAAATCTCAAATGAAGAAAAAGGGAAAAGGGAAAAGAGAAAGTCAAAGCTCCTGCAAAGAGAAAAGGCAAGGGAAAGGTTCAAGTTATAGACAAAGGAAAGTGTTTCCACAGCAACCAAGATGGACATTGGAAAAGAAATTATCCTCAATACCTAGCGAAAAAGAAAGATGAGAAAGAAAGACAAGGTAAATATAATTTACTGGTTATTGAAACATGTTTAGTGGAAAGTGATAACTTAACCTGGATATTGGTTTTAGGGGCTACTAATAATCACGTTTCTTCTTACTTTCAGGAAACGAATTCCTAAATACAGCTTCAAGATGGCGAGATCACTCTCAGGTTGGATTAGGGGAGTTCATCTCGACTAAGGTAGTGGGAGACATGAAGTTGTTTTTTAGAGATAGATTCATTTTGCTTGAAAATGTATTCTATGTTCCTAACTGTAGTAGGAATTTGATATCTATCTATTGTTTGCTGGAACATATGTATAAAGTGACTTTTGAAATTAATGAAGTGTTCATTAGTAAAAGAGGTATTCCAATATGTTCTGCAAATTTAGATAACAACTTATACAAGTTAAAACCGACCAAAAGTTAAAGTTGTTTATAATACTGAAATGTTTAAAACATACGAAACTCAAAATAAAAGGCAACGAGTTTATCAAAGTTCCTATCTTTGGCACTTAAGACTTGGTCACATAAATCTCAATAGGATTGGGAGATTGGTTAAGAGTGGACTCCTAAGTCAGTTGGAATAAACTCTTTACCACCGTGTGAATCATGTCTTAAGGGTAAGATGACCAAAAGTTCTTTTTTCTGAAAAAGGTTTTAGAGCCAGAGAACCCTTAGAACTCATGCACTCGGATCTCTGTGGTCCAATGAATGTCAAGGCACGTGGAGGGTATGAATATTTTATTAGTTTTATTGATGATTATTCAAGGTATGGTTATATTTACCTAATGCATCACAAGTCTGAAAGTCTTGAAAAATTCAAAGAGTATAAGATTGAGGTTGATAACCTCTTAGGTAAAACCATTAAGACACTTCGATCAGTTCGAGGTGGAGACTATATGGATATGAAATTCCAGGACTATATGATAGAACATGAAAATCAGCCACAACTCTCTGCACCGGGTAGGCCTCAGCAGAATGGTGTATCTGAAAGAAGAAACAGAATCCTATTAGATATAGTTCATTGATGATGAGCTACGCTTAGTTGCCAAGTTCGTTTTGGGGATATGCAGTAGAGACTGCGATATACATTTGAATAATGTTCCCTCTAAAAGTGTTTCAGAAACACCTTATGAGTTATGGAGAAAGCGTAAAGGTAATTTACGTCACTTCAGAATCTGGAGATGCCCGACACACGTTTTGGTGTAGAACCCTAAGAAATTAGAACGCCGTTCAAAATTGTGCTTATTTGTAGGATATCCCAAAGATACGAAAGGTGGTTTATTTTGTGATCCTCAAGATGAAAAAGTGATTGTATCGAAAAACACTACTTTTCTAGAGGAAAATCACAAAAGAGATCATCAACCACACAACAAAATAGTATTAAAAGAGATTTTCGAAGAAACTACAGATAAATCAACAAGAGTTGTTTATCAAGCTGGTCCTTCAACAAAGGTTGTTGATAGAATTAACACACCTGGTCAGTCTCATCCTTCTTAGGAGTTGAAAGAGCCTCGTCGTAGTGGGAGGGTTGTTCATTAGCCTGACCGTTACATGGGTTTAACTGAAATCCAACTCGTCATACCTGATGATGGGCTAGATGATCCATTGACCTATAAACAGCCAATGGTTGATGTAGACTGAGATCAGTGGATCAAAGTCATGGACCTCAAAATGGAATCTATGTACTACAATTCGGTCTGGGAACTTATAAATAAACGAAGTAAGGTAAGACCTATTTGTTGTAAATGGATCTACAGAAGGAAAATAGATCATGCTGATAAAGTACAGATTTTTAAGGCTCGACTTGTGGCAAAGGGTTATACCCAGGTTAAGGGGGTGGACTATGAAAAAACCTTCTTTCTTGTTGCCATGATAAAGTCGATTAGAATACTTTTATCCATTACCACATTTTATGATTATGAAATTTGGCAAATGGATGTCAAGACAACTTTTCTGAATGGCTATATTGAAGAAGGTATCTATATGACTCAACTAGAGGGGTTTATAGAACAGGGTCAAGAGCAAAAAGTTTGCAAGCTTCAACGATCCATTTATGGGTTGAAACAACCATCTCGGTCCTGGAATATGAGGTTTAATGCTACAGTCAAATCTTATGGTTTTGAACAAAACGTTGATGAATCTTGTGTATACAAGAAAGTAATCAACTCCAATGTAGCTTTCCTCGTATTATATGTAGCTGATATCCTTCTCATTGGGAATGAGATAGTGATAAGGAGCTAGCCAACTAAGAGAAAAATACGGCTCAACATGCTCAAACCAACGTGAATGAAGAGGAAAATGAAGCTCAACAAGCTCAGCCTAGCTCAAATGAACATCATGTTGAAAATCGATGGGAGAACTTTCCAAGTCAACCCAATCATGAGGCAATCATTATGCCACAAGGACCAATGACAAGAGCTAGAGCTAAAAGACTTCAAAAGGGATTAAATGATTGCTTCCAAGCTAAGTTTACAACCCATGATGAAAAGTTGCAACCATTTAAGCTTCTAGATGCACCTTTTCATCCAAGAGTCATAATGAATCTAAAAATCCAGATTCATTCACATATTTAATTTCCCATGTATGCAATTTAATTTCATGTTTTTATATTTATGAGGGTAGTTGAAAAGGTGTAGATGAATTTAGAGAATTTGATGAAAGGTTGTGTCCTTTCATAGTGCCTTTTCAATTAGTTTAAATAGGGTTGTAATTCCAACATTTTGGAGAAGACTTTGAATTTGAATGAACTTTTCATAGAGTAAATCTCTCAAGCTTTTAGGCTTTCTTTGTATTCTTGTGTTTAGAATGCATGTTTAGAACTTTCAATCTAGTTTGATCAATTAGATTGTGGAGAGTTCGAAATCTTGAAGTTAGGAACAAGTTTTCCTTTCTTCTTGATCTTTGATCAATCTTCCAAGCCAAATCTGTTTAGCTTTCTTGGGGTTATTATCAATTTGTTTATTAGGGGTTATTCTTATTATTGTTGTGGGGGTTCACCTTGTTTAAAGGGGAGTTCTCAAACGTGATTGAGGTAGTTCCCTTTATCAGATAGGATTCTTAACTGATATAAAACAATGGCTATCGACCTAATTTTAACTGAAAGATTTTGAAAGGCTCAGTTTGTTCTTGGAATTCAAATAGTTTGGAATCGCAAGAACAAAGCATTAGCCATGTCTCAAGCATCATATATTTGTTGGGGTTGATGCCCTAAATCTCGTGATCTTGTATTTTGTATTGTATAAATCAAATTATTTATTTAATAAAATAATTGTTATTTTATTTGACATTTAGTTGCACTAACCCAAAAAACCAATAAACTAAGATCCTAGGTTATTAGTAGTAACTTAAACACGTATGTAGAGACATACAAGTGGATCGTGTTTAAGTGATAACCTAAACGGTCTATAGTAGATGGATAAGGTTGAGTACCTTATCTTGGTAACACTACGGGTATGGCCCACTTTGTGATTATTACAAGTGTTGTAAAGTGTCACAAACGTTTAGATCCTAAATGTTCATGTAGAGACATGTGAGTGGGGGTATCCTATACATGTGAGACATATATAAGACCGGACCACGAAATGATTAGTCTTCCCTATTAACACTGTTACTTAATGAGACTTACATTTCACTAGGATGATCATAGGTGACTCGACCTTAATCCTGAGTCAGTTGTAAACTTCTGCTTGTGAGGGTAATCCTTTGATTTGTATGGGTGAGAGTGGCCAGGTTTGCCGACTCAATAAGCCTACCATTTTGAGTATTTGTCTGAGCAGGCAGCTGGGAACTCAACTGTACAAGAAGGAATTCATGTCTTATGAATTGCTCCCTTAAGAGTTGATGCCAGGTCTTGAACAATGAGGTGCCTCACCCTCTCACTGGCCAGAGAGGGGTCTAGCTCATCGTTGGACTATGACTAAATTGTTCATCAGAGGGATCAGTGGTACTTAAGGAGTTAGAGGTAACACAGGGGTAAAACGGTAATTTGACCCAGCTGTTGTTACGAGCAATTTGTGAAGGGTCGACTCGCTGTTTATTGATTATATCCGTGGACATAGAAATATATATACAGTAAGAAGAGTGCAGCTATCGATCTTTAGTGGAATGACCGACAGTTAATGAATGTTGGTTAATTTAATTAAAGAGTTTAATTAATTAATCTCGTAGCATTGGAGCTTCAAACTGATAGGTCCATTAGGTCCACTTGCTAGCTCATATAGGTTAAGATGACAGTCAGTTGTCTTGGTTTAATTTGAATTGTTCAAATTAAGTTAAGGGAATTAATTGTATGAGATACAATTAAATAATGTATATTGATACATTATAATATAAAGTGGATTTTTATATGAAATGTAAAAATTAAACTTTATAATATACATGAGAGAAATATTTGAATAAGATTCAAATATTAAATATTATATGAATGAGATTCATATAAAACTATAGGTTAAAAATAATGTGAATATGATTCATATTAAACTATAGGTTATGTGAGAGAAATTGGTTAATTAGTAACTAATTATTATTATATATTAAATGAATTTTAATATATATATATATAATCTAATTTAATTTATATTATTAATTTATTTAAATTAAATTAAAGAAAATATGAACTCCTATTTTGAAGTTATTATGAATATGGCGTGGAGTTTTCTTTTTCATAAATCCTCCACACTAACTCTCTCCATAATCTCTCTAAATGAAAGGATAACTTCTTCTTCTTCCTCCCTTTAAATAGACAAATGGAGACCACTCTCCATGGATTTGATAACCTTGAGAATAGTGAGTGATCTTTGGTGGTAGTGTCCTTATCCTTTTGTAGAAAGATTTTGTGAAGAAGATTCATCAAGGGTAAGCAACTTCTTCCTTTTTCTTTTCTTTCTCAAAAAGTATGTTGTTTATCATGTTCTTTTCTATTTTTTTTGTTTTTTTTTTAAATTCATAATTGAGTAATTGAAATCACAACGCGATAAATTGCTTCCGTTTGGAATTCAATTCCTTCAATATTGACAAAATGTTGTCTAGATATAAAACGTAGAATTCCAAGAGAGGTCTGTTACCATTCAGACATGAAATTCATTTGTCTAAGGAAAAGTGTCCTAAGACACCTCAAGAGGTTGAGGATATGAGACATATTCCCTATACTTCAGCTGTTGGAAGTTTGATGTATGCTATGTTGTGTACACGACCTGACATATGCTATGCAGTAGGAATTGTCAGTAGGTTCCAATCCAATCCTGGATATGATCATTGGACTGTCGTTAAAAATATCCTCAAGTATCTTAGGAGAACGAGGGACTATGTGCTCGTCTATGACAATAAGGATCTGATTCTTACAGGATACACGAACTCTGATTTTCAAACCGATATAGATTTTAGGAAATCTACATCGGGATCGGTGTTCACTCTGAATGGAGGATTAGTTTAGAGGTATATCAAGCAAGGTTGTATTGTTGACTCTACCATGGAAGCTGAATATGTAGCTACATGCGAAGCAGCCAAAGAAGCAGTATGGTTTAGGAAGTTCTTAACCGATTTGGAAGTGGTTCCAAATATGCATCTGTCGGTCACTCTGTATTGTGATTAACAGTGGCGCGGTAGTAAATTCAAAAGATCATTAAAGCCATAAGCGCGGAAAACACATTGAACGCAAGTACCATCTCATCAGGGAGATAGTACAAAGAGGAGACGTTATCGTCAGGCAGATACCGTCAGAAGATAATATTGTTGATCTGTTTACAAAGGCCCTCATGGCTACAGTGTTTGAGGGTCACCTAGTAAGTCTAAGACTTCAAGTTGTATAATCTAAGGCAAGTGGGAGAAAGATATGGGTATCTGATGCCCTAGTTTATTGTATTTAGTTTGTCTCTGTAAACTCAGCATTATATATATACCCTACTAGGAGTTTTAGTCCAAGTGGGAGTTTGTTGGGTTTTATGTCCTAAAACTCGTAATTTGTAAACATTAACATGCATTTTATTTATCAATAAAGTTGCTATTGAGGTTATTCAATAAACATGTTATTGAATAAAGTGAATTGTTGTTAATATCACTCTAAATCATATAAACTAAGAATCCATGACTTTAAATATGAAAACTTGAACTATATATAGTGACACATAAAAGTGGATCAAGTTTGAGTAAATAGCCAAAACAGTCTATAGTATAGGGATAAGACTGGGTACCTTATCTTGGAGACACTATTGAATGCGACTTACTTTGTATTTGATACGAACAATGTGATCCTGAATCGTTCATGTGAAGACATGTGAGTGGGGGCGTTCTATGCAATGAGATTTCATAAGACCGAACCACGAAATAGTCACTATTACTTTATAATGTCATTTACTGTTAAATACTGACTATTTCAACTAGATGACCTAGGTAATTCGATCTCAATCCTGAGCTAACTATGACCTCCTGTTTACTTGAGATTATCCTTAGATTTGCATTGGTGAGAGTGGCCCGAGTGCGCCGACTCAATATGCCTCTCATTTTAGGGGTTAGACTGAGTAGATAGTTGGGGACATAGTTTTGCAAGATGTAACTCACTCCTACCCGACTTAGGGTTAGTAGATAAGTTGTTCCCTTAATTATTGATTTTGGGTCTTAAACAAGGGGCCCCACCCTCTCATTAGCCCGAGAGGGACTCGGTTTAGTGAAGGATTACAAACCAATTGTTCACTAGAGGATCAATGGGACTTAAGGAACAAGATGTAATCATAAGGGTAAAATGATAAATTTGACCTAGCTGCGATTACAAATAACCTGTGAAGAATTGACTTACTAATTATGGTTATATCAAGTGGACAATGAGGAGAGTGCAACTATAGGTTTTAGTGGATTGTCCCGTTAGGTAACGAATGTTGGTTAACTTGGCCAAAGATTTTGGCCGGTTAATCATTGGAGTTCATGATCTGTAGGTCCATTAGGTCTGTCTACTAAGCTCACGAATAGATAAAATCGTAGATTATATGGTGAATGAATTTGAAATGTTCAAATTCGAAACGAATGTTGGTTAACTAGGTTAAAGATTTTGATCGGTTAATCTCAGATCGTTGGAGCTCATGATTTGTAGGTCCATTAGATCCCTCTATTAGCTCACGAATAGATAAAACCTTAGGTTATATGGTGAATGAATTTGAAATGTTCAAATTCGACTCAAGGAATGTGATAACTTGCAGAAATACAAGTTTTTCTATTCTTTTATTTAAAACAATTAGAGAAATTCGCAAGGAAATGATAGAAATGCGTTATAAATCCTAGCAAATGAGCATACCTTGCGATCATGTGTTTACAAGTGCTATAAAACTAGAAATCATGAAAATATTGTTGTTTCATCGCAGGAGTGAAGAGAAAATTATAAAAGCTGAAGAAACTGCTGAAGCCATGATCGCATAGTCACAAAGAAAGCGATCAACGTGTTTACAAAACAAGTCATGCGATGAACGCAAAAAGGTCTGACATGTGCAGGCGGCGAGTGTCAAACTGCAGAACAAGTTGGTAGCTAATTAGACTGATTCATGGCATAGCCAATGAACTTGTGATAAAGCAAGTCGACGCAACAGGACATGGAATTTAATGCATGCGTCAGGAAATCATTAGAGAGAAGCTCGTTTTGGCGCCTATAAATATTCAGCCCAAAAACTGAAGAAGGAGTTGGTTGAGTCGAGAGATCAGCTTCCCCAAGAGAGAGTGAAGAGCATCGCCATTTTCAATTCTCAAGCTTTTCTCTGCAGAATTTTGAGTGCAAAGTTCATAATTCTTCTTAGAATAGCAAGGGCCATATTAAACTTTGAAGATATTATCATCAAGCAGTCAATCCAAGCCAGCGAGATCAAGAGATTATCTCAGCGGCCCGACATCTCCACTTTAGTTCTTTCTCTTACTTATATTTGTATTCAGAATTGATTTTGAAAGACTTCTTATTCAAATATTAATATAAGTCCATATCTTTCATCCATTTAGCATCACTTGTTTGCATATTAATCTTTTTGACAAGTTGGGAAGAGTTACTTAGAGATTGAATTTATGCATGATTAAGCAGCTTTACTGTTTGATGCACCATTAATCCTTGCTTTAAACTATTGAGAGATACGTTTAAGCCTGAGTTCTTGCCTGAGAGAGTGAAGAAAGTGTAGAAAGCATTAAGCAGTTAGAAGTAGCACTTTAGAGATAAAGTGATACAGTCAGTTAGTCAATCATCGTATGCACCTTATAAATAAGGGAAAGTGTGGGTTAAGGGCCGAGAGGTCACTATAAAGTTACACAACTGACAACACAATTCTTGCATAAAGGAAAACAATAAGAATCTTGGCACTATTATTAAGACTACTTCAACTCCATCGCATGCTACTTGATTGAAAAGAATTTCATCGACAGTCACCATGTCCCCCTTTGCTCGTCCATAACTCTCTCTTGTATTGTAATTATATTTTAGATAAGTTCTCATCTCTTAAAATTGTGTACAAATATTCATCGCATAGTTTTCATCGCAAATTTTGAATCACGATCGCATTAAAGTCCCTGTTATTATAAATATTAATTCTTTCTGGTAGAAGCAGCACGCATCGCATCTCATACTTTGGCTTTGCACTTTATGAACGCAACAAATTTTTGGCACCGTTGCCGGAGACTTTTTATAGGCAATTTGTATTTTTAAAATTTGTGTGATTTCTATTGCAGCTATTTGATCAAGGGCGTATTGCGAAGTTTAGCTGAAAACATCGCAAACAATGCATAGGCAGAGGCAACAAGCCTAAACTCCAGATTGACCCCGAGATCGAAAGGACTTTTAAACGATGAAACTGAGAAAATTAGCAAAGAAGGCATCGAAACAGAGTAAACAATGCATGGGCAGAGGCAACAAGCCTAAGCTCCAGATTGACCTCGAGATCGAAAGGACTTTTAAATCACAAAACCGAGAAAATCAGCAAAGAAGGCATCGAAACAGAGTAAACAAAATGGCGAATCGTCAAGTGGACCCAGTTGAGCCTGCAAACAACGAGGTAAACAACATGAATCCAGCTAGGAATGCGAACAATGCGCTGGCATTCGTAAACCCCTTTCCTTTGACTTATGATAGAAATAGGCCAATCAGGGATTATGAGTCACCCAACCTCTACGACTTTTCTCCTGGAATCATGCGACCAGAATTCCAGGGGGCTTGATTTGAGATGAAACCAGTAATGCTCCAAATGCTCCAGACTTTGGAACCTAACAACCAAGATGATCAATAAGACTGTAAATGTGTGTGTTGGTCCTTCAATGTTACTTCCAAGCAATACATTATGAATTTGGAGAGCATATAGTTTGCATTCTTGCATCTTTCTTGATGTTTATATGCTATGATTTAGGTTCCTCCGTTCATATCATTCTCCTTTTCTTCAAGAAGATTCGTCCACGAATCTAAAGTATTGTTTGGAAGTAATATTGAAGGACCAACACACAAATTTACAGTCTTAAGAATTAATCTTTTGGTTGGAAGTTGAAACATTGGAGTTATATTCTTAATGGCTGGAAAATTCAATGTGCATAAATGTTGTAAATGCCATATTTAATGTTTAACATCCATTTTTCAAAATTCCAAAGTGTAACCTATGGATTGAACACCAAATGATGAAAATTAATGACAAAACCATGATCAAATTGTAAGAATTCAGATTTGACATGCTTTTGAGAGAGAAAAAACAACTCAAGAACAAATGTTCTAAGGAATATCAATTTTTTTTCTTTTTCTGACTGATTTTCAAAACACATATATTTCACATCGAATGAAGCCGAATTTGTAAACGTCAAAGAAAGCAATTTTGTAGATTAGACTCTGATCTAAAACGTTGAAGTTTATGAAAATGTGAAAATACGAATGGATATGGGAGTTTGTTTCGAGTTTCATAAAATAGACAGAACGTGACGAGTTGAAAATGAAAAACTGAAAAACAAAATTCAAACAAAAGTAAAAAAATTGCAACAATGGAAACATATATCCGATCTAGAGCCTAAGCTCTGATACCAAATGATAAGTAACCCTCGACGCGTTGGATCTAACAACCTTGTTGACGAACAAGACCTTTAGAACTCAACCACAAAAGACCCCAAACCAACTCGATCTCAGCCCCTAAGAATGGCTAGACGACGGATTACTTAGACGATCAGCAAAATCACGGATCGGACAAAGTTTGCGACTCCCATCGACCCTTGATCCTCGAATCACTCCACAAGCAAGATCGATCAAGTCAAACTTGAATGATTCTGAACATGCAACCTAAACGCCATAGAATTGCAAATGAAACTTAGCTCAAGGCTAAAAGAAAGCTCAAAGCCTTTTTTTTTACTACATTTTCCAAATTCTCCCCCTTTTTGACAAATTACATTACATTATATAAGCCTCAAAATATAACCCTAGACATTCTATGAGGCATTCAAAGACTTGTAACTCTCACAATTGATGACCATTACAACCCATGATCTAAATGTAACATAAAACACATAAAATGACTTAAAACTGAAAATTACATTTAATTATTACCATAAATCCGAAAATATTCATTTTTAATCAACAACCCATCAATTTGTAACCATCTTTGAGTTGTGAAGCCCCACTTGAAGTCTTTGTTCCATAAACGAAGCTTGATTCTTCATAAATTCCACTTGGTTTCTCATAATTGCAAGTTCTCTTAAAGGTGACTTTGAACAACATATGGTGTGCATTCTTGGCGTTGTTCTTAAAGTTCATATGCCATGATTTAGGTACCTCCGTTCATATCACCGGGGAAATTCGGATCCACACGCCCATCTGAAAAGTTTCATAGAGATATGTAATACATTTGTGATCCCCAGTATAATAGAAGAAGAAATTCGTTTGACTCTCTTCCCTTTCTCTTTCAGAGACAGTGCTAGAAAATGGGTATATTTTTTGGAACCGGGCGAGATAAGAACATGGGATCAGATGATCGAAAAATTCATGAGAAAATACTTCCCACCAACAGAAATTGCCAAGAGGAGAAGAGAGATTGCTAATTTCTAGCAGAAAGATCGAGAGACCCTCAGCGACGCTTGGACAAGGTTTAAGTGTCTGATAAGAAATTGTGTGCAAATGGAGACTTTTTACGATGGGCTAAATGAAGCTTCGCAAACCCAAGCAAACGCTGCGGCAGCTGGGGGACTACTTTATTTAATTTCATGCACCGAGGCCAAGAAAATCTTAGACCGAATAGCCCAAAACCATGCGGACTGGGAGGACAACAAATATGGTTCCCGCTCCACTCGCAGGGGAAGCAATTCCGAGGGAGAGTCAATAGTAGTGCTACAAAGTCAAATGGCTACGATGACAAATCTGTTGCAATCGATAGCACTAAATCAGGTCAATAGCAGAGGAAATATCAAGTCAACGTTGTGACCCAGTCAAGTTGTCGAGAATGCGGTGAACCACACTCTTACGAGTCGTGCCCGCATAACCCACAGAGTATCTATTTTGTTCGAAATAATCCTTATGCGAACACCTACAATCCTGGGTGGAGAAACCATCCAAACTTTTCATGGGGAGGAAATCAACAGAATGGAGAACAATCTAGCAGTCAGCAGAACAATCAGAGAGGGCCAACTGGGTTTTATCAGCAGAAGAACCAGCAACAACCGCAATCCCAACAACCTTCTAGCTCTAACTCATCATTAGAAGAAATGTTCAAAAAATACATGCAGAAGAATGACGCGATGCTGCAAGGACAAGCGTCGTCAATCAAGAATCTAAAATTACAGTTGGGACAATTAGCTGGGGAGTTGAGAAGCAGACCGCAAGGTGCATTACCTTGCAGTACAGAAGCCCCAAGGCATGCTGAAAATTCCGAAAAAGAGCAGTGTCACCGAGTGGAAAACCATTAGTGGAAAGACCACCATAACAAAACCTGACCAAAATTTCACCAAATCCAATTCAACCCCAAGCATACAAAAGTCAAGCAACTCCTAACAGTGACATGACCGACCCAACATTTGAAAGCTACGATCAACGCAGAAATTCCTCAAAAGAGGTGTCAGTTTCTCAACCATCAGAAATCCAACCCCCGTATCCCCAACGCTTGAAAAGAAGAAAAGATGAGCGCCAGTTTCAGCGCTTCCTAGATGTGTTGCTATAACTACACATCGGCATTCCTTTGTTGGAAGTGTTAGAACAAATGTTGTCTTATGTGAAATTCCTGAAGGGTGTGCTACCCAAGAGACGTAGTACAGGCGAGCCAGACATGGTGGCGTTGACACAAGAGTGCAGCGCCTTATTTGAAGAACGACTGCCTGTCAAAATGAAAGATCCAGGGAGCTTCACGATATCGTGTTCAATAGGAGGTGTCAATATAGGACAAGCCTTTTGTGACTTGGGCGCCAGCATAAATCTGATGCCTTTATCAATCTTCAAGAAGCTGGGGATAGAAGCTTGACCGACCGGGCGTATATGAATGATAAAATGATAAGAAATATAGAATGGGCAAGGTTTACGTGCAAGCATATACGATCGATGAAGTATTAACTTGGAGTATTCCAAGTGTCGAATCCCAAGGACTAGATTGGGTTTAAATTTATTATGATTATGGACCAATGTAACCAGGGTAACCAAAGAAAAAGTTTAGAATTTTTGGTGCAAGAAAACTTAAAAACAAATAACAATGGGAATCAAACAGGGGCAAACAATGCTACAACCCTTCGGGTGTTGTGCCTTAGGTGATGTGACCGCATCACACCGAAAAATGAATTGCACATGGACATGAAACTACACCTATTCGGTCTTGTGTCAAGTTCCTTTAGGAGTTCTAAGCAGCTAATGCCTAATGTTTCCATGGTTAGTTGGATCTTAGATTAAATCAAGTTCAATTCCTTTATCCTATGGTGTCCCTTATTTCTAAGGTAACATAACCATCATATGTCTAGGCTCTTATCCCATATCCCTTTGTGAAATCCGCTTATACCCTAACCTTATCAGCATTAGAGCTCCGCTAGATCGTTAAATCAAATGGTCGATTTAACTTACCGATTTTATCTTTTAACATCAACAAAGAGAATGTGATTACATAAAGTGGTGTGAGCATTACATAACCTAAGCCATAACAACCCTAAGGCTCTCATTACCTCTAAAAATATTTAGCTCATGACTTTTGATAAAATAATCATTTTTATTAAATCATAAACCATAGATACAATTAAACGTTTGATTGATAGAAACTAGAATGGAAAATAACAAGAAAATAATAACGCTAGAAAATAAATACAACTCAAGAAAACTTACAAAAATCCTCAAGCAACAAGTCTTTCCCTAGGACGATTCCCCTCTCTCAAGGAAGAATCTCGCCTCAACACACACTTGTGTGGAAGGGAAATCCTAGAGCCGCTATGCCTTAGAGGAACTTTCGTTCTTAAGACTACTGACTTGAACTTAGAGAAGAAACACAAGGCGCTGGAAATCCACATATTTAATGTTCTATATATTTATTTAATTTCATGCATTTATATTTATTAGGGTAGTTGAAAAGGTTTAGATGAATTTAGACAATTTAGTGAAAGGTTGTGTCCTTTCATAGTATCGTTTCAATTAGTTTAAATAGGGTTGTAATTCCAACCTTTTGAAAAGAAGACTTTGAATTTGAATGATTTTTTTTCATAGAGTAAATCTCTCAAGCTTTTATGCTTTCTTTGTATTCTTGTGTTTAGAATGCATGTTTAGAACTTTCAATCTAGTTTGATCAATTAGATTGTGGAGAGTTCGAAATCTTGAAGTTAGGAACAAGTTCTCTTTTCATAGTGTGGAAATTAATCTTCCAAGCCAAATCTGTTTAGCTTTCTTGGGGTTATTATCAAATTTGTTTATTGGGGGTTATTCTTATTATTGTTGTGGGGGTTCACCTTGTTTAAAGGGGAGTTCTCAAACGTGATTGAGGTAGTTCCCTTTATCAAAGATGGAGAGCTTCCTCGCCTTTTATAAGCCCCAAATCTGTTAAAGAGGGCCGAGATTTGCGTTCTGAAGATTCACTAGGCAGAATCGAGGATTTTTAGCCAAGAAAATTGCAACTGATCTGGGCAAAATCAAATCTGGGAAATTAGGGCTTGACGTTCTGGTACATCACTTGCTGCTGTGGCCGCATCACATGAAAAATAGCCAGAAATCTGTAAAAAAAACGTACCAGATCTGCTCCAAATCTGCAAAAATCATCTTTTACGCATAATTAACCTTCATTAAGCTTATTTAAACATATTAAGACCAAATACGGGATAAAAGTCATGCAAAAGTTCATTTTTTCACATTAAAAACGCTAAAATAAGGCCTAATTTCATGCATTTCATAGCATGAATCAAAGCTCAACCTACAACTGTAACCTTGGAGTTGGCGGATCGATCTATAGTGCGACTAGAAGGAAAAATAGAAGACGTGCTTGTCAAAATTGACAAGTTCAACTTGCCTGTAGACTTCATAATTCTTGATTTTGAAGCCGACAAGAAGGTGCCCATGATCTTGGGTAGACCTTTTCTGGCAACCGGCAAGCTTCTATTGACGTGCAAAAGGGAGAAATCACAATGAAAGTCAATGAGCAGGAGATCATGTTTAGTATATCAAAAGCATTAGAATATCCTAATGAACCTGAAGAATGTCAGGCTATCGATCTGCTCAACGATTGGGATTATGAGTATGATTTGGAAGATGGTGTATGCGATGAAATGGAAAGCAAGGAGTTGAGCGCACAACCTGCTAAACAATGTTGTGCGTTGATGAAAAGGGAGTTTGAAACATTGGAGTTAGAAGGCCAAGACTGTAGAAACAAGCCTTCTCTGGAAAAGCCTCCTGTGCTGGAGTTGAAAGAGCTTTCTGCACACTTGAAATACGCCTATCTTGGGGATGAAAATACTCTGCCAGTTATCATATCTGCTTCATGAGCTCCGAAACATGAAGCTGCCCTATTGGATATGCTGAAGAAATACATCAAGGCAATAGGGTGGACGTTCGCTGACATAAGAGGAATCAATCCCTCTTATTGTATGCACAAAATCCGTTTGGAAGAAGGAAATGAAGGATCCATAGAGCACCAACGCAGGTTGACCCTGAGATGAAAGAAGTTGTTAAGAAGGAAATCATTAAATGGCTGGACGCAGGCGTCATCTACCTTATTTCATATAGCAGGTGGGTGAGCCCTGTGCATTGCGTCCCTAAAAAGGGAGGAATGACGGTAGTCCCAAATAAAAACAACGAGTTAATCCCAACGCGTACTGTGACGGGATGGAGGATCTGCATGGACTATCGCAAACTTAATGCCGTTATAAAGAAGGACCATTTCCCCTTGTCTTTCATTGATCAAATGCTTGATAGACTAGCGGGGAATGAGTTCTTCTGTTTCTTGGATGGCTATTCGGGTTACAACCAAAGATCAGGAGAAAACTACATTTACATGTCCCTATGGCACATTTGCATTGCAACGCATGCCATGGATTGTGTAACGCACCTGGAAATTTTCAAAGATGTATGATGGCAGTTTTCTCTAACTTTTTAGAACAGTCCGTCGAAATCTTCATGGACGATTTTTTCGTTTTTGGAGATTCTTTCGACGCCTGTCTAGCCAACCTGGAATCGGTATTGAGGAAATGCGAGGATACCAACCTAGTTCTTAACTGGGAAAAGTTCCACTTTATGGTACAGGAAGGAATTATCTTAGGACATAAGGTATCCAAAGATGGCTTAGAAGTGGATAAGGCAAAAATTGAAGCCATAGAAAAACTCCTACCGCCGACTAATGTGAAAACCTTGCGCAGCTTTCTCGGGCATGCAGGGTTCTATAGGCGGTTTATCAAAGATTTCTCTAAAATCGCACGACCTCTGTGTGCGTTGCAGAACTGGACAGAGAATTCAAGTTTGACAATGAATGTTTAATGGCCTTCGTAACCCTATCTTAGTCGCGCCCGATTGGACACAACTATTTGAATTAATGTGTGACGCGAGCGACAATGCGATGAGAGCAACTTTAGTTCAATGCAAGAACAAGGTCTTACACCCCATCGCCTACGCCAGTAAAACTGTCAACGAATCGCAAGAAAATTATTCCACTACAGAGAAGGAATTGCTGGCAGTAGCCTTCGCAATGGAGAAATACAGGGCATACTTGCTGGGATCCAAGGTAATCATACACACAGACCATTCTGCCATTCGATATTTGATGACCAAGAAGGACGCAAAACCACACCTTATAATATGGATTTTGTTACTTCAAGAGTTCGACGCTGAAATTGTTGATAGGAAGGGATCAGAGAATAATTTTGCTAACCACCTATCGCGACTGGGGAACAAAGAGGTTGATTTGAAGCAGCCAGAAGTGAGAGCATGCTTCCCTGACGAAGCCATCTTAAAAATCAATGATTTTGCTCCTTGGTATGCTGACATAGTGAACTTTCTAGTCTGCAAGCAGTTTCCAGAAGATTATAATCCTCAACAGAAGAAGAAATTGAAGCACGAATGCAAGTATTATTATTGGGACGAGCCCCAGTTGTACAAACGAGAGCCTGACCACATTTTTAGACTATGCGTTCCTGAGACTGCTTACTATCACCTTTTATCACAATGCCATGAATCCCCATACGGTGGCCATTTTAGCGGTTAACGCACAGCTGCCAAAGTGCTTCAAAGTGGGTATTACTGGCCCACACTCTTCAAAGATGCAAGGGAATTCGTGGTGAAATGCGATAGATGCCAGCGGACTGGCAACCTCTTCGGGTAGAAATGCAATGCTCCTCAACTCGATCCTGGAAGTGGAACTATTTGATGTCTGGGGCATCGACTTCATGGGACCATTTCCACCTCCATGCGGCTACAGCTACATCCTGGTAGTTGTAGATTATGTATCAAAGTGGGTGGAAGCGATTTCTTGCGCCACTAATGATGCGATGACGGTATCCAAATTCTTACAAAAAAAATTCACTCGCTTTGGCACCCCTCGGGCGCTAATAAGCGATGAACGTACGCATTTTATCAATTACATTGTTAGTAAACTTCTGCTGAAATATAATGTGCATCATAGGATGGCAACTGCTTATCACTTGCAGACAAATGGGCAGGCTGAAATCTCCAATAGAGAGATCAAGTCAATCCTGAAAAAGGTAGTCAGCACTTCCAGGCAAGACTGGGTGCAGAAATTAGACGAAGCACTATGGGCGTACAGAACTGCATACATAACTCCAATTGGAATGTCACCATACGCGCTTGTGTTTGGCAAACCATGTCATTTGCCACTAGAGCTGGAGCATAAAGCATACTGGGCTACAAAGAAGTTGAACTATGACCTAGAGGCAGCAGGAGAAGCAAGGAGGTTGTAGCTAAACGGTCTGCAGGAATGGAGGCTTGCAGCTTATGAGAATGCTAAAATTTACAAGGAGAGGACTAAGCGTTGGCATGATCAATGCCTGAGTAAGAAAATTCTTGTACCTGGACAAAAAGTTCTCCTATTTAACTCAAAGCTGCGTTTGTTTCCAGGGAAATTGAAATCACGATGGTGTTGGGTTTTATGCCCTAAAACTCGTAGATAATAAATGTTGTATTTTGACCGTCATTAATAAATGGTTATTCATTATGATTCAATAAATGTTATTGATTATTTTATCTTGTTTTAATAACCCTAAAATCCAATAAACTAACAACCTAGGCTGTTTTATGAGTCTTGAACAATATGTAGAGACATATAGAGATCAATGTTCAAGTTACAGCCTAAAGGATCTATAGTATAAGGATAGCACTGGGTACCTTATCCTGGTAACACTATGGATACGGCCCACTTTGTATTTGATACAAATGCAATGATCCAACGCGTTCATGTAGGAGACATGCGAGTGAGGGTATCCTATGCAATGAGTTTGCATAAGACTGGACCACGGAATAGTAACCACTAGATATAACTCCGTTGACTGGTTAGGTTTCTATTTCAATAGGTTGACCTAGGAAACTTAGTCTTAATCTTGAGTATATTATGAACTCCTGTTCACGAGGGATTGTCCTTTGATTTGTATGGGTGAGAGTGGCCTGTTTTCCGACTCGATATGCCTACCATTTTGGGGACAAGACTGAGTGGGGAGCTGGGAACATAATTATACAAGATGGATTTCACTCCTTCCCGACTTTAGGGTAAGTAGATAAGTGTTCCCTTAAGTGGTGTCTCCGGGACTTGAACAAAGGGCTCTACCTTCTCAGTGGCCCGAGAGGGGTTTCTGTTTGATGGTTGGACCATAAACAGGTTGTTCATTAGAGGAGCACTGGTACTTAAGGATTTAGAAGTAACCTAGGGGTATAACGGTAATTTGACCAGTTGGTGTTACGAACACTTGTGAAGGACTAACTTGCTGTTATTGGTCTATATCCGTGGACACAAAAATATATCTACAGTGAGAAGAGTGTAGCTGTGGATCTTTAGTGGAGTATACCCACAGTTAACGAATATTGATTAATGTGGTTAATGAGTTTAGCCCGTTAATCTCATATCGTTGGAGCTTCTGATCTGTAAGTCCATTAGGTCCCCTTCCTAGCTTGTAAAGAATATTGAGGAAATTTATTCTTGGATGAAATTTGAAAAGTTCAAATTTACTAAGGGAAAAGTATAATGTATAATGATACATTATAATATAAAGTTTATTTTACAAATTAAACTTTATAGTTTAAATATAATTTTGGATATGATTCAAAGTTAATTTGTAAGAGAATTAGATATTTGAAATTGTTCAAATATTATTTTTAATATGAATTAGATTTATATTAAAACTATAGGTTAAAATTAATGCGCATTAGATGTACATTAAAACTATAGGTTATGAGAGAAATGTATTTGAATTTGATTCAAATGCAAGTTAAAATTAAATATTTGATATTTAATTTGGAGATTAATTAATTAGTTATTTAATTTAATCTAATTTAATTAAATTTGATTTAATTAAATTAATTGAATTAAAACTATAGGTTATGTGAGAGATGTTCATTTAAATATGATTTAAATGAATTGGTTAATTAAATTAGATTTAATTAATCATTAATTATTAATTTATTATTAATTATTAATTTAATTAATATTAAATTAGTTAAAACTCCCACGTAGGGGAGTTACTTAATACGTGGGATAACACCCACATTTCCCATTTTCTCTCGCTTCCTTATATAGCATCTAACAGAAAATAATTGAATGGTTAATTCTCTCAACAAAAAATTATCTGCGTTTTTTTTTCCTTGCCAAAAAGTGATATGAACGGAGGAACCTAAATCGTGGCATATGAACTTTAAGAACGATGCCAAGAATGCACACTATATGTTGTTCAAATTCACCTTCGAGAGAACTTGCAATTATGAGAAATCAAGTGGAATTTATGAAGACTCAAGCTTCATTTATGAAACAAGGACTTCAAGTGGGGCTTTACAACTCAAAGATGGTTACAAATTGATGGGTTGTTGATTAAAAATGAATATTTTTGGACTTATGGTAATAATTAAATGTCATTTTAAGTTTTTAAGTCATTTTATGTGTTTAATGTAACATTTAGATCATGGGTTGTAATGGTCATCAATTGTGAGAGTTACAACTCTTTGAATGCCTCATAGAATGCCTCATAGAATGATAAGTAACCCTCGACGCGTTGGATCTAACAACCTTGTTGACGAACAAGACCTTTAGAACTCAACAGCAAAAGACCGCAAATCAAGATGATCTCAAGCCCCTAAAAATGGCTAGACGACGGATTACTTAGACGATCAGCAAAAACACGGATCAGACAAAGCTTGCGGCTCCCATCGACCCTTGATCTTCGAATCACTCCACAAGCAAGATCGATCAAGTCAAACTTGAATGATTCTGAACATGTAACCTAAACACCATAGAATTGCAAAGGAAACATAGCTCTAGGCTAAAACAAAGCTCAAATGCTCTTTCTACATTTTCCAAAGTCTCCCATTTTTTGACAAATTACATAACATTATATAGGCCTCAAAATATAACCCTAGACATTCTATGAGGCATTCAAAGAGTTGTAACTCTGACAATTGATGACCATTACAACCCATGATCTAAATGTAACATAAAACACATAAAATGACTTAAAAACTGAAAATTACATTTAATTATTACCATAAATCCAAAAATATTCATTTTTAATCAACAACCAATCAATTTGTAACCATCTTTGAGTTGTAAAGCCCCACTTGAAGTCCTTGTTTCTTAAACGAAGCTTGATTCTTCATAAATTCCACTTGATTTCTCATAATTGCAAGTTCTCTTGAAGGTGAATTTGAACAACATATAGTGTGCATTCTTGGCGTCGTTCTAGTTCATATGCCACGATTTAGGTTCCTCCGTTCATATCATTCTCCCTTTCTTCAAGAAGATTCGTTCTCGAATCTAAAGTATTGCTTGGAAGTAACATTGAAGGACGAACACACACACTTACACTCTTAAGAATTTACTATTGGTTGGAAGTTGAAACATTGGAGTTACATGCTTAATGGCTGGAAAGTTCAATGTGCATAAATGTTGTAACTGCCATATTTAATGTTTAACATCCCTTTTTGAAAATTTCAAAGTGTAACCTACGGATTGAACACCAAATGATGAAAATTAATGGCAAAACCATGATCAAATTGTAAGAATTCAGATTTGACATGCTTTTGAGAGAGAAAGAACAACTCAAGAACAAATGCTCTAAGGAATATCAATTTTTTTTTCTTTTTCTCACTGTTTTTTAAAACACATATATTTCACATCGACTAAAGCCGAATTTAAAAATGTGAAAGAAAGCAATTTTGTAGATTAGACTCTGATCTAAAACCTTGAAGTTTACGAAAATGTGAAAATACGGCTGGATATGAGACTTTTGTTTCAAGTTTCATAAAATGGACAGAATGTGACGAGATGAAAATGAAAAACTGAAAAACAAAAAAAGAAAAAAGAAGAATAAAAAAAGAATTGCCGCAATGGAAACATATATTCGATCTAGAGCCTAAGCTCTGATACCAAATGATAAGTAACCCTCGACGCATTGGATCTAACAACCATGTTGACGAACAAGACCTTTAGACCTCAACCGCAAAAGACCCCAAATCAAGATGATCTCAGCCCTTAAGAATGACTAGACGACGGATTACTTAGACGATCATCAAAACCATGGATCGGACAAAGCTTGCGGCTCCCATCGACCCTTCATCTTCGAATCACTCCACAAGCAAGATTGATCAAGTCAAACTTGAATGATTCTGAACATACAACCGAAACACCATAGAATTGCAAAGGAAACATAGTTCTAGGCTAAAACAAAGCTCAAATGCTCTTTCTACATTTTCCAAAGTCTCCCCTTTTTTGACAAATTACATAACATTATAAAGGCCTCAAAATATAACCCTAGACATTCTATGAGGCATTCAAAGAGTTGTAACTCTCACAATTGATGACCATTACAATCCATGATCTAAATGTAACATAAAACACATAAAATGACTTAAAAACTGAAAATTACATTTAATTATTACCATAAATCCAAAAATATTCATTTTTAATCAACAACTCATTAATTTGTAACCATCTTTGAGTTGTAAAGCCCCACTTGAAGTCCCTGTTTCATAAATGAAGCTTGATTCTTCATAAATTCCACTTGATTTCTCATAATTGCAAGTTCTCTTGAAGGTGAATTTGAACAACATATAGTGTGCATTCTTGGCGTCGTTCTTAAAGTTCATATGCCACAATTTAGGTTCCTCCGTTCATATCAAAAAGGTTTCCAGAAACCTTTCCTCAAGATTCAGAGAAAAGGAAGGTCTCTAAGTGGTGGTGACATGTAAGTTTTTTCTTCTCTCATTTTTTTTGTATTGTATATGCTTAACCTAGATTATTTTAGTTTTTTTTACCAATGTAGAAGTATTTCAAAAAATTTTAAAATTAATTTTGAGATAGGGTTCTGATATGTTTCCGCTGCGGTTGGGTTTTAATCCCAACAGATGGTCAGGTCCGTTCACGAGCAAAGAAGTTTTCCCTCACAGTGCTATCGAATTAATGTCTGAAGATGGCACAAATATTTTCAAAGTAAATGGTCAAAACCCTATTATGGAGAAGACTTTCACCACGAAAAAATCTTCATAGACCTTGGCAACTCAAAGTGAGGAGTGAGGATGATCCCTGCGATGACCACGAATACATCAAAACAGGGATGCATCTTGTCTTTTTAATTTTATTTTATCGCATGTTTGTTTGATTTGATTTTTTTATCGCATTTTATTGCTTTAAGTTTTTATTCTGCATCAACTATTTTGTAGAATTGATGCTTGTATTGCTGACTGCTTGAATCTCTAATTGATTTAGCCAAGTAAAACTGAGGGAACTCGTTTGAGCGTTGTGTTGAGATATAAGGAAGCGATGAAATGTATTTCATTGCATTTTCAAATTCTCAACGCAGGTGAGGGTATCTGAGAAGTTTTTAGACCGTTAGTGGGATTTGAAAAGACGTACTGATGTGTGGGCCATTTGACACGACTGTCACGTCTGCCGCATTAAATGCGACGTCATTACCCTTATGTCAACATCGAGCCACGCGACCACTGACTGCCTATAAAAACCCCCACCTTCATCTTCAACCTCTTTCGTTTCCCCTTTCTCTCGCCGACTCACTTTCTCTCGTTTCAGTCATTCAGAGCTCACAAAATCTAATCTCTAGTGAGTCCTAAACCCTCATTTTCTTTCAATTTCAATCGTCCTAACCCATACATTGCTCATTTCTTCATTATGGACGGTAAGAAACCCTCACAAACCTCTTAATCGACCAACATTCCAGCCCCATACGAAATAATCACCCAAACCTCTCAATTGGGGATTTGCCCGATTGAGATTCCCTTCATTCAATCAGTGATTCCTTCCAGCTACTTTCCTACTCAGACTGCCTTTTCACCTGCCCTCCGACCAAATATCACCGTAAATCTTATGTAATTACATTTTAGATAAGTTCTCATCTCTTAAAATTGTGTACTTTATTCATCGCATAGTTTTCATCGAAAATTTTGAATCACGATCGCATTAAAGTCCCTGTGTTCGACCCTGGACTCACCAGGTTCCTGGTTTGAATTTATACTTGTATGCAGATTAGGTAAAGCTTGTGTTCATCGCCTGTTATTATAAATATTAATTCTTTCTGGTAGAAGCAGCACGCATCGCATCTCATACTTTGGCTTTACACTTTATGAACGCAATAGAATGAATGTTGGGCATAGGCGATATGCATGTCTAACATATTAATATTTAATTACGAATTAAACGGACAAAGAGAGTTAAATATAATATTTAAATATTATTTATAAGAATGGGGATTCATATCGATTTTTTAGAAAAAAAGGGATAAGTGGGAAAAATAATATTATTTTATTATTTAATATTAAAATAATATTATATTTAATTAATTAAATATTAGAGAAATTACTATAAACAGAAAAACTATCAAACTATTTACAAATATAGAAAAATTTTACTGTCTATCAGTGATAGACCGCGATAGAATTCTATCACTTTCTATCGCTCAAACAAATAAATTCTATCGCTTGAGCGATAGAAAGTGATAGAATTCTATCGCGGTCTAAAAATTATGTGGGAGTGTCAGGGATTTATCGCGTTGTGATTTCAATTACTCAATTATGAATTTTAAAGCCCAACAGGTTAGAGACTAATAAGATCACTAAAAATATTAAGTTATAAGATATTTATGTATTAATGTTATTAATGATAATAACTATGATAATTAATATGTAGTTTAGGTTAACTAAGATAAATTAGTGTACTTAGCTAGCTAATGAGCTTCCTTTAGGAAACTAAATTTAATTTGTTAAATCCCAATTTAAATCATGCTAAATGTTATATAGAAATCATGTTAAATGTTGGATTTAGATTTCAAGTTTGAGACGAGTGAATTTTATCATAAGTTATCAAATTGATTATCTTGTTTTGTTGTGTTATATTAATTGTTTAAGGTGATATTAGTTGCGAGTGAATTCTATCATAAGTTACTGAATGATTGTCTTGTTTTATTGTGTTGTATAATTAATTGTTTGTGGTGATATTAGTTGTAAGTGGATTCGATCATAAGTTACCGAATTAAGTGTTTTATTATAGTATTTTTTAATTGTATATAATTACTTATAAGTAGTCCACCTTATGTTGCTAATTGAATGTTTTATAATATAATCGAGATTCTTTTTATTGCTTTATGTTGTGATTAACTTTTATGAATAATTATCCATTGACTATTTCGTTAATTGTGATGAATCTTTGAATTTGATTATTAATTATGAGTGATTTTTTATTAGGTCTCTTTGATATATGTTTTATAGTATTGTTTTGTGATATTTAATTGACGTGTTTTGCAAATCATGTTTATGTTGTTTAATTTTGCATGATTGTATGCCTCTCATAATTTATGCCTAATATGTTGACCGATAGAACATGATAGGATAAGCATGACATAATTGTGTGTAATGGAATTGGAATCTAGTTAGTACTCTAATGTGTCATGAAATTTGCCAGAATTTTAGTTTAATTAATTTAAAGCCGTATATTTATTTTATGTTTACTAGATATTTAAGACCATATTGTAATTTTATAATTTTCCATTGCTAAACTTTAGTTTCAAGTTTTATTTAGCATGATAAGACATATTTTAATGGAAGCATGATGTATAATTCTTAAGACATTATGTTTTATGAGTAATTACCTTGGTTTAAGTTAATTAAATATATAAAAATTGGGGTCATTGCAAAGTGTGCATAAGGAAGACATAATGAATATTGAAGAACCAGACCCCTTCAAGGTTGGGGTTGACGAGGCTGAGGCCTGCCCTACCAAGGTCAACATTAAGGACAACAATGATGATGAGACTAGAAGAACAACTTGGATGGATCCAATAATAAAATATTTGAAAATTGGAGAGTTACCTTCAAAAAAGAAAAAGGCTAAGAGATTGCAGAGGCAAGCATCGTATGTAGTCTTAAGGGATAATAAACTCTATAAACGAAGTTATTTTTTGCCCATGTTAAAGTGTTTCATACCTAGTGAGGTAGAATATGTGATGAGGAAAATCCATGAAGGGATATGTGAAAATCATTTTGGAGCCAGATTGTTATGTCACAAAATTGTTAGGCGAGGTTACTTTGGGCCAACCATGCTTCAAGGTGCAAGAAACTTTGTGAGAACATGTGACCAATGGTAACGATTCACACCAATTCCAAGGCAACCACCTGAACAGTTAACCAATATTGTGAGTCTTTGGCCTTTTGCACAATGGGAAATAGACCTTATAAGGCCTCTCCCTCAAGGCAAAGGACATAAAAAGTTCATAGTAATAGCTTCGTTGATTACTCTATGAAGTGGATTGAGGCCGAGACACTTGCAACTATCACAGAGAATAATATTACCAACTTCATTTGGATTAATATATATTGTATGTCGATTTGGGATCCCCAACACAATCATTACAAACAATGGGAAGCAATTTGATAATTCTGCATTCAAAAAATTATGCTCCAATCTTAACATCACACATCGACTCTCATCTCTAGTCCATCCTCAAGCAAATGGGCAGGTAGAGGGCAGTGAATAAAATCATTAAGAGGAATCTAAAGACAAAGGATGAAAGGATTATGGTCGGAAGAATTACCAAGTGTGTTGTGGGCATATTGACAATATAAAAAACTTCTACTAGTGAAACCCCTTTTCTCTCTCTTTTGGAGTTGAGGCAGTGGTACTAGTTGAAAATGGAATGCCCTCACTAAGGGTAAGAACAGTTCGATCCTAACGAAAATGAAATTTCTATGAGATTAAACTTAGACCTGTTGGAAGAACATCGAGAAACAACACATCTATGTGTAGCTGAGTAAAAGAATAGGATTGTTAGATACTACAACATAACAGTGAAAGTACAGAGTTACAAGGAAGGAGATCTTATGCTAAGGAAAGTGATGTAGAACACCACAGATCCAGCTACAGAAGCGCTTGGACCAATATTGGGAAGGCCCGTATCAAGTCAATAGAACAGTTAGACCTGACACGTATGCATTAGATGATCAAGAAGGGAGGACTCTCCCTCATCCATGGAATTTAGCGCATCTAAAAATTTATTATCATTAGGTTGTTCCGAATTTTGATGAAATATCTTTTTAAAATAGTTATGAATAAAATAACTCATCTTTTTGCACAATGTCAGTTATCTTTAGAAACAAAAAAAAATAGAGGCAATAAAATCCAGGAAGCAACATGATTTAAGTTGAACGTGACAGAAGTAGGCCTAAGAAATAGGAGACTGATTTAGGTCTTTGCTCAAGATAGCACGCTCGGCCTCGGTCAAGGCTAAGGCTGAGCATGACAAATATCCTAGTAGAGCATGTCCTATGCATGTCCCAGCTTAGGGAATTTATTTAATGCTCAAAATATAACTAGAATGAGGTACCTGACGTTAGTATTGGGGGAGGTTGATCCCAATAAAATACCAAACAGGGCATACCTCAACAGATGCGCTAACTTGAGGTGATTTGAGCTTAACTTGGGTGTGAGAGAGAAGTTAGTTAAGGTAGGAAACATTGGCCTAAACATGAGTTAGTTCCTCTCAAAAGGATGCTAAGGCTGACCTTACCCAAAGGAATGTCGAGGTCGTCCTTGCTTAAAGAAAAACCTAAGCACTGCTAACGAAGAAGGTAGCTACGTTTCTTATGGTCAAGTTACGAGGTTAAAGAAGATAAGTGAAAGCTACAACCTAGCAGAGGAAATGATGAGTGAAGTAACCATCACTCCACCCATAGATGGGGAAGGATACCAAGAAGTTGGTTAAGCTTTAATAGGTTTAGTCATATAATATTCCAGGTTCGCTCATGATTTGGGGCCCACCTTGGATCAAGAGAGCAATGTTCTGTTACCTAAGCCTAGGAAACAACCAGGCCAAGAAAACAATGGTGGATAGACAAGCAACTGGGCCAAGAGGATAAGATGGGCTTAAGTAAAAGGGCTAATTTGGCTTTGGACCAAAATAGCCCGGTCAGCCTCAGCCTTAACCAAGGATAAGGTCGAGGTCGACCATCTTCGTTTGGTGAATGGAACGTATACAATGACCTATTTGGGCCTTGAGAAGATGATAGTTTGGGTCAAATACCCAAACCAACCTCCTCGGCCTTGACCAAGTATGAGGCAAAGGCCGAACCTCTAAATTTGATTAATGGGACATGCTAAATGCAAGCCCTTGCACACTTGACTCGAGAGATATCCCAATATGACTCGTAAACATTGAGAAGGATACCCTAAGTCTAGATTTCACTATAAATACATATTATTGAAGGAATTGAATTTCCAGTGGAAGCGATTTATCGCGTTGTGATTTCAATTACTCAATTATGAATTTTAAAGAAACAGAAAAAGCATAAAAGAACAGGATAAACAACATGCTTTTTAGGAAAGAAAAGAAAAAACAAAGAGAACAAAAAAGAACTTACCCTTGTTAAAATTCTTCCTTTTGTTAGCAATTTTCTTTGAGAACACGAACGAATCACCAAATGATCAAAAGGGACAACACCACCAGTGAAAACTTGATATTCTCAGGAAAATTAAGTCTAGGATATGAGGGATCCAAAGTGCTTGGTAAGGAAGAGTTTTTGTGAGAGAGAATATGTGAAAAATTCCAGTAGAGAGTCTCAAAACTTTCTTGTGAATTACTTCCCTTCACCCCTCTTTTCGTGAGAGGGAGTTCCATAACTCCCTCTCCACTAACTACGTGAAGATAACTCCCTCTAGGAGTGATCTAATTAATTCAATTTTAACATTAAAATTGAATTAATTGATAAATTAAATCTAATTTAATATATATAAAAGATTAATTAACAATTAACTAATATCTCTCACATAACCTATAGTTTAATATGAATCATATTCATAATAATTTTAACCTATAGTTTCTATATGAATCTAATTCATATATTAATATTTGAATCCCATTCAAATATATTTCTCTCACATGTTATAAAGTTTAATTTTGCGTCCCATACAAAAATTAACTTTATATTATAATGTATCAATATACATTATTTAATTGTATCTCATACAATTAATTCTCATAACTTAATTTGAACAATTCAAGTTAAACCAAAACAGTTGACCGTCATCTTAACCTATATGAGCTAGCAAGTGGACCTAATGAACCTATCAGTTCGAAGCTCTAATGACACGAGATTAATTAATTAAACTCTTTAATTAAATTCACCAACATTCATAGTCGGTCACTACACTCTTCTGACTGTAGATATAATTTTATGTCCACGGATAAAATCAATAAACAGCGAGTGGACCCTTCACAAATTGCTCGTAACAACAGCTGAGTCAAATTATCGTTTTACTCATGTATTACCTCTAACTCCTTAAGCACCACTGATCCCTCTAATGAAAAATTTAGTCATAGTCCAACTATGAGCTAGACCCCTCTCTAGCCAGTGATAGGGTGAGGCACCTCATTGTTCAAGACTCGGTATCATCTCTTAAGGGAGCAATTCATAAGACGTGAATTCCTTCTCGTACAGTTGAGTTCCCAGCTACCTGCTCGGACAAATCTCCAAAGTGGTAGGCTTATTAAGTCGGCAAACCTGACCACTCTCACCCATACAAATCAAAGGATTGCCCTTACATGCAAAAGTTCACAATTGACTCAGGATTAAGGTCGAGTCACCTATGATCATCCCAGTGAAATATAAGTCTCACTAAGTAACGGTGTTAGATACAGGAGACTAATCATTTCGCAGTTCGGTCTTATATATGTCTCACATATATAGGATACCCCCATTCACATGTCTCCACATGAACATTTAGGATCTATACGTTTGTGAAACTTTGCAACACATGTAACAATCACAAAGTGGGTCGTATCCGTAGTGTTACCAAGATAAGGTACCAAGCCTTATCCATCTACTACATACCGTTTAGGTTATCACTTAAACACGATCCACTTGTATGTCTCTATATACTTGTTTAAGTTACTAATAATAACCTAGGATCTTAGTTTATTGGTTTTGGGTTCACGCAACTAAATGTCAAATAAAATAACTGTTATTTTATTAAATAAATAATTTAGTTTATAAAATACAAGTTTACAAAATACAAGACCACGAGATTTAGGTCATCAACCCCAACAATTATGACCTACGAGGAAGTAAGTCCATTCTAATACTCAAACTCTCTACTTGCTACATTTATACTCTTTCAGACTTAAGCACCAGAGCCTGTGTGACAAGCACCATATCGTTGTGCATATCATCTTGTAGGTCATATTCTTAACCAAATTACAAATTTACTGTTGTTATCACGTGAAAGTCAGGTGTATTTTTCCCTGTTTAGATTTTGGCATCAACATATCTAACATTTATATTGTTCCATCAGATTCACTTTTGATTTTGAAATTTGTCGTAAATTATATTTGTGTATTTAGAATTTAATTTTTTATATAATTCAATTGAGGTATAATCAATTTCTCGTTGTTATTCATTTTTTCTACACAAAATATTGGGGATATGATTGAGTGAAGAATTTAAGATTGGAAACATTTTGGACCATTACTATTAATTTTTATCTTAGGATGGATATAATAGGGAGACAAAGCGACAAAGTAACATGCATATATTTATGACCTTATTAATAGTTGTGAAGAAACTTTGGTACCCTCATTTTAAATTGCCAAAAAAACCATTCTACTCAAAGCCCTCAAGAAAGAAGGACAAATATAGAAAATTTTTAGACATCAACGATAGATTGCGATAGAATTCTATCGCTTGAGCGATAGACCGTGATAGACTTCTATCGCCCAAACACTAAAAGTCTATTGTGGTTTATTACTGATAGATAGTGAAATTTTTCTATATTTGTAAATAGTTTGATATTTTTTCTATTTATAATAACTTCCCTTTAAATATTGTATTTTTAAATAATTTAGTTTATAAAAAGAACTAAAACAATAATTTAAATACTACAAGAAATAAAACTCGCTAAATATAGAAGTTTAGGACCACGTTTGAAAATGATGTATAAGAAAAGGAACATTCAACTTTAAATTTCACAAGATATTTTTCAATTCAACTAAAGCTTATTTTATATTTAAATGTAAAATATAAATATCTTTAATTGCATATATTGTCATTTGCTAGTGAATTGATTCTACTAAAAATTACATTCTTTTGTTTAAACTACAAACTCCAAAATATAAAAAGGTGGTAAAAAAAATTAAAAAAAAAAGAGAAAAAGAGAGAGAGAAAAAGAAAGAGAGATTTGAGGACACATAAAAATATAAAAGAGAAGTGTAAATGACAAAGATGTCATTCCCGAACGTTCTATATATGAGCATCTTAAAAAGCCCATGTTGCAAAAGGACACTCAAAATTAGATAAAGGGTTGGTTGCACAAATAGAAATCAGGCCCAAAATAATAAAAGATATAGCACAAAGAAAAACATATTAGGGATATGACACAAAATTAGCACTATATATCACTGATAGCAAGCCATATTGGTAAATGACTTAAAAGCCCACGTGCAAACTATTTCACGCTTCTTCTTCCAGATTTCTTAAATTGAAAGCTATCACTGATAGTAGCTTTCAATTTAAAAAATATTAATACAACCTTGAAATACTAACACTTGAAATATTAGCTTTCAATTTGCTATCAGTTATTAGTGGCTATTATTGATACACTTTCATAAATTATAATCAAACTTGAAATATTAATACTTAGGACTATAAGTAGTTATCAATGATAGACTTTTATAAGTAGTTATCAAGTTTGAAAGTAAACTGTTATCTTTCAAAGATTAACATTTAAAGATATAAGTGATAGAAGTTTATCAATGAAAGGTTTATAAGTAACTATTACTGATATCGACCTAAGTCATATCATCAATATCATTCATTGAATTGATATATACCTAAGTCATATCACTAATAGCTTCTATTAGTCGCTATCACTGATAGCTTCGATCAGTGGCTATCACTGATAGCTTTTAGCAGTGGCTATCAATGATAGACTTTCATCAAATGGAATCAACTTTTAGATCATTGATATCATCGATGTATGGATATCACCTAAGTGCTATTACTTATCATGGTTATTGATAATAGTTTCTATCATTGATAACATGCTATTAGAGATAACTTTTGTCATTCCTTTTTACCATAAAATAACATGCTATCATTGTTAGATACTATCACTGATAACATGCTATTAGTGATACCTTCTAAGCATCCCACTTACACTTTAGTTCGAGATTCAACTTTATTAATTAAATTCACGAAGTTGGCTATCAATAATAAACTTTATAATGACTATTAACTGTGGAAGAAAATCACCAAATATTAATCTATCAATGATAAAAAAAAATATTAGTGGCTATCACTGATAGACTTTCATTAGTAAATATTAATTTTGAAAGATTAACACTCAAAGCTATTAGTGGCTATTATTGAGAAACTTTTATCATGATTATCTCAATAATAGACTTTTATCATTGATATCTACCTAAGTTTGATATCACTGATACATAAATATGACTGATATCTATCTAATTTTTATTACTAATATCACTGATAATTGATATTACCGATACACAATATTTAGTGAATTCTTTTTTAATATTTCAAAATATGAGTGATAGCTAGTGAATTCTTCAATCAATGATAGAATTCTTTGAGTGATTAAGTTATAAGTATATCAGTGACTATCACTGATAGATTTATATTATTATATCATAACAACGAAGTTTATCATTGATAGCTACTAATAGATTCTATAAGTTTTAGACTTTCAGTTTTATCTTGCGTATTTACTAATAAATTAGTATACATTAGTTGATAAAAGTTTATAAGTCATAGACTTCTATCCTTGATTGAAGTAGTATGTCAGTGATAGAAGTATATCATTGATAGACTATAATAAACTTAGTCTATTAGTGATATCATAGGCTATCAGTGATTAATGTTTATTACGGCTAGATTTCATACTTTTAAAGTTCTATAAAAAGGGGAAAAAAACTATTGGCCCGTTTGATGACATTCTCATTTCTCATTTTTTGAGAAATAAACTTGTTTAATAATTATTATTGTTTCTTATTTCTAACTTTTAAGAAATGTTTCTAAAAATTTGAGGTATAAAAAAATTAGTTTCTTTCAAATCCATTTCCATTTGCTATTTATATTTGACGTTTTGTTATAATAATCAAACTTAATGATTAGCTTGTTGGTGTTAAGTTACTTATAAATTGTTCACTTCAAATCCTGAGTTTGAAACTGAGCCTTGTAAAAATATGAGAAAATTGGAGAGATGGAAGTAGAAACTAGAAAAAAAAAAAGGAAAAAAAAAAGGGAAGAAGAAAATACGAGGAGATTGGGGAGATGGAAGCAGAAACTAGAAAAAAAAAAGGAAGGGAAGAAGAAAACAAGTTTTGAAAGAAAAGGGAGGGTAAAATCGAAAATCATAAAAATTCAAAATTTGACTAGTCAACATTTGCCATATTTACAAATATTTTAGAGAGGTGCTATACTTTAAAAACTTTCTCCTTATTTTGCTATCTATTACAAATATCCTTAGATAAATGCCTCTCACATGGGCTTTCTAGAATGTTCAAGCATTTCAAGATATCCTAATATATTACATTACAGCAAAACAAACAGAAAATTGAATTCCAACCAAAAATAATACTAGACAAAGGTTGTTAGAAGGTACGCAATTGAGTTAAATAGAATTCTAGAGAGGTGTCCATCTTCTTTGGTAGATGAGTGTCTTCTTTGAAATTCTTCACTATATTATATATGTATATTGGCTATCCATAATAGTAAAGGAAGACTCATATGATTCAACCACAACAATCTTTAATTTTTCTCCCGCTTTTGTGCATTCGATTGTTGTCTAATTTTTTTATGCTATACTTCACTATGCATATATTCAAGCTATCTATTTTAACTACAATTCACTATACATTGAAGATATTTTTTAAAAGAAACAACAAACTCATGTTAGCATAATTAATTTAAATCTATATTATATAGATTAACCCTAGGATCATTCATGCCAAGTTGTCAAGAATAAATAACATACCGGGTTCCATTGAGAGATTGAAGATAACTTTATGATGATGATAGACTATTGTCTTCTTCAACCAAAACTCCGAATGCCTTAGTGGGATCTCTCTCTAGATGGGATTCAAGAAAGACTGAGTGCGTGTTGTTTTGGTGTGTTGGGGACCATAGCCCTAAGGTCTCTTTATATACTAGTTCAATTAGGATTCCCATTAAACCCTAATCAATCTAGGAATAGGCTTCTACCCATTAAGTCCATACTCAATTAGGATTCCTAGGGCCTTAATTAATTAGATCACATAATAGGGCCCAATCTAATAAATAACCCAATGTGATAAAATAATAATCCACATACATGGCCCACATATTAATTATACATATTTTATTTAAAAATATGTCTAACAATCTCCCACTTGGGCTATGTTTGTGTACCTGATGTAATTAAATCACATAAACCTTAAGCGCGCATAAACAGGTTATTTTAATAATAGAATTCCCCTTTAGTTCAATCTGGTCCATCTCCTGTAGTAACACGGAATCAAGGCGGCTTTTGTCACTACCCTCGTAACTAAACCTTCCTTGATCACCAGTTTCAATACGTTCAATGACATAGATCAAGTATGGATGGATAGCATGGAAACTACATGCAAAGTGATCTAGATCATGTCTGTTTCCAACTGGTCCAAATTCCTTAGTGAGATCAATCTAAAAAAAAAAACTTTATGCTAAACCGCATGCATGATAAACAAGTTCAGATAATAAACACAAACCATCAACTTTATTCTATATAGAAAATAAACAAAATAAGGTCAAAGAACATCGTTAATAACAAACTCCCACTAAACCATGGAATTAGAAAAGTGACTAACACCCATGTGAGCAACATGCTCATGAAAAACTTTAGGTGGTAATCCTTTAGTTAATGGATCTGCCACCATAGAGTTTGTTCCTATATGTTCTATCGAAATTTGACCATTCTGAATCTTTCTTTCACAACCAGAAACTTCACGTCTACATGCTTTGACTTCGTATTGCTTCTGTTGTTGTTGGAATACATAACTGCTGACTTATTGTCACAATATAATTTTAGTGGTCCTTCTATGCCAACCACTATCCGTAGCCCAGTGACAAAATTCCGCAACCATATTCTATGATTGGATGCCTCATAACATGCTATAAACTCTGCAGCCATGGTAGAAGAAACCATAAGTGTTTGTTTAACACTTTTCCAGGATACAGCTCCTCCAGCCACCATGAAGATATAGCCTGAAGTGGATCGCAAAGTGTCTTGGCATCCAGCATAATCGGAATCAGAATACCCAATAATCTCTAAAACTTCTGATCTCTGATAAGTGAGCATATAATCTTTTGTTCTCTGCAAATACCTCATAACCCTTTTGGCTGCTTTCCAATGATCCATCCCCGGTTTGCTCAAATATCTGCCTAATACTCCAACTATGAACGCAATATCTGGACGTGTACATACTTGAGCGTACATTAGACTCCCAATAGCCGATGTATAAGGAATCTTCTGCATCTCTTTAGTCTCGAGTATGGTCTTGGGGCATTGACCTAAATGAAATTTATCACCTTTAGCGATAGGGGTATCTCCTGGTGCACAATCTTTCATGTCAAATCTACTCAAAATCTTTTCAATGTAGTTCCTTTGTGACAATCTCAAAATACCTTGAGAACGATCTCGCAGTATTTTAATTCCTAATACAAAAGATGCATCACCAAGATCCTTCATCTCAAAATTCCTTTTGAGAAACTTCTTAGTGTCATGCAATAAACCTACATCATTACTTGCTATGAGTATGTCATCGACATATAACACCAGAAAAATAGATTTACTCCCACTGAACTTGTGATATACACAATCTTCCACTATATTCACCTCAAAACCAAAGGAGGTTATTACTTCATGGAATTTGTGATACTGATAAGGAAATAATTGGTAATGATTAGTTGAAACATTAGATGAGTTACTTCCATGCTAAGGTTCCAACTAGAGTTGAAGAGACGCAAGATTTCAAGTATCAAAAGACACCTTTTCATCAAAGAGACACAATGAATCTCAAAATCCACATTCATCATCTTATTTAATATATTATGTACCAAATTAATTTGTTGTATTTATATTTATTAGGGTAGTTGAAAGGGTGTACATGGATTTAGACAATTTGGTGAAAGGTTGTGTCCTTTCATGGTGCCTTTTCAATTAGTATAAATAGGGCTGTAATTCCACATTTTTTAAAAGAATACTTTGAATTTGAATGAATTTTTTTTATAGAGTAAATCTCTCAAGCTTTTATGCTTTCTTTGTATTCTTGTGTTTAGAATGCATGTTTAGAACTTTCAATCTAGTTTGGTCAATTAGATTGTGGAGAGTTCGAAATCTTGAAGTTAGGAACAAGTTCTCCTTTCTTCTTGATCTTTGATCAATTTTCTAAGCCAAATCTGTTTAGCTTTCTTGGGGTTGTCTATCAAATTTGTTTATTGGGGGTTATTCTTATTATTGTTGTGGGGGTTCACCTTGTTTAAAGGGGAGTTCTCAAATGTGATTGAGGTAGTTCCCTTTATCATTTGGTATCAGAGCTTTGGCTCTAAACAGATTATATCTTTTCTTGTTTTCCTTTCCATGCCATATTTCTTTCTTTAGATCCATTCATCTATTTTCTATCTTTCTCGTGACTTTTCATCTTCTCATTTTTCTTATTTCATAGGTTGTACTTGCTGGAAAAAAAAACTTTGTGAAAAAAAAACATAAAAAGAAAGACTTGACTTATCATTTTCCTTTGACCTTTCATCTTCTTTTAACTTCATATTTCAATATACTTGCTGAAAAAAAATTACAAAAGAAATTGCCTTTCCATATTTCCCTAATTTTTTTTTTAAACTTCGAGATTTTGTGACTTTTCACATTCTTGATTTTATTGGAAGTTCTTGCATGATTCTCATAAGAATACTATAAGACATGCTGAAAGTTTGAGATCTTAGATAGTCTTACACTATGTTTCACAAAAGAAGAAATCATCATGCGACTTACAACAGTGTTGATAGATTTTGGAAGAATATTCGAGAAAATTTGGCTGAGTTAGGTAATTCGATGGATTACATAACTCAATTGAATGAAGAGTTGAAATTGCAAAAGCTAGCAAGGAAGAATCAAGCCACACAAGTAAAAAATCAAGAAGATAGTCCATTGCCAGAAATTGATCAACCAATTCCAAATGATCTAGTTCATTCACAAGTCGAAGAGGGAGATTCCAGCGGTGTTGTCATTGACACAAATGAGGGTGATCATCAAAGTTTGGGAGAGGAATCAAAATGTGAAGTAGTTGAGGAGAGAGAGAAGCTATTTGAAGTATGTGTTGTGGATGAGTCCATAACAAACTTTCTTGGGAAAAGTGAGGACAGTTATGAGACTAAGAAAGTAGAGAAAAGTGAGACATTACAGATAAGAGAAAAAGAAAAGAGTATGGTTAACAGTGAATCTAAAAAAAAGTATTTAAGTGATAAAAATCATGAGAGTATCATTTCTTTTCCTTCTAACATTCCTTCCTATTACTTTCTTATGTTTTGTATGGATCACTAGACACACATTCGAGGATGATCAAAGTTGAAAGATTGGATCAATGGAAATTGGGGAAGCGTGCTCTACAAAGAATTTACTCATTTGATTTTGGAGGAGATGTACCTTACAAACTTCTTTCCAAAGTTCGTGATGATAATTACAAAGTTGCTTTACAAGGGGATCCTTAAGATTCGAGGACGAATCTTCTCGAAGAAGGGGAGAATGATAAGGAAATAATTGGTAATGATTAGTTGAAACATTAGATAAGTTACTTCCATGCTAAGGTTCCAACTAGAGTTGAAGAGACGCAAGATTTCAAGTATCAAAAGACACCTTTTCATCAAAGAGACACAATGAATCTCAAAATCCACATTCATCCTCTTATTTAATATATTATGTACCAAATTAATTTGTTGTATTTATATTTATTAGGGTAGTTGAAAGGGTGTACATGGATTTAGAGAATTTGGTGAAAGGTTGTGTCCTTTCATGGTGCCTTTTCAATTAGTATAAATAGGGCTGTAATTCCACATTTTTGAAAAGAAGACTTTGAATTTGAATGAATTTTTTTTATAGAGTAAATCTCTCAAGCTTTTATGCTTTCTTTGTATTCTTGTGTTTAGAATGCATGTTTAGAACTTTCAATCTAGTTTGATCAATTAGATTGTGGAGAGTTCGAAATCTTGAAGTTAGGAACAAGTTCTCCTTTCTTCTTGATCTTTGATCAATCTTCCAAGCCAAATCTGTTTAGCTTTCTTGGGGTTGTCTATCAAATTTGTTTATTGGGGGTTATTCTTATTATTGTTGTGGGGGTTCCCCTTTAAACAAGGTGACGTCAAGAATTGGAGTCGGAACATTATCTATAACCACATTAGGAAAAGAAACTAATTCCTCCTCAAAGACAACTTTCCTTATATTATCTTCTCCCCCAAACTCAACATCCTTTAGAAATCTGGCATTTTTCATCTCAAACAGTGATCTAGAAGTGGGATCATAAAACTTAAAACCCCGAGAGCGCTCGAAATACCCAACAAAATAGCAGCTAATAGTTCTTGAGTCCAATTTTCTTTCGTTAGGCCTGTAAGTCCTAGCCTCAGCTGGACAACCCCAGATGTGAAGATGCCTAATACTAGGCTTCTTTCCTGTCCACAACTCATAAGGGGTTTTAGCTACCGCTTTACTAGGTACCATATTAAGGATATATGCTGCAGTCTTTAGTGCCTCACCCCAAAGAGATTCTGGTAAAGAAGAATGACTAATCATGCTTCTCACCATGTCCTTAAGTGTTCTATTTCGCCTTTCCGCCACACCATTCATGCTGGGTTTGCCCGGCATAGTGTATTTTCGATTTTGCCCTCCCTTGTCTTTCACAACTTCTTTTCTTCTTCCCTTTATTTCTTTCTCATACACTCTCCAAACATTTCCCTCTCTCGCTCATTTTCCCATTTCCTACTAAAAAGATTAAAAAAGAGTTTACAAGGCCGAGTTTCAAACTCACAATTTGAAGTGCACACACTACAAGAAATCTGGGCTTTGATGTTGGGTGGAAAAATTAAAAACGGATGTACAATGTCGGTTTCTTAAAAAAAAAAAAAAAAGATCTTTAATGTCGATTTTAAACCAAGCCCTAATCTCACACAATTTTTTAATCTTCATTTTTTGTTTCCCTCCTTCCCAAATTATTAATTAGAAAATGGAGAGTAATATATATATATATATATATATATATATATATATATATATATTTTTTTTTTTTTTTCTTTTTTTTTTTCTAGTAAAAGAAAAAAAAAAAGTAAAAAACTCCTCTTTTGAATCTATTTCATTTCTCTAACTTTCTCCTCTCTCCTTTCTCACTTCTCTCCTCCAAACCTTCACTTTCCATTGTGTTCATTTCTCTACCGATCAGTACGTCTAATCCGTTTGTCGTGCAGATCGGTTCGTCGTGTAGGTTCAACATCATTTAGCTCATGTTCAGCTTGTCCCCAACATCATTCAACTTGTCGTGTGGCTCGCCGTCATTGCGGGCGTCATTTAGCTCGTCGTCCAGCGTCATTTAGCTCGTCGTCAGCGTCATTTAGTTCATGTTCAACCCACCGCTGTGAGTCGTGAGTTAGATCATCGATTCCTTCATCAAATCGTTGATTCGTTTGTCAGATCCAAAGGATCTGAATCGAAGGTGAAAATTTTATGGGTTTAGGTCCACGTTTGAGGGGTGTATCTTGTCAGATATTGATGCGTGGGTTATTTTTACCGTTAGTCTATTGTCCCTAACATTAGGTTTTCTGCATCATGGGTCTTTCATCATTTTCATTCTCTTTGTGTGGGTTCGTTTTGTTGCCGTCGTGGATGTTTGATCAAATTTTGCCCTTTAAAACCACTCTAGAAGCTATAACTTACAAGAAATTTTCATCTAGTGTTTTGTGATTCATCACTTGTCTAGTCTCTCTTTTTGTTGTTTTTTTTTTTTTTGTTCTATTTAGTTGTGTAGAAAATAAAAGAAATTTTGTTGTGGTTGTTTGAAGCCTTTTTAGTTGAAATTATTATTTGAAATAAGACCCTTAATGTTGAAGTTAATTAATTTTCTTCATGATTTAGAATTTGATTCAAAATTTCTCAAGCCAAAAAGTGATTGTTGTGTTTGGATAATAATTCGTGTTTGGATAATGATTTAGAATTTTGGACATTTTGGTGTAGTTCGGTGGGTAATGACTTTGTTTAGATTCTTTTAAACTCTTTTTAAGGTGTGTTATAATTGTCCGTAACACTTAAACTGTTGTTTGTAGTTTTGAATTAGTTTTGGACTCCTTCAAACACTTTTAAGCTAGAGCTTAAGTCATTTTTGGTAAGTTTTATGTGTTCAAAACTTTGTTTAAATCCTTCCAAGTTCAACTAAGTGTTGCATATTAGTTTATAATCCTTGGTAACTCTATGTTTGTTGTTTGAAATTAATTAGGAGTGCTTAAACTAATTTTTAAGATTTTGTTAAGGTAATAACATGTCCCATGGACATTATTTTGATTCGATTAAGATTTTACGACTAACGTTTGGCCTCTAAAACCTTATTCATATTGTCTAGGAAATCTTGGGTTTTTTTTAGGAACATAATAAGCAAGTGGAGTTCGAACTACCATAGCGCATTTTTATAAGGTAATAGTTATGCTAAAAGCTCTAAAATCTTATTCATGTTGTATAGTAGATCTTCCAATTATTTTAAGAGCATAGTAAGCAAGCGGAGTTCAAACTACCATGATGCATATTTTACATGGTAATATTTATAAGACAGCTTAAAACTCTATTTTATTCTAAAGTGTTGAATTATAATAAGTGTTAGAGTGCTATGACTATCCTGCAGTTATGGTAGTCATATATAATTTAGTTATTTTTTGTTTTCATTGAGTTGATTGTATTTAGTTGTTTGCAAGTTCTTGTTTTTGTTTATGTTTATGCATTTGTCCAAATGAATTAGGTTGCTATTAGTCTTTTCTTCTAGTTTTGATTAGCATACTTGTTTGGATTCGTAAGTTTATTTATAGTTTTTATTGAGCTTTTTATGTTATAAGCTTTTTTGATTTTATTTCCTTTTATTAATTGAATTGCCTATGCTTAGTTGTTTATAAATTTTTTCGTTTATGTTTATGCTTTTTGCCCAATAAAGTTGGTTTTTATTAGTCTTTTCTCATAGGCTGATTCCTTTTGTGTTTTTATTTGCGTTGAATATTCTCACCACTAACTTATACTTTGTAAGTCTCTCTACTCTTCCTCCATTCTCTCAACATTACATGTCTTTCTCTTTCATTAATATTCATCCTTCCATTTGTTGAAACAATAGGAATAGGCTCATGACTCGAAGTGCCTTGTTTTGTTTTTTATTATTTGTCTTCCATTGCAACTTTGCGAACATACTCAAACACAATAATTATTTTAGCAGTAATGCTAGGAATGCCTATGTAAGAATTAGTGAGAAATGCTTAATTTCTTTGCAGGTTGCTTTTAGAGTTGTTTATATTGCTATTGGTGTTTTCGTTGCTAGTTGGATTGGTAAGATCAGTATTATTGGATGTTAGCTAAATATAAAATCTCGTTCATATTTAAGTTATTTTTATTCTGTTATGTTTTTTACTTATTTGTTCAAATTGTTGTTTTATCTACTTTGTATTAGGTGGGAAAATAGTCCCTAGCTTCCAAAAATTAACATCAGAGAAACTTAGGAAGGTATTGTTAAACACTCTTATCTTATCTTCAGCTTATTTTTAGTCATTTTAACCATTTTGTAATTTATTTATTTTGAATTCTATTCTTGTGTGCAACTTAACATGTACACTCTACTTGTTCAATGTAGAATATATATGTATACTTCAAGGTTGATACGTAGGGATTTGTTGTCTAAACCATATGGAGTTGATTTGAATGAAAAATATATTTTTATCTTGGTTTTGGAATTAAATTATCATCTAATTCCTCTTTTATGACTGATTGGGGATTTGTGAAAGTAATTAAGATTTTATTTTGTGCATGTATAGGTAAAAGAGAAATATTATTGATTTACACGTGGGTAAGTCAAATTTTTTTTTAAAATTTTTTCAATAAAAATAATGACAAGCATTTAATGTCGGACAATTAGAAAAAAAAAAGCAGGTGAAAACCGACATTTAAGATGGTCTTCAATGTCGGTTGTAGTTTTCAATGTCTTCAACTGACATTAAAGATAATTAGCATTGAAATCTTAGTCACCTATAATGTCAGTTTTAAACCGACATTAAATACAACCGACATCGAAGACCTTTTAAAACACGATGTCAGTTGTCAACCGACATTGGATCCCTATAATGTATGTTTTAAACCGACATTAAAGCCCAATTTTATACTAGTGGTTACTAGCTAATGAAGTAATTAAATGTCTTTGGAGGCTCAGTTGAAATTAAAAAGAAAAAAAAGAAAAAAAAACTTTAAGTTTAGTGGCATTAATTAAATTAAGTAAAAGAAAAAAATTTGCCACAGAGAGATTAAAGAAAATTAGTATAGTGAGACTCGAAATAAGTGTCGTTGCAATTTGGAATTTAGAATCTTAGTTGGGTTTGTTGAAGGAAATGACGACGTAAGCTTTATTTTTGGAAACTCAATATTAGCATGTGGAGCTTTTGCCCAAAATAAAAAGTAAGGAAGAGACGAGCAGAGTATTGGAAGGTGCTTCGATAAGCTTCTACCTTAAATTTGTAGAGAAGTTTGAGAAAATAAATCTTTTAAGTGAAGTCATTTGTCAAGAAACTATTGAAACGATATGTTAAGGCTTTGATAGTAGAGAGGTAGAATGGTGAAATTGTTAGTAAAGTTGGGGAATAATTTAATTTTGGGATCAAGTTAGCATAGAGAACAAATGAAGCCATCAATTTGATGGAAAATGAAAAGTAATTGAGCTTGAAGTAAACAACGCATGGTATAACATTAGTGTAGTAGTATATCAATACATACTAATTCAAAACCAATTTCATGCATAACATTGGTGTTTCATTAGTATATTAATATTTCTTAAAAGTTTATATGTTCAAATGCACAAGCACATGTTACCATTTTGAAACAAATTAATGATGATTCAAATTAAGTCCATAAGTAATAATAAATACATGCTTGTTAACCAATAACAAATGCATGCTTGTTAACCAATAAATTTTGTATACGAATAGTGAATTTGATATATCAATTGTATAATTGATATATTTTATATTTGGTAAATCAGTCAATAGATACACCGAATATAAAATATATGAGTTGATTGATAAACCAAACATAAAGTTTATCGAATTTACTACTAATATACAACTAATACAAGAATGAGGGTAAAATTGGAATAATAAAAATAAATCTTATCTCATGTTTTTTTTTTTTTTTTTTTTTTTGCTATATTTACAAATGTAAAAAATTACTACAAAATTTACAATTTTTTTTTTCTATTCTTGCAACAGTTCTTTTGTTTAGTATTTATATAAGGGGTATTTTTCTCACCAACATGAATTGAATTGAGTTGGTAAAATATACCAACTCAATGTTTGACCTACCAACTTTATATGTTGGTAGAGTTGAGTTGGTATATTTTACCAACTCACCACGACTCACCCCGACTATCACCTCAACTCTCCCTTTTTCCAATATTTTCAATGGCTCCATTCATTGCCACTGTTGGCGACTACCGCTGCCACACTTCGGGAACCAACTTGGGATTTTGGCAACCACCTTCGATGACAACTACGATGACCATCTTCGTGTGACCAACTGCGACGACCAATTTCGGGCTCCAACAACCACCTCTAACAACAAACTTCGATGACCAACTCCAACAACCACCTTCGTGCGACCAACTCTAGGCTCTGATTACCTTCTGACTACAAACTTTGGCTAAAATCATCTTCGATGATCAACTTCGACGACCACCTTGGCGTGACCAACTCTGATGACCAATTTCGGGCTCTGACGACAAACTCTGGCAACCAACTCTAATACCACCTTCATGCAACCAACTTTAGGCTCTGACAACCACCTCTAACTACAAACTACGACTAAAATCATCTTCGATAATCAACTTCAACAACCACCTCGGACTATTATAAGACTGATGATTGTTAAAGTATGTTGTAGGAATGTTGGTTATATAGATAATAGTATTTTGTCTACGTTAAGTACAATATTTATATGTAGAATATTGTAACATATATTTTTATTTAATTGAATTCACATATCAAATGAGTGTTAAGAATATTTGGATAAGTATGTAACAAATAAAAAAACATAAAATAGAGATTTTTTCTAGGAATATTTTTTGGCAGAAATTAGTGAAAAATATAGATTTATTCTTTGATGATTCTCCAACTTTGGAGAAATTGAAAGTGGAATTGTTGAAGAAATGTGGTGGCATTCCATTGGTTGCTAAGATGATGATAGAGATTCAAGTAATAAAAATTAATGACAAAGGAAAAATACAGAACAACAACAGATACAAGAAGAAAAAGATGATGATAAATTCATGGAGAAAAATTAGGAATCAAAAGTTTTTATTTCTCTACGGGTTTCCCCTTTTATTTAATCATATTTCAGCAAGAAATGTCATGGATTAATTGTTGCTCAGTACCAAAAAAAATAATAATAATAAAGAAAGAAAGACTTTAAAAAATAAAAGAAAAAATTACAATCCATATTTTATTCAAACAAAAATGGGTAGAATTATTGAATAAAAAAAAGTTTCAAAAGAAAAATAATAATCATAAAAGTAGATTATTTAGAGTTAAAAATAACTGTACCTGATATCCCAGATATGCATATGAATTTAACTCTACATTTCAAACAGAGATATACGAACTTAGACAAAATAACTCTGCACTCCAAACAAGTTCTTTATAATTTAGTATCCATTGTGAAAATTTTATTAAATTGTAATGACAATTAATGTGTTACAACCACCTCGATCTCATGTGTACAAAAGTAAGGGTCCACTACGTATAATAGAAAGAGAATAAATAAATTACATTTATTTATCACATAAATGATAGGTGGGTGGTACATGGAGTAGATGACCAACCACATTCAAATCAAGCCACGCCCTTATCAAGATCATCTCAAAGCATTGGAATTCCATCCAATAAATACTTACGCTATACGGCACCTCAATTAATTTCACGGGACCACCGATTTGATCATATAATATTTAGTGTCAAAAAAATTGGTAAGATTTTATTATTTTTTATTCTAATTAAAAACCTGTTTTTAGATTTTAAGTTCAAAATATTTATTAATGGTAAGTATATTTTTTTAAACAAAAGTATTGTGAGATATATTTCTTTTTCTTAAATCGTCTGGTTAAATTATAGGCTTGAAATATGGAAAAGACTCTACAAGTGAAAATGAATATTAATTAAAAAGGAAATAACGTTGCAACGATTTGAACATAAGACTCTTTGGACCACTTACTTTAATACTATCGTAAATCACCAATTGAGCTAATAGGTGAAGACAAATTTAATATTATATATCATCTAACACTTTTTTTTTTAAAAAAAAAAAATTATCATATCTCTGTAGGTTATAAATGTTGGTCCAACAACAATAATTGTGTAAAAACAAACAACTAAGAATAATAAAATAATGATCACTAAGGGAGTATAAAAAGAAGAAGGCATAGGAGATTGTTGTGTGTGTAAGTGTTTTATGGAAAGCAATCTCTAAAGAGTGAAACCATGTCTCTTGCTGGGAAGCTGGTGAGTGAATTAGAAATAAATGCATCTGCAGAGAAATACTACAAAGTTTTCAAAGATAAAGTTTCTCATGTTCCCAATATTTGCCCAACCATCTTCAATAAGGTTGAAGTTCATGAAGGTGATTGGGACAACCATGGCCATGGCTCAATCAAAATATGGAATTACATCCTCGGTAAGTATATAAACGATCACAACTACGCAACCTCGACCACCTCCACGACCACTCATTGTTTTATTTTTTTAAATTTGTTTTCATAAAAGTAACCTTTTTCTAATGCATCAATTTTTTTTTTTTCGTATATGATTGTTAAGATGGCAAGCCTGAAGTCTTCAAAGAACGAGTGGAATTTGATGATGAAAAGCTGGCGGTAACTTTGATCGGCTTGGAAGGAGATGTGTTCGAGCATTACAAAACCTTTAAGGGAATATATCAAGTTGTACCAAAGGATTCCGAGCATAGTTTGGCAATTTTGATCTTGGAATATGAGAAACTTAAAGAGGACTCGCCTTATCCATATAAGTACCTTGATGTCATGAATAAACTTACCAAGGACATCGAAGCACACCTTAAATAAAAGTCTTTTTTTTTTTTTTTGTCGAAATCGAGCTTTCATCTCTCTGCCTATCTCCCTTATATTTTCTTTTGATGTCACGTGTGTCAAGTTTGAGTGGTCTATCTTTCTTATTATTATGCTTCTCTATGCTTAGAGAAGTAAATAATGATGAAAGCTCGAATATTATGTGTTCTTATAATATGATATAATGTTTTGAATAATTTCTATCCTCTGATCAATACAGTGTCTCATGATTTTTTTTTTACCATTTTTTTTAGAAAATTACAAATAATATATATTACATTTAGAACAATTATGTGATTTTAATTGAACATAGTGAAAGGAAAATATATATATATATATATATATATATATATATATTAATATCCAACGATTAAACAACCAAGTCCATAATTTGAATGTTTTAACTAATTCATTATTTCAAATAAATATAAATTTTTTTTGTCTCTGCACGATCTTATGCAATTTTATGTTGAGATTCAAAATATATTCCTTTAAGTTTCAATTTATTTCTTTTCCTTTACTCTAATCTTATGCATTTTCCTTTTTCAATTTTATGCCAAGATGCAAAATATATATTCCTCTAAGTTTCAATTTATTTCTTTTCCTTCCCTCGTAATCTCCTATCGTTTCCTTTTTCATAGTACTTGAAGTTAACCTCTTTAATGTTTCTTTTATCATCAGTATTATGAATCGTTCTTAAAATTACATTTTTTTTCAGGTATATATCAGTAATATATCATTATTCGTTTAAAATTTAATTTTAAGTCTAACATTAGTGTTTCAATAGTTTATGAGTATTCATGTAGAATGGTTAGCAATTACATGAATTGAATTAGTGGTAAGTTAATGATAATATACTAGCACTACAATAAATATCACATATGAGCTTTAAAAACATGTTATCGTAAACTTTTTATAGTATTTTTTGAAATGTTGTCGTAGGCAATGTAATTGAGAGTCAGAAGCTTTTTATAGCATTTTTTATGTTGTAAAAAGTGCTATAAAAATTCACTTTCGATAATATTATTAAACAACTTAAATCTACAAATATATTTGATATATGAATGATAAGTTTCGTATATCAATTATATAATCAATATGTATTAAATATAAAATGTATTAGTGGATTAATATACTAGATAAAAACTATATAAGTTCGTTTGATATATATACTAAACATAAATTATATCGAATATACTATACTTATATACATATTAATCATACTCCAAAAATAAATAGACATGTTAAACACAAGTAACATTATCCTTGGGTAAGTATCATGGTTCTTTGATTGGGGCACTCTCTTCTCAAATGTCCTACTCCATGAGAATTTCTAACCTTTTACTTCTCTATTCCTAAAAAGGAAGTAGTACAGTGGATGATTCTACTTTTTCTTCACCATTTTACTTTTTCTTTGGTAATTCCAAATAGAAATATTACACCTCAAAGAGAGTATAGCTCAACTGACATGCGAGTGTGCTAATGATTATAAGGTATGTGGTTTGAATCCCCTAAACCTAATTAGACTAAAAATGAAAAAAAAAAGATAGTCAAGGAAGAAGTCAGTGTCAAGAACAAAGTTCTAAAACGTGATGAAAGAGAAACGTCAAGATATATTTTCCTTGGCAATTTTTTAATGTAAAGAATATGAAAATCATTGACTTTCTAAAGCGTCATGTGTATGAATTCTCGATACTTACAACGTATCGTCTATGTTAAAATTTGACATTTTTTGTTTGTCAAATTTACTGTTTATCTTCACGTTGAGAAAAAGCCAAGTTAATTAGTTCAATTCTCACTTTGCTCCAACTCCTTTTGATTGGCAATTTCCATAGCCATGGTGGCTAAAGAGGCTATGGATGGTTGATTGACTTATGTTTGGCTTCATGTGGACAATTTAGAAAGAGCATTAGTAAGAGAAGCAATTGAGCTTTGAGAGAATTTACCTCATCCACTTCATACAATCTGATGGCCTTGGTTGAAGATGTTCTTTCATTGGGCCAATTATAGGAAGTGTTAGCCGAATCTTCTAAAATTTTGTAGGCTTCTTGGGCAGTCTTTGAGAAAATAGAACCTACAACAGTTGTATCTAAGATAGACTTCGCTATGCTTGTGAGACCAATATCGAAAAATAAGATTTGCAACCAATCGGGGTATCCATGTTGAAGACACCTTCTCAAGAGGTCCTTGTACCTCTCCGAAGCTTCATATAATTGGTCATCATGTTTTTGGCTAAATGTGCCGTTGAGATTTCACCGGTGGGAAGTATTTGTTTAAGAACGCTTGAGCTAGCGCATCCCACATATTAGTCTAATTGCATCGTTAGAAACTCCATTTATCTTTACCATCCCACATATTTAAATAAATACTCAAAGATGCTTATGAGGATTTACAGTGACTCGTCCTCTAAAAGCAAGATCTGGAGTGACTTGTATTGCTGACTCTACCATGGAGGCAGAGTATGTAGCGGCTTGTGAAGCTGCCAAGGAGGTTGTATGGCTTAGGAAATTCTTGACTGATCTGGAAGTTGTTCCAGATATGTTATTGCCCATCACACTATATTGCGATTACAGTGGTGCTGTGGTGAATTTCAGGGAGCCCTAGAAGCCACAAACACGGAAAGCACATAGAGCGCAAATATCATTTAATCCAAGAAATTGTGCATCGAAGAGATTACTGGGATTAAAACCCTAGCACAGCGGAAACATATCAGAATCCTAACTCAAAATTAATTTTAAAATTTTGAAATACTTCTACATTGGTAAAATAAATCTAAAAAAAACAGGTTAAGAATATTGAAAACAAAAATACAGAGAAAAAAAACTTACGTTGGATCACCACCACTCGGAGTCCTTCCTTTTCTCTGAACGTTGAGGAAAGGTTTGTGGGAAGTTTTCTGAGAGGATTTTTTAGAGAGAACGAACGATTCAATTTTTTTTCCGTTAGACGCTATATAAGGAAGCGAGAGAAAAATGGGAAACGTGGGTGTTATCCCACGTATTAAGTAACTCCCCTACGTGGGAGTTACAACAATATTAAATCTTATTTAATATTAATTAATTAATTAAATTAATAATTAATAATTAATTAAATCTAATTTAATTAACCAATTCATTTAAATCATATTTAAATGAACATCTCTCACATAACCTATAGTTTTAATTCAATTAATTTAATTAAATCAAATTTAATTAAATTAGATTAAATTAAATAACTAATTAATTCTCCAATTAATTAATTACTAAATTAAATATCAAATATTTAATTTTAACTTGCATTTGAATCAAATTCAAATACATTTCTCTCATAACCTATAGTTTTAATGTACATCTGAGGTGCACTAATTTAACCTATAGTTTTAATACAAATCTAATTCATATTAAAATAATATTTGAACAATTTCAAATATTTAATTCTCTTACAAATTAACTTTGAATCATATCCAAAATTATATTTATACTATAAAGTTTAGTTTGTAAAATAAACTTTATATTATAATGTATCATTATACATTATACTTTTCCCTTAGTAAATTTGAACTTTTCAAATTTCATCTAAGAATAAATTTCCTCAATATTCTTTACGAGCTAGGAAGGGGACCTAATGGACCTACAGATCAGAAGCTCCAATGATATGAGATTAACGGGCTAAACTAATTAACCACATTAATCAATATTCGTTAACTGTGGGTACACTCCACTAAAGATTCACAGCTGCACTCTTCTCACTGTAGATATATTTCTGTGTCCACGAATATAGACCAATAACAGCAAGTTAGTCCTTCACAAGTGTTCGTAACACCAACTGGGTCAAATTACTGTTATACCCCTGGATTACTTCTAAATCCTTAAGTATCAGTGCTCCTCTAATGAACAACCTGTTTATGGTCCAACCATCAAACAGAAACCCCTCTCGGGCCAGTGAGAGGGTGTAGGGCCCTTTGTTCAAGTCCCGGAGAAACCACTTAAGGGAACACTTATCCACTTACCCTAAAGTCGAGAAGGAGTGAAATCCATCTTGTATAATTATGTTCCTAGCTCCCCACTCTGTCTTGTCTCCAAAATAGTAGGCATATCGAGTCGGCAAACAGGCCACTCTCACCCATACAAATCAAAGGACAATCCCTCGTGAACAAGAGTTTATAATATACTCAAGATTAAGACTAAGTTGACTAGGTCAACCTATTGAAATAGAAACCTAACCAGTCAACGGAGTTACATCTAGTGGTTACTATTTCGTGGTCCAGTCTTATGCAAACTCATTGCATAGGATACCCCCACTTGCATGTCTCCTACACGAACGCGTTGGATCATTGCGTTTGTATCAAATATAAACTGAGCTGTATCCATAGTGTTACCAGGATAAGGTACCCAGCCCTATCCTTATACTAGACCATTTAGGTTGTAACTTGAACATTGATCTCTATATGTCTGTACATATTGTTCAAGACTCATAAAACAACCTAGGATATTAGTTTATTGGATTTTAAGGTTATTAAAACAAGATAAAATAATCAACAACATTTATTGAATAATAATGAATAACCATTTATTAATGACGGTCAAAATACAACATTTACTATATACGAGTTTTAGGGCATAAAACCCAACAGAGATGTGATTGTCACGAAAATCACTTCGAAGCATAATGTTGCTTATCCGTTTACAAAGGCCCTCACAGTTAAAGTGTTTGAGGGTCACCTGGAGAGCCTGGGTCTACCAGACATGCCACATTTAGTCTAGGGCAAGTGGGAGGATTTATTGGGTTTTGTGCCCTAGTTTATTGTTTTATGTGTACTGTATTTTTTTTTTTTACATTGTACACCCACTAGCTTTAGGTCAAGTGGGAGATTGTTGGGGTTGATGCCCTAAATCTCGTGATCTTGTATTTTGTAAACTTGTATTGTACAAATCAAATTATTTATTTAATAAAATAATTGATATTTTTTTTCACATTTAGTTGCACTAATCAAAAAACCAATAAACTAAGATCCTAGGTTATTAGTAATAACTTAAATACGTATGTAGAGACATACAAGTGGATCGTGTTTAAGTGATAACCTAAACGGTCTGTAGTAGATGGATAAGGTTGGGTACCTTAACCTGGTAACACTACGGATACGACCCACTTTGTGATTGTTACAAGTGTTGTAAAGTGTCACAAACGTTTAGATCCTAAGTATTCATGTGGAGATCACATGTGAGTAGGGATATCCTATATATGTGAGACATATATAAGACCGGACCATGGAATGATTAGTCTCCCGTATTAACACCGTTACTTAATGAAACTTACATTTCACTAGGATGATCATAGGTGACTTGACCTTAATCCTGAGTCAGTTGTGAACTCTTGCTTGTGAGGACAATCCTTTAATTTGTATGGGTGAGAGTGTCCAGGTTCGCCGACTCAATAAGCCTACCACTTTGAGGATTTGTCCGAGCAAGCAGCTAGGAACTCAACTGTACAAGAAGGAATTCGTGTTTTATGAATTGTTCCCTTAAGAGCTAATCCCAGGTCTTGAACAATGAGGCGCCTCACCATCTCACTGGCCAGAGAGGGGTCTAGCTCATAGTTGGACTATGACTAAATTGTTCATTAGAGGGATTAGTAATACTTAAGGAGTTAGAGGTAACACAAGGGTAAAACAGTAATTTGACCCAACTATTGTTACGAGGAATTTGTGAAGGGTCGACTCGCTGTTGATTGATTATATCTGTGGACATAGAAATATATCTACAGTAAGAAGAGTGCAGTTGTCGATCTTTAGTGGAATGACCGACAGTTAATGAATGTTGATTAATTTAATTAAAGAGTTTAATTAATTAATCTCGTACCATTGGAGCTTCAAACTGATAGGTTCATTAGGTCCACTTGCTAGCTCATATAGGTGAAGATGACATTCAATTGTCTTGGTTTAATTTGAATTGTTCAAATTAAGTTATAGGAATTAATTGTTTGAGATACAATTAAATAATGTATATTGATACATTATAATATAAAGTAGATTTTTATATGAAATGTAAAAATTAAACTTTATAATATACATGAGAGAAATATTTGAATAAGATTCAAATATTAAATATTATATGAATGAGATTCATATAAAACTATAGGTTAAAAATAATGTGAATATGATTCATATTAAACTATAGGTTATGTGAGAGAAATTGGATAATTAGTATCTAATTATTATTATATATTAAATGAGATTTAATATATATATATATATATATATATATATATATAATTTTAGAGAAATTACTATAAACAGAAAAAATACCAAACTATTTACAAATATAGAAAAATTTCACTATCTATCAGTGATAGACCGCGATAGAGTTCTATCGCTTTCTATCGCTCAAGCAAATAAATTCTATCGCCTGAGCGATAGAAAGCGATAGAATTCTATCGCGATCTATCAGTGATAGACTGTAAAATTTTTCTATATTGGTAAATAGTTTGACTTATTTTTCTATATTTGAAAAGAGCCCATAATTTAATTTAATTTATATTATTAATTTATTTAAATTAAATTAAAAATAATAATAACTCCCATTTGGAAGTTATTATGAACATGGTGTGAAGTTTTTTTTTTCTCCATAAATCCTCCCCACTAACTTTCTCCATAATTTATCTCTAATAAAAAGATAACTTCTTCTTCTTCCTCCCTTTAAATAGATAAATAGATACTACTCTCCATGGATTTGATAACCTTGAGAATAGTGAGTGCTCCTTGATGGTAGTGTCCTTATCCATTTGTAGAAGGATTTTGTGAAGAAAATTCATCAAGGGTAAGCAACTTTTTCTTCCCTTAAATTTTCTTTTTCCTTCTCAAAAAGCATGTTGTTTATCATGTTCTTTTCTATTTTCTCTGTTTTTTAAAATTCATAATTGAGTAATTGAAATTGCAACACGATAAATCGCTTCCATTGGAAATTCAATTCCTAAAAAAAAAACAGTAAAAAGGAACTTAACCTAACTCAACTCAACTATAAATGAGAGTAGGAGACCGAGAAATCTATAACAATAAAAACAAATCATAAAAATTTAGGAATAGTTGGAAATATAACAATTAGATTCAAAATATTAACATATATAATAACATTTAAAAAAAAATTACAAATATAGCAAAGTCGATTAGTGATAGACTTCTATCGTCGATAGACTTTTATGGTCTAGATGGTCTATCACTGATAGATCATAAGAGTCTATCGTTGATAGAAGTCTATCGTTGATAGAAGACTTTGCCATATTTGCAATTTTTTAAAAATGTTGCTATGCATTGGGTTGTTATCCCTAAAATAACAATTACTCAAAAATTTACATCAAGAGACAATGAGGTTGAGAGAAACTTGAAGTAGCTAACAATTTTGGAGTACGACAAGAAAGTTTGAGAGAACTTTGAAAAAAATTAGAGAAAAGATGAGAGAGAGTGAATGGAAGTCACGAAAATGACCTTTAGAGAATTAATAGTTGGTTTTTTTTTACTGAAGGGCAAAACGGATATTTCATATACCCAAATGTGTTAAATATCTTTAAATTGAAACCTAATCCCACAACTTTTTAGTCCCCTAATTTTGTCATCTTGGATGCTCAACTATGCGCAGAGATCAAATTGTCGAGGCCTGCCAAAATAATTTTACTTATTCACCCAATCTAAACTTGTAGAAATAGTGTAACAACGTCCAATCCTAAGTGAACTAATTGAGTTAATTTCTCGAAGTTAATCATAAAGATAAAACAAAGGAGGGGTTTGATTTGTGGAGCAAAAATTTTAAGGGAAAAATACATTTTTGCCTTTTTGCATGGTCCCTAGATTTTGGATCTTGTCTTTCTATTTGGTTTCTATGTTTCAAAAGGTTACATTTTTAGCCTTTAAATTTCGATTTTGATTTCAATTTAGTTCCTAAGTTTTAAAATCTTACAATTTTCCCTTGAGATTTGAGTTTTGTTTCAATTTAGCCCATAGGTTTCAAAATTTACATTTTTAACCTTTATTTTTCACTAAATACTCACTTTCAGTCTTTAGTGTTAATGTCTATTAATTAATTTAAGAGAATTATAACTAATTAAGTTTCACTATATGAAATTTTAGATTTTCACTTTACAATTACTTAAAATTAATTAATAGACATTAACACCCAAGACTGAAAGTGAGTATTTAGTGAAAACTTGAGTCTCAAACTTGAGGTTAAAAATTAAATCTTAAAATCTAGAGACTAAATTGAAACACAACTCAAACTTCTAAGGTAAAATTGTAACATATTTTGAAACCTAATTATCAAATGGAAACTAGACTCAAAACTTAGGGACCAAAAAGGTATTTTTTTAAAAAATTTTAATTAAACAATTAATTAAGAAATGAATTTAAGACAAATCTTACCAAATTTGCAATGTTAGGGCATAAATTATATCCATTGATCATAGGCTTAAAAATGGTATATATGTAAATTTCTCAAGCCAAGAAATTGGTTAATTTATTCGTAACCATAATAAATGTAAACTTCTATAATTTACTTGACGACTCTTATAACACATCAAAATCAAATCTTATCATTTAAACAATTCGACAAGATAGCATTTCATATCAATTAAAAGATAATATTTAAAAAATAAAATTAATAGACATTAACCCATCAAAATCAAATCTTATCATTTAATCAATGAGATATGATAGCATTTCATATCAATTAAAAGATAATATTAAAAAAATAAAATTAATAGATATTAACACAAAAAATTGAAACTGAGTGTTTAGTGAAAACTTGAGGTTAAAAATGAAATATTGAAATCTAGAGATAGATTGAAACAAAAGTCAAACTTCTAAGGTAAAATTGTTATATTTTGAAACCTAGGTACCAAATGGAAACTAAACTTAAAATTTAGGGACTAAAAATATATTTTTTAAAAAATTTAATTAAAAAATGAATTTAAGAAAAATCCTACCGAATTTGCAATGTAAGGGCATAAATTATATCCAATTGCAATATTGATCATAAGCTTAAAAAATGGTATATATGTAAATTTCTCAAGCGAAGAAATTGATTTAATTGAGACTCTAATAACACATCAAAATCAAATCTTATGCATTTAATATAAATTAAAAGATAACATTAAAAAAATGGAAATAACTAAACCAAAACTAATCAATTGAAATAACTACAATTTTATTAATTATGTCAGCTATGTAATGATGAAAAAGCCAAAAATTACAAACACATAAGTCAACTCCTTACTACATAATTCAGATATTCATGATTAGCAATAGAACAATCGAAATTAAGTTCATGTGTCAATTTAATTAAAATCAATCATTCATAAGAAGAAAAAAAAACAAACAAACAAAAATAAGCCCTATTTGGTGACGGTTGACTTAGAAATTTTAGCTAATCAAATTTCGTCACATCATTACAACGAAAGTCCAAGTCTACTGTAAAAAATTATAAATTGAATCAGGCTGAATAATTAAAATCGCTTAGGTCAAAAGTTCCAACTTAGTTCAAGCCCATGGAAAATTTTTTTTGTTAAATAAAAGACTGGGCCCAAGCCTAACTTTAGTCCAAGCCTAACAACAATTGGGCCCTGAAGGATAAACGAGCATGCAACATAAATTAATTATATCGATTCTCACTCCAATATGCTCAATTTTGAGAATAAAACATGCAATTAAAAGGGGACAACTAAAAATTCAAGAACACTTACCCTTGAAGTTCTAAATTCTCTCTTGATTCTTGATGAAAAATGACACCACTTGTTTGTAGACCACCAAAAGAGTCTTCTCTATTATTCTCTGGGCTTAGATTGGATGGTGGGATCCAAATTTGTGGTGAATTTGAGAAGGAATGAAGTTTGGGGAAGAAGATGAGCTATGGATGAACTTTTACAAAATTAACTATTAATTTTACAAAATTCTTAACCAATTTTAAGCCAAAATCATCCTTATTTATTGAGGATTAACATGCAATCTTATTGCATCAAAAATTGACAACACAAATGTTCAATTTGTTGGCTAATTGTGAAGATAACAACTAAGCTAGTAGCATAGTGGGAAAATCCAAATTCTCACCAAATCAATTTTAAATTCAAATTTTAAAAGAATTTCCAAAATTGAATTTAAAATCAATTTTTTATTTTAATTTTAATTTCAAAAATTAATTTGAAATTAATTAATTAAATAAAAAATAATTTAATATTTAATTAATTAAATATAATATTATTTTAATATTAAATAATAAAATAATATTATTTTCCCACTTATCCCGATTTTTCCAAAAAACTGATATGAATCCTTATTCATATAATTAATATTTAAATCATATTTAAATATTGTAAATAACTTTATTCGTCCGTTTAATTCATAACTAAACGTTGATATATTGTATATATCCGACTTTCATTCCCTAAGCCAAGATTGAACGATTCAAACTTACTCACCACACAATCTAAGGTTTTTGTCCATTTATGAGCTAGTAGAGGGACCCAATGGACCTACAGATCATGAGCTCTAATGATCCGAGATTAACCAGCCAAACTCTTTAACCTAGTTAACTAACATTCGTTAACTAATGAGACACTCCACTAAAGCCTGTAGCTGCACTCTCCTCGCTGTAGATATATTTCCGTCCACTTGATATAACCATAATTAGTAAGTCGATTCTTCACAGGTTGTCCGTAATCACAGTTAGGTCAAAATTACCATTTTACCTCTGTGATTACATCTTATTCCTTAATTTCCACTGATCCTCTAATGAACTATTGGTTTGTGATCCTATCACTAAATCGAGTCTCTCTCGGGCCAATGAGAGGGTGGAGCCCCTTGTTCAAGACCCGAAATCAGTACTAAGGGAACAACCTATCTACTAACCCTAAGTCGAGCAGGAGTGAATTTCTTCTCGCAAAACTATGTCCCCAGCTATCTACTCGATCTTAACCCTAAAATGGGAGGCTTATTGAGTCGGCGCACCCAGGCCACTCTTACCCATGCAGATCTAAGGATAATCTCAAATAAACAGGAGTTCATAGTTAGCTCAGAATTACGATCGAGTTATCTAGGTCATCTAGTTGAAATAGTCAGTATTTAACAGTGAACGACATTATAAAGTAATAGTGACTATTTTGTGGTCTAGTCTTATGCAAACTCATTGTATAGAACACCCATTCACATGTCTTCACACGAATGATTTAGGATCACATCATTTGTATCAAATACAAAGTGGGCCGCATTCAATAGTGTCCCCAAGATAAGATAAGATACCCAGCCTTATCCCTATACTATAGACCATTTTTCGCTATTTACTCGAACTCGATTCATTTTTATGTCATTACATATAGTTCAAGTTTTCATACTAAAGTCATGGGTTCTTAGTTTATTGGGTTTAGAGTTATATTAATAACAATTTACTTTATTCAATAACAAGTTTACTGAATAACATCGATAACAACTTTATTGATAAATAGAATACACGTTAATGTTTACAAACTACGAATTTTAGGACATAAAACCCAACAAGCCCAAGCCCGTAAAAGGACCATGGGAAACCTCTATAAATAATAGAGGCCTTACCCCTCCATTTTGAAGCGTTGGAAACATTGGTAACAAACTGCTAGAACTCTGAAAATTGAAGCTTTAAATAATTGAGGACCAAAGCTCTCAAGATGTTAAGACCAAAGCTCCCAAGCTCACAACTTCGGAAGATTAAAGCTCTCAAGTCTGAAGAACTGAAGACTAAAGTTCTCAGACTTTAAGGTTCTAAAAACCTGAAGACCGAAGGGTTAGGAGACTACAACTCCTTTTAGACTTTTGAAGGCTTTGAAGCTGAAGCTCCAAGAAGATTTGGGAGGTTTAAATTTCCTTGAATTCTAAAGGTCGAAACTCTGAAGTTTTGAAAACTGAAGCTCCCAAACTCTGAAGATTCAAAAGTTGAAGCTCTAAAGACCTAAACAATACAACTCCCTGAAAGATTTGAAGATCAAGAAGATCATCAAACCCAAAGACCGATCATCCAAGAAGATCATCAAGCGCAAAGGCTGATCCTTTAAGAAGATCATCAAGCTCAAAGGTCGATCATAAAAAAAAATCAACAAACCCAAAGACCGATCATCCAAGAAGATCAACAAGTCTAATGGCCGATCATCCAAGAAGATCATCAAGCCCAAAGGTCAATCCTCCAAGAAAATCATCATCAAGCCCAAATACTGACAATCCAAGAAGATCAACAAACCCTAATCCTAAAGATTAAAGTTTACTTTACGAGGGAAAGAATCAAAGGATCAAATATTAAAGATTGTACTCACAACACTGAAATCAATGCAAATATAAAGTTTAAATTCCACAAATTAAATTTATCCAAAAATCTCGTCGAATAGTAACCATTTCATTTTTTTTTATTTTTGGTTTTCGAAAATTAAGTATATTTTTCTCTCAATTCCTTACAATGGTCAAATCTTTTTTTAGTACAAGACTTTAATTCTTAGTTAAATTTCAAAAATAAAAACTAATTTTTTTAGTTTTAAAATGTTGGCTTAGTTTTTGAAAATATTAATAAAAATTAATAACAAAACAAGAATTTTAGAGATTAAAGGAGTATTTATAGACTTAATTTTGAAAAAACAAATAATAACAAATCAAATAATTACCACATGGGTCTACAGAATTCTTGTCCCATCAAGAAGGTCATGTGCTTTTGATTGCAATTGGGCAATTGCATTTCTTTATACTAAATTGTTTAGTAGATTCGCATGTTGGTCAATTTTCATATCAGTTTAGATGTTGGTCAATTTTCATATCTGTTTAGATGTTGGTCAATTTTCATATCAGTTAAGATCATACTCTTACCTTTTAGTCTTTTATTCTTTCCCAACCAACCCCTTGTTATGGTTTTAATTTTAAATTTAGGTTATAAAACATTATTTATGGATCCTGATAGACTTATATCAGCATCTATCACAACTATCTAAAAATTTTCCTATTTTGTATAAACAATTTTTCTTATTTTTTTTATTTTTAAAAATTCCCTAATTTTTTATGTGGGGTTATTCTCACTTTAATATTTTACCATCACATCATTTATAAAACAATATAATTGAGTTAGATTTGATTCATTCTTATTTATGGCGAATGATTCGAGTAAAAAATCATATTGTAAATCAAATTTGGACAACATTTATATGGTAGAAATAATTGTATTATTGTAATTAATTTTACATTGAAACTTATTTGTATTAAATAATATAAAATTTTGATAATTACTATTTTATATATTTTAATGTATGTTATGTATTTTATATATTACATAACTAAATAATATTACAAAAAAGGGAAAAAATAGGGAAAAAAGATGAAAAAAAATGATTTATTATCAAACAAATTTTTGTTCTTGTTTTTTTATTTTAAAAAATATAAAACAAAAATAATTATCAAATATATTCCTATTTTTAAATTTTTTTAAAAAATAGAAAAAAACAAGAAAAAAAAAAACTAGAAGCAACAACCAAAAACCAAAAACGTTATCAATCAAAATCTTAGATTATAGAATTTATAACAGGATTAAAGTTAAGTCTAAATTATCAAGATGTGGCATTATAATTCCATGTGATAAGATGTGGCATCATAATTCCATGTGATAAGATGTGGCATACGTCACCCGTGAGTTGTAAACGGGAAAAGAAAAGTCAACAAGACTTAAATATAAATGTTGTGCTCTACTTTGTTCATAAATTATTATTTTAGATTGCTTGAAGATCCCTATATGAATAATTCTCTTTTTTGTTTTTATCGGATACTATATTTTACTATAATAATTATTTTTTAATTTCTAAAACGAATTGTGTATTAGACCATTAATATTTACTTTAATGATTAGGAGCAGTTGTAAATATAGTAATTACCTAAAGTATTAGAAGATATAACACAATGCAAAAGAATTTGTAGATGTAGCAAAATTTAAATTCAACTTTCAGAGTCTATCAGTGATAGACCATATCGAACGCTGATAAGAAACCTATCAGCGATAGAGTCTATTACTGATAGATATTACTAATTTGCAATTCTTTAAAAATGTTGCTATATATTTAATTATTATCTTTAAAAGTGCTACTCAATGTATTTACTCTTTTAATTGCAACATATACTATTAACCCAGGGATCATAATTTTAATATCTCATTTCACAAGTTGTTGAACAAGCTTTATTTTTATTTTTTTTAATAAACTTGATAATTATTTTGATTGTTAAAAAATAAACAATATTTATTAAATTTATGGACATAATTTTATATTGACACAATTAGTTTAACACTATGTATTTGTAGAAGACATAAGAATCAAAATGGAAGAAGGATGTATGAGATTTGAATATAGAACTAATAGATATTAATAATAATATTATATGTATCTTTCATACCATATTTTTAAATTATAAAATTAGTTGTAGCTACCCACTAAACATTAGGTTTACGATAAAATATTATAAATTGAGTTTATAACATGAAATACTATATTTTTAAGGGAAATTTTCACCGATAGGAAAAATGTCAAACTATTTACAAAAAATAGCAAAAAAAAACACTGATAGACATCGATAGACTTCTATCAACATCTATCAGTGATAGACTTCTATCATTTTTATCATTGATAGACCTTGATAGACTTTTATCAGCGTCTATCACAATTATCTAAAAATTTTGTTATTTTATGTAAATAATTTTCCTTATTTTTATATTTTTAAAAATTCTCTTATTTTTAATAGTTTTTATTTTTATTTAATGTATCTCTGCATCTTAAAATTTTAAATTCAAAATTTGGATACACTAAAAATATAAAAAAATTGTTCTTAAAATTTGGATTGTTTGGATCAAAAATTCAAAAATAGTTTTAAAAAATAAAATCCAGATTATCTGCCTAATGCAGATTTGCCGAACTCAGTAAATTTGAAAACATGAAATAGAATTCAGATTGTCAACTAAATAGACGATTCATCCCTATTTTCAATTGTTCAATTTTCTGTCAAATCCTCTCCATTACTTTGGAGAAATGAAAATTTTATAGAGTTGTTTTTTAATTTCTAAAATAAACAAGGAGAATTCTCACACTACAAGAAAAACCACTTTTAGTGGCGAATAAAACACGTTGTTAAAAGTAAAAAAGCGCCACTAAAAGTATTAACAACGCGAATACCCGCATCACTAAGAGTGTCACTGTATCCGCGTAGCTAAAGGTTTTAGTGACGCGTTTATTTCGCGCCGCTAAAAGTTTACTTTTACTGACATGTACGCATTACTAAATGTGCAGTTTTAGAAACACATTATTTGTCACTATTTTGTTTATACAGTGACATTGAAAAATGCGTCTCTGAAAGTTAAGTTTTATATGAATTTGTGGTCATTACAAGTATCTTTTGCAACACATTTAAACGTCAGTAAAATTAATATATTTGCCACTATAAATTTGAAGTTACTTTCTTAAAAGCACGGATTTTCTGACGTTATAGAAAATGTCGGTAAAAGTACTTTATTAATTAAAAATATTCTTATTTAATATATAAACTTGTTATAAAATTTTAAATATAATAATCTTTTGAACAAATTAAGAGTCAACTAATCAATTTATATTTAAACCAAAAATTAGAAGTGAAGATACACATTTGCAACACTATCATTGAAACAAAAGGAAATAATATCAACTTGGCCACAAGTTTACATGACATAATTATATAAACAAACTTTGATAATTTTGTAATAAGTGAGTTCGAGTAATATCAACCAAAGTTAGAATTATCAAAGTTTACATCAAGTAAACGATGAACAAAATTAGTATCAACACTAGGTATCACTAGTTTGCATAACAAATATTCCTACAAAAGATTTTTGAAGCATGAAACTTCATTTTGAAACAAAAGTATAAAATACCTCTACCCAAACTCTTTCTATTTTCATCCAAATTCAACTTTAAAATCTTGTATTGAAAACCATCGAGACATCATATCTGACAAATAAAGAAGTGAAATATGTAAGCACATTAGGATAAATAATTGAACAAAACTTGTATACTAGAACAAACACCATATTTTAGAACAAACACCAAAACCATAAGGAGGGGAGGGGGGCAAAAGCACAACCATATTGGAGAGCAAACACTAAAACCATGCTCGCCATTTGAATTTCAAGAAAACTCATCAACATAGCAATGACCTCAAACGAAACAAAACAAAACTCTTCAACAAAAAAACATCAAATTAACTCAAACAAAGTAAAACCTTAAGCAAAGTCCTCTTAGTTTCATACTAAAGAGACTGTCAACAAGTATCCTAAATACAATAAGAAGAAGAGGGGCGTGGGGGGATGAGAGTCAAAAGCACAACCATATTCTATAACAAACACCAAAACCATGCTAAACATAATTTGAAATTCAAGAAAACTTATCAACATAGCAATGACGACCTCAAATGAAACAAACCAAAACTCTTGAACAAAAAACATCAAATTAACTCAAATAAAGCAAAACCTTGAGCAACGACCTCTTAATTTCATACTAAAGGGACCGAAGAGAAGAGGGGTGGGGGGAGGGGGTAAAAAAGCACAACCATATTCTATAGCAAACACTAAAACCATACTAAACATAATTTGAAATTCAAGAAAACTCATCAACACAACAATGACCTCAAATGAAATAAAATAAAACTCTTGAACAAAAAGCATCAAATTAACTCAAACAAATCAAAACCTTGAGCAACGACCTCTTAATTTCATACTAAAGGGGTCGACAAACAAGTATCCTAAATACAATGAGGAGAAGAGGGATGGGGGGCAGGGGTCAAAAGCACAACCATATTTTATAACAAACACCAAAACCATACTCAGACATTTTAATTTCAAGAAAACTCATCAACATAGCAATGACCTCAAATGAAACAAAACAAAACTCATCAACAAAAAACATCAAATCTACGACTACCATAACTGCAGGATAGTCATAGCAATAGCATCAAATTAACTCATCAAGAAAAAACTTCAGCAATAACATAGCAAAACTAATCTATGATTACCATACCTGCATGATAGTCATAACGATTCACTTATACTAAGTTTGCATATACTAATCTTGCTGGAATTAAAACCCTAGCGCAGCGGAAACATATCAGAACCCTAACTCAAAATTAATTTTAAAATTTTGAAATACTTCTACATTGGTAAAATAAATCTAAAAAAACTAGGTTAAGCATATTGAAAACAAAAATACCGAGAAAAAAAAAACTTACGTTGGATCACCACCACTTGGAGTCCTTCATTTTCTCTGAATCTTGAGAAAAAGTTTGTGGGAACCTTTTTGGCAAAGGGAAAAAACTACAGAGAACTCTTCTAAGAGAATTTTTTAGAGAGAACGCTTCTGAGAAAATTTTTCTGTTAGACACTATATAAGGAAAGGAGAGAAAGTGGGAAATGTGGGTGTTATCCCACATATTAAGTAACTCCCCTACGTGGGATTTACAACAATATTAAATCTAATTTAATATTAATTAAATTAATTAATTAAATTAATAATTAATAATAAATTAATAATTAATAATTAATAATTAATTAAATCTAATTTAATTAACCAATTCATTTAAATCATATTTAAATAAACATCTCTCACATAACCTATAGTTTTAATTCAATTAATTTAATTAAATCAAATTAAATTAAATAACTAATTAATTCTCCAATTAATTAATTATTAAATTAAATATCAAATATTTAATTTTAACCTGCATTTGAATCAAATTCAAATACATTTCTCTCATAACCTATAGTTTTAATGTACTTCTAATGCACATTAATTTTAACCTATAGTTTTAATATAAATCTAATTCATATTAAAATAATATTTGAACAATTTCAAATATTTAATTCTCTTACAAATTAACTTTGAATCATATCCAAAATTATATTTATACTATAAAGTTTAATTTGTAAAATAAACTTTATATTATAATGTATATATCATTATATATTATACTTTTCCCTTAGTAAATTTGAACTTTTCAAATTTCATCCAAGAATAAATTACCTTAATATTCTTTACGAGCTAGGAAGCGATATGAGATTAACGGGCTAAACTCATTAACCACATTAATCAATATTCGTTAACTGTGGGTACACTCCACTAAAGATCCACAACTGCACTCTTCTCACTGTAGATATATTTCTATGTCCACAGATATAGACCAATAACAGCAAGTTAGTCCTTCACAAGTGTTCGTAACACCAGCTGGGTCAAATTACCATTATACCCCTGGGTTACTTCTAAATCCTTAAGTACCAGTGCTCCTCTAATGAACAACCTGTTTATGGTCCAACCATCAAACAGAAACCCCTCTTGGGCCAGTGAGAGGGTAGGGCCCTTTGTTCAAGTCCCGGAGACACCACTTAAGGGAACACTTATCTACTTACCCTAAAGTCGAGAAGGAGTGAAATTCATCTTGTATAATTATGTTCCCAGCTCCCCACTCAATCTTGTCCACAAAATGGTAGGCATATCGAGTCGGTAAATGGGCCACTCTCACCCAAACAAATCAAAGGACAATTTCTCGTGAACAGGAGTTCATAGTATACTCAAGATTAAGACTAAGTTGCCTAGGTCAACCTATTGAAATAGAAACTTAACCAGTCAACCGAGTTACATCTAGTGGTTACTATTTTGTGGTCTAGTCTTATACAAACTCATTGCATATGATACCCCCACTCGCATGTCTCCTACACGAACGCGTTGGATGATTGCGTTTGTATCAAATACAAAGTCGGCCGTATCCATAGTGTTACCAGGATAAGGTACCCAACTATATCCTTATACTATAGACCCTTTAGGCTGTAACTTGAACATTGATCTCTATATGTCTCTACATATTTTTCAAGACTCATAAAATAGCCTAGGATGTTAGTTTATTGGATTTTAGGGTTATTAAAACAAAATAAAATAATCAATAACATTCATTGAATAATAATGAATAACCATTTATTAATGACGATCAAAATATAACATTTACTATCTCCGAGTTTTAGGGCATAAAACCCAACAAATCTAATCTAACACTTTATATCAAACTAGAATTTCAAGCAGAACACCTATTTGAGTTGTAAAAATTACCTATTGATTGTCATTAGATTGTTGTGAACTTCTTTCCATGTTAGATGTAACTTCTTGACTTGCCATCCTTCTTAAAATTTATTCAATTGTAGCTTGTTGCGATGCAACAATACTTTGCAAATGTGCAATCTCTGCTCAACATAGCAAACTTGAATTATGTTGTTTTTCAATGAGTTTATAAACAAAAAAGCACAACCAACTCAATTTATATAAAGAAATAAGCGCAATCAACTCATAAACTAAAATGAACTTAATGGAAACCATAAACAACTCAATAGAAAATTACTTATAAATTCAAGCAACTAAATGAATAAGGTTTTAGAGGCCAAACTTTAGTTCAAAAATCTTATAAACAACTAAACACAAACAATTCAAGTTATCAAAAGAAATAAACCCACTAAGGTAACAAAAGAAGACTAATAGAAACCGACTTCATTGTACAAAATGCATAAATATAAACCAGAGAACTTATAAACAACTAAACAGACATTCATGAAGGAATGGTAAAATTTTCAACACATCACATTACATATCAAAATCAATAGACATTCATGAAAATGAGATCCCAATATCAATAACTAGTCTATGGGGGCAATTTGTACTCAGACCAACTACATAAAATATGGGAAAATAAATGAAATATGTAAGTAAAACAAACTCAATAGAAACCATTAACAATATAAAAGAAAATTACTTATAAATCCAAGCAAGTAAGTCTATCAAACTACTTTAGAAAATGCATAAACATAAACAAAATACTTATAAACTTGTAAACACAAATAACTCAATGGAAATTATAAACAAACTTATCAACCCAAGCAAGTAAGCACATCAAAACTAAGAGAAAAGACTAATAGAACCCAAATTCATTTAGCAAAATACCTAAACATAAACCAAAAAAAATTTTATATAAACATATAAACATGTACAACTCAATGGAAACTATAAACAAAGTTATCAACCTAAGCAAGTAAGCTTATCAAAACTAAAAGGATTAATAGAACTAAATTCACTTGGAAAATGCATAGACATAAACAAAAAAAAAAACTTACAACAATTAAACAAAAACAATTCAACTTATTAAAAATAAATAAAATCAACAAGATATTGAAACTCATGAAGTAAGATAAAATCAATAGACACTATAAACAACTCAATGAAACTTACTTATAAATCTAAACAAGTAAGCCTATCAACCATTTTCATTTACAAAAAGGCATGAACATAAACAAAGATCTTATAAACTTATAAACACAAAAGAACTTATTGGAAACCGTAAAGAAACTTATCAACCAGGTAAGTTAAGCTTATTAAAATAAAAGAGAAAAGACTAATGAACCAAAATTCATTTGATAAAATGCCTAAACAAAAAGAGAAAAAAAGGAAACTGTAAGAGAACTGAATAGATATGTTAAAAAGCTTTGTTCATACATTTAAGCTATTTTGCAAAAAGTCTATTAATTGCATCTTAAATCTACCTAAAAAGGTAGAAGCACTAGCAAATCATTTTAAACTTTCAAATCCATAAAAAGCTAAACTAGCTTGTAAGCAAGTCTTATCATTGTGTAGATTTTAGATCCTAGTTTTACATAAACATGTAAAATTTATATCTAAAGAGAGCATCAATAGTCCATTTCATTAACATAACAAAAGAGTTTCAAACTTTAGGAACCATATAAGATTTTGTATTGAAGTATTACCTCAGTCGTTGTGTAATCGCATAAAGGCCTAATATGCAAAAAAATCCTAAACTAATCATTGTATATCAATTTAAATCTAAACTTTTTTAAGTGTATTAATTATTTACACCTTCCTTCAAATTTTGTTTGACAAATGTCATGTGTTCTCATTATTCGCACGAGGTTTCCAAAGAAACGTGTTTTGTGGAGTTGAACTTATGTTTATGTAGATTTGATGCAGATGTGGTTCGATCTCTAGTACTTGATTCTTTGATTCTCTCTCAGTTGAATGCGTGGATGCACGTGAAGACTCAAAACTTCAGTCTTCAAGTGTGATTCAGCTTCACGAGTTAGGGAGTCTTCTAATTGTAGGGAGAATTCTCTCTAGGCTCTCTAAGTGTAAATTTTATGAACCCTTTAAATAAAGGAGAACTCCTCTATTTATAGGATTCTCAGGTGAGCTTTGTGAGCTTGGGTTTGGCTGGTCGATGGACCTGGCCCTTGGGCCCAACTAATTGGATTTGGGCATTTGTTGGCCCTTTGGGCCAAATTAAGTCTATTTTTAGACTTAATTAAAATTTAGCCCAAACATTAATCATTAATTGAACAAAAAATAATTAATTTGATCCAATCATGAGGACGAAAATATGTGGCACCATCGGGATTTGCCAATTTACGTCTTCAGTTTCAATTTAGGACACATGTAACATTTAATTAGTCCCAAATTTAATTATTTCTAATTTTTTCATTAATTTGATAAATGATGTGACAATTTGGGATTGACCCAAAATTTCTCATTCAACACTCATAATATGAGTTAATTAAACTCATAAATTTTCATAATTCAATCAATTTGGACTATTAATTATGATTACCTTTGAAAATAATTAATTCATACATTAATTCTCAAACATATGTAGACTTCTTCAAATATTGGTTTTACAAAATTGACAATTAGAGTAAATACATTGACAAAAAAGAAGTTCTAAATAAAGTCTTGAAGGATATACAAACATGCAGCGGAAGCAAATAGGGACATATTACACTCTAACATGCTCAATTTTTAGGATAAACATTCATTTAAGAAAGGGGGAAAACCTGAATTTCTAGAACACATACCCTTGTAGCTCAAAATTCTCCCTCGATTCTTGATGAATTTGATCACAAATGGTTTGTAGACCACAACAAGAATCTTCTTTACTATTCTCTGGCCTTAGATTAGATGGTGAGATCCAATTTCGTGGTGAATTTGTGAGGGAATGAAGGTTGGAGAAGAAATGGAGCTCAAGAGAGATTTTGGCAAAATTAACTCTTAATTACTCAAAATTCTCAACCCAAATTCAGTCAAAATTATCCTTATTTGTTAAGGATCAACATGCAATTCAATTGCATATTAATTTGACAACAAAACTAATCAAATTGGGTGGCTAATTGTGGAGTTAACAACTAAGCTACTTGCTTAGTAAGTGGGAAAAACCAAGATTTTCAAAATTGAATTTTAAATTGATTTTCAAAATTGATTTTAGAAAATTAACTTTAATTTGATTTTTAATTTTAAAAATCAATTTAAAAATAAATAATTAAATAAAAAATAATTTAATATTTAGTTATTAAATATAATATTATTTTAATATCCAATAATAAAATAATATTATTTTTTCCACTAATCCTGGTTTTTCAAAAAATCAATATGAATCCCTATTCATATAATTTAATATTTAAATCGAGTTTAAATATTAATCGTAGCTCTCTTGTCCGTTTAATTCGTAATTAAACGTTTAACACGTCTAGACATATCGCATATATCTAACGTCTATTCTCTAAGCCGATTTTGAACGTTTCAAAATTATTCACCACACTATCTCAGGTTTTATCCATTTGTGAGCTAGTAGAGGGACCTAATGGACCTACAGATCAGGAGATCCAATGATCCGAGATTAATAGGCCAAACTCTTTAATCTAGTTAATCAACATTCGTTAACTAATGGGACACTCCACTAAAGCCCATAGCTACACTCTCCTCACTGTAGATATATTTCTGTCCACTTGATATAACCATAATTAGTAAGTCGATTCTTCATAGGTTGTCCATAATCATAACTAGGTCAAAAATACCGTTTTACCCCTATGAATACATCTTGTTCCTTAAGTCCCAGCGATCCTCTAATGAACAATTGGTTTGTGATCTTATCACTAAACTGAGTCCCTCTCGGGCTAATGAGAGGGTGGGGCCCCTTGTTCAAGACCCAGAATCAGTACTTAAAGGAACAACCTATCTACTAATTCTAAGTCGGGTAGGAGTGAATTTCGTCTTGCAAGATTATGTTCCCAGCTATTTACTCGGTCTTACCCCTGAAATGGGAGGCTTATTGAGTCAGCGTACTCAGTTCACTCTCACCCATGCAGATCTAAGGATAATCCCAAATAAACGGGATTTCATAGTTAGCTCAGGATTGAGATCTAGTTACCTAGGCCATCTAGTTGAAATAGTCAGTATTTAACAGTAAACGATGTTATAAAGTAATAGTGACTGTTTCGTGGTTCGGTCTTATACAAATTCATTGCATAGAATGCCCCCACTCACATGTCTCTACATGGACAACTCAGGATCACATCGTATGTGTTATATACAAAGTGGGCCGCATTCAATAGTATCCCCAAAATAAGGTACCAAGCCTTATCTCTATACTATAGACCGTTTTGACTATATACTCGAACTTAATATACTTTTATGTCACTACATATAGTTCAAGTATTCATACTATAGCTATGAGTTCTTTAGTTTATTGGATTTAGAGTTATATTAACAACAATTCACTTTATTCAATAACAAGTTTACTGAATAACCTTGTTAACAACTTTATTGATAAATAGAATGCACGTTAATGTTTACAAACTATGAGTTTTAGGACATAAAACCCAACATAAATCAATTCATTCATGAAAGTTTATGAGTTTTTAATTAATACAATTATAAGTCTCACAGGAGGTTTTAATTCCAAACCTAACGTAGTAATGGAATGTGTAAATTGATATACTTACAAAAATTTCGGATTTAAATTGATACAATTATTAGTTGAGGGTTTAAATGGATACAACCACTAAAGTTTAGTGGTATAAATTGAGTTTTTTTCCTAAAAATGAAACTCTCAAACGACAAATATAAAAATCAAACCATCAAACTCTTACAAATATAAAAATCAAACCCTCAAACCTTTTCTCTTCTCTTCCAAAATAAATTTGAACATGAATAGAAGTAGACACAAGAACATTCAATTACTCATTTCAAATTTGCTCATTTTCCTTTACATATTTTGGAAATGTTAAATCCTCCACGTGCAATTAATTTTGATTTCATTGATTTTAGATAAAATTGATTTTAGAGAGTTAGACACCATTAATTTTGTAAAATTGCTCATACAATCAAATGGATGTTTGGTTACCAATTTTCAGAACAATTTTCATATATTTAGTGATTTTGAATCAATATGTTTTGAATCAATATGTTTTGTTTCAAAAAGTGGTTTTAAAATTATAAAATTATAAAAAAAAGACATTTTCTATTTGAGAAATTATATTTAGCTAAAAGGGACAAGATATTTTTCTTAAATATAAAGGTAAATTCCAGATTTCAACAAAGGAATAAAATGGAGACAAATTTTTGGGGTGATTCTTATCAATAACCTCACAAAGAATCTCCCCTAGACTAATTAATCAAAAATCAATTTTAAAACATTTTAGATTTTTTTTACGTCAATTTCACCCTTTGTCGAACATCAATATTTAAAAAGAAAGAAATTTTGGTAATGACAAAAAGTAATTTTATTCGTACCAAAATTACTCTAGAACATACCCAAAAAAGTACTTAGAAAATTAAGCTGATCAATGAAAGGAGAGGAGAGAGTTTTGTTGATTTGAAGACTTACCTCTGAGTAAGAAGCCCTAAATTAGGGATCCACCACCGTGAGAAAGAAAGACTAGAGAGAAACTTGGTGATTGAAGAGAAGAGGAGACAGAGAAGTTGAGTAAAATGGATTCAATTTTCACATTCATATCAATTTGAGGGCTTGATTTTTTATTTTTTTTTAATTTATCAATTTTTACACTTTTTAAAGTTTGAGGGTTTAGGACCGTTGGGTAACTATTTTGCTTTATATTTTTGGTATTTGAAAATTGTATTTGTTTTGTTACAATTTTTTACTCATGAGTTTCATATTTATAAACATTTCAATTTTTACCCAATTTTTTAAAAACAAAAATAAATTTTTGAAGATTACCTTTTTCTCAAAATTTGGCTTTGATTTTGAAAACACTCCTAAAACTTGGACAACAAAACATATAAACTAATAGATGAAAGTTATGTTTATAAGTTTGATTTTTAAAAACCAAGTGATTACCAAACAGAATTTTAATTGTTATAATTGAAGTTTTAGGAGTGCAATTGTTATAACTATCAACATCGAAAGTAATTTTTGTAATTTGTCCTTTTTCTTTTGAGGTTTACCCATGCTACAAAATTTGCATATATGTCAATACGTGAAAGTTACAAAAGTTTTTTTTTTTTTGGGAGGGGCAAAGGCATTAAATTGCAATAAAAATGTAAGAAGGCCTTCCGACTCGAGGTAAAGACACAAACAAAATAAAAATAAGATAAAAGACTAAGAAAAACAAGAACACCACAATAGAGAAAAAGAAAACATATCTCTAAGGCAGTTACTTTTGATTACTTTATATATTATTTAATAATAAAATAGCAAAAATGTTACTGCATTATTAATTAAATCTTAAACAATATATAATAGTTAAGATAGTAGCAATATAGCAATAGCAACCATGACACGAAAAAAAAAAAATCCTAGGTTTCAATGAAATAGACGGAAAAACTAAGAACTGAAATCAAACTTAAGCCCTTTCCCAAAAAAAAAAAAAAAAAAAAAAAAAAAAAAAAAAAAAAGTCAAACTTAACCAAAAGTGCTTTGTTATTTAATCAATAATGTTATTTTTTTTTTAATTTTACGTTTTTTAATCAATAATAACATGTTATAAAGGTAAGGAAAATTACTATAAACATAAAAAGTATAAAACTATTTACAAATATAGAAAAATTTCATTGTCTATCAGTGATAGACCGCGATAGAATTCTATCACTTCTATCGCTCAATCGATAGAATTCTATGGCGGACTTTTGCTGATAGACAGTAAAAAATTTCTATATTTGTAAATATTTTGATTCATTTTTTTATATTTGAAAACAATCCTAAATGTAATAATGTATATTTTAAGTTAACAATATCTATGGGTCCCTAAACTTTCCTAAAAGTAATTATTTGGTTTCAAAACTTCTAAAAGTAACTATTTAGTCCTTGAACTTTTTTATTAGTACCAATTTAGTCCTTCTATTAAAAATTATGTTAACTCGCAAACAAAATTATGAGATGACACCACATGTTATCTTACCTATGAAAAGTAAAGGCCTCGTATAGAGATCGATTAGAGAAAAGAAAAAAGACAAGGATTAGTTAAAGAACGCCTATTTGTATTTTTCAATCAAGGGTTTCTTTCTTCTCATTCTTGCATATTCTCTTTCTCTTTTATCATCCTATATTCTTCGAAGATCAAAAGAGGTGTTATACTATTGGCAATCAGCGCGTATTTGAATTTTTTCAAGGTTAATTTGAATTTATCTCATTATTATATTGTGTTCTTGAAATCTTTGGAAGTGAGTATTTTAGGGTTTGGTTTCATTCTAATTAAATCCAAGTTTCTTAATAAAAAAATAAAAAAATAAAAATAAAATTCTTTTTCTAGAAATTTTTTTATTGCATTCTATTCACTATTCTAGGCATTTATAAATTTATCAAAAAATTATGACTAGAAATATGATTTATATAGGATCGTTTAAGGATAGTTTTAATTTCCAATTGAAATATGATGTGTTTTTTTCCTAAAAATCTTCCAGTGTCCATATTAATTTTCTCTTTCCTTTTCTCACTTTCTTATTTGGAGAAGTTGTTGCGTTGGCTCGTTTTCCACTCTTTTTTTTTTAAATCACTTATGTTTCTACTGTCATCTACTTAGCCTCTGTTTTCTATATTAATTTTGTTTACTGATTTGGTGCATAGTTCGAAAAAATCAAGAGAACTCACATTCTTAATAAGATAGATGAGTTATTCCCCTTATTGCTAATTGTTTTTGAGATGGAACCTCATACTATTTGATATGGTATCAGAGTCCATAAAGTCCAAATGGATATTCGATCCAATAAAATGAAATTGGGATCCGATCAAGAATGACTTGACGAACCCAAAAGAGGCACCATCTTCTAATAAGATTGATGGGTTAGTTGCATCATATGGCTTAAATAGTACTATTCATGCTTGATGTAGAAGTAGGGAAATGCGCAAGTTTGTCGCCTCTCTAATTCATTTGTAGTTTTTAGAAAAGATTGAAATTTCAACTTGCTTTAATTTGAAATGCATATGACAGAAATTGAACTAACTTTGGTAACAAACTCACACTCTTAGTCTTTGTAATTTCGTCTCTGAGGGTGCTGAACACCTCTAAATATATAGAAAATTGGATACTTGCAGTCCAAGAAATTTCTAATTTTGCAAATTTTTTAATTTAGGAAAGTTGGCACCACGGTGCTTTACCCTTTTATCGGGAGGTGCTATGGCACTCCCTGCCCAGTGCTGCAATGCTTCCAACAACGTCACGATGCTCTTCAATTATAAAAAAATATAGTGCTCTCGGGGTTTTGCGCAGAGGGCAACGCCGGCCTAGCACCGCGACGCTGCCCTATTTTAGGGTTTTTTCCTTTTTTTTTCAATTTTTTATCTGGTTTTGGCTCGGTTTGGTTCTTTTGGCTTCTAAAACTCATTTTCTTTATAATTACCTGAAAACCACTAACAAATACATCATAACTAATAAAAGCATCCCTAAATTAAAGACAAATAAAGCACTTTTCAAGTGCTTTTCAAGAAACATATTTAATTTTTCTAACAAATTAATTATCACCAAAGTATTCGTGTGATTGTTGCTTTTGACTGGTGCTAGAGAATCTCTACTTTTTTGTTCAAAAGATAACCTTAACCTTGTAATAACTTAAATATGAACATTGAGATGCTCTCAATCAAAAGATAAGTCATAAATTTCCAATTCGAACTACTTTCACAGCCATTACAAAACTAATTAATTTCATAGTTGTCAGCTTCCACAACCAATTACAAAGCTAATTTCATAGTTTTCATTATATGATTAATTAACTTCTTTGGTCTACCTGGAGCTCTTCTAAAATGGGGTGGACTAATGACATTGAAATTTGTACTCAACCAAACATTTGGATGAATAAATAAGGGCCCATTTGATAACGTTCTCGTTTCCTGTTTCCTGTTTCATGTTTCCTGTTCTCGTTTCTCATTTTAGAAGAAACTGACTTGTTTGAGAACCGTTCTCATTTCTTGTTTCTAAAATTTGAGAAACGTTTCTTAAAATGAGGCCAAAATTGAGAAACTACAAAAACTAGTTTCTCCCTGTTCTGTTTCTATTTTATACCACATTGTTTCTTTTATGTATTTAAAACTCATCATTAGCTTGTTGGTAGTCATACATGCCCATTACACCTTTTCAACTCTCAAAATGGACATTTTTATTTCGTTTTTTTCTTTTATATTTTTTTCTTTTTTATTAATTTTGTTATTTACAAAATTAATTTTACTATATTTATATTTAATTTTAATTTTGAATTTTAAAATTCTCCAATGTTTATATTTATATATTATTTTAATTTTCAATATGTTTATTAATTTTTTTACATTTCAAATTTCTAACTCCAAAGATGGGCACTTTGATTTTTTTTGTTTTATATTTATTTTCATATTTTCATATTTTATTTATTATTTTTTCTTTTATAAAAATAATTTTGCTATATTTATATTTTGTTTCAATTTTGAATTTAAAAATTCTCCAATAATTATATTTATATATTATTTTAATTTTCAATTTGTATATTAATTTGTTTTCATAATTCAACTTTGAGTATTAAAATTTGCAATATGCATGTTTATATATTATTTTAATTCTAATATTTTTAGTATATAATGAAATCAAGTAGAATTTTACATTATATAAATTTTGCTGACTAAGACATTCATTTAGCTTTATTCTAACATTTTACAATCACAAAATTTACATAATAATATTTACATAATAATATAATTAAGTTGGATTTGACTCGACATCACTTAAGACAAATGACTCGAATTAGAGATGACAACACCGATCAAATTTGGGCAACATATATGAAGGATAGGACACAACTTTGTTATTATATTTAACTGTCATCGATACTTACTTGTATTAGATGACACAAACTTTTGGTAATATCTTTTTCGATGTTTAATGTATGACATAGCTTCTTTTTTTATATTATATTATTATAAAAAAAAAAACAAGAAATAGTTATCAAACGGGTTTCTGTTTCTTTTTTTCAAGAAACAGGAAACATGAATAGTTATCAAACATATTCCTGTTTCTTGTTCTCAAAAAAGAAGAAACGGAAAACAAGAAACAGGGAACGAGAAACAAGAAACAGGAAACGGGAACATTATCAAATGGGCCCTAAGAAACTCATAGCATGCAATATAAGCTTTTTCTTCTTATAACAATCATCAACATATGAGTCAACAACTTGTCCTTCAAAGAAACCATAACTTATGGCATGTTGACATGGTAACCCAAGTGAGGTCCCATCTTCTGCAACTACAAGTATGTGCATCAAGGTCTATACTTAACTTGTCCTAACCATTTCTAAGCTCAAATTTCATGTCACCAGCCCATGTAGGCAACCAATTTCTACTATACAATTTCTCAATTTCAATCTTCTGTTTTATCTCAGGACACAACTCCCCTTCAAACTTTTCAACTTTGTCTCTATTATTATAAAATCTTCTCATTAGATAAATGAATCAATTCACATAGAGAAATAATTGGTTGGTCTCTAGCTTCTAAGATGGTAGCATTGAAGACCTCACTAAATAATTAACCAATGAATCACATTCAGATTCACAACTAAAAGCATGCTTTACTCTATTTTTTTTTCGAGTGAAAGGCCAACAACCACGAAAAACGTCTAAGATGGTGCACCATGATCTATTTGTTTTATTCTTGCATCTCCCTTTCCCATTGTTGATGATAGGTTGCATTGGCTACTCTCCAAAATAGCTTTTTCAACTACTTTCCACGAAACTTTTTCCTCATATTGCTATAAAAATGTCTCACACAAAATTGGATGTTTTGAATTTGGAGCTAACTCATTGAAGGTTGGCACTAGACCCTGTAAATATAAGTAAAATAAAAATGATAAAATATGTTAATGTACCATAATTTTCCTTTTCTAGAAGATAATTGATTACCTTTTGTTGATCAGATTTAAATGTATTGTTCTACCTTCAATATCTGCAAGTAATTTAGTAAAAAACCATGTCCACGAGTCCTTTATCTCTGCTTCAACTATTGCGAAGGCTAAAGGATATTCCTGAACTTTTTCAACCCTTTAACCTAAGTGTTTCATAAAAAAAAAAAAAAAAAAAAAAAGTCTAAAAGGGAATTAGCATGGAAGAAATAGAAGTTGAAAAATTAAAAGGGCGATCGCATCAATCTAAATTCTCAGATTCGCATCATGTTATTAGAATCTTAGTGGGCCCTAAAAGCCTAATGGCTACCTCCACCCCTTAAGAAATATAAAAGCCACTCTCAAAGGACGGATGAAGTATGAAAGGAATATGGGGGCCGATAGACGTTGGGATTTGGAAAAATAAGCAAAGAAAAATAATCCATCATAGGTTCTTGTTTTGGTGAGAAAGACTAGTGCTCCATCACCATCTGATGAGTCGCTAGTCTGCGAGAAACATATTTTTCCTTCAACACATGAAGATAAGCCTCCAGCTCCTGAGTTACTTCCTTCAGCCTAGCCAGCTAGCAGGAAGTGATGCAACTGCATCACAATCACGTTTGGCATGGGGAGTTTCATCACATTTTGTTTATACTAAAGTTGTGGTTTGATACATGACTGGCCAATTGAAGTTCTTCATGGTTCAATTCAAAGCCTATTATGCCTATGCTAAAACTCGGGATAAAATGTTCCCAGGATTTTTGCACTCTGTTGGCTCCAAGATTCTCTTCAATTATACCGGGACCTTACTGACATCCTTCATGACCCCACCACTGATAAAGATGATAGTAGAGTTTCCAAAGCCCATAGGGGAGTTCTCAGTTATCTTTTATTGTTTTCAGTAAATTTTTGCATAGTTTTTTTTCTTTATTTTTGCTTTTAGTATAGAGTTAGATAAATTTAAAGTGCTTTTAATTGAGCATTTAGAATAACAAAAAAAAAAAAAAAAAAAAAAGAGACAAACAAATAAAAGAAGAAAAGATTGATTATTTTGTAAGTATGAGCATGCTAGTATTTTGTTTTACAAAGTAGCATTTGATGATGATAACTAGAGCCTATATCTTACTCGCATGTGTTATTGTCGATTCTAAAGAGCACCAAACCAAGAGTATTGTCTGACTTTAAGTGCAAAACCTCCTTAGGCTAGTCTTCCACATGTTCATACAACCTAGCACACTAGGAGAGTCTAGCCCTATATTTTGCAGTCTAGCCAAAGTAACAACCTATTATTATTTTTTTTTGTACTTTTTCTCCTTTTAGCCAATGAAGACATTATATCCCTTAAGTTTGGGGGGAGAGCTTGTATGCTTCAAATTTCATTATCAATTATATGGGAATGTTTGTATTCAAATATATATGTATTTGTAGCCACCTATTTTTGTCCTATTTGTTTTATTTTATCATTTTTATTTTTCTCCCATTGTATGCTAATTTTGATTTGGAAAATAATAAGTAAATAATTAAATAAAAGATCTTTTTTAATAATTAATCTTTTAAAATAAAAATATTAGTAATAATAATAATAATAAAAAAAATCCCTTTAATGATTAAGGTAACATTATATGTAGGAGGGATTTTTTTTCTCTTTAATAGAAGAATATTTTATTTAGGGAATTTTTGTATTTAAAATTGTTTTTAAAAAAATAATCTCATTAATCAATATTTTATTTTTTCCTTTTAAAACTAGTTGATTGATTTTTTTTCCTAATTAAAAGATATTCTTGGTTGGCTATAAATTGGTTGGTTTTAGTTTTCAAAAGAGGAGGGGTTTTGATGAAGAAACCCTAGATCTAGTACGAAAAAAAAGAAAATACAAAAGAAAATAGAGAGTTTCTTTTCCAAAAAAAAAAAAAAAAAACCCATACAACATAAGGTTTAGTTTTCGTGGAGGTTGCACTTGGTAGGGCATTTGGTCCCGAGGATCCGCACCTCAAACAACGAACGACCTTTATGTTTCGGGTTCTGAACCTTCATCTTCTTCGTTTGGAGCACCTACAAGTAGTAAAAGTTGGAAAAGAGGTATAAACAACATGTTCCCTCATCACTCCTTTTTTTGTTTTTTTATATAAATTTCATTTATGCTTTAGATCTATCATTTTTGTACTTCTCTTGATTTCTTTTTGTTCATGTTCATCTTTTTTTTTTGAATTCCCTACCGTCCAAAAAATAAAAGAGACAAAAGTTAAAAAGTGATATTATCATACCTTCGAATGATTTGCTCTTACTATGTTTATAAAAAAAATGGCTACGATTTGAATTGCTAAAAAAAAAATGGCTACGATTTGAATTGCTAAAAAAAAAAAGAAGGGAAGTTTGATGAGAAAACTAGAAGGAGAAAAAAAGAAAAATAAAGAAGAAGCAAGGGAAGAGAAAGAGAGAAAAAAAAAAAGAGAACATTTTGAAAAAACAAAAAAAAAAGTTTTAAGTGATTTAATTTGTGGAAAACCAAGAGAAAGTTTAATTTTTTTTTATTTATCAATTTATTCATCCTTTTAGTAGTGTGTTGAAAGAAGGGTAAGATATTGTCCCATCACTTTATTTATTTACTTATTGATTTGTTTATTTATCTATTGCTATTAGTTTTTCGCAAAATTAGTTTTTTATTTTTTATTTCTTTCTCTTTTTTCTTTTAAATTTTAATCCGAGAGATATGAGAAAAATTGTTGGAAAGAGACATCAATTATTGAAAAATAGAAGATTGAGACAGATGATGAGTGTGAAAGAGAGAGTTAGAGAGAATAATGTGTTTAATATAGAAAAACTAAAGTGTGAGAAATAAAAATGTTAATTAAATACAGAAGTATATTTTCAAACACTATATTTGTTTTTAAAAAGTCTACTTATTCTTGTAAATAGAAAACTAAAAACCAACCATTATGAAACCAATAATTGAATGAAATGTAATAATTTATAGGTAGGGATTAAGTCTCTATAATTTAAATTTTGTAATGACCTAGTTTTAATATAAGAAAATCTTTATTTCCCACCCAATTTATCATTTAATTTCTGTTCATAAGATTCGTGAAATCTTAATAATTTACATGTGTGAGATCTACATTGTTTGTCACGTCAAATCTCACTATTTTTTAACGAGAACTTTTTATAATACCAACCAAATTGCTATTAGTTTTAAACAAAATAGACTGTATTATTATCTCAATGAAAGCTTGAAGTTCTTCAGAAAAAGTTAAAGTACAAAGAATCGAGCAAACATATGAGAACAATTTGCAGATAAATGCTCTATATGCATAGAAATAATCAGAAAAAAATTCAAAAGATAAGAAGATGAAGAAGATAAGCAACTCTAAGGATTATATTGGTTCAATGCTAAGGCCTACATCTACACATAAAAGAGAGGAAATTCAAGTATTTACAAAGGAATACAAGGAAACACACTTAAAAAAAAAGTCTCCCAAATTTTCCAAAATAGACTTACTCTAAACATCAATGAAATTTTATTTGTGCAACTTGTTTTGCACATTCTCTTAACTATATAGTTTAAGTACTTCAAATTTTTTCTTTTCAATATTATCTTTAATTACGAAATGATATTTTATATCAATATGTTTCATTCGATTGTGCAATTTTTTATTTTTAGAAAAGTGAATGGTACTCTGATTGCTGTAATAAATTTCCACTGAAATTTGATTAAATCCTAGATATTTGAATAAATCATTCAACTATAAGTCTTCTGATAGTAAAGGATTTTGCTGTCATTAGCAAACCTCTACCGATCAAAAGAAATTTATCATCTCAAAGCTTACTCCTATTACTACGATGACGTAGCAACAGTCATAAATTTGGGTCGATCCTCTGGGAAGCACAAAGTGTATTTCGTAAAGCTAATTTTCTAGTTATAGAGATAAATAGGGGAGTTTGGTGCAAATAGTGTGATAAGTGTGCAAGAAAAGTAAAAGCAACAGGTAAATGTAAACTAAGATTGAAGTTATCTGTTTCGAGAGCAAGAGGGATCTTATGCAATATCAGTCATCGATCTCTGCTAATTAAACATGCATTCAATTTATACATCGCGACGCTACAAGGGAGTGTCGCTACGCTCTACCCTTTTTACTGCAGCACAAGGCTCAAGCGGCGCGACATTCTGAGCTGCGCTCGCTCGCACGCGCGCTGCCTGTCATTTCGTCAATATCTAGAGTGTAGCTGAGGGTCGCTACGCGCTCTCGCCAATTGTGCTCTCTGCCTTTGAGCATAGAGCACAATGTACCTGTGTTCTGCTCTACTCTGGCCCTAGAGACATTTTGGTAATTTTTACGTCCTTAAGCTCTGGATGCCCGATTTTAGTTTCAATAACTCCAAATCAACCTCGAATGGCCCGTAACACTCCAAAGTGCATGATTTGCACGAATTATTACAAAATAGACATTTAATCATATAAAACATAACAAGTAAAGAGAATTAAGGACATAAAAATAACTCTTTTTGAGAGCTATCATCTTCCTTAACAATCTTGTTAGGGCTCAGCGGCGGAAAGAGCCACAATTGACTGTAAAAGTAGCTTTTTAACTTGGTAAATTTTCACTGAGTAAGAAAAATAAACATGAGAGCGAACAACTTTTGTTTAAATCTCCAATGTAATATAAGTTTGCATAATTATAAATTGGTAATTACACCATTGGTATGTATAATGATCAACACGATTAAGACCTCGACCAAATCACTTATTGTGTTTTTCTTTTCCTTCGACCATGTCTATAGTCACTTATTGTGTTTTTCTTTTCATCTTTTTTCATGAATAACTCATATCTAAGTCATCAATCTCTTTGTTTTTGTATGTAATTTGTCAAGACAACAAAGCTGAAGTATTAAAAAAAACAAGTAGAAATTGATGACATACGAGAAGTTAACAGTAACTTTGATTTGGATGGAAGGAGATGTGTTCGAGCACTACAAAACTTTCCTAGAAATATCTAAAGATGTACAAGCAGAACCCAAACATAATTTGACCATTTTGACATTGAAATATGAACAACTTAATGATTGTCCCAAAAAAAAAAAAAAAAAACCTTAATGATGGTTCTCCTTATCTATACAAGTACCTTAACCTCATGAATACCATCACTAAGGGAACATTTTGTAGCAAATTTCATTTTTGGTTTTTTATTTTTTAAAACAAAAAAAAAACTATATATGTTTGACAATAGTTTTTTGTTATTTATATTTTAAGAAACAGAAACCAAAATTTATTTGGTAATTGTTTTCGGTTGAGTTTTTTTTTTTTTTTTTTTTAAAGTACAAAAATAAAGAATTATTTGATAATTTTTTTTTTTTTTAATATTTGCTTTGCATCTAAGTTATGTACGGTACAAAATCCACTCAAGATGTTTCGTATTTTGCATCATTGTAACTCCTCTATTGACTATAAGAAAAATGTTATATATATATTTCACTAAATCATTTAAAAGAGATTATAAAAGTAATATTTCTAAAAGACACCAAAGAAATAAAAAATCATAATCTTCAGTTGCGGATTTAATAATATATATGTCATGGAGCACTTTGGTTAAATGTCAATTTTAGTTATTTAAATTGTATATTTGGTGTTGGCATAAACTTATTTTTTTTCTCCTTCTAAATATACAAAAAAAAAAAAAAAAAAAAGTTAAATTACTTACAAATATAGAAAAGAATTTATGTCTATCAGCAATAGACAGCGATAGAAGTCTATCAGCAATAGACAGCGATAGAAGTCTATCGCTCCAGCAATAAAATTCTATCGCGGTCTTTCCTTGATAGGCAGTGAAATTTTTCTATATTTGTAAATAGCTTGATATTTTTTCTGTTTATAGTAATTTTCCTTTTTTTTTAGTGAAAACTTTAAATGTGTGTAATAAATCTATAAATTTCCAATCTTGAATGCAATAAAGACCTTCAAATTCTTTTTTAAAAAAATCTATTATACATAAGTTTTTTTTAGATCACATAAGTTTTATTTTGGTGTTGGATAAGTTTTCAACTTTTTTTTAGTATCTTTTAAGATTTACATAAATATTAGATACAATATTTTAACTTTCGTAGATGAAATTATTTTTTCTCTAATATAACAATTATTTTTAAAATTATATATATATATACCTAAATTGTTGAATACAAAATTGAAATTTCATAAATCTATTAAACATTGTTAAATTTTAAGGTCTACTCGATATAAAATTGAAAATTTAAGAATTTATAAGAAGTTGTTTAAACTATAGGGATTTATTCTACACAAATTTAAAAATTGAAAAAATTATTTACAAGTATATAAAAATATAATTTTTTTTAAAAAAAATATTTTCTAAAAATAGAATGAAGTTTTTCTTCAATTAAATTTTCTAAAATATTTTTAGATACATACAATACATTAAAAAGATAAATAAAAAAAAGAAAAACATTGCATCTGGGGGAGTTTTGAACTTAGGACTTATTATCCGTGAGCTATTCTTTGCACCCATAGACAAACACAACAACTAATGAATTTTGAATTATTCTCTAATATTTCAATACAAATATATAACATTCATAATGTGAGGGTCTGTCCCCAGAAACCACGAAAAAAACAAAACAAAAAAAGGAGGTCAAAGGGCAGACTCGATAATTTGAGGAGGGCACGTGCCCTTTGACCCCTACATGAATCCATTAATTGTATTCATACAAACAACACAAATATTCATAATGTTGTTTAATAAAAACGATACATGTTTTATAATTTATCAAATAAATTTTCAAACGTAAGTTTATTGGAAGGTAAGAATTGCAAACATTTATCCAAGAATAAGTACAATTTAGGTGTAAAAATTGATTTTCTATATACTAAGAAAGATAAATTGATGTATAATTACATAATTATGTGTCATGGAATAGACTCACTTTAATTTGACATCTCTAAAATTAGGAAAATTACTATAAACAAAAAAATATCAAACTATTTACAAATATAGAAAAATTTCACTGTCTATCAATGATAGACCGCGATAGAAATTTATCGCTTTCTATCGCTCAAACAAATGAATTCTATCGCTCGCGATAGAATTCTACCGCAGTCTTTCACTGATAGATGGTAAAATTTTTCTATATTTGTAAATAGTTTGACTCATTTTTCTATAATTATGCAGGTAAAATATTTCGTCCGAGTAACTAGAGTACTGATAAAAATGTTGTATGTTTTTGTAACATAATAATAATATTAAAAAATAATCATCATCTCAAATAAATAAAATAAATAAATATATATATGTATATATATATATAGTCAATAGAATGTTCATTTGATTAAATTACAACATACTATTACAAATTATAATTAATTAAAATTTGCAAATATTTCGTGGATAACAAATATTTTATAAAAAAAGGGGGAGATGGAAATATATCGGTTTTTTATATCAAACAGAAAAGAAGTTAGGGACGCTGGTAGTTGATGACGCACGGTACCAAAACACTTTTTTTTTCGCTTTCAAAATTTCTTCCTCAATCTAAAAATGTTTTTGTTAATTTTTTTTTTTAAAAAATGAATAGGTTACTAAATGAATTTTTTAATAAAAAAACATAGAATTAAAAATAAAATAAAAAATAAAAAATAATTGTTATCAAATATATACAAAATGTACCGAAATATTTATAAATATAAAAAAATGTTGTCGTCTGTCACTAATAGAAAGTGACGTTGTTATAGCAAAATGATCAAAATCTTCCATCTATTAGTGATAGACAATAACATTTTGCTATTTTTATTAATATTTTTAGTAGATTTCCCATTAAAATTACTAAAAAAAATTAATTACTAAATAAAGTCTAAGAATGTCGAATCTCACCTTAAATAAAAGTCTTCTATTTCGTGATTCGAGCTTTGATTTCTCTTCCTTTTCCCCTCAAATCTTGATGTGAGTGAGTATTAGATTGTATTTAGAATTCTAGCCATAGTCAGGCATGATATGTGTACACTTAATTATTATTATTATTACTATTATTTTGTACAATTGATATGCTTGATTATTATAGTTTCTTAAATATATAGTATGCAATTATTTGATAATGATGGATAGTCTTGGAATACTCTCTCTTCCTCCCCCCCTTAACAAAATCTCACAAAATCTTATCTTTCTCTTCTTTACTCTAATATTATTATTATTATTTACTTTTTTTTCGAGAAAGATTCAAATAAAATATTTATACATATATGACATTTTTGTTAAGATATGATATTAAATTTGTCCTTCACCTATCAACTTAAGTTTTTGGGTCAATCGGTGATTTAATAATTTTACCACGAATTAGAACACACATAAAATTAAAAAAAAAAAAAAAAAAACTAACATTACCAATTCATTCTCTCAAATAATAATTTGAGTAAATATTTTATTCATATTTCTAATTTGGGTTATATCAATTAAAATCCTGAACTAATAATTATATCAATTAATTCAAACTTTGAACTTTCATAAAGTTATCAATTTACATCTTCCTCCAAATTTCATTTAATCAATATCGAGTGAAACTTATAATTGAAGTAAATTAAACTCCTAAATTTTTATAAGTCAATCAATTTAGACCTATCATTACGATTACCTTTGAAAATCATCAATGCATTAATTCTTAAATGTGTATAGATTTTTTCAAATATCGGGTTTAACAAAATCGACGATTAGAGAAAACACATTGATAATTAAAAAAAAAAAAACTTGACCAAGAGTCTAAATTGATTAATTTATGAAAGTTTAGGGGTTTAATTGATACAATTATAAGTTTTACACTAAGTTTTTTTCAAACGGGACATAATGAAACATGTAAATTGATAGAATTACAAAAGTTTAGGTTTTAAATTTATACAATTATTAACCATCATGGGTTGACCTAGTGGTAATGGGAACATCCAAAATAAAGCCAAAGGGATAAGGAGTTTTGGGTTCAATTCATGCTGACCACCTACCTAGGATTTTTCTACCCAAATATTCTCAGGTCAAGTGAGTTGTCTCGTGATGCTTTATGGTTTTTATTTATTTTTGGCTCTCTTCATTAAAATATTATGAAGAAGATGGTAGTTGCCCTCCAAAACATACTCTCATTTTATCATCTGATTTGAAAGAGTTTGTGATGAAGAAGGTACAAATTTTATTCGTAATTATTCTCAATTGATTCTCGTCTCACTTAAGTTTTTTCTTAGGGATTCCGCAGTACAAGATTTTAGTAATACCCTACTTGGAAATGCAGGCTCATGAGAGAAGGCAGGGGCAAAGTAATTTTGTGTTTTCTTAATGTAATTCGTTTTGACAGATCCAAATTACTTTTCACGAAGGTGTGTTCTCAAGTGTGGAATACAATATGATGAATGTGACTTCGAAACTTTGTTTATTTCGTAAATTGAAGAAAAAGAAAATAATTTCATAAATTATGCATTTTTTTTCGAAAAGGATGATAATTTATCAATTGTTTTTATTAATAGCTTATGAACATTTATTTAGAATGGCTACCAAAACGAATTGAAACATTATAGATTGATGATACTAATAAAAATATAATATTCTAAAACAAATGAATAAATATTTAAATTAAGTCGACGAATAATAATAAATGCACAATTATTTATTGACTAATAAATTTGGTATATGAATGGTATAATTTGATATATCAAACTGATATATACCAAATGTAAGGTATATAATTAATTGACTAATGTACCAAATATAAAGTGTACTATTGTGTTTTGGGAAAATATTAAAAGTGCAGTTGTCTCACATTGAAAAAGTTTAAGGAAGTGATGGGCCCAGGCACTTTAAAAAGAGCATATGTCTTTGGTTTTACATCGTCCCAGTTAGAAACACTTTAAGCTTAGGTTTGCTAACACTAGTTAAATTCTCTTTTGTATTCTCTAGTTTGACAGTGAGATTATAGGCTATGAGTGGTACAATAGCTTTGAGAGAGTGCTCTTGAAATTGGATTGGGAGAACAAATTATTCTGTGTGATTTTAATAATTTTTTACTGATATTGAAAATTTTTTTATTCTTAATTTTTTCTCTAGTTTGTAGTTTTTTTTACGTTAATTCTTGTTTTTCTAATTTTATTGCTTTCTTTTAATTTTTCTGTTATTTTTATGTTTATCCTGTGGTAATAGTGGAAGATTCCTTTTCCAGCATGTATCAGTTGACTTATGTATCAAACATAAAGAGATATACAATTAATATACATATATGTTAGATACACCAAAAATGAGGGTAAAATTGGAATATTTAAAAAATAATAGAAATGTTCATTATTTTTGCAAATTTCAAAAAATTGTTGCTAGATTTACAAATTTAAGAAATATTTCTTTCTTTCTTTACTCTTCTTTCAACTTCCTTTTTAAATGTTTGTACAACGTAGAAATTCATATTAATATCATTTGAAATCAAATCAAAAGAGAACAATCATAATTAATTAAGGACAAAAATGTAACTTATGTGTAGTGTTTCAACCCTTGCAATAACATTTATTCAAGTTGAACAACGTGTGAGGTCAAGAGATATATATCATAATCAATTAACCTGCGCTTAAATAATTAAAAAAATCCATTTAATACCTTATAAATTATTTTTTTTAATATAAACTAACAATTATAAGTACATGGTAGGAACATTTTCTCGTATAGAAAAATGTCAAACTATTTACAAAAAAATAGCAAACAAACACGGATAGACATTGACAGACTTCTACTAGCATCTATCAATGATAGACTTCTACTATTTCTATCACTGATAGCCCCTGATAGACTTCTATCCGCGTCTATCATAACTATCTAAAAATTTTGCTATTTTGTGTAAACAATTTCTCTTATTTTTTTTATTTTAAAAAATTATCCTAAATAGTAATGGTACTTTCATGGGCAAAATTAGCCACGACTTATGAGAGAGTCTAAGTAAGCTTAAAGAGCTCAGTGAGACCCATGAAGTAAGGTAAGCTAAACAGCCTCAAGAACCCATGAGAGAGCCTAAGTGAGCTTAAAGAGCTCAGTGGGACCCATGAAGCAAGCATAGTGGAGCTCAAGAGAACACGCGGGAGAGCCCCAAGAGAGCTTAGAGAGACCTCAAGCTTAGTGGGACCCGTGAGGTAAGCTAAGAGAGCTCAGGTGAGCCTAAGCCTACAAGAGAGTTTAGAAGAGTCGAGTTCTAGCTTATAAGAGTTTAGCTTAGGAGAGCCGTAAGAGAGCTTGAAGAGAGCTCAAGCTCAGTGGGACCCATGAAGTAAGCTAAGAGAGCTCAGGTGAGCCTAAGCCTACAAAAGAGCTTAGGAGAGTCGAGCTCCAACTTAGAAGAGTTCAGCTCACGAGAGCCCCAAGAGAGCTTAGAGAGAGCTCAAGCTCAATAGGATCCGTGAGGTAAGCTAAGAGAGCTCAGGTGAGCCAAAGCCTACAAGAGAGCTTAGGAGAGTCGAACTCTAGCTTAGAAGAGTTTAACTCAGGAGAGCCCCAAGAGAGCTTAGAGAGAGCTCAAGCTCAGTGGGACTCGTGAGGTAAGCTAAGAAAGCTCAGGTGAGCCTAAGCCTACAAGAGAGCTTAGGAGAGTCGAGCTACAGCTTAGAAGAGTTTAGCTCAAGAGACCCTTAAAAGAGCTTAGAGAGAGTTCAAGCTCAGTGGGACCCGTGAGGTAAGCTAAGAGAGCTCAGGTGAGCCTAAGCCTACAGGAGAGCTTAGGAGAGTCGAGCTCGAGCTTGGAAGAGTAGCTCAAGAGAGCCCAAGAGGAGCCTAAGCTAAGCTGAAAAGCTTCGGAGAGGTGATTGTAGCGGAAACCATCCATATTCATAATGAGCAAGCCTTTAAGTGATGCATTTGTTGCACCAATAATGACATAACTGTTGGGTTTTATGCCCTAAAACTCGTAGATAGTAAATGTTGTATTTTGACCGCCATTAATAAATGGTTATTCATTATTATTCAATAAATGTTATTGATTATTTTATCTTGTTTTAATAACCTTAAAATCCAATAAACTAACATCCTAGGCTGTTTTATGAGTCTTGAACAATATGTAGACACATATAGAGATCAATGTTCAAGTTACAGCCTAAAGGGTCTATAGTATAAGGATAGGGTTGGGTACCTTATCCTGGTAACACTATGGATACGACCCACTTTGTATTTGATACAAACGCAATGATCCAACACGTTCGTGTAGGAGACATGCGAGTGGGGGTATCCTATGCAATGAGTTTGCATAAGACTGGACCACGAAATAGTAACCACTAGATATAACTCCGTTGACTAATTAGGTTTCTATTTCAATAGGTTGACCTAGGCAACTTAGTCTTAATCTTGAGTATATTATGAACTCCTGTTCACGAGGGATTGTCCTTTGATTTGTATGGGTGAGAGTGGCCCGTTTACCGACTCGATATGCCTACCATTTTGGGGACAAAACTGAGTGAGGAGCTGGGAACATAATTATACAAGATGGATTTCACTCCTTCTCGACTTTAGGGTAAGTAGATAAGTGTTCCCTTAAGTGGTGTCTCCGGGACTTGAACAAAGGGCCCTACCCTCTCACTGGCCCGAGAGGGATTTCTATTTGATGGTTGGACCATAAACAGGTTGTTCATTAAAGGAGCACTGGTACTTAAGGATTTAGAAGTAACCCAGGGGTATAACGGTAATTTGACCCAGCTGGTGTTACGAACACTTGTGAAGGACTAACTTGCTGTTATTGGTATATATCCGTGGACATAGAAATATATCTACAGTGAGAAGAGTGCAGCTGTGGGTCTTTAGTGGAGTGCACCCACAGTTAACGAATATTGATTAATGTGGTTAATGAGTTTAGCCCGTTAATCTCATATCGTTGGAGCTTCTGATCTGTAGGTCCATTAGGTCCCCTTCCTAGCTCGTAAAGAATATTGAGGAAATTAATTCTTGGATGAAATTTGAAAAGTTCAAATTTACTAAGGGAAAAGTATAATGTATAATCATACATTATAATATAAAGTTTATTTTACAAATTAAACTTTATAATATAAATATAATTTTGGATATGATTCAAAGTTAATTTGTAAGAGAATTAAATATTTGAAATTGTTCAAATATTATTTTAATATGAATTAGATTTATATTAAAACTATAGGTTAAAATTAATGCGCATTAGATGTACATTAAAACTATAAGTTATGAGAGAAATGTATTTAAATTTGATTCAAATGCAAGTTATTGATATTTAATTTGGAAATTAATTAATTGGAGAATTAATTAGTTATTTAATTTAATCTAATTTAATTAAATTTGATTTAATTAAATTAATTGAATTAAAACTATAGGTTATGTGAGAGATGTTCATTTAAATATGATTTAAATGAATTGATTAATTAAATTAGATTTAATTAATTATTAATTAATTATTAATTATTAATTTAATTAATTATTAATTAAAATAGTTGTAACTCCCACGTAGGGGAGTTATTTAATACGTGGGATAACACCCACGTTTCCCATTTTTCTCTCGCTTCCTTATATAGTGCTTAAACAGAAAAATTCTTTTCATTGCGTTCTCTCCACACAAGAGTTCTGTATTTTTTCCTTTTGCCAAAAGGTTCCCACAAACCTTTCCTCAAGATTTAGAGAAAAGGAAAGTCTCCAAGTGGTGGTGACACGTAAGTTTTTCTTCTCTAATTTTTTTTTGCTTAACCTAGTTTTTTCAAAGTTTTTTTTGCCAATGTAAAAGTATTTCAAAATTATTAAAATTAATTTTGAGATACGGTTCTGATACGTTTCCACTGCGTTTTGGGTTTTAATCCCAGCAATAACCGCTCAAGCAATTAATTCGATGGTTATATGAATTGAAGAATGGCGTTATAACCCTCGACGTCAGTTACATTTTACTACCTATAAATAAGACCGAGACTATTGGTCGAAGGTACTCTCAAAATTGTGCTAAAAATACCCTATTATTTTAGTTACTTAAAAACATGTGATTGACTTGAGCGTCGAAGTGTGTGTGGCTAGACACCACACCAGTACTCATTTGCTTCTGTCTTGCAGGCACTCGGACAAATCTCTCTCGAAGAAAAAAAATTCACGGTTGATCTATTTTTTGCCATCAAAAGATATAAATGTATAATGGATACCCTATGCCTTTTTAAAAGGGAAAATAAAGAAAATGAATATAATAAAATATAAATATCACGTGAACGCGTGATAAAAGATTCATTTTTATTTTTATTTTATTATTTTTTTTTGGAGAAGAACGTCTTAAGATATTGGTATTTAATAAAAGGGAGAATGATTCATATATCATCAAGCAATCTAAAATAATAATTTATAAACAAAGTAGATCACATTATTTATATTTAATTTTTTGGATTTATTTATTTTTCCTATTTACAACTGAGGGTGATGGATGTTACATCTTATCACGTGGAATTAGAATACCACATCTTGATAATTTTAGACTTCTTTACTCAGTTATAAATTTCTATAATCAAAATAGTCTTTATAATAAAATTGAATTCAAAAAAATAACTAGTACAAATTAGAGTTGTTTTCAAATATAGAAAAATGAGTCAAACTATTTACAAATATATAAAAATTTTACAATCTATCAATGATAGAACGCGATAAAATTCTATCGCTTTCTATCGCTCAAGCGATAGAATTTATTTGCTTGAACGATAGAAAGCGATAGAATTCTATTGTAGTCTATTACTTATAGACAATGAAATTTTTTATATTTGTAAATAATTTGATATTTTTTCTATTTATAGTAATTTTACTACAAATTACTGGATTGAGTTCATCAATTTTCACGAGTTTCAATCAAAACTCACTCATCCTTAGTGTTTCGTGGAGCGACAACTTTTAAATATATATCTTTTTGTCCTACAGAATAGTAGTATAATTTCCAAAATTTTACATATTTATATAAATATCTACTTTTTTCGTTTTACCAGATTTATTTACTTGGCATAGTTTTTTTTTTTTTTTTGTTGGAAATTCTAATAAATGGAAAAAAACTGAAAGTATTTATACATACAGCAAAAAAAAAAAAAAAAAAAAAAAAAAAAAAAAAAAAAAAAAAAAAAAATTCAAAACAGGAGAAACATTTTACTATTTATTAAAACTCCCAAACTACCCTTTTCATTTGAACCTTGCGCATGTTTTTCATTGTCTTCTTCCTCATCGATTTATTCTTCTCCTTGTTGTGATTTCTTCATCATTGTCTTTTCAATCTTCACAAACTCGATTTGAATCACCAAAACTCGATTGCTCTTTCTCTCGAAATAATTATCGACGTTTGTTGTTTAACTTTTGAAACATCGATCGATCGCAGCGTTTCTCTGGGTGTTTTCTTCCACTCGATCACCAACGTTTTCATTGGCATTTTTCTGTCGTAGTTGTAGCCACCTATTTTTGTCCTATTTATTTTATTTTATTATTTTTATTTTTCTCCCATTGTATGCTAATTTTGATTTTGAAAATAATAAGTAAATAATTAAATAAAAGATCTTTTTTAATAATTAATCTTTTAAAATAAAAATATTAGTAGTAATAATAATAATAATACTAATAATAATAATAATAATAATAATAATAATAATAATAATAATAATAATAAAATTTTCTTTTAATGATTAAGGTAACATTATATGTAGGAGGGATTTTTTTTCTCTTTAATAGAAGGATATTTTATTTAGGGAATTTTTGTATTTAAAGTTGTTTTAAAAAAAATAATCTCATTAATCAATATTTTATTTTTTTCCTTTTAAAACTAGTTGATTGATTTTTTTTCCTAATTAAAAGATATTCTTGGTTGGTTATAAATTTGTTGGTTTCAGTTTTCAAAGGGAGGGGATGAGTTTTGATGAACAAACCCTAGATCTAGTACGAAAATAAGAGAAAATACAAAAGAAAATAAGAGAGTTTCTTTTTTTTAAAAAAAAAAAAAAACCCATACAACATAAGGTTTAGTTTTCGTGGAAGTTGCACTTGGTAGGGCATTTGGTCCCGAGGATCCGCACCTCAAACAACGAACGACGTTTATGTTCCGGGTTCTGAACCTTCATCTTCTTCGTTTGGAGCACCTATAAGTAGTAAAAGAGCATCTTTTTTTTGAATTCTCTACTGTCAAAAAAAAAGACGAAAGTTAAAAAGTGAGATTATCATACCTTCGAATGATTTGCTCTTACTATGTTTATAAAAAAAATGGCTACGATTTGAATTGCTAAAAAAAATAGAAGGAAAGTTTGATGAGAAAACTAGAAGGAGAAAAAAAATAAAAATAAAGAAGAAGCAAGGGAAGAGAAAAAAAGAAAAAAAGAAAAAAGAAAGGAGAACATTTTGAAAAATAAAAGTTTTAAGTGATTTAATTTGTGGAAAACCAAGGGAAAGTTTATTTTTTTTCATTTATCAATTTATTCATCCTTTTAGTAGTGTGTTGAAAAAAGGGTAAGATATTGTCCCATCACTTTATTTATTTACTTATTGATTTGTTTATTTATCTATTACTATTATTATGATTCTTAATATTCTTAATAATATTATTATTATTATTGTTATTATCATTAAATAAATAAAAAAAGAGGGAAAAAGATCGGATGGGCTGTCACCCATTCCATCATTGTTTTATTATTATTTTTTTAAAGTTGTTTTATTTTACATAATAGTAATATCCATAAGTGATTTAAAAAAAAAAACTTTATTTTTTTATCATCATTATTATTATTGTTATTATTTTATATCATTATAATTTTTTTTTTATGTTGTTATCATTATTATCATTTTAACTATCTATTGCTATTTTCAACTTGTGTATTTATATATTTCTTGTATGTTTTACACTTTACTTTACTTAATAATGTTTTATTGGTGTCAATAATTTTTTTTTTAAATCCTTTTTATAACTCTATTTTTGTTAATCTTTTAAAATTTTCTTACAATCCTTTGTATTTCTTTTTAACCTTTTAAAAAAAATTAATTTATTATTTCATAAGGTTTCCTAATCAATTTTTTTAATAACCTACCGTTTTCTTAAAAAAATCTCACGATGGAATCTAGAAATATCTGGGAGTCCGTTTTTCTAGATTCTTGAGGTGAGGGATCATACCTTTGGGAGTCCGAGATATTGATCCCAAGAAAAAATGAATTTAATTAATATTTTTTAAAATTTTATTAAAAGGCTATTCCTACGACAGATTTTGAGAAATTGAAATAATTTCTTACATTCTTGAGGTGAGGAATTTTTCCTCAAATTTTAATATAGTCAAATTGATGGAAAATTTTCCACTTATTTTATGAGATCATTACTTCAATATTGGAGTAATAAGTGGTAAAATAAGACATTTGTTTTAAAAAAAATTCTTCCCAAATGATTTCATTTAAAGAATAATTTTTTATTCAAGATAAAAATGAAAGTGGCCACCGTTTTACTTAACGGGTGTTGTAGGGTGCTAATACCTTCCCCATAGACAAATGACTCCCGAACTCAACTCTAGTTTTCGCATACTATTTTTATTGATTTTTACTTAAAATTGTTTACTTTATTTCGGTGTCCAATCACACCATAAAAAAGATTGGTGGCGACTCTTTTTATTTTCTTTTTTTAATAAACCCTTTTTGAGGACGTCGGTCGCTTCGCGTCGTCTCGGGCACGTGGCGACAGCTTGGCGACTCCACTGGGGACATGAGGTTCCACCTCGAGAGTTGGGCCATTTAATTTCTCCTTTATCTTGAATTATTTTATTCTTTAATTTTGTCTTAATTTATTGTGTGTAGTTCTTGTGTATTTTATTTTTGCACACTTATTCACAAGCCTCCTACCCGAGCTTTACCTATTAGGATTAGAATCGAGGACGGAGTAGTGTTGGCCTTCGAGAAGCTTTGCTTTCGTGCAGGCACACGAAAAGTTCTCACTCAACTTGGTCATTCCGTCATGCACGACTTTTTGACCAAGTTGGGGACCTTTATCATTTAGGGCTTTAGAATTAGTCTCACCATTAAAGCTGTAATGTAGTAGTCTATTACCACATGTTTTTTTTAAAGTAATTTATTTTTAAGTGATGCTGGTTAAAAAAAAAAAAAGTTTATCTTGAAACCTTAAGATATTTATGTTTGGTTTGACATCACAATTTCATGAAAATTAAGTAAAAAGTGAATTTTTTTTGTGTGCTTATTTTGACTTTCTTAATCAATTTACATTTTAGTAATTGTGTAGATGTATTATAAAGTTTGTTTGTTCACATTTTAAAAGAAAATTGACCAACATGTTTTTTAAAAAAATAAATTTATTCAAATATATTTGTTTAAAAAAGAGTATGTATTTTAATAATTTAGATTTCCATCACCTAATAATAAATTTTTAAGTTTGTAATAAAAATGGTGAAAGAAACTCTTTCTTTATAGTTGAAAAAAAAAACTTTATAAAAACTTTTGAAAGTTAACAGAATTATATTTTGTCTACTTTAAAAAAATCAAATATTTTGGAAAATGAAAAAGATGAAAGGTGTATCCAATATTTTTTTTTCTTTTTCAAAATTAATATAAATAAAAAATCACCACATGTTTAGTATAAATAATTAGATTCTACGGTTTCATAAACTTTTTGTGGTGATATTTATTAGATATTAATTAGTTTTTCATCTCATATAACCACATTTTTTTGCCACTATATTTTGCTAATATTTGCAGTTTATCAAAGAAAATGAAGTTAACCGTTTCTTATAGGAGGTTACACTTTTAATAAACTTACTTTTTTTTAAAATGATACTTTTCATAAATATATAAGTTAAAGATTTGATATATTTGTTAAAAAAAAGAAGAGAGAAAAAGAAGTTCTTTTTTTTTGGGCTGTGGCTTTTTAATATTATAAGTTGTGTTAATATGCATGTTTTTACACTGCTATTATTTCATTATTTAATTGCATGATTTAACATTGATAGTCATTTCATTATCATGCATAATCATATGTTTATAAACACTCATTTGCATGTTATGTCACTATTTGTTAGCATTTCGTTTTTTTAAAAAAAAAAATAATTAGTCATTGCATTTAGCCTTTTCTTCTTGAATTATGAATGAATTTTGTTTACATTAGGCTTCTATAATTTTTTGCATTGTCAATTAAATCATGCATACACTTCATAATAATAATTAAGTAATTTTGACTAATTAAATCATTCTCTTTCTTAAAAAAAAAGATTAAAAGAGTCAAAGTTTTTACAAAATAGCTCTAAAGATCTCCACCCCTCCATCATTATAAGTCGAGATCATGGAAGAGTTCGCCAGTCAAGGGCAGACAATCAAAAAAGGATGTCCAAGACTTAAAAGGACAAGTGGAAAAGGTTTTAAAATTATTCACTCCAGTTAAAGATAGACCATTAGTAGGGGCATTCAGTAGGCAAAGTCGGTACATAACCAAGCCTCAGATAACACTTCTCAATGCCTACATGGTTTTGCTCCTAAGAATTTACAAAAAGATCCATTATTAGTAGAACTGAAGACATAATTTACACAAGATTGTAGCCAAGCTCCATAGCGAGTGAGCCATTTAAATGGCTGACTGTCTACCCTAAGCGTTAAAGCCTACAAGAAGACTTTTAAAGATGCAGGCTGCAGGGAAAGATTATATTAATGTTCCTAGAAGAGAGGTTGTGTGCATTAGAAGACACTAACATTTATGAAGGCATTGAAGCGACACAACTATGTCTAGTCTCGGACATTATCATTATTCCGTCCAAGTTCAAGATGTCAAAATTCGATAAGTATAACGGGTTAGTTACCCAAATGTCATCTCGTCATGTACTGTTGAAAGATATCAGTTCACTCACATGAAGACAAAATTTTGATTCACCACTTTTAAGATCGCCTAATTGGCATTATTTTATGACAATGAATTTATTCTCTATTGGGTATGGGGTATGATGAAGGCGCTACGAAGGTGTCAACCTAGTTGAGATGTTTCGGTGCGCCTACTGATCCCACTTCTCCCTTTAGTTGCTTGTTCATAAAATGATAGCCTAATCGAATCGACTACTTATTGGTATATGCAATTATGTAGCTCTTAAGTGCACAAATATTGAAACAGTACAAGCATAGTATTAATTTGGCATTAGACCATTTGAATTTTTCGATGCGTGAAAAAGGAAGCAGTAGAGACTTTCAAGGAATATGCTCAAAGATGCGAAAATGGTAGCTTAGGGGCAACCTCAGTTGATTGATAAGGAAAAATCATCAATTGGTTATAGGCGTTGTAAATGCTCGATATTACAATAAAATGTTTGGAAGTGCCTCAACAAACTTCTCCAGCATTATAACAATAGGAGAAAGAGTTAAGAGTGCAGTTAAAAGTAGAAGGTTATAAAGTGATACAGAAGTAGAAGTTAGCACCACTAAAAGCATGATTCTACAAGAAGAAAAGATAAATTGCAGGAGATTAGCTCGGGGCAGGGCATTATTGGCCACACATTGCTACTAGCATTTAAACAACTGCACTTTGCTCAGAATTCTCAATGAAGAAAAAAAAAGGTCAACTAGATGCACCAAGTTAACAATCGACAAGGAAAGGGCAGCAAAGCACCTTGGTCTTGTTATCATCGCTAGAAGTACAACTCCATCTCTCACTAAGTCTGAGTTTCACATTTGAAAAATCAAAAAGCTATGTGATTGGCTACCCTTAAGATCGGGGCAAGACCTTTGTAATAGGGGCACTTTTTAATATTTGGTTGAAATGAATGTAGTCTTAGTCAATGTGTCTCATTCGTCTTTATGTGGAGTGAAATGGATTATTGGTATCCAATATTCAAGTACATGCCTAATGATATTTAATCATAACAGGTAATATATGATAAGAATATCATAAGTGAAATCAACATCAAGGTTTGATTTCAAATTTTCATCTCTTGATTTAAGGAGGAGAATTAAAATATGTTATGCTCGAGCATTTGAAAACTAGAATACAAAGGTTGGACAATTATCAAGCCAAAACCTTGGAAGCATCACGAGCCTGCATTTTGTCTAAGAATATGTTTATTCAGACATCATACCCCATTTTGTGAGTGTAACGATGCATTAGGTTATGCCTAGATTGGATACAAAATGTTGTAGTATCAACTATTTTTCTTATCAAAATTTTAGTTCGTGTATTGTAAACATCCAACAAAATAATCAAGGTTATGGCAGTCGTGGAAGGCTACCATTTGTTTACACATCAACTGGGACAGTTTCCCTTCATTTAGTATATAGGCAGAAGCCATTTTTCCTCATTAAGGATTATATACCATTTTTCTGAATATGACTACATTTGAAGACGCAACTTTCATTGCAGTACATAGGATGCCTGTTGTCTTATCTCGCAGAAGAGAATCAGTTTCGAAGAGGAACTTCTCATTTTATTAAAGATTATCAAGGACAATTATATAGAAGGTCTTCTCTTATGAAGTATTTAAAAGGTTTGAAAAAGGACTTTAACCTTTAAAGTTGAATAGATTAAGGTTTTAAGTTACAATACCACTTTGTCTTTTATTGATCTACCTTCTTTTTACCATTAGTCTCAAAGACTAGAGATGGTGTTTTACTTGGCAAATAATCGCTCCAAGGAGATTGTCAAGGCAGGATAGAAGCTAGATTACAACTTCAGTTATAATGGTACCTGATTACCAGTTATTATGAAAAAGAAAACGAGCTATTTTGTATGCTTTAACTTGTTTTCTTCTTTTGGAAAGAATCTAGAGAAAGGTTTAGCAAATAAACCATTTAAATAGGCATATTTTAGAAAGAATATATATGCATACATATATTCACCATTAAAATAAGCATATATATGCATACATATATTCACCTTTAAAATAAGCATATTTAACAAAGCATATACATGCATACATGCACTCATGAATGACATTTATCCTTATGTTTTTTGCTGTGATGGAGCTTGTTTATCCTTGGCCTCCAGCTCATTATTCTTTGTCATGAGACGCTTGTTTTATCCCTGGCCCTTGACACCCTATTGCTGCAATGGTGCTTGTTTTATCCCTGGCCTCCAGCTCATTTATTTCTTATCATGAGGCACTTGTTTTATCCCTGGCCCTTGACATCCTATTGCTGCGATGACGCTTGTTTTATCCCTGGCCTCCAGCTCATTTATTTCTTGTCATGAGGCGCTTGTTTTATCCCTGGCCCTTGACACCATATTGTTGCGATGACGCTTGTTTTATCCCTGGCCCTTGACACCATATTGCTGCGATGGTGCTTGTTTTATCCCTGGCCTCCAGCTCATTTATTTCTTGTCATGAGGCACTTGTTTTATCCCTGGCCCTTGACACCATATTGCTGCGATGACGCTTGTTTTATCCCTGGCCTCCAGCTTATTTATTTCTTGTCATGAGGCGCTTGTTTTATCCCTGGCCCTTGACACCATATTGCTGCGATGGCGATTGTTTTATCCCTGGCCTCCAGCTCATTTATTTCTTGTCATGAGGCGCTTGTTTTATCCCTGGCCCTTAACACCATATTACTGCGATGACGCTTGTTTTATCCCTGGCCTCCAGCTCATTCATTTCTTGTCATGAGGCGCTTGTTTTATCACTGGCCCTTGACACCCTATTGTTGCGATGATACTTGTTTTATCCTTGGCCTCCAGCTCATTTATTCTTTGTCATGAGGCGCTTGTTTTATCCTTGGCCCTTGACACCATTAATATATTTGAAGCATGTTATCTCGACAAAATAGTGGCTACGCCTTCGTCCACCTTCTAATTCTATAAGGATGTACGAAGGGGGGCATGTTGTAGCCACCTATTTTTGTTCTATTTATTTTATTTTATTATTTTTATTTTTCTCTCATTGTATGCTAATTTTGATTTGGAAAATAATAAGGAAATAATTAAATAAAAGATCTTTTTTAATAATTAATCTTTTAAAAGAAAAATATTAGTAATAATAATAATAATAAAAAATTTCCTTTTAATGATTAAGGTAACATTATATGTAGGAGGGATTTTTTTTTCTCTTTAATAGAAGAATCTTTTATTTAGGAAATTTTTGTATTTAAAATTGTTTTAAAAAAAATAATCTCATTAATCAATATTTTATTTTTTCCTTTTAAAACTAGTTGATTGATTTTTTTTCCTAATTAAAAGATATTCTTGGTTGACTATAAATTTGTTGGTTTTAGTTTTCAAAGGGAGGGGGTGGGTTTTGATGAAGAAACCCTAGATCTAGTACGAAAAAAAGAGAAAATACAAAAGAAAATAAGAGAGTTTATTTTCCAAAAAAAAAAAACCATACAACATAAGGTTTAGTTTTCGTGGAGGTTGCACTTGGTAGGGCATTTGGTCTCGAGGATCCACACCTCAAATAACGAACGACCTTTATGTTCCGGGTTCCGAACCTTCATCTTCTTCGTTTGGAGCACCTACAAGTAGTAAAAGAGGAAAAGAGGTATAAACAACATGTTCCCTCATCACTCCTTTTTTTTTTATATATATAAAAATTTCGTTTATGCTTTAGATCTATCATTTTTGTATTTCTCTTGATTTCTTTTTGTTCATGTTCATCTTTTTTTTTTTTTGAATTCTTTACTGTCAAAAAAATAAAAGAGACGAAAGTTAAAAGTGAGATTATCATACCTTCGAATGATTTGCTCTTACTATGTTTATAAAAAAAATGGCTACGATTTGAATTGCTAAAAAAAAATAGAAGGAAAGTTTGATGAGAAAACTAGAAGGAGAAAAAAAGAAAAATAAAGAAGAAACAAGGGAAGAGAAAAAAAAAAAAGAAAGGAGAACATTTTGAAAAAACAAAAACAAAAAGGTTTTAAGTGATTTAATTTGTGGAAAACCAAGAGAAAATTTATTTTATTTTTATTTATCAATTTATTCATCCTTTTTAGTAGTGTGTTGAAAAAAGGGTAAGATATTGTCCCATCACTTTATTTATTTACTTATTGATTTGTTTATTTATCTATTACTATTATTATGATTCTTAATATTCTTCTTCTTATTATTATTATTGTTATTATTATTAAATAAATAAAAAAAGAGGAAAAATATCGGATGGGCTATCACCCATTCCATCACTGTTTTATTATTATTTTTTTAAAGTTGTTTTATTTTATATAATAGTAATATCCATAAGTGATTTAAAAAAAAAAACTTTATTTTTTTTTATCATCATTATTATTATTGTTATTATTTTATATCATTATAAACATTTTTTTTATGTTGTTATCATTATTATCATTTTATTTTGATTATACTAATTTTATTTTAGCAACTCTATGGGTACCTTTTAACTATCTATTGCTATTTTCAACTTGTGTATTTATATATTTCTTGTATGTTTTACACTTTACTTTACTTAATAATGTTTTATTGGTGTCAATAATTTTTTTTTTAAATCCTTTTTATAACTCTATTTTTGTTAATCTTTTAAAATTTTCTTACAATCCTTTGTATTTCTTTTTAACCTTTTAAAAAAAATTAATTTATTATTTCATAAGGTTTCCTAATCAATTTTTTTAATAACCTACCGTTTTCTTAAAAAAATCTCACGATGGAATCTAGAAATATCTGGGAGTCCGTTTTTCTAGATTCTTGAGGTGAGGGATCATATCTTTGGGAGTCCGAGATATTGATCCCAAGAAAAAATGAATTTAATTAATGTTTTTTAAAATTTTATTAAAAGGCTATTCCTACGACGGATTTTGAGAAATTGAAATAATTTCTCACATTCTTGAGGTGAGGAATTTTTCCTCAAATTTTAATATAGTCAAATTGATGGAAATTTTTTCACTTATTTTATGGGATCATTACTTCAATATTGGAGTAATGAGTGGTAAAATAAGACATTTGTTTTAAAAAAAATTCTTCCCAAATGATTTTATTTAAAGAATAATTTTTTATTCAAGATAAAAATGAAGTGGCCACCGTTTTACTTAACGGGTGTTGTGGGGTGCTAACACCTTCCCCATACACAAATGACTCCCGAACTCAACTCTAGTTTTTGCAGACTATTTTTATTGATTTTTACTTAAAACTGTTTACTTTATTTCGGTGTCCAATCACACCATAAAAAAGATTGGTGGCGACTCTTTTTATTTTCTTTTTTTAATTAACCCTTTTTGAGGATGTCGGCCGCTCCGCGTCGTCTCGGGCATGTGGCGACAGTAGTCATCGCCAGATCTCATCGTCGTCTGCAACAATCTAATCATCGAAGTCCATGATAGTTTAACATCGAACACGATTTGGAGTCGGCAACAACGTGGTGCTAACAACAACATGAGTTATTTGTCTCGATCTCCAATGTTTGGATTGTTGGGGTTGGTGCCCTAAATCTCTTGGAGTCTTGTAATTTGTAATGAGTACATGACAATTCATTTATTCAATAAAATAGATTTTGTTTTATTTGACAATTAGATCGCTTTAAATCAATCCAATACACTAAGATTCTAGGTTATACAATGTAGGTTGAACAGTATGTAGTAGACATACAAATAAATTTTGTTCAAGTAATAACCTAAAAAGGTCTACACTATATAGATAAGATTGGGTGCCTTATCTTGGTAACACTGCAGATACGGTTCACTCTGTAATTGTTACATGAGTTGTAAATGTTACAAACAGTTTAATCTAAATTGTTCATGTGGAGACATGTGGGTGGGGGTATCTTGTATAAAGAGTTTGTACAAGATCGGACCAAGAAATGATTTCTCTCACGTCATAACACCGTTAACTGTAGAGACTAACATTTGATAGGATGACCATAAATAACTCGATCCCAATCCTGAGTAAGTTATGGACTCCTATTTATAAGGGCAATCATTTGATTTGCATAGGTGAGAGTGACCTATGTTGACGGCTCAATATGCCTACCATTTTGGGAATTTGTCCAAATAGAGAGTTGGGAACATAACTATACAAGATGGAGTTTACTCCTTTCTACTTTTGGAGAAAGTAGATAAATTGCTCCCTTTGCTGATTTCAGGTCTTGAACAAGGAGTCCCTCCCTCTCATTGGCCTACGAGTGATTTGTATATGGTAGGACCATAAACAGGTTGTTCATTAGAGAATCAGTGGAACTTAAGGAGAAATAAGTGATTATAAGGGTAAAACGGTAATTTTAATCCAACTGTAATTTTGAGCAATTTGTAAAGGGTCGACTTAGTGATAATTTAGTTATATCATGGACACAGAAACATATCTACAGTGCAAAGAGTACAGATGTGAGTTTTTAGTGAAGTCACCCACAGTTAATAAATGTTGATTGGATTAATTAAAGAGTTTAATTAATCTAATCTTGAATAATTGGAGCTTCTAATCTGTAGGTTCATTAGGTCCCTTGCTAGCTCATTAAGGGTAAAATAAGATTCAATTGTTTTGTAGAATAATTTGAATTGTTCAAATTATTCAGAGAATTTAATATTAATAACGATTAATATAAAGTACATTATAATGTATATTGATACATTATAATATATAGTTGGTTATAAATATGATTTATAATTAAACTATATAATAAGAGACAAAAATATATGAGTAAGATTCATAATGTGAATTAGATTCATAATTGAAACTATATAGTAAAATCAATATGAATGTGATTCATATTAAAACTATATAGTATATGAGAGAAATATGCATGTGATGCATGATTAATTAATTATTATTTCAAATTAATCAATTAAATGTTAATTAATTAATTTTATTTTATATATACATACATACATATATATATATATATATTAAATTTGTTTTATATTATTATTATTATTATTATTATAATAATAATAATAATAATAATAAAATAAACTCCCCTGCAATTATGTAGGGGAGTGGAGAACATGTATGAGGGGAGTTACTTCCCTCACATTGATACTTCATTCCTTTTAAGAGGAAAAGGTATGAAGCATGAGACTGACATTTTAAGTGGTACTCTCTTTAAAATATTCTCTCTGAGGTTTTTCCCTGCAAAATCAAGAAGGATTCCACCATCCTCTGTTGAATTTTTCACTGAGCTTAGTAAGGAAATCCAAATGGTAGTGTCATTATTACTGAACACAAAAACACACGAAGACAACTGTTCTTCAAAGGTAACTTCCTATCACTGTATGCTTAGTTCTTTTGGTTTCTTCCTATCCAATTTTAAAGACAAAGCGATTAACGCTTCCACAATTGGGATTCAATCCCTTCATGGGTTAGTTCTTAATGTTCTCTCGGTCTGATCTCCTTTCACCATGGTGTTTTATATTTGAACTCTCGGATTTGGAGAATTTTTGCTTTTGTCAGTAGAGTGTTTGAGGAATTTTCTTGCGTTAAAAAGACTTCTTATGTCTATATTAATAGACAATAATAGACATCTATCTTTGTCTATCACTTTGCTTTTTTCCTTTTTCTTTTTAATTGATAGAATCACAGTCTATATGCGATAGACAGTGATAGAAAGTGAAAGTCTTCTCTTAGTGGTGGATAGTGATAGAAGGCTATCATTGTCTATTAGTGATAGACAACGATAGACTACTATATATCTCTGTCTATCACTCACCATTGTGATTGGGTCTATTAGTGACAGACAGAGATGAAAGTCTATCGTTCTCTATCACTGATAGACTTTAATAGAAAACTATCACTGTCTATCAATGATGTTGTGATTCAATCAAAATTCAAAAGCAAGCATAGTTCTATCACTGTCTATCACATATAGACATGATAGAGCTTTATCTTTGTCTAGTAGTTTGTTTTTTCCCTGTTGTGTAGTGATAGATAGTGATAGATTTCTATCCATGTTTATCTGTAATAGATAAATGCTAATTGACTATCTCTGATAGGCACATATAGATGTCTATCATTGTCTGTTATGTAGTGGGAATAGTCAGCAGACATCAATCTAATCCATGATTAAATCACTGGACTATCGTTAAAACGAGCATCAAGTATCTTCGAAGAACAAGGGACTACATGCTTGTGTATGGTGCTAAGGATTTGATCATTACTGATACATTGACTCTAATTTTCAAAATGATAGGGATTCTAGGAAATCCACATCAGGATTAGTGTTCACTTTTAACGGAGGAGCTGTAGTGTGGAGAAGCACGAAGCAAGGTTGCATTGTTGACTCTACCATGGAGGTAGAGTATGTAGCGGCTTGTGAAGCTACCAAGGAGGCTGTACGGCTTAGGAAATTCTTAACTAATCTAGAAATTATTTCAAATTTGTCATTGCCCATCACCCTTTATTGTGATAATAGTGGTATTGTGGCAAATTCCAGGGAGCCTAGAAGCCACATACGTGGAAAGCATATAACGCGCAAGTATCATCTCATCCGGGAGACTGTGCATCGAGGAGGCATGATTGTCACGAAGATCGCTTTAGAGCACAATATTGCTAATCTGTTTATAAAGGTTCTCACGGCTAAAGTGTTTGAAGGTCACCTAGAGAGTCTAGGTCTACGAGACATGCCTCATCTAGTCTAGGGCAAGTGAGAGGATTTACTGGGTTTTATGCCCTAGTTTATTGTTTTGTGTACAGTTTGCTTCTTTACTTTGTACACCCCATTAGCTTTAGGACAAGTGAGAGATTGTTGGGGTTGATGCTCTAAATCTCATGGTGTTGTGTTTGTGAACTTGTATTGTACAAAAAAAATTATTTAATAAAATAACAGTTATTTTATTCGACATTTATGTTGCATTAACCCAAAACTAATAAACTAAGATTCTAGGTTATTAGCTGTAACTTAAACACGTATGTGGAGACATACTAGTAGATCATGTTTAAGTGATAACCTAAAACGGTTGTAGTAGATGGATAAGGCTGAGTACCTTATCCCGGTAACACTACAGATACGCTCCACTTTGTGATTGTTACAAGTGTTGCAAAGTGTCACAAACGTTTCAATCCTAAACGTTCATGTGGAGACATGTGAGTGGGGGTATCCTATACATGTGAGACATGTATAAGACTGGACCACGAAATGTTAACTCTCTCTTTATAACGTTGTTACTATAAGAGACTTACATTTCACCAGAATGACCATAGGTGACTTGTCTTGAATCCTGAGTGTACTATGGACTCCTGCCTATGAAGGCAATCCTTTGATCTGTATAGGTGAGAGTGGCTAGTTTCGCCGACTCAATAAGCCTATCATTTTGGGGATTCGTCTGACTGGGAAGTTGGGAACACAACTACACAAGAAGGAATTCACTCCTCCCCTACTGTTTGGATAAGTAGATAAATTGCTCTTTTAAGGGATGATTCCCAGGCTTGAACAATGTGGCGCCACACTCTCTCCTAGACAAAAGCTAGACCCATACAAATGTATGCTGACTTATTAAAACATTGCCACCATTTGATTCGGAATGTTCGTAGGAGGCCATAGATGGTTGGAGGAGTAGAGGACTCCTCTAATTTTACTGGGGAGAGTTAGAGATTTTCTTGGAAATATGAAAGTAAAACTTACTATTTTAGCACCTTGGTTATTCTCCACAATAGATATTTGGAAACCTATTAAGGCTATAACAAATTCTATAGATCTTTGTATTGGTTTTATTTTTCCTGAGAGAGGTTTGGTTATAGTTGAACTATGACTAATTAATTGTTCATTAGAGGGATTAGTGGTACATAAGGAAATAGATGTAACTACAGGGGTAAAACGGTAATTTTGACCCATATGTATTTACGAGCAATTCGTGAAGGGTCTACATACTGTTGATTGGTTATATCAAATGGATACAAAAATATATCTATAATGCAAATAGTGTAGATGTTAGTCTTTAGTGGAATGACCGACAATTAATGAACGTTGGTTAAATTAATTGAAGAGTTTAATTACTTAATCAAGTACCATTGGAGCTTCAATCTATAGGTCCATAAGGCCCCCTCGGTAGCTCAATAAGAATTAATGAGAATAAAATTAATTTTGGGATTAATTTGAATCATTCAAATTAATTAAAGGAAATTAGTTGTATTAGATATATGTGATGCATTCTAAAGTTTTATGAGAGATATATATTTGAATTTGATTTACATATAATTTTATATGAATTGATTCATATATATATATGTATATATATAAACTATAGGTTAAAATTAATATGAATGTGATTCATATTAATACTGTTGGTTATATGATAGATTTTAAACTATATGTTATATTATATGTGATATAATAAACTATAAGTTATATATTATATAGGTAATATATAGTTTAAATTTCATATATATTATATTATTTAATATAATATTAAATTTAATAAAATAACGCTCTGGGAGTTATTTCACGTGAGTGGGGTAGTTATTCAATAACTTCGCCATTCCTTCACTAATCTCTAATAAAGTGCCGATGGGAAGAAGGTTGAATTAGACTTATCTATGTTTTGTGAAAACCAGAAGAATTCTTTTCTCTCTCTGCATTTTTGCTCTCAAAATTCCTTACTTTCCTTTTTCACAAAAATTTTCACATAAGCCCACAATTCTTTGTGATTCTCACTTTGAGAATACTGAGGAGACCTCATGGTTGTGTTGTGTACAAGTTTTGGTTTTGCTGTCAACAACTGTTCGAGAGAAGATTTGTTCGAGCTCTTTCTTAAGAAAGAAAACTAGAAGAAAGTTCTTCAAGGGTATGTGTGCTACTATCCCTTATGTGTGCTACTATCCCTTTCTTTTCCTTTTGAAAGTATGCTTAAATAAAATACGTTAATCTTGTTTCCGTTCTCTGTTTAATTGAGGTTTATTAAATAAAATTCTAAGACACAAGGATATCGAATGCTTCCGATTCGGGAATTTCATTCCTTCTTAAAGGTTGTGTTCGACCTGTTGGAGTTCATTTAGATTGGATGGCTGAAGATGACGTCATGAAAGCATTACCTCCTATTGTTAAACGTCAAGCTGAAAGACCTAAAAAACAAATGATTCTTTCTGTAGGTGAATTTAAAAGTTCATCAAAATGCACTTGTTGTGATCGCAAAGGTCACAATAGTAGGACTTGAAAACTTGAATCATTTAATCAATGATGTAATCATTATGTTTGCATTTTTTTACATGTATTGGCAAATGGATTGGTATTAGATTTATGAAAGTTATTTTTTTATTTATTCTACTTTTGAGTTGTAAACAAATGGAATAGTATCTTCATCAGAAGAGCATAGTAGATTGATATGAACATCATGAGTTTTCCCATAATAAAACCTGTTATTGTTGATACTTTCTTCTTGGTTCCTTCTTTCATAACCTGAGCTCAGAGAATGAAGAGTTTTCAGTTGAAAGGGAGGAAGCACCACAAACTAACTTTAGTGATAGACGCTGGTAGATGTCTCTCTATGTCTATTTACTGATAGTTGTATGATAATAGACATTGATAGATAGTGATAATTATCTATCACTATCTATCATTGATCGAAAACTATCATTGTCTATTAGTGATATAGACAGTGATAGACAACTATCAATGCCTATAGCAGTGATAGTTTCTATAACTATCAACTATCAACTATCACTGTCAAAATTTCCCAACTTCAAGCAACTTGCATTTGTTGAATGAGAACCTATAGCAATTGAATTACTAATTTGAAAGCATGAAAGAGTAACACATAGTCATTGCACTGATGTTCAAGTTTACAATGGATTAAAATATCAACCTTCTATCAACAAATATGTACAAGCAATAGGATAGTTGAACTTCTATCACTGCTATAGACACTGATAGAGTTTATTTGTGTCTATCTACTGAAAAGCTGTCTATCAGTAGATAGACATAGGTAGACAAATATTAGAGTCTATCACTGTGTATATAGACTGCAATGTACACCCCCTATAATGTGCACGTTTTTAATGGATTAAAATTCTTAGATCCACGTGATTCTTCAATTTTATAACCCAATGATTAATTTGACACAAATACCAAACCCTAGAGCAAAAGTGTGAATTTAGAGAAATAAGTATACAGAGCAAAAATCAATGGACCATTGATAAAGGAAGCCAAACTATATTCAAAAGATGAGCAAATATCAAGCTTCTATTGCGATAGATGCATATAGACAACTATTAGTGTCTATCACTGTGTATTAATGCTAAACTTTTCATGCATAACAAAAGTTGTTTAATCGTTTAACAAGTACCTATCAAGAACAACACAATCAACAAAAACACATGTATTAAAAAGTTCGGAACTGACATCCAAATACAACAACTTAAAATTTGAAAACATGTGTTTGTGTGTTTTTGGATGTCAGATTTCAAGCGGCGGTGGAAGAAGAATAGGATTAAAAAAAAGAACAACAACAAGAACAAGAAGCGGTGGTGGAGGAAGAAGAAGAAGAAGAGAAGAACGATAGAGAAAAATTTGAAATTAGAACGATAGAAATGAAGACGAACCATTAGCACACGTGCTTTGGAGCGGAAAATTGTGGGTCAAATGAGTTGGGTTGGCATGACTTTTACCTATGGGCTAGGCTTTCTTAGTATTTCACTGTGCTGCAATTGGGTATTATCAAATTTGTGAAATTTTGCTATATCTTATAAATAGTTTGACCCATTTTTTATATTTAAAAAATATTTTTTTAAGTTTATAATATAATTTAAAAATTAATTATTATATAATTTAAAATAATTCTTTATTGTATCTTATTTTGTTATAATTTAGAATTACAAAATTAGAATATATAGAAGTAAAAGAATTATAAGATAGTATAAACACCTCAATCCCTTTCCATTTAATAGATTTAATGAATTATAATTTAATTTATGATTTTGTATTGATTATTATCTTTTAAAAACTTAAGAAAAAAAATTTTCTATTCATTTTCAAAATATTATTTCTAACAATATTATTATTATTATAAATGTAATATTTAGTGTAGATATCCATAACCTACATAGGTTACAAAATCAATAACCTCCCATTGAATTACATAATGTAACATATATCATTCATGTCCTATAAATAGTGTGGAATGATGCATTTGTAATTAAGACACACCACAATTGAATTCAAATGTTATCTCTACCTTCTAATTCTCTTTACTTTGTTCTTTTGTTCTTTCTTTGTTCTTGTTTTGTTCATATTTTACAACAATTATTACTGTTTTGTTTCTAGTTTTTTTTTTTAAATTAATACTTGCTAAAGAGAATGTGTAACATCCATTTAAGAAAATGTATGATCATATGATTTCTTATTATTGTGATTTGAAGAAGGAAATTAATGCATGAATACTATCACCAATCTCCACTTCTTAATTATTCTTTTAGTCGCATGGGACAAAATAATTATGAGAATTTGATCCAAAATGCATCTTATTATGGTATGTGACAACATCATTTCCTTTATAAGGTTCTCATATATTCAAAGTTTCGGCTGTTTTTACCAATATGATATGCTTATTATATTCACTGCAACCACTAAAATTAAGTACTCAATTTAAACTTTTTAAAAAATACTTGGTAAGAATATGTAATTTTAAAACTATTTTCAAACATAGGACTATTACTTCTTTTTTGTCTTTATTGAATTGTGTTTATTAAAAACATTCAACAAATATATAGAGACACATTTCTTGAAGAGACACTCAAAATTGCCATATTGGAAGAGTTGTGTCTCTTGATAAAGATCAAGTGATTCGAAGTCTTTTTGGGCCGCTTGATAGAATTGAGATCAAATTGGAGTTAATTGGACCTAACTAAATTGAGAAACCGAGTAATGAAAATTAAAGTTCAAGCCAAGAAATTGAGTAATGGATCCATAAATTGAACATAATGTGGATGACAAACCATTGAGATATAAGGCAAGATTAGTTGCCAAGGGAATTACTCAAACTCAAGGCATTGACTATGAAGACATTTTCCCCCTATAGTGCGACATACATCAATTTTATTGTCTTTAACCGCTGTTTTTTTTATTTTGACTTAGAACAACTGGATGTTAAAAAAACTTTCTTGCGTGGAAATTTTGAAGAGACAATTTTTATGAACCAACCTATTTGTTTTAGTGATAAAGGAACCAAGGATAATGTATGGTTTGCTTTAACTCGGGATCGTTTTAGGTCATTCTAGCTTAAGTCTCCAGCGCCCAATCTGATTCTCTCATTTTCTTTTTCTCTTTCCTCTATTTTTATGAGTTCTTGTGCATTGTTTATGATTGTAATCTTCATCTTGGATCAAATTTGTGGATAAGGTGAGTAAGCTAGCTTATGGTTAGGTGAAACCCATTGTTTGATTTTGAGGATTTATGATTAATATCAGATTTCTTATTCAACTTTTTTGGTTCTTGGATGTATTTTATCTTCTATGCTTAAAATTCATGATTATGGATTGATCACCCACCTTTTATTCTTTGTTAGGCTAAAGATTGACACATGATATTATGCTACACATAATTTATGTGTTAACTTCCAAGTAACAAAATCTAAAGCATGATTGTTTGTGAATGTTAGGTTGCTTAGAACAACTCTTTGACAACATTGCATGGTTGGGTAATTTAAAAACATAACTGATGAGTAATTTAGGCTATTTAGGTTATTAATTATCTTAGTGAAATTTCCTAGACTTAATGCAGATGTTTGGTTTTTATGAAAGCTACGAACTCAATCTATCGAGTATCTAGTTTAATTAAACAATAAACTAATGTATTAGGGCGCTTGACCTGGCTCTCCGGGAAAGTATGCTAAGCACATTTATTCATAAGAAATAATTTATAGAAACCCTATGATCAATCAAACAATTAGGTGGATTTTATTCTCTAAGCTAGGCCCGTTTTATTTTCTTGCACTTTATTTTTTGCTATTTACTTTCCTGCAATTTACTTTTCGCATTTTATTTTTCTCACTTTCAATTCTCAAACCACTCTAAATGTAATGACCTGACTTCCTAGAAGTCGTTACTTCATGCATGCATACGCCTCAAATGACACTTTTCGTACACTTGACTAAAAACCAAGAAATTTATAATATAAATAATTAAATTTGAATAATCCAAAATCCTTTACAGGAAAAAAAAATTAAATTTGGAGCGGGGTACCCCTAACCAAACAAAGAAATTATTGAGTCAAAATAATTAACCAATGAAATAGATTAAAGAACAAAAAACTGAACGACTCATCTACGACAACACAAAAAAAACATAAATAAATAATACGCGGAAGCTTCAATTAATCCCTAATTGGCCCGGTCATGGATTCTTCCTGTCGCCCTCCAGCTTGTTTCTGCCTTTACCTGAAATTATAAAATGAAAGGGATGAGTATAAAACTCAATAAGTAATCCCATTGCTGGGATTTCTGGGTACATGGGCAAGCTGCCCCATCACCATGCCTAGAGGCCTGAGGGCACGCCGTCAATGCTTGTGAGCCTGATGACCCACACCATCGAACATGGAGGTGAACCCGTCGGTCCACGCATGTCTAGTGGCCTGATGACACACCGTCGAAATTGAAGGTGAACCTGACAATTCACATCATATAGCATGGGACGAAACGACGTCTGACAACAGATTCAATCATACATACATGGAGAAGTAATAAGCATAGGGTTCGGCCATACATACACACATACACAATTAGTAAATTCCAGTAGCCAGGGAGGTCATAAACATGCCAGTAGCCAGAGAAGTCCTAAACATGTCTGCTAAAAATTATGGCAGGACAATACAGTACTGTGAAGGCTGAGGCCTGGCCTGAAGGTCAGCCCAGCAATAGAACCACTTACCTCAATAATACACTCCCAAGACAGTAAACAACCACGCAAACTCCGTGCCCAAACTCCAATCCTAGCACATATCCCAAACCATACAGTTAACAACCAAAAAGTAACTATCTAATCCAACCAAACTTTCAGAAATCTCACTACCTACCCAACGGTAGAGATTTAATCTCAAGCACCTACAGGCAACGACTCTCCACCCTTCCAAGCCTCTCCCTGCAACCCCGTACTACGCAACGCAAATGAAACCAAACTTGAATCAGTAAATATCCAACGTTACATCCAACCCAACAAAATCCTTACCTTGAAGGAGTCCCACAATTGGCAACGCAACACCACCGGCAGCAACGAACCAGTGTCTGGTCTGTATCAGAATCAAAACTGGAACTGAAACCAGTCGACGCATCTGGTGGTGGCGGCGAGAGGCGGCAGCGAGCGACCACCGCGGCTGAGCAGCACAGGCGACGGCACGTTGGGTTGGATCGGGTGGCGGACGGCTAAACGGCCACGCGCAGACGGCGAGCGACGACGCCGAAGCGGCCGAAACGGCTACACGCGGACGGCGAGCGGCGGTAGACGAAAATGGCGAGTGGCGGCATACTAAAAATGGCGAGCGATGGCAGCGATCCACTAGCGGCGTGAAGTGCGATCTGAGTAGACGCGATCCGAGCGGCGACCGGCAGCAAGCGGCAAGCGCTGATGGCTGGCGAGCAGCTGCTGGCGAAACGCACGGGGGGGGGGGGGGGGCGAAGCGGCGCGCGATGGAGCAGACGAAGAAGAAAGGTTTTTTTCTTTTTTGAGTTGCACGCAAATCGAGACTCCCATATATATTATTATTATATATTATAATAAATATAAATTATAATAATATATATTTAAATAATAATAATGAATAATAATAGATACATACATTATTATTATTCCCTTTTTCTTCTCCAAAATCTAAATTCCAATTCAACTTCTCCAAAATAAATTCTAATTCAAATTTGAATTCCACATTTAAATCTTAGATCCACAAAATAACAACACAATTTTAGACAAATCCAACAATTAATTTATTAACCCTTGAAATTTTTGGGGCGTTATACTCCTTCCCCCTAAAAAAAACTTTCATCCTCGAAAGTCTCAATCTTAAAATAGTTCTGGGTACTGAGTTCTTATCTCATCTTCCAGCTCCCACGTTGCTTCCTTGAACTGGTGCTTCTGCCACAACACCTTCACCAACGCTATCTCCTTGTTGCGCAGGACTTTCATCTCTTTTGCTAGAATTTGGATCGGCTTCTCTTCATAGCTTAAGTTCTCTTTCAACTGCAATGGCTCAAAATCTACCACATGAGACGGGTCCACCACATACTTTCTCAACATCGAAACATGAAAAATATTGTGAACTGCTGAAAGAGACGGCGGTAGCGCTAACCGGTACGCCACAGGGCCTATTCGTTCCAACACCTCAAAAGGTCCAATGAAACGGGGACTTAACTTCCCCTTCCTCCCAAATCTCAGGACGCTTTTAATAGGTGCCACTTTCAGGAACACATTATCTCCTGCCTCAAATTCCAGATCCTTACGCCTGACATCAGCATAACTCTTCTGCCTACTCTGGGCTGTCTGCATTCTTGCCCTGATCTTCCGAACGGCTTCGTTTGTAATCTGAAGCAGCTCGGGTCCGAACAACTTGCGTTCACCAACCTCGTCCCAATACACAGGGGATCTGCAATTCTTCCCATACAAAGCCTCAAATGGCGCCATGCCAATAGTAGCCTGGTAGCTATTATTATATGCAAACTCCATAATGTGAAAATGAGAATCCCAGTAGCATATCCTCCAGCGGTTCAAACGCTCTGTTTGACCATCAGACTGCGGGTGGAAAACTGTGCTGAAATCTAACCGAGTACCCAACTCTGCTTGAAGACTCTTCCAAAAACTGGACGTGAAACGAGGGTCCCTATCAGACACGATAGATACTGGTACCCCATGCAACCTCACCACTTCCTTCAGGTACAACTGTGCCTACTTGTTCACTGAATAAGTAAGCTTCCCTGGAATAAAATGAGCTAGCTTCGTGAGTCTGTCTACAACTACCCATATCACCGAGAAACCTTTGGCCGTTCTTGGCAAACCCACAATGAAATCCATCGACACGTTTTCCCATTTCCACTCAGTATGCTTAAGGGCTGCAACAGACCTGCCGGCTTCTGTCTTGGGGCTTTCACTTGTTGACACACTAAGCACTTACTGACAAATTCTGCTATCCCTCTCTTCATATTGTGCCACCAGTAGCGTCGCTTCAAGTCTTGGTACATCTTGGTGCTACCTGGATGCACTGCGAACGGTGAGTTATGAGCTTCTATCAATACTTCCTTCATAAGGTCATCATCTGTCGGTACACATAGGCGTCCCTGATACAACAGACCACCCCTGCGGAAATCGAGAACTCACATACTTCCCCTGCCTCAACCAAGTAGAGCTTCTCAACAAGATACAGATCGCTGACCTGAGCATCGATAAGTCTCTACCTCAGGGTTGGTTGAACTGTCAGCTGTGCCAACTGGGAAGTGACTTCTCCTACTACTACCGTGATTCCTTCTCGCTCGAACTCATGGCGCAATTGGATCTGCCTGGTAATTAAAGCTGCTGAGTGAACTGCCTTTCTACTTAAAGCATCTACTACTACATTCATAATTTCGCAGTCATAATTCTTTACCAACTCAAGCCATCTACGTTGTCTCATATTCAACTCCTTCTGTGTGAAGAAATATTTGAAGCTCTGGTGGTCCGTAAAAATTTGTATCTTCTCACCATACAAATAATGTCGCCAAAACTTCAAGGCAAAAACCACTACTGCTAACTCCAAGTCGTGAGTGGGATAATTTCTTTCATGAATCTTCAACTGGTGGGAGGCATAAGCAACTACTTTACCATGTTGCATCAACACACACCCCAGCCCTTTCTTTGAAGCATCACTGTAAACCACGAAACTTCCTGATTCGTCTGACACTGTGAGAACTGGCGCGGTAACCAATGTCTGCTTAAGATCCTGGAAACTGTCATCGCAAGCTTTACTCCAGTCAAACGAAGCTCCTTTCCTAGTCAACTGAGTCAAAGGAGTGGCTATCCGAGAAAAATCCTTAACGAACCGGTGGTAATAGCCTGCTAAGCCTAGGAAGCTGCGCACCTCACTGACCGTTGAAGGCGCAGCCATCCCAGGACAGCCTCGATCTTAGCTGGATCCACCAATACTCCCTCCTTCGACACCACATGCCCCAGGAAGGACACCTAGAGCAACCAGAATTCGCACTTAGAGAACTTGGCATACAATTTGTTCAATCTCAAGGTCTCCAAGACTTTTTGCAAATGCTCCTCATGCTCTGCCTCCATTTTGGAATAAATCAGGATGTTGTCAATAAACACTATCACAAAGGTGTCCAGGAATTCCTTGAACACTCTGTTCATCAGGTCCATGAATGCTGCAGGAGCATTGGTCAGGCCAAATGACATTACAATAAACTCATAATGCCCATACCTGGAACGGAACGCCGTCTTCGCAATATCACTGTCCCTAATCCTCAATTGATGATACCCTGAGCGAAGATCAATCTTGGAGAATACAGTCGCTCCCTGTAACTGGTCAAATAGATCATCAATCCGGGGAAGAGGGTACTTGTTCTTGACGGTTACCTTGTTTAACTCTCGATAGTCAATGCATAAGTGCAATGACCCATCCTTCTTCCTTACAAACAACACTGGCACACCCCAAGGTGACACGCTCGGCTGTATAAAACCCTCGTCTAGCAGCTCTTGCAACTGGACCTTAAGCTCTTTCAACTCTGTAGGGGCCATTTTGTAAAGGGCCTTCGAGATGGGAGTCGTACCTAGTTCCAATTCAATGGTGAAGTCTATCTCTCGGTATGGTGGTAAACCTGGAAGACCCTCTGGAAAGACGTCTGGATAATCTCTAACAACTGGCTCTGAGGTCAAAGCGACCTGAGTTTTTCTAGTATCCACGACACTAGCCAAGACACCCCAAGTGCCTTGGTTAAGTAGCCTTTGAGCCTTCAGGACTGAAATTACTTTGGGTAAGACCACGGTCCCGATCCCTTTAAGCTGAAGCTAGTCCCCACAGGAGGGTTGAAAACTACTTCCTTACGGGCACGGTCAATACTGGCATGGTTAGTAGCTAACCAATCCATGCCTAAGATAACATCGAAATCCCGCATGTCCAACACTATCAAGGTTACATCTAGCGGGTGCCCTGCTATCACTAGTTGACATGCCTTCACTTTCTCACTAGCTAACATAAGTTCTCCTGACGGAGTCGAAATTGATAACACATAATGCAGAGGTTCTAGTTCTAATATGGCCTGCCTCACAAATAAAGATGAAATGAAAGAATGCGACGAGCCTAAATCAAATAGAGCTAAAGCATAATACCCCAAGATAGGGAGTGTACCTATCACCACTGAATTAGACTTGTCTGCCTCTCGCCGAGTTGTAGTGAATACTTGGCCTTGCTGCTGCTGCTGTGGGGCGCTCGAACCCCTTTGACTAAAACCGGTAGATTGGCTTCTACTACTTGACCGGTTCTTGATAGGGCATCTGTCAATTGAATGCCCCTCCTGTCTGCAGTGAAAACAAACTCCAGAGCCAGTCAGGCATCGTCCCCAATGCTGCCTTCCACAAGTGCCACAAACCATTCGGCTCCTCTCTACCCAGCCTGCCTCTGAAGCTTGCTGCCGATAGTGTCGTAAGGGTCTGTCCGAAGATTGGTCCCTCTATGTTAGCTCAGGCGCTTTCCTCTTCTGCCCCACGGAAACCCCAGCTTCCAACTTTTTATACTCACCTCCGTCTCTGGCATCCGCGTCGATCCTTACGGCGGCTGGAACGCTGCGGCGAAAGTTTGGGGCTCTATCGCGTGCACCAACCCTCATATCCCACTCCTCAAGCCTTGAATAAATATTTATGTCCTGTCCTTCTCGGTGGCCACAAGTTTCAGGGAAAAATGGGACAGCTTGTTGAATTCCTGCTCGTACTCCTCTACTGTCAAGGTTCCTTGCTTCAAACTCAAGAATTCTGCTTGCTTACTGTGCCGAGTGTAGGCCGAGAAGTACTTTTCATAGAAACGCTCCTTGAATTGCTCCCAAGATGCCAGCCCTCCGTTCGTTTCCATAGTCTTTTCTGCAAAGGCCACCAAATTTCTGCATTTTCTGTCAACATGAACACGGCGCACTGAAGTTTCTGGTCCTCTGGACACTTCATATAACGAAAATTTTTCTCAATAGACGACAACCACAATTCCGCCTTTGTAGGATCCTTCAGCAATCCATCGAAGGTGCGAAGGTTATACTTCCTGAAATCCCTCAGATGCTTTGCTTCAACAAATAGGTCCTCCACATTCTGTTATTGGGCCGGCCCTGCGGCGCTTGAACTGGTTGGACTGGTATCTATTAGGACTGGGCGAACTGGGCCAGACGCTCATCCATCATCTCTTTCATCTTTCCCAATAATACTTCCCCTATCGCTGCTGTCATAGCTGAAAATTCAGTTGGGGTTTCTGAAGGCACATTCGTACCGTCCGTTTGGCTTCTAGTTCGTGTCTGTTGCCTCCTAACCCAGAAGGGTCTCTAGGCGGCGGGGGATTCTCCGGCGCTGGGGGTCTGGGCCCACGGGGTCTTGCTGTGCGACTCTGACCTTTTTCTTTCCTTTATCTTTTGGCGCCATCACCTAACAATCACCCATTACACTCTTTAGCAAACACTGCATCATAAAGAGAAGGAGGCCAGCCAACACAACAATCAAATAGGTAAAGTCCCGCATATACACCCATACACATATTGATATGGACGGAGAAACCTAAATCGTGGCATATGAACTGTAAGAACGACGCCAATAATGCACACTATATGTTGTTCAAATTCACCTTCAAGAGAACTTGCAATTATGAGAAATCAAGTGGAATTTATGAAGAATCAAGCTTCATTTATGAAACAAGGACTTCAAGTGGGGCTTTACAACTCAAAGATGGTTACAAATTGATGGGTTGTTGATTAAAAATGAATATTTTCGGATTTATGGTAATAATTAAATGTAATTTTCAGTTTTTAAGTCATTTTATGTGTTTTATGTTACATTTAGATCATGGGTTGTAATGGTCATCAATTGTGAGAGTTACAACTCTATGAATGCCTCATAGAATGTCTAGGGTTATATTTTGAGGCCTATATAATGTAATGTAATTTGTCAAAAAAGAGAGACTTTGGAAAATGTAGTAAAAAGAGCCTTTGAGTTTTGTTTTAGCCTAGAGCTAAGTTTCCTTTGCAATTCTATGGCGTTGGATAAGTAACCCTCGACGCATTAGATCTAACAACCTTGTTGACGAAAAAGACCTTTAGATCACAACTGCAAAAGACCCCAAATCAAGATGATCTCAGCCTCTAAGAATGGCTAGACAACGGATTACTTAGACGATCAGCAAAATCACGGATCGGACAAAGCTTGCGACTCCCATCGACCCTTGATCTTCGAATCACTCCACAAGCAAGATCGATCAAATCAAGCTTGAATGATTCTGAACATACAACCTAAACACCATAGAATTGCAAATGAAACTTAGCTCAAGGCTAAAAGAAAGCTCCAAGGCTCTTTTTTACTACATTTTTCAAAGTCTCCCTTTTTTGACAAATTACATTACATTATATAGGCCTCAAAATATAACCCTAGACATTCTATGAGGTATTCATAGAGTTGTAACTCTCACAATTGATGACCATTACAACCCATGATCTAAATGTAACATAAAACACATAAAATGACTTAAAAACTGAAAATTACATTTAATTAGTACCATAAATCCGAAAATATTCATTTTTAATCAACAACCCATCAATTTGTAACCATCTTTGAGTTGTACAGTCCCACTTGAAGTCCTTGTTTCATAAATGAAGCTTGATTCTTCATAAATTCCACTTGATTTCTCATAATTGCAAGTTCTCTTGAAGGTGAATTTGAACAACATATAGTGTGCATTCTTGGCGTCGTTCTTAAAGTTCATATGCCACGATTTAGGTTTCTCCGTCCATATCACATATATATCTATACTTTAATTATGCATTTTATTTTAGCGTACCTGGCGGCGATGAAGAATCCGTTATGGCCAAATGGGACAACCTGGACTTACATTGTAAGTCAGTCTACAGAATCTAAAACTTAGGCTCTGATACCAACTGTAACGACTCGACTTCCTAGAAGTCGTTACTTCATGCATGCATACGCCTCAAATGACACTTTTCGTACACTTGACTAAAAACCAAGAAATTTATAATGTAAATAATTAAATTTGAATAATCCAAAATCCTTTACAGTAAAATAAATAAATAAATAAAATTAAACTTTGAGCGGGGTACCCCTAACCAAACAAAGGATGACTTTTATTATTTTATTATTTTTTCTCCTTAAAGAATGTTATTTATGGCTCACTCAGCTTAATGTTCACACTTTTTATGCAGAAATTAATCAAGAGTTATTTTGAACGTGGTTTCTTCTCTAATGAAGAAGTTGTGATCAACGAAAATCAATACTAAAACTGGTATGAATTTTTTTTTGTCTTGCATTCGTCCATTCTTGCATAGGGAAGTGGAGTGGTCTATAATTTTTAGCTGGACTTGCTCGATTATCTTGAAGGTGCTGCCATTGATCGAATATTGGGAGAAATAGTGCTAATGGAAATTCTATTACTTGGTAATTCCGCTCAGTTTCATAAAACAAATTGAACTACTCTACTATTGCACTAGTTCATGGTAGGAAGAACAAGAGTTCGGTACATTTCTTTTTGGATTTGTAGGTTTGTCAAGAAGTAGAAGCTTTCTATCTAGGAAGAGGAAGAAGAAGCAAGAAGAAATGGAAGACCCAAATAGTGAAGAATTAGAGATAATAAACATGGAAATAACCAAATGAGGTAATTTGGTTAACTGGGTATATTTGTGTTTAATTTAAAATTGAAGTGGAAAAGAGGTGAGAGAGATAAGAAAAAGAAAAAGAGAGATAAAAGGAATAATATTTGGATGTTATGTTTTCAACGGTTTGTGTTTCTATGTAACCATGCCTTTGCTTCTTAGTTTTGTGATTTTTGTACGTTACTGTATGAGATTGTTCAGGAATTAGCTAACTGTAATATGCACCAATATTGTATATAGCATGTCTATGGTACTTTAGTTTATACTAGGTTCCATTGATGTTTTGTTTTTAATATTAAATCTCAAGTTAGCTAGTTTCCATTATGCTTTAGTTTATACAATTTTCAGCTAGGATCCAATTTATTTATGGTAAGTTTTAGGTTTTAAAATTCTGTTTAAATCGTCCAAATTCAACTAAGGTGTTGTATTTGACTCAATTTTATTCAAGATTTATGATCTATGAAGGATTCAATAAAGTATACTGAATTTTGGCATCTTTCATAGTTTTATAGGTGGCCATTGGATTAGATTTTTATTGATTTCATATGAGTAGTAGACATTATTATTTTGCAAAAGTTTGTCTATATATCTCATGAGGATTAGAGTACATCATATTTGAAGTTTGGGTTGCACTTAAGCTTTCGGGAGAATTCTTGTGTGTGTCAATATGTATAGATGTGTTGAGTTGAACTCAAAAATGATTTTTCAGTTACTTCTATTTTTTGTGCTTCCCTTATACGTTGTGCAATCTTTTTCTTAAGGTGTGATTCATTTATTTCTAAATTCTCTATTTTATACTTAAGCAAGCATATCTTTTTTGTAGGTGTTCTGAAACAATGACTATATGACCCTCCCAAGTAGGCAACTAATTCTTGATCTTTAAACTTCAAAGCTCTAGGTATAGATTAAGTATTGTATACTTTGTTGATAGATTACTTATTAAATAATTTTTCACTTTCTTTGTTGTGTTGCTATAATGAATTAGTTAACTTTTATGATTATTGAAAGTTGAGTTGTGTATAAAAAGACAATTGATATTTTATTTTGTGCATGTACATGTGAGAGAAATATTATTGTAATTTTGGGATTGCTCGTATGAAAGGTGGTAGTTCAATGTATGGAATTTTTAGTAGATATATTGAGTTGATAGGTCTTAAATTTGTAATGCTTATTTAGTTGATAAAATTGTATTGTTGGAATATTGGAATATAAGGGTAATGATACATGATACATAATTTGTGTCAAGAATAAATGCATTTGACAATTCTCTCGTGTCAAGTATATTAGTTCTCTTGACACAAAAATTATATCAAGAAACATGTCACTTGACGTTTTTTTGTATCAATTGATATGACTTTACTTGATAGTCGAGTACTTGAGTTTTTAAAAACCTCAGGTGTACTGTTACTTGACATTGCAGCCACGTCAAGTAACTTAATTTTTGTAGTAGTGAATGCAACCTTACTTTATGCTAAGCCAGACTACAGCCCCTCCTTAAGAGTGAACATTGATCCTGATGTGGATTTCCCAGAATCCCTATTAGTCTGAAAATCAGAGTTAGTGTATCTTGTAAGGATCAAATCCTTAGCTCCATACACAAGCATGTAGTCCCTCGTTCTCCGAAGATACTTGATGATATTTTTAACAGTGGTTCAGTGATCAAATCCTGGATTGGACTGATATCTACTAACAATTCCTACTGCATAGCAAATGTCAGGCCTAGTACACAACATGACATACATTATGCTGCCCATAGCTGATGCATAGGGAATCTGTCTCATTTCCTCAACCTCATGAGGAGTCTTAGAATATTGTTCCTTAAACAATACAATTTCATGTCTGAAGGGTAATAAACCCCTCTTGGAATTGTGCATAGAATATCTAACAAGCATTTTATCTATATACGACACTTTAGACAAGGCCATCGTTTTGTTCTTACGATCCTTTATGGTTTGGATCCTTATAATAATTTGTGCCTCACCCAAATCTTTTATTTGGAATTGGGTGGCTAGCTATTTCTTTACATCTGTCAGTAGACCTACATCATTCCCAATGAATAGGATATTGTCCATATACAACACTAAGAAAGCTACTGAACTGTTGCTGATTTTCTTGTAAACACAAGGTTCATCAACATTCTAGTCAAAGCCATAAGATTTGATCTCAGTATCAAATCTTATATTCTAAGATCGAGATGCATGTTTCAATCCATAAATGAACTGATTAAGCTTGCAAACCATTTGCTCTTGACTTTGTTCAATGAATCCTTTTGGTTGCTTCATGTAAATAGTCTCTTCAAGATTGTCATTCAAAAAAGCATTCTTGACGTCCATTTACCATACTTCATAGTCATAATATATGGCAACAGGTGAGAAAGTTTATTCATAGTCCACTCTCTCAACTTGGGTATGACCAGTCTAGCCTTAACGGTTTGCACCTTTTCATCTACACCCTTTTTTTTCTTGTAGATCCATTTGCAACCAATAGATTTTACCCCATTAGGTTGATCTACAAGATTCCAGACAGAATTGAAGTACATTGACTCCATTTTTAGATCCATAGCTTTGACCCATTCATCCTTGTCTACATCGTTCATTATCTAGTTATAGGTCAATGGATCCTCAACATCATCATCTGATATGATGGCTTGAGTTTCTGTTAAACCCAAATAGCGAGCAGGTGGGTTTATAACCTTCCCACTACATCGAGGCTCTCTCAACTCTCGAGGAGGTTGTGCTTGACTTGTTGAACCACTATCAATAACTCTTGTTGACATATCGACTTCTTCAACAACTCTTGTTGAAGGTTGAGTAGTTTCATTGGAAAGTTCATTTAATACGACTTTACTGCACAACTTATGCTCTATTATGTGGTCTTCATCCATAAACGTAGCATTTGTCGATACAAATACTTTATTCTCTTTTTTATCATAAAAGAGACCACCTCTCGTTTCCTTGGGGTAGCCTACAAATAGGCATACTTTTGAACGAGGTTGATAGTTTTTCTATTTATAATAATTTTCCTATATTAAATGAATCATTAAATGAGGAGTTATTCTACTTATTGGTGGAGGGAACTTGTAACTCCTCCTCCAACCAATTCTATCTCTCTCATGTTCAAGAAAAAAAAAATGAAGGATTGAAGATTGAGTGTTCTCTGTAACTTTTCTCTCTACCACAAGAATTCTCTCTCTAAAAAGAACTTTACAGGAAAAATTCTTTATGTGAAGTTGCTCTTCCATTCTTCAAAGATGAGATCCCACCATCTCGATTCTTGCAGGAGAATAGCAAGGAAGCCTAAGTGGTAGTGTCGAGTTCTTGACTGTCCGTGGTTGTTCATGAGATTGCGGAGAAGGAAGTGTTGAAGAAGGCCTTCAAGGGTAAGTCTTCTCATCCCTGTAAAAAGCATGCTTATGATTATATGTTTATCCTCTGTTTTATTTGTTTCTCTATTTTTTCAAGAATTTCCAAAACGAATTTCGATCGCACACGCATTCACGCACTTTTGCTAAGGAATTTGATTCCTTCAATTATCGTACCTTATTTCTAAGGCTACATGATAATCCTATTTCTAGGCTTTTAGTCTCTTATTCTTTTATAAACTTCGTTTATGTTCTAACCTTCTCAGTATTAAGACTCCACTAGTTTGCTAAATTAAGTGGCCAATTTAACTTAATAATTTTTAATCATAAACTCAACAAAGGAAATGCACAAGTCAAAGAGGTATGATAAATTAGCATTAGCTCAAGCCATAAAATGTTTAGGGTATCCACATGACTAAATCCCTTAGGAAATTTAGCTCATGAATAAAGAAGAACAAATGAAATTCATTAAATAGAGAATCATGATTACAAGCTTAATCGGTTCCAGAAGAAAGGAGAATATAAAAAGAAATAAAAGAAACTAAATGAGTGCTGGAAAATACAGAAGATAAACTCCTTTGAACAATCTCTCATGGTCTCAAACTCCCTACGTCAGATTCTCCTTTCTCAAAGATGTATCCTCCCTCTCTATATACACGTTCTCACGGGGTAGGGAGGCCCTAGCTCTAAAGTTCTTCAGAGAAACTTTCGTTCTTGAAGAGTTTCTGGATATTTGGGTGAGATCTCTCCTTAAGGGTTTTGAATTTCTAGGATGATCTAAGAGTGAAGCCTCCACGCTTTTATATAAGTCATGATGGTTGAAGAATGACCTAAATTCACGTTATGAACAACTCCAGTCAATTTTGGCGCTGAAGAATGATTGAGGACCGAGTAAATAGCAAATTTGGACGACTGAGCACTATTCTAGAACTTAGGGTTTTCATGCGGGTGCATCAACTTTGGGAAATGTGGGCGCATCGACAGCAAAATCTGCAAATTAGTCAAGATTCTTTGTAAAAGATTATAAATCAGTCTAAACCAGTAAAACCTTACTTTAGATAGTTAAATGACCTTCACTTGTTCAATTTATCAATTTAAGACCAAATAATGGGGCAAATCGCATGCAAATGACTATTTTCACTAAGGAAAAGTATCAATATGGCCCAAAAATATGCATTTCATGACATTTATCACACCTCCAAACTTAATATTTTTCTTGTCCTCAAGCAAACAAAGCAAGATAAAGGATAGATAATAGTAACTAAAATGCTTTATCAATCGAAAATGCAAAGAGTGGGACTTTTAGGAGAGATCTCCAACCTTAATGCCTTACATGTTCAAACTCCCAAAAGGACCCTCACAAGACTATCTTATGGCTCAACTTATCTCAGGTAGGTAACCAACACACCATAAAGACCTATAAACCAATCATTAAACCTAGTACGGTTCCCTTGAAGTTCACAAGCCTCACCCAAAGTACCCAACCTACTTAATTATACATGTTCCCCCAAACCTATGTTTGTGCTAGATCTCAAGGCTTTTTCTTTTATAGGTCTTTATTCCATCTATTTTTCTTTTCATTTCTTGCCTAGGATGAAACGCTAGTGTCACCCTCACCTTTATTTCAGCTTGCTCCTACGAGTTACCTACAACATCTGACTATGAGCGAAGGTCATACTTGAGGCAAACACTCACTTTCTAAATCAACCATTTCGCTACAAAAGAAAGCATCAGTGTCATGCTCGCTGATCAAGGCTAAAAATGTGTGTCGTTAAGCACATTTAAAGGATTAAATGAATTAATAACACCTACTTATACAAACTATACTAAAGAGCATAGATGCTAAGTTAGGAATCGATCTGCAGGGAGCTAGAGGATTAATGTAATTCTAGACTAAACTAATCTTCGAAAAGGGATAAACATGTGGGTTTGAAAAGAAAAGAAAAATCATGTGAAGAATTGAAATGGTTTTTGGTTTTTATGATTTTTAAGAGACAACTTGATAGGTTTGGGAATTTGGCTAAGTTCCAAAATTTCAGTCATCGAATTAAAGAGATTTTGATTAATTGGCAAGAATCCACAACCAAAGAGAGAAATCTCTAATTATTCCAACTCATAAAATTGGTCCAATTAGAGGTCAATTTCTAATTGCCCCAAGAATTTCTTCAAGATTTACCCTAAACTTCATTTATGTATGTATATTCCTTGGCAGTGTTCAATACTCAACGAAAATTGTATTACGATCTAGGTTTTGTAGTTGCGACGAATTAAAGAACGGATAGCCTCTTCGTTAATCCAATTTGTTGATTAATCCTAATTAGTTCGTCATGCATTGATTTAAAGGAAACATGCTTTAAACATACAAGAATTCCTAATATTGCAACCTAATTTACGACTTGTTGCTTAGCGCATCACGAATTTTGCATACAAGAAATTGAATATCATGAGTTGTCAATTTAGTCAATGCAAGATCTATTATGAATTTGCACAAGAATTAATCAAGATCGATGCATTAATCAAATAATTACAAAGAAATCCTCAAGAAATTGAAAAGAAACTTACCAAATTCCCTAAATATTTGCCCTACACTTGCATCCTTTGATGAATCTTCAATGAATAATAGAAGGATTACAAAGAAATTAGAGAGAAAAAATGAAGGGAGAGTGAAGAACTCTCTGAAAATTGGAGAAAATTGGCTCTCTCCTCGAGTGAAAATGAAAAATGAGTATTTAAAATTCTGCGAGAGCGTCGCGGCGCTCTTACCTAGTGTCGTGATTCTGGTCTGCTAGTTGTGTACAAAAATGATAGCTCTCAGGTGGACATGGTAATTGGGGCATAAAGCTAGCTGTGCGACACTCTTCACAGGGGTATTTAGGTAATTTTGACCCATTGTTGACTTTTGATGCTCCTTAGCTCGTTTTGGGCTTGTTTTAGCTCCAAATGACTCTTTTACCCTCGGGATGACAAAAACCTACAAAGATATGAAATTAATGAGTAGTAATTAAGGGATATTAAACCTATGAAACGTAGCGCCTTTAGGGTGCTATCACTCACCCCTAGGTACTTTGGTTAATTCTGCTTGAGAGATAAATTTCTAAACCCGAACTAGCATGTTAAACTAACATAAGAGAATGTGTATGAAAGTGACAGAAAAATGTTAGAGGTCTATAATGAAAAGTCTTAATGATGTGTCTAAATAGTTCGATTGCATGAAAATAAGGTCGACTTATATGCATTAAAAAGATTTGAGCTCCAGTAAGGAAACATGGACAATAAACTTCTAGGCCTAAGTAAATAACTAAACTGATTGAATAAAAACTCTTAGATTCCACAAACTTGTTGAATGGAATCGACACCCTAGGACATTTTTAATTAAATGAATTCTTCTATCGATTGTTTATTACTTTCTTTATTTTTATGTTTATAAAACGACCAACAATTGTGAATCCCCAAGTAAAATGAAGATAGTCTTCTGATAGCTAGTACATTCAATTGCTAATTCTCGGAGGACGATACTCGATCTCACAACCGTTTTAACTATACTAAACTCGATGCGACACTTGAGCATGTCAATAATAATTTTCTCAGAGATGTTTTAAGTGAATGAAATTCACTTTGGAAAAAGGTTAGCTCTATTGATAATGTTGCAAATGCTTTTACCAAGTCTTTGCCTTTAGATAAAGTTAGGAGTTGTCTTAAAACTCTCAAGATTTGCCATGTTTGAAGAAGTTTGAATTTTGAAGTCACTGTAGTTGAGTCTTTTGCTAATGAGGTTCGCCTAAGCTATCAAGGTGGAGATTTAGTTATTTATGATAACTTAATTTTTTTTTTTCCTAGAAGCAAGCTACGTCATCTCTTTAGGGAATATTTTCAGGCTATTGTTTCACGTCCCATCTCCAACTATATTCAATTTTGGGGGCAGCTGGGAGTGCGACTTGAGTTGTTAGCATGTGATTACTTTTTTTCTTGATTTAAAGAGCTGAGAGTATGCTGAAGATGGTCAAAGAGTGTAATTCAGAGAAACTAGAAAGGTGAGGTTGTGAGCAAAGGGATTTGTGGTTTTTAGAGCATTCATTTTGGTTTTCTTCTTGCCCTGGGAAAGAATAGCTGAGCAAGCAATTTGCAGAGTCTTCTTTGAGCTGCAAGAGGCATTTCTTCATCTGATTGTATTCGATCAAGGGAAGATATATTTCACCTTTCACTTCTCTACATTGTATCTTGTGCGAGCTGCAAAATACCTAATAATAGTGATTACAGTGGACATAGACCTTATTTGGTCAACCCACTATATATTATCTTGTCTTCTCTCTTCTCTATCCTTAGTTATTCCATTGATTTTGCTTTGGGTTCTCTGTTTCATCGAGGTTTCTGATTAGCTCAATGCTTGGTTTATTTTCTTGCTTATTTCTCACAAACCAACAATTCCATTGCATGAATCTAAAGTTTTCTCCAATTGTTGTTCCTATTAATTAGGAGTAGGAGTAGTGTTAATTAACTAAAGCATTTTTAAAGTTTAATTTTCTAGATAAAATAATGTTGAAGTAGTTTGTACTGAACCAAATTAATGGCCCAATATCTAGGATGATACTCGAACCTAATCACTATATTAAAACTTGACACTGTACACATACAGTTTTGTATAGTATAAAAATCACACGACAATGGTTTTCCTCTTTTTCCACCATGGTTTTCAGGGCTGGTTGCACAAATAACAATTAGGCTCAAAATAATAAAAGATATAGTACAAGGAAAAACATATTAGGGATATGACACAAAATTAGCATCAGATATTACTGATAGCAGCTATTGGTGATAGCCATATTGGTAAATGACTAAAAAGCCCATGTGCACCATTTTGTGCTTCTTCTTCCAGTTTTCTCAAATTGAAAGTTATCACTGATAGCAGCTATCACTGATAGCTTTCAATTTGAGAAATATTAATACAACCTTAAAATAGTAACAATTGAAATATTAGCTTTCAATTTGCTATAAGATATCATTGGCTATTATTAATAAACTTTCATCAATTGGAATCAAACTTGAAATATTAACACTTCAAGGCTATTAGTGACTATCAATGATAAACTTTTATAAGTAGTTATCAACTTTGAAAGGAATCTGTGACAACCCAAAATTTTAGGTAATTTTAATTTAATTATCTTAAATTATTTTGGTGTTATTTTGAATTTTTAATTAAATTATTTTGGGAAGATAACTCAATTTAAAGTAAATAGGATAAAAGACTTGGGTTTAAATTCAATTGGTTAAAATTAAATTTTAATTTGGGAGATTTAAATTGTTTAGTTGAATTGGTGGAGGAAAAAGAAATTTAAATATATATATATACCATCAAGTGACCTAATGAGTAGAGAGTGAGAAAAGCACACCGAAAAACAAAGAAGGAAAAAAAAAGAACAGTGTAGTTCAGTTTTTCGGCGACAGCTCCCGAAAAGTTGTCGATTGCCGGAGTTGCAACCGTTGGATCGTATTGAAATTTGATCAGCCTATTGAGGACACATAGACTCACATGATTAATGGTGGGATTGTTGTTTTGAGCTCTAGTTTGTCCGTAATCGCTGCACATAATGCCTACAAACTTGATCTTCGAGGTGAGTACAATGTAAGTTCTACATTTAATGTGGTTGATTTACTTCTTTTGATGTAGGGAATGAAGACCTTGATTTGAGGACAAATCCTTTTAAAGAAAGGGGAGTTGGTGTGAATTCAACCATTGAACCATTGTATGTACCAGAGGGATCAATTACAAGAAGCAAAAGAAGATTCAAGAGGCATTCACACTACATCTTAAAATAGCAAATTCACGAGAAGCGACAAATAATTTTGAACCCAAATTTATATACAATGTTAGTTCAATGAGTCAAAAAGAGAATGAAATGAAGATGACACAACAAAAGTCTTATAGTTTGGAAGATGGCATGGTGGACAAAAAAAGTGTGCAGATTTTGTGAAGAAAATGCTGTCAAATGTGCATTGCTTGGGAAAACGTGATGTCAAACCTTTTCAAACGTGCACCTCAACTTTGCCGCCTTCTAGAAGAGATATTTAAGACAATTTGGAGACTTTCTATGTTTTTAGTTTTGCATTTTGACTTATTAAATAGTATGCAATTAAGTTTTAAGTTGGGGGATTTTTAAAAATAGAAAAACAAGGGAAAATATTTACACAAAATAACAAAAATTTTAGATAGTTTTGATAGACATTAATAGAAGTCTATCAGGGTCTATCAGTAATAGAAATGATAGAAGTTTATCATTGATAGATGTTGATAGAAGTCTATCAATGTCTATCAGTGTTTTTTTTTCTATTTTCTGTAAATAGTTTGAAATTTTTTTTACTTGTGAAAATTTCCCTTTTAAGTTCCTAGGTAGAAATTTCTACAATTTGCATTTAGTAGACATCGCTTTTGGTCCGACTTGTTTTTAATTTGTTTGATTTTCTTCTTTTTTGATATTATTAATTATAAATCGAATTTTAAAATTTAATGAAAATTGAGTTGTAATTGAGTTTTAAAAAAATATATAAAAGAGAATAAAAATAAATATTTTTCAAAAAATGATTTTGTTAATAAATTTATTTGATTTTTTTTAAAAAAAGATTTGTTTTAAAATTAATTTAGATATAAATTGAATTTTAAAAAATAGTTTGTTTTTAAATTAATTTAAAGGTTTTTTTTAAAAGGTCAAAGTCCTCCCCCTTTTAAACGTAACTTTCCCTCCCCTTTTCTTCAACTTTTTTAAGGTTAAACTCTAATTTTAAAAAATCTCATCTCTATAAATGCAGTGAAGTTTGAGGGGAAGTGAAAGAAAGACCGTGAATGAAAAGAAACAAATAGAAACAAATAGAAGAAAGATTGGGAGAAGAGATTGGAATAGAGGGAGGAAAAAAGAGAAACAAAGATATTGAAAGGTTGAGAGAAGAGGAATTGAGAAGGGAAAATAGTGAAAATGAGAAGAAAATAGTGAAAATGGTGAGAAGAAATGAAAAAAAAAAGAATTTGAAGGATGAAAAAATTTTGAAAATGAAGGGAAGAAAATAGTGAAAATGGTGAGAAGAGAAGAGGAATTTGGTGAGAAGAGAGAAATGAAAATGTGAGAACATAATAGAAAAGGAGAAGGGGAAAAGAAGAAGAATATGTGAAGAAGAAGAGGAGGGGAACATATTTAATAAAGGTGTGGGCCCCATGTCATTTTTTTATTTGTTTTATTTATTTAATAATATAGTAGGCTCCACGTATTTTTATATTATTATTATTATTATTTATTTAATAATATGGTGGGTCCCACGTATTTTTATATTATTTATTATTATTATTTTATTTAACAAAAATAGTGGGTCCCACGTACTTTTATATTATTATTTTTTTCTCCCATTTTCGATTTCCACCCTATTTGTTTATTTATTATTATATTATATATATATTTAACATTATTTTCTCTCTCTTCTCTCTATTTCAACAAATCTCTACATTTACAAAATACTTATGTTTTGTTTTTTTACTTTCTTAAAGATATTTTTAAATGTTTTGTTTTAAATTTATTCTATGTTATTGGATTTTTCTTTTATTTTCTCTCCCATTTAAATTTATCCCATTTTCGATTTATTCCATGTTTTGTTTTAAATTTATACCATATATATTATTAACAATTGGATTCTCAACCTCAATGCAATATATTTTAAATTATAGATTCTTTTCAACATGAGATTTCTATTAACTGATGTTGAGTTTTAATGAATTTCAAACTAATGAGTTGAAGTTTAAAATTTGTTAAAAACATTTAATCAAAGCTTTTAGTAAATATGCTTTAGTTTTTTTTCCTAAAGTTGAAATTTCTTAATACCATTTCAAATTTCTTGAATTTCAAACTTTAAATACAATTGTCTTACTACATTCACATTTGCATTGGCAAAATAAATTTTAACTTTACTAGCTAACAAAATTTTCAAGTATTCCCTATATTTGATTTAATTTAGGGAATATCTCCAAACTTCTTATTCTTTTTATGCATTGAATATTTAAACAAAATCCAAGTTAACTTTGCAACTTTCAAGATAAACTCTAGCTTAATGTGAATTTCAAATTTCAAATGAATTTCAAACATTTTTTAGATTTTTCATAAATCCCATGATGGAGTCAAATTTTGCTCCAGCAGTAAATATTTCATAAAGAATCCAAATATAAATTGACAATCATTGTCACTCACACAATGCAATTATACTTTATTCTTGAAGCTATAATGAAATTTGGTGAGACATTTCCTTTATTTAAACCATATCAAATTTTTATAAAATAATTGGCTAAGATAATAATTTTGTCTAGGCTGAGGTACTTAAGTTGATCGTAAGGGAACACCTCTACCTAGAAATTATTTAGTTAATTTTTATCGGGTTTCATTTTATTAATTTTCATTACAATTTTGAATAACAAAATAAAATGTTTTCAAACGGGTGTTGTAGGGTGCTAATACTTTCCTACACTCAACGACCCCCGAGCCTATCTTTGGAAAAGTAAACCGTTTTTATTTTTATTCATTTTAAAAGGGGTGACCAATCACACCCTAAAATGGTTGGTGGCGACTCCAAACCTTTCACCTTGAAAGAGACCATTGGAGAAGGACGTCAGCCACTCCGCGTCGCGATGACGTTGCGACAATGGTGTTTGAAAGAATTTTGGGTTCTTGGTCATATCCACGACCATTTGGCCTGCTTGTAATACTCTTGAAAACTCAGATTATTGATATTAAAAAGCTTGTGCTTATTCAACTCCTTTGGTGTTGTCTTTTCTTTCAAATCTTGCTTTAGGTTTGATGTTTAAATCAATTCATTGGATTAGTCTTGATCAAGCTAATTCTGGAGTGAGTTGTCTTAAGATCTAAGAGTGACCACCATGGATTCTAAGTTTGATCTAAGTTAGCTTTCTTTGTGGGTATTTGCAAGGATCCTAGAAAGACCTCTAGCTTTGCATCCAACAAACATCGCGGGCGCTTATCACTAATTTTGCAACTTGATCACAAATTGTCAATTTTTCCTATATTGTCTACCCTAACCACCTCATCTAGAAAAGCTAGCTTAGGGTCCAAACAATCAAATTAACTAAATTAGTAGATGAGAAGCATTCTACTAGTTAGCTAACCGCATTAAGATCGAGGAAATCGCCAAGTCAAGTGTTCAATTAGAAAAGCTAAATCAAACATTCGAATCAAATCTTTCCTAGGTTAATTAAGCAATGTCAGTTGAGATAAATTTAAAACCAACAAGCTAATTGAACCATTTTCTATTTTCGGATTAAAATGCAATTTAATGTCACACGTTGCAAATTAAATCCTAGTGATTGATTACACAATAAAAGCTAAAATGTAATCACGGATAATTTATAAATTGAGAAGAAATTGTCAACAATATAGAAAATTAAATAATCGATATCAAAATCTCACAAGCATGCAAAAGAATGAGGAATCTACTGCATGTCTAAGCTAAAAACGTTACCTTTAGCCAATAATAGGCATCATGGACATCAAAGAGTGGTTCTGATACATCAAAATCACAGAAAGGATCCGTGCATGAATGACCTAGGAGGCTAAAAATTCATATTTATAATTTCAAACTGGCGCCACGGCATTAAGGTACAGCGCTGCGACGCTGACGGAAACTTCACGCAAAACCACTTTGGAGCGCCGCGGCGCTAAGGCCTTCTTCAAATTCTTGAGTCTCGGGAAAAAGCACTAAGGTGGCACCTCAGCAACGCCGCTACGCCATGGCTTCAGGGGGAAAATGGTCATTTTGATCATCTCTTTCCCAATTGATGCAATTGAACTCCGTTTTTGCCCGTTTTGGCTCTGTTTCAGTTCTAACGTCTGGTTCTACCTTTTAATTGCTCAAACCCTACAAATCATATAAGTATGTAAAAGCAAGTAACGACTTTGAATTAAGTGGCTATCAATTGCTCTCCAAGGTTAACACAACACTCTTAACAGACGAGCACTCATTGAAAAAGAGTTGGAATCAAGAAAAAACTTTTGCTTAGAGAAACTCAAATAGATGGGGAAAAATGAGTGAAGAAAAAATATACATCATACCAAATTTTGTCCTTTATTTGTAAGGAAATTCAAAAAATCGTTTTAGATCTAAATTAATTTTAGATCTATAATGGTCAAACGATTTTAAAAACTTAGATCTATAACGGTCAAAGGATTTTAAAACATTAGATCTATAAGCACCAAATGGTTTTAAAATATTAGATATGTAACCGCCAAATGGTTATCAGATTTGTAACCATCAAAACGTTTTTTCAGATCTATAACATTAAAACGGTCACAAAATTAAAGAAAGACATCATTCCAATGACACCTCATTCCAAACAATCCCCCATAAATGACTGGCATGTTAATGGTATAACATTTATAAATTAATTTCTCTTAGCAAAGGAGTATAAACTTAAACATCAATATCATCTTTCGATTTGAATTGATCCATAGTAAGATAGGGCAACAATAAGACTAAAGAAAGTAAGTTACCTTTTGAACTTTCAATAGTTATGATTGAGAACCCCACAACACGTTTCAATCCTTGTGTTTTTCATGATTCCACGATACAATAGTAAATCACGTGCTATTTAAAGTCATGCACTCAAAACCTCGAGTCAACATGAAAGCTCTAGAAAGAGACCCTTAAACTCTTTCATAGAAGGCAACCACACCTTCACAATCATGTCAATTGTTTCATCAAGTCTATTAGAGACAAGCCAACTCAAACTGAGTTATGAAGACTTTACATCTAATATGTACCAGAACCAACTTCATCTAGTCTGTCCGAGACTAACCACTAAAAAACTAACCTATGACGATTTCACAATTATCCATCAAGTCCGTATTAGGATCGATCACCCAAAGAAAGGGTTATGGAATTTTGTAGGGTTTGAGTCTCATGCACACTGAGGACTCTAGAATTATCATCCTTGTTAGGCCTTTAGTGACAGGATCTACAAAGTTCCTTTCAGACCTCTTATACTCCAAGGAGATAATTCCTTTTTTTCAACAACTGTTTGATAGCTTCATGTCTGAAGCGTATATGCCTCCTTTTGCCATTATACATACTGTTCTTAGCAATTTCCATGGCAACTTGTGAATCACAGTGCAAAGAGACTAATACTGATGCCTCCGTACATCTCCTAGCAGGCTTCTAAGCCACTCAACCTCTTACCCTACTAGCATGAGACCTATAAACTCAGACTTCATAGTGGACCTTGCTATGTAAGTTTGCTTTGCTAATTTCCATGAAATAACTCCTCTACCTAGTAAGAACACACATCCACTAGTGGAGCTTACTTCATCGTTCTATATTACACTATTTGCATCACAATACCATGCTAATATAGTAGAAAATTTATTAAAATGCAAATAATAATCGATTGTATCTTTAAGTTACTTTAATACACGACGATGAGAAATCTAATAATCTTTATCAAGATTATGTGTATATATACTCAATCTATTCGTAGCATATGCAGTATCAGGTCTAGTATAGTTCATAAAAAAAGATAACACTTTCTATAATCTTTGCATATTCAGATTGAGAAACACTATCTCTCTTATTTTTCTTATAACTCATACTAGCATCATAAAGTGTTCTTACAGGAGCATCATCAAAGCAATCAAATTTTTTTAATAGTTTTTCAATGTAGTATGATTGGCATAAAATAAATCCATTTTTCAGTTTTCCTTGTCTTAACACCAAGTATTACATCAGTTTCACCTAAATCTTTCATCTCAAAATGTGATGACAGTAATAACTTGGTATAATTCATTATATCTATGTTTGTACCAAAGATAATCATATCATCAATATACAAATAAATAATCACACAATCAGCTCCAAACAACTTTGAGTAAACACATGTATTAGAGGAATTTACTAAAGTACTGTTAAATTTCTCTTACGATTGTTTTGAAGCTTGTTTAATAAAGTCTTCAGATTGTGTCATATATATTTCCTCCAGCAAGTCGCCCACGAATTTTTGCAAAGGTTATCAAGGCTCTATACCCCACAATCAGTAATCTACCTTCAAATTGTCAATTGAACCATCTAGTCTAATTTTCTTCTTTAAGGTCCATTTACACCTACTTGGTTTATTTCTTTTGAGAAGTTCTACTAAATCCCACATTATCATCAATCAACATTTTCCCTTTTTCAAGACCATAGACATGCTTAATAATACAAAGATGAATATATTTTCAATTAGAATGAATATATATACATATACACACACACCTTTGTACCCATCAAGATCTTGAAAAGCCCTTATAAGATATTACATATTTTATAACTAGACAATATCTTAAACTACCATCAAATTCTACAAGCTTCTACATAGAAATGACGGATTTTGCATATTTTTAGTATCAAATTAAATATAAAAATTGAATGGTGAGCAAGGTTGAAAAGATAAATCACCTTAGACATTTGTGTAAAATGATGGAAAATTTTCACAAATAGAAAAAATGTCAAACTATTTATAGAAAATAGCAAAAAAAAATACTGATAGACATTGATAGACTTCTATCAGCATCTATCAGCGATGGACTTCTATCATTTCTATTACTGATAGACCCTGATAGACTTCTATCAGTGTCTATCACAACTATCTAAAAATTTTGGTATTTTGTGTAAATAGTTTTCCTTGTTTTTCTATTTTTAAAAATTCTCCTAAAATGATAGTACATTAAGTTATTCATGGAACTAATAGGAAAGTTTAGACAATTGTATACACCTATTTATTTAGGTTATATATATATATATATATATATATATATATATATAGAAAGCTCATAATAATATTAAATTTAAATTAAATGTAACAAAGTTTTCTTGGCAATGTTTCTTACCGGAGAGAGCCAAAACAAAACTAGAAAGCAAAAAATTTAAAAAAAATAAAAATAAAATAAAAAGCACACATGATTCATGCCGAGAAAAATGTTATTATATTGATTGGGAGAATGAATTCTTAAAACATAAACATGCATGGTTGTTCAATCATTAATGTTATTTTTTTATTTTATATTTTTAAATCAATAACAAAATGTTATAAATGTACATATTTTACTTTACTTGTAGATTTTTCCAAAATATATATATAGTCAAAAAGAAAAAGACTAGATTTTGTGAGATTTTTTTATTATTTATTTATTTTTCTAGGAGGGTAGAGAAAGTATTCAAAGACTATCAAATCATATAATATTATTGCATATCATAATGATAATTTTAATAAAAATAATGTAATTTAAATAAATAATGATAAAAATAGAATCAACTTCTAAACTATTCTAAAAATAGGGTAGGTAAATCGTAGATATAGTACACGATTTAGGGAAATGGGTAGCCAAATTACCAATTGTGCCACGAAACTCATGGACATAGTACACGATTTTAACCTCAATTTGTCATCATTTTTAAATATAAATAATATTTCCTGATTTGGCTCATTCCTACATGTAATTAAAAAATCCTTTCAAATAAGCAAGAAAATTGTCACATTGAATTTGGGGAAATCTTCCCAAGTCTATTAGCAAAAATATTTCTAAATTTTAGCAATTCAATTTACCTAAATTGTTCACATGTTTAAATTTTTAAATTTCTTTTTATGCAAATATATTCTTTAATTTTAGATTGTATAAATAAAATAATATCACTTTTTATATAATGATGTATATTTCAAATTAAGTATGACAAATTAAAATGGATATATGTGACAACAATGAAGAAAAAATTCAACATAAATGAACGTAAAGAATAATAGAGAACTAGAGAATTAATTTAACTTCTTTATTTTTTATTAGAGGGAATCTAAAAGGAAAGAAAGACAACAAATTGCTAAAGATACTAGGAAGAGAATTAGGAAAGAATAATAGAAGGGAAGTTTTTTTTCCTCTTATGCAACATTAAAATTAAAAAAAAAATCGAAACTCGTCTAGAGGGTACACAAGCTTTGTACTTTGGCCATTTTTGTAGTAGATGAGGTGGATCATGTACCGAGTACACGAACACATTATTTCTTTCTTCCAATTTGTCAATAGTTTTCGGTTGAATTCTAAATTAGAATTTATTTTTTAAACAACATTATTTTTTTATAAAAAAAATTGTCACTATCTTATTTTTGTCAATTTTTTTTTAAAAATCACATTATTCTTGGAACAAAATAATTCAGTTCATTAATTTAAAAAAAAAAACAAAATAATAAACAAATAAATAAATGATAAGGATGAACAAATCAAGCCCGACAAGGACTTTAGAATTCCAAATAGGATATAATAATCACCCACATCAAGACGTGAGGGACAAAAGTAGAGAAATGACAGCAGTATTCTTGGAATTAGCCCTAATAATTCAGCTTCATCAATTTTACAAAGAAAAAACAAAATAAATAAACATGAATAAATCAGCCTCACAATGACTTTAGAATTCCAAATACGATATAATAATCACCCACATTAAGTTGTGAGGGAGAAAAGTAGAGAGATGATAGCTCGAATCATGAAATAAAATTGAAAAATTATTACAAAAAAAAATATCAAACTATTTATAGAAAATAGTAAAAAGAACACTAATTGACATTGTGATAGGCTTCTATCATTTCTATCATTAATAGACTTTTATCAACGTCTATCACAACTATTTAAAAATTTTAATATTTTGTGTAAATAGTTTTTCTTATTTTTCTATTTTTAAAAATTCCTCAATAAAAAAATGGGGAATTGCATTGGATATCAAAATTTGATTATACATTAACATCCATATCATCAACTTTAAAAATATTGTAAATATGTCAAAATATATTGATAACAACATAGATGGTAAAAAGATCATGCTTGATTTGATTTTTATGTGAAAATATATTCCAAAATTACCCTTATATCTCCAAAAATAGAAAATTATCATTTGATATTCTTCCCAGGCGCGTTTCTTCATCTCTTCGACATTCGCCTTCTCACGCACGTCTTCTTCTTTAGTGCTCTCCAAGTTTCTGCAACAACAAGATTCTTCAATCTCCAATTTTCTTGGATTCTCCAAGATTTGAAGTACAAGATTCAATTGCGCAGATTCGATGACCTCCTGAGAATTTTCCTAGGAAACATTGAGTGAGGACAAAACATGCTAAAAGGTTATGTATTATTTTTTTTAGATAGCCTTCACTCTTGGAAGCAATTTAAGACAAATAAGGATGACGTGATCAAGTTGCAGGGGATGCATGGGAATGTCGGGCTAATAGGTGTCAAATCCGAATTTCAAATCCTAGTCCATATCATAGACCTGAGGTGTTGCATGTATGAAAGTTGTAACTCCTCGAGTTTAGGAGAGGTACATGAATGAACCGAGATTACATCTAAATGATAGAGATCTTAAGGATATGAAAGTATTGCTAAGAAATGTTTAAAAGAATTATAAGTTACCACCTATACAAAAAGGTACGTGCACTTTCTTTTTTGGTTGGTTCAATCATATAAACTTCAAAGTTAAGCGTGGTTAGCTTAGAGCAATTCTAGTTGGATGACCTCCTAAGAATTATCCTATGAAGCATGTGAGTGAGGACAAAACATACTACAAAGACTTGTATTGGTTTGTGGGAGATAGTTTTCACTCTTGGAAGTAATTTAAGACGACTAGATAACATAGCTAGGTCACGAGAGGATTTTGGGGCCATTAGGTGCCGAATTCGGGTTCTAAATCCTGATATTGGAGAGTTACATATTTGTTAATCAATTAGTTTTTTCGATTTTTATTTTTAGATATTAGTTTTTTAAAAATGATGACGTTTGATATCCAATGAGTTTTTTATTTTTTCGATTTTAAAAACATTTTTGTTATTGTGAAGAGAATTTTCAAAATAAAAAAGAAAACATTTCTTAAACAAAAACGTATGTGCCTTCATATTCAAGTGGTACAGGTATTCGTTTCTCACCTTTCATTCTCAAGTTTGATCTCTTGAATTTGCACTATTTTTTGCTTTTATTTTTTCACTACGAGATAATTTATTATTTTATTTATTATTATTGTTTTTTTATTATCTCTATTGAAATTTGCAGTGTAGCCTACTGGTTAGCTATTTTGCCTCCCATCTTCGTAAGCTTGGGTTCAAAACCCATTGAGGATTCAATTTTTTTTCCTTTTGTTCATTTCTTTTTTCTAGTATTGATTTCTACTTTTTATATGAAAATTGAATGAAAAATAATGTTGAAAATATTTTCTTGATATGCACTTTATATCTCTTTTAATTCTCACTTGATTTTTTATAAACTATTTCAAAATTCAAAGTTAAAATGGTTAGAAAATATGAACAAAATTATTATTATTATTATTATTATTATTATTATTATTATTATTATTATTATTATTATTATTATTATAAAATTTAGAAAAACACAACTTTTCATGAGATTGTGCATTTTTTGGTGAAGGACAATCTTAATGGAAGAATGCCTTTTCTAAAATAATGTGATTATTTGAATTGTTCCTATAGTTTTAAAATATATGATTTTCTTATCTACTTAAAACACTGAAAATTATAAGAATCGTTAATCCAACTCTCATCTCTTTTATATACAATTACATCAATTACATACACACTGTAGTATTTGTCAAGTTATGTAATTGAAGTGTTGCATTCACATGTTACTAATTTGTTCTATCTTGGGAGACCGATTGTTCATGACACAATTTTGTCTTAAAAAAATAACGTAAATTCATTGAGTTGAGATTAATTGTTTTTATTGTTGCATTCCAAATGAAACTATTATATTGTATTTTATGAATATGACTATTTTTGTTATTTTTCTTCTTTTGATTGTTTATTAATCTATGCATATAAAATGTTGATAATGTTTTTTATCAATATGAATTTTTTAAAAAAATTAAAAATAAAGATATAATTTTATAACTATGTATACTAAATAGAAATTTATTGTAAAAATAGTTTGCTTTCATTTTTATAAAAAATGAAAGAAACTAAAAAAGTCATCAAAACTTATCATTGTTTTTTAAGAAAAAACACAATTATCAAACATATTTTTTGTTTTCAATTTTTAAAATACAGAAAGAAAAAAAAAATTACCAAACATATTTTTAGTTTTAAATTTTTAAAAAACAGAAAACCAAAAACAGTAACCAAACATGTATGGTTTTTGTTTTTCAAATACTGAAAACCAGAAACATATTTTAAATAACTAAGAACCAAATGGTTATCAAATGGGACGTAAGTTTTTCATATTCCAATATCAAAATTGCCAAACTATGCTCGGGATCTTTTGATACCATCTTGATATTTTCCCTTGAAAGTTTTGTAGTGCTCGAACACATCTCCTTCCATTCTAATCAAGGTTACTGCCAACTTCTCACACGTCATCAAATTCCTTTTGTTCTTTGAATACCATAACTTCGTTATCTTAACTAATCACATAAAAAAACAAAGAGATTGATGGCTTAGAAAGGGGTTATTCATGGAAAAAATAAAATGAAAAAGACATGGTAAAAGTTGTAATCTTGATGATTTTTATACATACTAATGATGTAATTCCAAATTTTTTTATTATGTAATATCGTATTATACATTGGAGATTTTAGATAAAAGTCGTTCACACTCTCAAGTTTATTTCTTATTCGGTGAAAATTTACTAAGTTGGAAAGCTACTTTATAGTCAATTATGGCTCTTTTCCACAACCGAGGCGGAATTGATAGAATTGTTAAGGGCTGTTAAGGAAGGCAAGGTTGGAAGGTCTCTATTCAAAGATCTAGGACCTAATCAAACTACAGTGGAAATCTATTGCAGCAATCAAGGAGTACCATTCACCTCTCTAAAAATCAGAAATTGCATAATATCGTCGAATAAACATTATTGATGTGAAATATCATTTCATAATTCGAGAGAAGATTGAAAAGGAAAAATATGAGATACTTAAACTACATACTTTAGGGAAAATTTGTACGGATGGCCCATTCTGGTGGGCCCAAATGAAATTTGGCCTCTCCCCAAAATTGTAATGACATTTGGCCTTCTGCTAGCGTCAGCATAATGTGAAATTATCACAACGCCCCCATGAACGAGACATAGAGCCACCCCGCACCTCACCCTCTCGCTTCTCGCTCTCGAACCTCGACTAACTATCTCGGTTCTTTATCTCGACTCTCGATCTCGGTCTACGTCAACCAATTCCCTCTCGATATCGTAAAGCTCTCGATGCTCGACCCTCGACTCTCGAATCGCGCTCTCGAACCTCGTAAGCTGGCAATGAACCGTAATTAATGAGCGTCGCACGTCAATCAATCTGACAGTCTACCATTGCTTTCAAATCAATTTTACTATAGATTAAGTAAATTGTTTATCAAGTTTCATTCTTTATGGGTAATTTGTGCACTTTCTCTCCCACAAAACCAACAAAGAAAAGTAATTTGGTTGTCTTTCCTTCACCAACATCACGATTTTGGTAGAAACCTATACAACCAAAACTGAAAAATTGCATTTCCAAGGGGCTGCAAACGCTTGAATCCAAGTTTTAGGTAATCAACTTCAAACTCCAAGTAAGTAAACAATGAACTTCACAAATTTTTCCTTATTTTGAACATAGTATTATCATGAAAATGGTTAGCGTGAGATTGCATGATACCAAGCGAGATAACAAACGAGTGTGATATAGAATGATTAACGACTTAGTGCAAGAGACGAAAGCAGACTCGTGGTCAGGGGGGAGAGATAAACGTCGAGAGAGACGATGACCGAGAGAGCGTATCGAGAGCAGCGAGAGCCGAGATAGACTATAAGTGAGATACATGTTGAGAGTATATTTGTATCGAGAAGCAAGAGTTTTACCGAGTAGCGAGAGCGAGAGTCTGTAGCCAGAGCCACTAACGAGATTTCAACAGAATGCAAATTTTTGTGACTGTCTTTTCTTGTTTACTTTTTTGAAGGATGGATGGGAAACAATTGTTTATTCGACATGGTGGGACATGGGATGACATCAAACAGAGCTATGATGGAGGTGTTATAAAAGGTATCATGGTGCCGATCACGTTGACCTACCAAGAATTGAGAGACTGGATATACATAATTGTGAAGGTTGATTCATTAGAATTCAACATCGTAATGAGAGTTCAGTATAAGATGGACTCGAATGGACCTGCGGTATGTCTAATCGATGACGATGACATCAGTTTTCTGTTGGTTGAGTTGGATCGCAATAGACCTCAGATTTTTTTTAGCTTTGAGAGGAACTGTCAAGTCTCCACTGAAACCTAGACAGAACCCACTGTTATTAAGTCTAACATTTTCCCTTCGGTCATTTCTATGGGAAACGATGACACTAATCCATGGGTTGAGACAGATATTACACATAATCCTTCTTATCGGAAGAGGGTTCATAATTCCCAAGTGGATGCACTAACCAATTACGATCTGAATGAATATGGTAGGGGTGATTGGGTTGAGAATATTATTGAGGATGACGGGTGTGATCCTATTGTACATGACTCTATGCCTACTGCAGTGTCTGAGATACAACTGACACCAATTGTGCCTCCTGTATTGAATACGTCATTGGAAATCCCAATTCCGCACAATGAGTTCAGACATTTTGTTGGAAATGTGCCTAGGAGAGTTGATGTACCTGTTGGGCGTGGTACGAGGAGCTGGACCATCTATTGTGCAACCACATTCCTCGTCTGGTATGAATGTGGAGATAGGGCAAATATTCTTCTCAAAGGAAGATGTGAAGATGAGGTTGTCTATGCTAGCTATTAAGGAAAATTTTGAGATGCGGGTTCGGAAGTCAAATAAGAAATTGTATAGTGTGCGGTGTATCCAGATACGTGTAAGTGGGCAGTACGTGCGGTGAAGATGGAAGGGTATGACATATTTAAGATTACAAAATTTACAGTTGTTCACACTTGCACCACTAAAGTATTGAACCACGATCATCGACAAGCCAGCGCGTTCATAGTTGGCCAACTGATAAAGGACAAGTTTGGAGTTGGTCGTGCCGAAAAACCTCGCAACATAATCGCCGATATACGACAAGAGTATGGAGTCAATATAAGCTATGATAAGGCGTTGCGTGCGAGGGAAATTACTTTCGAGATTGCAAGGGGTACTCCTGAGGAATCGTACTGTATTTTGCACGCGTACGGTGAAGCTCTGAAGATTGAAAATTCTAGTACGTATTTTTAGATTGAACTTGATACTGGTCAGTATTTCAAGTATTGTTTCATGGCGTTAGGGCCTTGCATTCGAGGGTTTAAGAACTGTCGTCCAGTTATTATTGTAGACGGTACTCACCTCATGGGTAAATAACAGGGCACGATGTTGGTTGCTGTAGCCATGGACGATAACAATCAGTTGTACCCATTGGCTTATGCTATAGTCAACAATGAGACTAATGCATCATGGACATGGTTCATGAGTCATTTGAAAAGAGCAATTGGAGAATGCCCTGATATGTGCTTCATTTCATACCGTCATCAGACCATAACACATGCAGTAAGTGTTGTATTCCCGAATACGTTCCACAGGTTGTGTACATATCACTTGAAGAGGAACATTGAAAAAGATTTCAAGGATGCAATAGTTAGCAAGTTGTTTAACGACGCTGCCAGAGCATATCGGGAGTGAGTTTAAATTCTTATGGGACCAGATAATGAGAGTAAAAAATGACAGGCTCGGGAGATACTTGGAAGGCATTGGGCTGAACGGATGGAGTCAGACATTTGAACATGCGCATCGGTACGACAACATGACTAGTAACAGTGCAGAGTGTTTCAACTCATTGATAGTGAAGGCACAAAAATTGCCTATAGTATCCTTGATGAAATACATACGCGGTTTATGCCAGTCCTGGTGGTATGAACGACGAAATATGTGGTCAACCAATATGTCAACACATTCGAAATATGTTGAGAATATTATGGCAATCGAGTGTGATAAAGCTAGACGGTACAAGGTGAATCCGATTGACTATTACCGATTTCATGTGAAGGATGGTGGGTTGGATGACATAGTTAGTTTGAATACAAATGAATGCAGCTGCAGACAGTTTCAGAGTCTACAAATCCCATGTTCACATGCAATTGCAGCCGCTAGAGAGAGGAACATCAACCCATTCTCTTTTTGTAGTCGGTTTTATAGTGTTGACTCACTTGTACTTTCATATGCAGAGTCCATATCGCCACGGGCCATGTGTCAGAATGAAGAAACCACTGGGATATGCTGAGTTAAGGATACTTCCCCCAATGAGGGTCGTTCGTGTCGGTCACCGTAAGGTACAAAGAATACCCTCATCTAGAGAACAACGTCGGCTCAAGAAATGTGGTCGATGTGGTGGAACTGGCCATAATAGGGCAAAGTGTAATGAACCACTGAACACAACACAAAACACCACACGTACACAACCCACGTAAAGTTGTAAAAAAAAACAAATGAAATTCAATCTGGGAAACTCTCGCTTGTCTTTCTCGCTTCTCGATTCTCGCTCTCGATTTACATTCTCGTATCTCGCTCTCGAATCACATTCTCGCATATTATCGCAAGTATATTATTATCTTGAACCTATACTCTCGCTCTCGGCACTCTCGGTCCTCTCGACTCTTGGTCTTGGTAATCTCGACTCTCCGTCTCGAGCTTCTTGATTCTCGCTCTCTGTCATCTAGACTCTTGGTGGACGTTCTCGACTCTCGAAACTCTTTCGATTGCTTGGGCATGAGACCGTGAATTGTGCTTGTTGTTATCCACGCCCAATTGTGCTCTCGGTTGTTACTCTCGCTCTCGGTTGCTTTTGTTTTGTGTTTAAGTTGATTTTCATGATTGTCGCATCACGCTCACTCTAATCTAACTCTCGGTTTGAACTCTCGCTCTCGATTGCTTATATTTTGTACTTGAGTTGACTGTCATGCATCACGATTATTGCCTAACACTCACTCTATCTTATCTCACTCTCGCTATCGGGAAATGATTATAAATAATATGACACAGTTTGTATAATATGTACAATTCATAAAATGTCTAATATAATAACTGGTTCGACCATATTTCAAAAGCATACTGAAATCTAAATTCTGACATCCTATCCTATGTTAGGGAACCTTTGATTGGATTCCCATTACTAAATACTCAAAAAATTTAAAAGCGAAAATACCACAATCCAGAGTCGATTTGCCTTGTATGTTGCCGGTGTCTGCGCGGTATAGGCTCCAAGGGGCAGGTGCTAGGTGTGGCTTCCTGTCCCGTATCCTGCAGAAGCTACATAGCAACGGCAGCGTGTATGTGAACGGTAGTAGGGCGAGCGCGATGTCCTTCTGGGAGACATACGACGGGTATGAGTCATACAGTATGATCTCCCCGAGGTTGATGTCGATCACCACAAGGATCCAATGCTCACGGATGTTGTACATACTGTATATGTAGTCAACATCTGCCCATGCCTTGGAATCTGGTACTAGCCCGAACACTAGATCAATCAATGCATCTTCCTTCGCCCATATAGATGTGACCTCGTCATCCCCCTCTCTGTATATAGCTTTGAACAAGCTATCGACTGTATGGAGGTTCAAATGTCACTGTATAAATGAAAAATGTGGTCAGACATGCAACTAACATAATGTCATTATTAAATTTGTGAGAATAATACATACCGTGTATGCTTCTGAAAATATCGTGAACCGGTGGATGTATAATTCTGGATGTGCAATGAACTTCCTTCGTAGGAAATCCAGTATGTTGTCGAGCACCTGCAATGTTATAAATGGTTAGAAACAATGCACATGGTAACAATTTAAGTTATGGGGAGATTTAGTATGTTACTTACATCTCATAAAATCCACTGGCTATCCTTCACCAAACAGTGAAAGACCTCTCGAATGGTCATGTTTGGCTGGAATAGCGACCCAATACTCGACACATGAGGCTCGACGTCATCTGCGGTCACCCACTCCATGAAGCTACTCATGATGTCTGGTGGCACTGGGTGCGTCGGATCATACGTCACCCTCTTGGGAGCCATATACTTCATCGCTCGTTTAGCATCCAAGGGAGGTGTATATGGGGTGATCTCATTCCTCTTTCAGGACGTACGACGAGGTGTAGAGGCGGCCGGTGGCATGGCAGACTTCGTCTTCAACTTCGCCCTCGGTGGAGAATGTGACAAACCTCAACGTCACATTCATCACTATCACATGTGACATCGGTGCTCGAGTCAATCATAGCCACCAGAATCGGCTTTATGGTGATGGTAGTGGTGGGCTCTGGCTTGATGTCAGTGGTGATAATGGGCTCGGGCTCGGTAATGGTGGTGGTGGTGGGCTCAGGATCGATGGTGGTGGTGGTGGTGGTGATGGGCTCGGGCTCGGGCTCGATAATGGTGACGTGATGGTCTGCAACTGTGACATATTATAATAATCATATTATAGTAATCATATTAAAAGAAATTAATAGAACTAATTCTAAGTAAAGTAAATTCATAGCCGACATAGTGATCTCAATAGTGACGTGATGGTCTGCAACTGTGACTGAATGCCATGTATGTCAGACCTCATTGCCTCCAAAGTAGACTCCACTCTTCCTACCCTAATGTCTAGTGAAGTCTCGGTGCTTCTCCTCCTAGATGCAGCTGGAGGGTCAACGTCATGATGGTTGGCCTCAACGGGGCACGACTCATGTGCACCTCTCAACCCCCGAGTGTCTCCTCCATTGGGCCCCGCAGCATCATGGCCAGTATCAGTGGGATGCTCGTCATCGCTCGACTCAACTCAGACTCAGTGAGGCTCGGGCTAGGGAATCTATCCTCATCTGGTTGGTCGACGCACACTCCTTTCACTAATTGGGGTGTCTCTATACTGCCTCTCCGCGTCAGAGAGTGTGAGGGCAGCGGTGATAACCATCTGCATGATAGACAATAAACAAATTATTAATAATATATAACATTAAGTACAACAGATTGAGACCATAAAAACATGTAACTTACGGCAGGGGAGTCGAACACATCTCTTAGGAGTGTTCTGTTGGGGAGTGAATATGTGCATGCCCAGTGCAGAAAATAGGGCACTGCGTTCTCATTCAAGCGGACCGCCACAGCACCGGCAATGGTGGATATGGTCTCGTATGCCCACACCTAACATACATTCATAGTTAGTTATAAATCAAATAATGCATGAGGGAAGCTCGGTAGATTGTACTTAACCACGTACTTCTGGTTGGCACGTGACTTCGCTTGTATGCAGAAACTTTGTCTCTCAGGGCTTTCTGAAGGCCATTGAAGGTCCTTTCCCATATATTCTCGCCTCAGTCCCGTCTGTTGAAGAAGTCAAGGTCATCCACATCATTGAGCAATAATTTGTCGATATTGCTTTTCGTCTTGTCCTTACCACTCAACCCCATCTCGTACATATAGACGAGACTGACCTTCACTGCATCCAGGTCAGTCTCGAAAACAAGCCCCTTGTAGTGCTCTTCAAACGCTGTGAGGTGGATCTCCATCCCACACAAAGTGTGGAAGTACTTAGCCCGAAGTGCACTAGTCACTTGCCCGGTGCGAGGTACGACCACAGGTGACCTCCAAAGTCCAGTCACCAGTAGGAATTTGTCTCTGCTGAACTTCACAGTGTGTCCACCGAGGTCAAAGTACATGGCCTCTACATTACTGTTCTCCACATGCACCTCCCTCGGAAGAATGTAGTGGACCAGTGGACTATTGAATACTATGTCCATGTCCACAAACCGCCCAAAAATAGTCCGCCTAAACATAGCAAGTTGTCTGTCCGTCAGCTTCTCCTTGATCAAACAATTCACAGCCCCAATATGTGATGACAAGCTAGTGGCTTGGGCAGGAAAACGGTCTTCAGCAGCAATCTTGAAGTTAGCCATCTACAAGTATAGGTCAGACAAATAATTAAGATAGGAAAGAAAAAACAAACATCTCAAAATTAGCAATCTGTAAAAATCTCGCTAGTTACTCTCGCTCTCGACTCTCGAACTGAAGTCTCAGTCCTCGACTCTCAGTCCTTGACTCTCGGTCCTATGAGTCCTATATCTCAATAAGCATATCAGTACACTACACTACACTCACGTCTCTTACAGTCTCGAGTTTTCTTTCGCATACCACTCTCAATATCCTACCCTACTCTCGTGTCTCAGTCCCCCTGACATCTCTTAAACCCTAAATCTATTTTACATGTTAGACACTTATAAACCCTAACATACAGCAAACAGCAAACCGAAAAGAAATCCAAAACGCATGCCCAACCGTAACGAAATTGTGTACTATTGAAAGCTCAAATGCAGTCGAAAAAAAGTGAATACTTAATGAGAGTGGAGATTCTGAAGTTGTGAGGGAGAGGCGGCGGCGGGAAGAGGCGGTCAGAGGGAGAGGCGGCGGCTGGAAAAGGTAGTCTGGTGTTGGTGTTCGATAATTCGAGAGTGAGGGATGTGGGAATCCAGAGCGTGAGAGAAAAAGTTCTTAGGTCGGTGCATATATACGAAAGGACTTTTGAAATCCCAACTAACGGTTCATTGCCAGCTTACGAGGTTCAAGAGCGAGAGGCGAGAGTCGAGAGTCGACCAGCGAGAGCTTTACAATATCGAGATGGAATTAGCTAACGTGGACCGAGATCGAGAGTCGAGATAGAGAGCCGAGATAGGGATTCGAGAGTCGAGAGTCAAGCATCAAGAGCTTTACAATATCGAGAGGGAATTGGCTGACATGGACCGAGATCGAGAGTCGAGATAGAGAGTCGAGATAGTTAGTCAAGGGTCGAGAGCGAGAAGCGAGAGGGTGAGGTGCGGGGTGGCTCTGTGTCTCGTTCATGTGGGCGTTGTGGTAATTTCACATTATGCTGACGCCAGCAGAAGGCCAAATGTCATTACAATTTTGGGAAGAGGCTAAATTTCATTTGGGCCCACCGAAATGGGCCATCCGTACAAATTTCCCATACTTTAGAGAATGTTAAAGATATGTTAACAAAACCAATTTCGCAATGGAAAATTTATTGATGGTTAGAGTTAGTCTATTTTGATCTTGTAGAAAAATGGTGGAAATTATAGAATAGTGAAAACAAATTTTAGAAAATCAGAGAGACGTTTTTCCTTGTACTCCTTAGTGTAATTGAACTACTATAATTCCTCGAGTTGCTTATCTTCTTCATCTTCTTCGTGTTTTCAATCTTTGAATTTTTCTGATTCATTTTTCTGCAGATAGAGTATTTATCTACAAATTGTTCTGGTATGTTTGCTTGATTCTTTGTGCTTCAATTTTATTTGATGATCGTTGATGGCCCTCTAAATAAGCTATCTTATTGCCTCTAATCTCACTTGTTTAGAATGATTAATAAGTTTAAATGTCTTTATTGGTAGGAATTCGAGCATCGCATGCATTTCGAAGCGTTATGGACAGTTTGGGGTTAATTTATAGTTATTAGGAGTTACCAAAGCCTATGAGGCTTCAATTGATTTAAGAGAACAAAATTACCCCTAAAGGTCCTAACAGAGTGATGCTCAAGGCAGAAGCAATACAACCAGACAACACTGCTGCGTCACCCTATCACACTGCAGGGCCGTCACACAAACCTGGAGAAAAAAGTGTGCATTGCAAATAACTAATGCAGCCCATAGAACTGCAACTTTGCTAGTGGCACCGCAACACTGTTGGCGAGCATATATATACTTTCTTTTCGGTCAAAGATTAGGGGAGGAAGATAGGAGAGTTTGTGGCTGATTTTGGGAGCTCTAAGCTCGGGTTTGGCCATTTTTGGCAAAAACCCATGAGATTTCTTTTTAGTTTTGTTTGTAATGAAGATTTTGGCATCAGGATTCGAGATTTGATGATCAGTTACTAAACACTAATTTAGAGGTTGGTTGGGCACCTTATTTATGGGTTTAAGGAGATTTTTATGGAATGTGTATGAGTTTTCTTATTCTTCATGTTTTCTACTCCTTGTTTGAATCCATGTGCAAAATATTTGATTAATGTGGCAGATTAGTCATTTCAGAGCATAGGTTGTACATGTATGCTATCTATATTGGGTTTACCCGTAATTGTAAAAGCATGCTTACTTTGAGTAGTAAATTATAGGTTGAGTTATAGTTATTGGATCAATCTTTGGTGTTACCAAGGTCCCCAATAATGAATAAACAACAAGACTAAGAAATAAAAAAAATGATAGGTTCGACTTGGCTAGTTTAATCTAATATTCTAATCAATCCAAGAGCTTAATGTGATTAACTAGCAGTATGACTGCTATTTAGTTAATTTAGAATTTGACATCGTATTACGAGTTGATTTTCTATTAAGGGACTTGATGCGGTCAAAATCTTGGTGTAAACACAAGTGCACGTATCAAGTAATAGTATAGTTAAAACAATCTTGGTTGAGTATCATCCTTAAGAAATCAGATTGATAGTCTTTTAGCTATTTAGAGAGATCGTTCCAATTTTATTTAGGGGACTGACTTGTGATGCAAATAATTAAACTAAACTAAAAAAGCAATAAAGTGATCAAGTATAGAGATTATCTACAAAGAGACGTTCTAGGGAATAGATTTCATCAATGTAATTACTAAACTCAATTACAAAGATTGATCTGTTGGATTTTTTGCCCTAAAGCTCGTAGATAGTAAATGTAAATATTTAACAATCATTAATAAACAATTATTGATGTTATTAAAATAAAAGTTATTGATTGTGTTGTATTTGTTTTGTCTTAATAACCCTAAAATCCAATAAACTAATATCATGGGTTGTCTTATGAGTCTTGAACAATATGTAGAGACATATGGAGATCAATGTTCAAGATACAACCTAAAGGGTCTATAGTATATGGATAAGGCTAGGTACCTTATCCTAGTAACACTATGGATACGACTCACTCTGTATTTGATACAAACGCAGTGATCCAACGTGTTCGTGTAGAAGACATGCGAGTGGGGGTAACTCTGTTGACTAGTTAGGACTAGATCAGTGAGTTTGCATAAGACTAGACCACGAAATAGTAACCACTAGATGTAACTCCGTTGACTAGTTATGTTTATATTTCAATAGGAAGATCTACGCAACTTAGTCTTAATCCTGAGTATATTATGAGCTCTTGTTCACGAGGGATTGTCCTTTGATTTGTATGAGTGAGGGTGGTCGATTTGCCGACTCAATATGCCTACCATTTTGGGGACAAGACTAAGTGGGGAGCTAGGAACATAATTATACAAGATGGATTTCACTCCTTCCCAACTTTAGGGTAAGTAGATGAGTGTTCCCTTAAGTGGTGTCTCCGGAACTTGAACATAAGGCCCTACCCTCTCACTAGCTCTAGAGGGGTTTCTGTTTAATGGTTGGACCATAAACAAGTTATTTATTAGAGAAGCACTGGTACTTAAGGATTTAGAAGTAACCCAGGGGTAAAATAGTAATTTGGTCCAGTTGGTCTTACGAACACTTGTAAAGGGCTAATTTGTTGTTATTGGTCTATATCCATGAACACAAAAATATATATGCAGTGGGAAGAGTGCAGTTGTGGGTGTTTAGTGGAGTGTACCCACAGTTAACGAACATTGGCTAATGTGGTTAATGAGTTTAGTTAATTAATCTGATATCGTTGGAGCTTCTTATCTGTAGGTCCATTAGGTCCTCTTCCTAGCTTGTAAAGAGTATTGAGGTAGTTAAGTCTGTTGGGTTTTATGCCCTAAAACTCGTAGATAGTAAATGTTGTATTTTGACCGTCATTAATAAATGGTTATTCATTATTATTCAATAAATGTTATTAATTATTTTATCTTATTTTAATAACTCTAAAATCCAACAAACTAACATCCTAGGCTGTTTTATGAGTCTTGAACAATATGTAGAGACATATAAAGATCAATGTTCAAGTTACAGCCTAAAGGGTCTATAGCATAAGGATAGGGCTGGGTACCTTAGCCTGGTAACACTATGGATACGACCCACTTTGTATTTGATACAAATGCAATGATCCAACTTGTTCGTGTAGGAGACATGCAAGTGGGGGTATCCTATGCAATGAGTTTGCATAAGACTGGACCACAAAATAGTAACCACTAGATATAACTCCGTTGACTGGTTAGGTTTCAATTTCAATAGGTTGACCAAGTCAACTTAGTCTTAATCTTGAGTATATTATGAACTCCTGTTCACGAGGGATAGTCTTTTGATTTGTATGGGTGAGAGTGACCCGTTTGCCGACTTGATATGCCTACCATTTTGGGGACAAGACTGAGTGGGGAGCTGAGAACTTAATTATACAAGATGAATTTCACTCATTCCCGACTTTAGAGTAAGTAGATAAGTGTTCCCTTAAGTGGTGTCTCCGGGACTTGAACAAAGGCTCTACCCTCTCACTGGCTCGAGAGGGGTTTCTGCTTGATGGTTGGACCATAAACAGGTTATTCATTAGAGGAGCACTGGTACTTAAGAATTTAGAAGTAACCCAGGGGTATAATGGTAATTTGACCCAGCTGGTGTTACGAACATTTGTGAAGGACTAACTTGTTGTTATTGGTCTATATCCGTGGACACAAAAATATATCTACAGTGAGAAAAGTGCAGCTGTGGGTCTTTAGTGGAGTGTACCCACAGTTAACGAATATTGATTAATGTGGTTAATGAGTTTAGCCCGTTAATCTCATATCGTTGGAGCTTCTGATCTGTAGGTCCATTAGGTCCTCTTCCTAGCTCGTAAAGAATATTGAGGTAATTTATTCTTGGATGAAATTTGAAAAGTTCAAATTTACTAAGGGAAAAGTATAATGTATCATGATACATTATAATATAAAGTTTATTTTACAAATTAAACTTTATAGTATAAATATAATTTTGGATATGATTCAAAGTTAATTTGTAAGAGAATTAAATATTTGAAATTGTTCAAATATTATTTTAATATGAATTAGATTTATATTAAAACTATAGGTTAAAATTAATGCGCATTAGATGTACATTAAAACTATAGGTTATGAGATAAATGTATTTGAATTTGATTCAAATGCAAGTTAAAATTAAATATTTGATATTTAATTTGGTAGTTAATTAATTGGAGAATTAATTAGTTATTTAATTTAATCTAATTTAATTAAATTAATTGAATTAAAACTATAGGTTATGTGAGAGATGTTCATTTAAATATGATTTAAATGAATTGGTTAATTAAATTAGATTTAATTAATTATTACTTATTAATTTAATTAATTAATATAATTAATATTAAACAAGATTTAATATTGTTGCAACTCCCACGTAGGGGAGTTACTTAATACGTGGGATAACACCCACGTTTCCCATTTTCTCTTGCTTCCTTATATAGCGTCTAACAGAAAAAAAAATTGAATCGTTCGTTCTCTCTAAAAAATGCTCTCAGAAAAGTTTTGTGCAATTTTTCCTTGCCAAAAAGGTTCCCACAAATCTTTCCTCAACATTCAGAGAAAAGGAAGGACTCCAAGTGGTAGTGATCCAGCGTAAGTTTTTTTTTCTCTGTATTTTTGTTTTCAATATGCTTAACCTATTTTTTTTTAGATTTATTTTACCAATGTAGAAGTATTTCAAAATTTTAAAATTAATTTTGAGTTAGGGTTCTAATATGTTTCTGTTGCGCTATGGTTTTAATCCTAGCAATTGGTATCAGAGGCATCTTAAAATTTAATTTAGGTTTTGAAATTTGCATTGGTTTGGTGAGTTTACTGCATTGTGAATGTGGTTTTTGCATTGAATGTTTTCTGTAAAGTTTGGCCATATATTTACATTATTTTTATTGGATCAATTGTAAAGGCCCCTGCATTTTTAGGCATTTTACTGTAAATCGAGTCTTTGTAAGTCTGTGTCTAGATCGGGTTCGTTCTACTAAGAAAAACGACACCAAATTTGCCCAAATTGGATTCTCGGAGGCCAAGATTTTGTTGTTTTTCCCTACTGTATGAAGAAGACGACGAAAAAAAAAATACGCTGCTGCTAAGGCTGACGTCAGCACGATGCCATCGCTGACAACATGCTAACATCAGCGCCAGATGGGCTGGTTTAGCTGTTTTTGGGCTGGTTTTATCCGTTTTTGGTCCGGTTCGCCCCAATTTCAGCTATTTTTGTCCGATTTTGCTATTTTTTTGGCTTGGTTCGCAGTTTTGGGATCCGGTTCGAAGCGGTTCGAGGGTTTTTGGTCCGATTTTGGAGCGGCAAAGACTATTTTTTAGGATAAATTTAGCTAAATTATTGTAATTTAATGCTTTATTTTATCCTAGGGGACAATTTTATGGGTTCAATTGCTATTTAAATGCTTTATGGATGTCATATAGATAAATCCCTCCTTAGGTTAAGCATATTCATGCATTTTAATATGTTATAAATGTTATAATGTATGCTTTTAATGCATGATTAATAATTTCATGAGTAATTTAATATATGTTGATATGTTAAATATATGAAATTGGAAAAGCATGATGCATGACATTAATTTAGTTAAATATAAGTGTTATATTTATTTAATGTGATGCATATGCTTAATTTATTTTCATGATTGTTATAATTGTTATAAATTTAATTTATGAAAATAAAACTGCATTGAGCATGAAACATCCATAAATTAATATAATTGTTATATTATATTTAATGATTTGCATATAATATGGTTTTTTAATTAATTAGAATTTGATTGTTAATTAATTAAACCGTAGTATGCATGATTATAGGGCTAATTAATTAATTTTGTAAATAAGTTATAAAATTAATTAATAGAAACCGTCAACCTATAATAAATAGTTGCATGCAAATATAGGATCTTAGGAAATTGGTTTTAAATTGTTTAAAATTAATTTAAACTTAAGATCACATTAATTCTAATTAGATTAGAATTAAGTCTTTTTTCTTTTAAAATAGTTTTAAATTGGAATAAATAGGACAAATAGGATTTTGGTTATAAGGGAACTCTACTGGTTCAGTTCTATCTAGATTGGGGGTTTTTAAGTTGACGGTTTTACGGAACACCTCCTAACTCGGAACTGAATCAGAAATTGAGTTGAATTTTAACCTAAGTCCTATTAGCATGCAATGTCACTAGGTTAATTAAATTGTTTAGTTCACCTAGAACTATAGTCTAAATACCTTTTATAAGAGTTATAATAGGCATAGACTTAGATAGATTCATTAGCCGAAATTTAGTTAAGTATAATAAAACCCTAAATTAAGTAGAACATTTTAGTGGGAGAGAAATGATATATATGATATATCAATTTTTATCTCTCATGTCCTTAAGAGTTCACATCGTGAGATCCATGCTCGGCTTTGAGTCGCCTTGGGCGCAGCCTCCCTTCGAAAAGTGTTTGCATGGGTCAATACCAAGGTGAATAGGAAAAATATTCATAGTAAGTGGGAGAAGGACACGTGTCAACGTTTCCTACGGTCTCTTTCATTAGGTTGCAACGTGAGATTCTTATGATCTGTCTGCGTGTCGTCTTGGAGCGACCACCCCTTCGGAGGGTCTGATCATAGCATTCGGAACACCGCAAACTCCAGTTATGGATAGGGTTTCTTAGGTTAATCTTCAACAGTTGTCTTTCCTAACAGTAGCCTGTTGAAGCGTACCTTTGGGATCCGAAAATGAAAGGGTTATTATGGAATTAGTAATTAGCTGAGATTGTCTCAATTCAAGGGAGGAGTAACTGATTACCCTTCGGTGACTGTTGCTCTAATAAACCCTTGAAGTATCATTGCAAAGACTTAATCATTTTTTTTGGGTTCTTTGATTGAATATTTTGCTAAATTTTTTATTGGATGTTGTGTAATGGGTTGAAACAAAGATAATAATACGGTCAATTGTTTATTAATTTTTCAGCATGACTTCCTCTATGATTGCATTACTAAAAAGCGACTAATTAACTGGTGAAAATTATGCAACGTGGAAATCTAACCTGAATACGATTCTGGTTATAGAAGATCTACGGTTTGTCTTAATTGAGGAATGTCCTCAACTCCCCGCTCGTGATGTATCCCAAGCTGTGAGGGATGCACATGACCGCTGGACGAAGGCTAATGAAAAGGTCTGAGTCTATATCTTGGCAAGTTTGTCTGACGTACTCATCAAGAAACATGAGGCCATGCTCACTGCTCGTTAGATCATGGAGTTGTTGGGATATGTTTGGACAACCGTCCACACAGATCTGGCACGAGGCCCTCAAGTACGTTATAACGCGCGTATGAAGGAAGGCCAATCAGTGAGAGAATATGTTCTCGACCTCATGGTTCACTTCAACGTCGCTGAAATGAACAGCGCGGTCATAAATGAGCAAGGTCAGGTGTCCTTTATTTTGGAATCAATTCTGACGAGTTTCCTTCAATTCCGCAGCAATGCAGTAATGAATAAAATACAGTACACCATAACTACCCTCCTAAATGAGCTACAGATTTTTCAGTCTCTTATGAAAAATAAGAGACCGAAAGAAGGAGAGGCAAATGTTGCCCATTCCAAGAAGTTCCACAAGGGTTCAACCTCTGGAACTAAGTCTGTTCCTTCATCTTCTGGTCCAAAAAGATCCAGAAGAAAGGAGGGAAGGGGAAGGCCAAGAAGGCTGACAAGGGCAAGTGCTTCCATTGCAATATGGATGGTCACTGGAAGCGCAATTGCCCCAAGTACCTCGTCAAGAAGAAGAAGGAAAAGGAAGGTAAATATGATTTACTTGTCTTACAAACCAACAAATATTATTGGTTGACTATGGAATCAGATTGCATCAAGTACGCAAGAAAATGCCATAAATGCCAAATATATGCTGATAAAATGCATGCTCTAGCTTCCCCCTACATGTGTTGACGGCCCCGTGGCCTTTCTCTATGTGGGGTTTGGATGTGATTGGGCCCATTGAGCCGAAAGCGTCAAATGGTCACCGTTTCATCTTGGTAGCCATAGACTATTTTACTAAGTGGGTGGAGGCTGCTTCATACAAGAGTGTCACTAAGCAAGTTGTTGTCAAGTTCATAAGGAAGGACATCATATGTCGGTATGGCCTGCCCGAGCGTATCATCACTGATAACGGAAGGAATTTGAATAACAAACTGATGGAGGAGTTATGTACTCAATTCAAAATTAAACACTCTAATTCTACCCCTTATCGCCCTAAAATGAATGGAGCAGTGGAGGCAGCCAATAAAAATATCAAGAGAATCATTGAGAAGATGACTGTCACATATAGGGATTGGCACGAGATGTTACCATTCGCATTTCATGGTTATCGAACGTTTGTTCGTACGTCGACTGGAGCTACACCATTTTCTCTGGTATATGGTTTGGAAGTTGTCTTGCCAATTGAGGTTGAGGTGCCATCCCTCAGGGTAATTCAAGAAGCAGAGCTAGAAGAAGCAGAGTGGACTCAGGCAAGGTATGAGCAGTTAAATCTCATAGAAGAAAGAAGATTGACTGCATTATGTAGGGGACAACTATATCAGAAGAAAATGACATGTGCATATGATAGAAAAGTTTGACGTCGTTGCTTCCAAGAAGGAGATTTGGTGTTAAAAAGAATCCTGCCTTTTCAAAAGGATCATAGAGGGAAGTGGACTCCCAATTATGAGGGACCGTATGTGGTAAAGAAGGCATTCTCTGGTGGAGCTTTGATTCTGACAAATATGGATGGGAGCGATTTGCCCAACCCGTTAAATGCAGATTTCGTGAAGAAGTACTACGCATAGAAGAAGGGTGAACTTTGGTTTTGTATTGTCCAGTCTTTCGTCCTTTAGGGGGATCTTTGAGTTTGTGGTTCGAATATAGTAAGATGCTATGAATCTTTTTCAAAATCAAACTAATATTATCTACGAACACAAACGAGCTATTTTATATGTTTTCAACCTTCTTGAATACATAAGAGAAAATTAAATAATGGTATGGCTATACATCTGTAACAAACGTGCTCATGCATGCATGCATAGATAACATTTGTCTGTATTTTTAACTTGAAATTGTGTCGTGAGGTGCTTGTTTATCCCTGGCCCTTGACACCTTCCTTTTGTTGTGATGGCGCTTGTTTATCCCTGGCCTCCAGCGTGTTTTTTTTTTACTTTGTGTCGTGAGGTGCTTGTTTATCCCTGGCCCTCGACACCTTCATTTTGCTGTGATGGCGCTTGTTTATCCCTGGCCTCCAGCGTGTTTTTTTTTACTTTGAGTCGTGAGGTGCTTGTTTATCCCTGGCCCTCGACACCTTCCTTTTGCTGCGATGGCGCTTGTTTATCCCTGGCCTCCAGCGTTTTTTTTACTTTGTGTCGTGAGGTGCTTGTTTATCCCTGGCCCTCGACACCTTCCTTTTGCTGCGATGGCGCTTGTTTTATCCCTAGCCTCCAGCTCTTTTTTACTTTGTCGTGTGGCGCTTGTTTATCCCTGGCCCACGACACGGTATATTATTTGTTATAGTGAAGGCCTTTCTTAGGCTCTTTTGTTCTTTTTTGGAGATTCAAGTTTCGATTTACACCTTTAAGCCAGACACAACCGAACAAAATAGTGGTCACACCTTTGTCAACCTTATAATCCTATAAGGATGAACAAAGGGGGGCATGCTGTAACCACGTATTTTGTCCGGATTAATTTCACTAATTATGTTGCTTTCCCTTTATTTATAATTAGTCTTTGTCTTTTATTATTCCTTTTGCATACCTAGAGATTTAGTGAGTGGAGATTTTTTTGTAAGGGTAAACTTTAATCCACTTCTTTTTTCTTAAGTAAGAAACCAGAATCAGTTTTTTTTTCCATCTCTTATCCACACTTTTTGGCCCATTTATAGTTGAGGAAAAATTTCAAATTCCTGTTTTAGGGCAAAAGGAATTTCCATACATTAATGGCAAAATTCTTGCCTTTATAAACAGTGCATTTCCTTGGGAAATGATTTTTTTTACATAGCAAAAAGAAGTAAAAAGAAGCTTATTCTGTATAAAAAAAAAAAAAAAGAAAAGAAAATAGAGCGAAAGAAAGTTGAAAATATAGAGAAAAAAAACTAGTGAGATTCCATAAGCTTAGTGGAAGGTTGCATTTGGTAGGGCAAGAGTCCCGAGGATCCGCGCCTTAAACCACAAGTTTCAGATCTCCTTTTTTTTTTCCTCCTCTAGCGAGTTCTTAAAGTTGAAGGAGTTAAATCAACCTTCAACTTTAAGAACAGCTCACAAATCTTCTTTACCTTTTATTTCGTTCAATTTGTACAAAAAAGAGAAAAAAAGTTAGCAAAGGTAATATGATGGTGGTTTGTTAGTCTTTATTCTCATTTTTTTAATTTATTCTACGCCTTATTTACTGTTTATTTTTCTTACTCGTGTTCTCTATTATTTACTCTCATTTTGTTCACTAATCTCTTGTTATTTATGCTTATGATCGTTCCTCTTATGCTAATGACTATATTATTTACTGTTTATGTTTGTTTTAGTTATTTATGTTTTTTTTATTTTGCTTCTTTTTCTTTCGATTTTATTTTCGTTTATTTTTCTTTTTCTTTCCCCTATCTCATTCCATTTAGTTTTAGATTTGATCTCAAGAAAAAATGAATTTAATTAATGTTTTAAAATTTTTATTAAAGGACTATTCCTATGACGGATTTTGAGAAATTGAAATAATTTCTCAAATTCTTGAGGCGAGGAATTTCTCCTCAAATTTTAATATAGTCAAATTGTTGGAAAATTTTTCACTTATTTTATGGGATAATTACTTCAAATATTGGAGTAATGATGGGTAAAATAAGACATCTGTTTTAAAACTTATTTTTTTCTCAAATGATTTTCTTTAAAGAATATATTTAATTCAAGATAAAATGATTTGGCCACCGTTTTCTAAACGGGTGTTGTGGGGTGCTAACACCTTCCCCATACACAAAAGACTCCCGAACCCAACTCTAGTTTTTGCAGACCATTTTTGTTGATTTTTATTAAAATTTGTTCACTTTATTTCGGTGTCCAATCACACCGTAAAAAAGATTGGTGGCGACTCCTTTTCATTTTCTTTTTAAAATTAACCATTTTTAAGGACGTCGGCCGCTCCGCGTCGTCTCGAGCACGTGGCGACAGCTTGGCGACTCCACTGGGGACTTGAGGCCCCGCCTCGAGAGTTAGGCCTTTTGTTTTTTTATCTTGTTTTTTTAGTTATTTTTTATTTTCATTTTCAGTGCTATTTTTTTATTTGCTTGTGTTGTTTTATTTTTGTTATCTCACACACGCAATCACAAGCCTCCTACCTGGGCTTTACTCTATAGGATTAGAAATGAGGATGGAGTAGTGTTGACCTTCAGGAGCTTATGCTCCCGTGCGGGTGCATGAAAAACCTCACTCGATTTGGTCGTAGAATCTCATATGAGTTTTTGTGACCAAATTGGGGACCTTTACCCTTTAGGACCTATGTTCAACCTCACTTGTTTAATCTTCATATCTTATTAATCGCTTTGTTATGTTTATTATTTCCACACACTACCACGAGCCCCCTACCCGGGCTGTACCCATAGTTTAGATTAGAGAACGTAGTAGTGTCGACCTCGAGGAGCTTATGCTTCCGTACAGGCACACGAAAAATTCTCGCTCAGTATGGTTGTGTGATCATGTTGATCATACACCATTTTGGGGGCCTTGTCATTTAGGGTGTCAGAACCAACCTCACTATTATGTTTGAGCCTTCTTTTTTTATTTATTTGTTTATTTCTCGCATCTTGCATATAGACTCATCTTTTATCATACCCGATCTTAGGATGGTAGACACTCATGCGCCCGGGGTATTCGCCCAAACCATCCATAGCGAAGACTCGTGGGAAGGCGTGGCACAATGGTCAGAGCAACTTCAACAAGAGTCAGGATTCGCTTGGCCTAGGAGGTCTGAGGTTTCACTTCTGCAGTCTCCTCGATTAGAGTTTGTTAATAACGATTCAGAAGATCTGAAGGGTTTATGGGAGAAGTTAGCCTTGGAGCATAGAATGGAATTTGCAGAGGCGTATGGGAACATCGCAGATCTCATGTATACAAACATCAACACACAGGCATTGCAGGCTCTGGCACACTTTTGGGATCCTATATTGAAATGTTTCACGTTCAATACGTTTGACCTAACCCCCACCATAGAAGAATATCGAGCTCTCCTTAGCATACCACCTTGCATCGGTAGTAAGGTTTATGTTTATGATCGAAAGCTGACTATGCAAAGGTCGTTGTCCAAGTTTTTGGGAGATGTTCATGCCTCTTATATAAAGAAGCATATGAAGATGAAAGGGGGAAGGAGTTGTATCCCTATTGATTATTTGATTGGCCTTGCACGTGCATTCTTACCTGGGAGGAAAGGCTTGTCGCTCTTGGCATTATGCATTTATGGTATGGTTATCTTTCCAAGAATTAAAGGCTACGTAGAAGAAGAAGTCGTTAAACTCTTCATTGGAATAGAAAGAGGCATGAACCCTGTTATCCCAATTATGGCAGAAACCTTTAGATCATTAAACTACTGTTGAGTCCAAGGGAAGGGAAAGTTTTTCAGTTGTGCCAATGTTGTTCATATGGATTTCCAGTCATCTGAGGTATCCTGTTGGGTTTGGGTATTCCCAGATAAAGTTTAGTAGCCCATGGAACACCACAAGAAACACTATCAGAGATTTCAATGGCGCACGCTGGAGTTCAGACATTCTGAATCACGAAATTTGGATGCATTTTCTAGGCCACCTAACATCCGATGAGGTAATCTGGAGGGCGCCATGGATACCCACAAGTCCTTTAAGGACATATTTGCATGGTCTTACCAAGATATGCCTGGTTTAAATACGGAGATCGTAACGCATCGACTGCCACTCAAGCCTGAATGTAAGCCTATACGACAAAAGTTGCGCAAGATGAAGCCTGAAATGTTGATTAAAATTAAAGAGGAGGTTAAAAAGCAATTTGATGCAGGGTTCCTAGCAGTGGCTAAATACCCAGAATGGGTCGCAAATGTTGTACCAGTTCCAAAGAAAGACGGAAAGGTCAGAATGTGCGTTGACTACAGGGATCTAAATCGCGCAAGTCCTAAAGACAATTTTCTCCTTTCACATATTGACGTGCTAGTGGATAATACTGCTGGGTATTCTACATTTTCGTTTATGGATGGTTTTTCAGGGTACAATCAAATCAAGATGGCTCCTGAGAATCGAGAAAAGACAACGTTCATCAACTTATGGGGAACGTTTTGCTATAAAGTCATGCCTTTTGGTTTAAAAAACGTAGGAGCAACCTACCAGAGAGCTATGGTTACTTTATTCCATGACTTGATGCACAAGGAAATCGAAGTATACGTTGATGATATGATAGCAAAGTCTAGACCCGAAGGAAAGCATGTGATTACCCTTCGTAAACTCTTTGAAAGATTGCGAAAGTTCCAGTTAAAGTTGAATCCAGCAAAGTGCATATTTGGAGTGTCTTCTGGAAAATTGTTGGGTTTTGTTGTCAGTGAGGAAGGAATCAAAGTAGACCCAGACAAGATTAGAGCAATAGTGGATTTAAAGCCATCAAAGACCCAAAAAGAGGTCAGAAGCTTCTTGGGGAGACTAAATTACATCGCTCGATTTATTTCACACCTTACTCAAACCTGCGAGCCAATACTAAGACTCCTTCGTAAGAGCGAGATATGTCATTGGAACGAGGACTGCCAAAAGGATTTCGATAAAATCAAAGATTATTTGTAGAGCCCTCCAATACTTGTCCCACCAACTCCAGGACGACCATTAATCTTATACTTAACAGTAAACGAATAGTCCATGGGTTGCGTGCTGGGCAGCACGACTCTACAGGAAGGAAGGAGCAAGCTGTTTATTATTTGAGCAAGAAGTTCACAAGCTACGAGTCGAAGTACTCGTTGTTAGAAAAAACATGTTGTGCCTTAGCGTGGACAGCTCAAAGACTAAGACAATATATGTTGTATTATACGACATGGCTTATCTAAAAAATGGATCCTATAAAGTACATTTTCGAAAAGTTATCTTTGTCTGGGAGGATAGCCAAATGGCAAGTATTGCTATCAGAATACGATATTATCTATGTCACCAGAAAGGCCATAAAAGGGAGTGTAATTGCCGATTGTCTAGCCGAGTTGCCCGTGGAAGACTGTGAGCCAATGAAATTTGAATTTCCTGATGAAGACATCATGACGGTCTCCACCTTGAATGCGACACAGGATCCTGAAACATGGACGATGATTTTTTATGGAGCCACGAACGAAGTGGGGCATGGTGTAGGAGCTATCTTAATATCTCCTGAAGGAAAATTGTATCCCCTAACTGCTAAGCTATACTTTAATTGCACGAATAACATGGCTGAGTATGAAGCATGCAGTATGGGAGTTCAGATGGCCTACGACATGAAGATTAAAAAGTTGTAAGTTTTTGGAGATTCTCTTTTAGTAGTACATCAACTAAATGGGGAGTGGGAGACAAGTGACTCTAAGTTAATTCCCTATAATAAGTATATTTGAGAGTTGGCCCAAACTTTTGAGTCAATCACGTTCAAGCATGTCCCACGCAAAAATAACCAGGTTGCAGATGCATTAGCCACCTTATCTGGCATGTTTAATGTGGCTTACAATGAGAAAATTCAGCCCATAAGTATTGAGAAACGTGAAGCACCAACATACTGCCTTAATGTTGAGCAGGAACCTGACGGGAAGCCCTGGTATCATGACATTAAACACTACATCACATGTCGAGAATATCCGCTTGGAGCTTCTAAAAACGATAATCGCACCATTAGAAAGTTGGCCAGGAGTTTCTTTCTGAATGGAGAAGTGCTGTACAAAAGAAATTATGATATGACTCTACTGAGATGTGTTGATGCTTCAGAAGCCAAAAGAATTCTAGAAGAAGTTCATGAAGGAGTTTGCGGCACACATGCAAATGGGCACATGATGGCAAGACAAGTTTTACGTTCTGCATATTATTGGTTAACTATGGAATCAGATTGCATCAAGTACGCAAGAAAATGCCATAAATGCCAAATATATGCTGATAAAATGCATGCTCCAGCTTCCCCCTACATGTGTTGACGGCCCCGTGGCCTTTCTCTATGTGGGGTTTGGATGTGATTAGGCCCATTAAGCCGAAAGCGTCAAATGGTCACCGTTTCATCTTGGTAGCCATAGACTATTTTACTAAGTGGTGGAGGCTGCTTCATACAAGAGTGTCACTAAGCAAGCTGTTGTCAAGTTCATAAGGAAGGACATCATATGTCGGTATGGCCTGCCCGAGCGTATCATCACTGATAACGGAAGGAATTTGAATAACAAACTGATGGAGGAGTTATGTATTCAATTCAAAATTAAACACTCTAATTCTACCCCTTATCGCCCTAAAATGAATGGAGCAGTGGAGGCAGCCAATAAAAATATCAAGAGAATCATTGAGAAGATGAGTGTCACATATAGGGATTGGCACGAGATGTTACCATCCGCATTGCATGGTTATCGAACGTCTGTTCAAACGTCGACCAGAGCAACACCATTTTCTCTGGTATATGGTTTGGAAGTTGTCTTGCCAATTGAGGTTGACGTGCCATCCCTTAGGGTAATTCAAGAAGCAGAGCTAGAAGAAGCAGAGTGGACTCAGGCAAGGTATGAGCAGTTAAATCTCATAGAAGAAAGAAGATTGACTGCATTATGTAGGGGACAACTATATCAGAAGAAAATGACACGTGCATATGATAGAAAAGTTTGACGCCGTTGCTTCCAAGAAGGAGATTTGGTATTAAAAAGAATCCTGCCTTTTCAAAAGGATCATAGAGGGAAGTGGACTCCCAATTATGAGGGATCGTATGTGGTAAAGAAGGCATTCTCTGGTGGAGCTTTGATTCTGACAAATATGGATGGGAGCGATTTGCCCAACCCGTTAAATGCAGATTTCGTGAAGAAGTACTACGCATAGAAGAAGGGTGAACTTTGGTTTTGTATTGTCCAGCCTTTCGTCCTTTAGGGGGGATCTTTGAGTTTGTGGTTCGAATATAGTAAGATGCTATGAATCTTTTTCAAAATCAAACTAATATTATCTATGAACACAAACGAGCTATTTTATATGTTTTCAACCTTCTTGAGTACATAAGAGAAAATTAAATAATGGTATGGCTATACATCTGTAACAAACGTGCTCATGCATACATGCATAGATAACATTTGTCTGTATTTTTAACTTGAAATTGTGTCGTGAGGTGCTTGTTTATCCCTGGCCCTCGACACCTTCCTTTTGTTGTGATGGCGCTTGTTTATCCCTGGCCTCCAGCGTGTTTTTTTTTTTACTTTGTGTCGTGAGGTGCTTGTTTATCCCTGGCCCTCGACACCTTCCTTTTGTTGTGATGGCGCTTGTTTATCCCTGGCCTCCAGCGTGTTTTTTTTTACTTTGTGTCGTGAGGTGCTTGTTTATCCCTTGCCCTCGACACCTTCCTTTTGCTGCGATGGCGCTTGTTTATCCCTAGCCTCCAGCGTTTTTTTTTACTTTGTGTCGTGAGGTGCTTGTTTATCCCTGGCCCTCGACACCTTCCTTTTGCTGCGATGACACTTGTTTTATTCCTAGCCTCCAACTCTTTTTTACTTTGTCGTGTGGCGCTTGTTTATCCCTGGCCCACGACACGGTATATTATTTGTTATAGTGAAGGCCTTTCTTAGGCTCTTTTGTTCTTTTTTGGAGATTCAAGTTTCGATTTACACCTTTAAGCCAGACACAACCGAACAAAATAGTGGTCACACCTTTGTCAACCTTATAATCCTATAAGGATGAACAAAGGGGGGCATGCTGTAACCACGTATTTTGTCCGGATTAATTTCACTAATTATGTTGCTTTCCCTTTATTTATAATTAGTCTTTGTCTTTTATTATTCCTTTTGCATACCTAGAGATTTAATGAGTGGAGATTTTTTTGTAAGGGTAAACTTTAATCCACTTCTTTTTTCTTAAGTAAGAAACCAGAATCAGTTTTTTTTTTTCCATCTCTTATCCACACTTTTTGGCCCATTTATAGTTGAGGAAAAATTTCAAATTCCTGTTTTAGGGCAAAAGGAATTTCCATACATTAATGGCAAAATTCTTGCCTTTATAAACAGTGCATTTCCTTGGGAAAGGATTTTTTTTTTACACAGCAAAAAGAAGTAAAAAGAAGCTCATTCTGTATAAAAAAAAAAAAGAAAAGAAAATAGAGAGAAAGAAAGTTGAAAATATAGAGAGAAAAAAAAACTAGTGAGATTCCATAAGCTTAGTGGAAGGTTGCATTTGGTAGGGCAAGAGTCCCGAGGATCCGCGCCTTAAACCACAAGTTTCAGATCTCCTTTTTTTTTTTCCTCCTCTAGCAAGTTCTTAAAGTTGAAGGAGTTGAATCAACCTTCAACTTTAAGAACAACTCACAAATCTTCTTTACCTTTTATTTCGTTCAATTTGTACAAAAAAAAAAAGAGAAAAAAAGTTAGCAAAGGTAATATGATGGTGGTTTGTTAGTCTTTAATGTCATTTTTTTAATTTATTCTACGCCTTATTTACTATTTATTTTTCTTACTCGCGTTCTCTGTTATTTACTCTCATTTTGTTCACTAATCTCTTGTTATTTATGCTTATGATCGTTCCTCTTATGCTAATGACTATATTATTTACTGTTTATGTTTGTTTTATTTATTTATGTTCTTTTTTATTTTGCTTCTTTTTCTTTCGATTTTATTTTCGTTTATTTTTCTTTTTCTTTTCCCTATCTCATTCCATTTAGCTTTCTGTCTATCTTTATTATTATCATTATTATTAGTAGTAGTATTATTTTAAACACAAAGTCAGTAAAAGAAATACATATGTGTATGTTGCTATTGTTCAAGTTAAAAAAGAAAAAAGAGAGAATTAAAAAAAAAAAAAAAAGGAAAGAGAAGGTGGATGGGATGGGCTCTGCTCATCCATCACTTCTCAACCTCTTATTTATTTTTTCTTTTCTTTTCTTAAGGTCTGCTTCACGCAGACCCCTTTTATTTCTTTTTTTTATTATTTTTTTTTTTCTTTTTGGGGTCTGCTTCACGCAGACCCCTTTTTTTTTCTTAAGCAGGCCCTTTTTAAGTTTATTTATTATTATTCTTTTTTTCATATTTTTTTTATTATTATCTTTCTTATTCTTATTAATATAATTTTGATTTTAGTTTTGTTTTGTTTTTTTCTTCTATTTCAACTTTTAGCATTTTTGTTGATTTTTCTTTAATAATTTTCTTTTAAATATAGTATTTAGTTATTTTGTTTAGCAAACTTTTCATCATCTATTTTTGTAAGTTCATATTTAGAAATTATATATTGTTAAGATCTTTAAATCTTCATTTTTATTTTTCTAAAATAAATCGACGACGGAATCTAGGAAATTTGGGAGTTCGATTTTCTAGAATTCTTGAGGTGAGGAGTCTATTGTTTGGGAGTCCGAGGTCGATTTCCAATATGTTTTATTAAAATTTTAATATGTCATTTTATGTCTATTTAATTTATATTATGCATCTTAAATTAAATTCACTTATTTAATATTTATCTTTAAATTAATTTAAATTTCTAACTAACATTTCCCTAAGTTTTTTAAATCTTTTATTATCAAAATTCTTTTAAAGATATTTTAAATAGATTTTCTTTAAAATACACTCTTTTGTGTTTTTAAACCTTAAAAAATCAATATTATTTCAAAAGGTTTCCTCACAAATTTTGTTTTTAGAATTTGCCACCGTTTTTCTTTAAAAAATTCCTAAGACGGAATCTAGTAAATTTGGGAGTCCAATTTCCTAGAATTCTTGAGGTGAGGGATCACATCTTTGGGAGTCCGAGATTTGATCCCAAGAAAAAATGAATTTAATCAATGTTTTAAAATTTTTATTAAAGGACTTCCTATGACGGATTTTGAGAAATTGAAATAATTTCTCAAATTCTTGAGGTGAGGAATTTCTCCTCAAATTTTGATATAGTCAAATTGATGGAAAATTTTTCACTTATTTTATGGGATAATTACTTCAAATATTGGAGTAATGATGGGTAAAATAAGACATCTGTTTTAAAACTTTTTTTTTCTCAAATGATTTTCTTTAAAGAATATATTTAATTCAAGATAAAATGATTTGGCCACCGTTTTCTAAACGGGTGTTGTGGGGTGCTAACACCTTCCCCATACACAAAGGACTCCCGAACCCAACTCTAGTTTTCGCAGATCATTTTTGTTGATTTTAATTAAAATTTGTTCACTTTATTTCCCGTAAAAAAGATTGGTGGCGACTTCTTTTTATTTTCTTTTTAAAATTAACCCTTTTTGAGGAGTCGGCCACTCCGCGTCGTCTCGGGGACGTGGCGACAGTGTTTCTGAAACACCTTTCGAGTTATGGAGCGTAAACCTAATTTGCGCTATTTCATAATTTAGGGTTGTCATGCATATGTGCTAGTGACAAATCCTAAGAAATTGGAACCTCGTTCAAGATTATGCCAATTTGTTGGTTATCCTAAGGAAACGAGAGGTGGTCTCTTCTTTGATCCACAAGATAACAAAGTGTTTGTATCGACAAACACTACATTCTTGGAATAAGACCACATGAGAGATCATAAACCACGGAGCAAATTAGTATTAAATGAAGCTACTGAAGAGTCAACAAGAGTTGTTGATGAATCTGGTGCTTCAAGAAGAGTTGTTGATGAATCTGGTTCTTCAACAAGAGTTGTTGAAGGATCTAACACTTCAGGTCCGTCTCATCCTTCTCAAGAGTTGAGAATGCCTAGACGCAGTGGGAGGGTTGTATCACGACCTTCTCGTTACTTGGGTTTAACAGAAACTCAGGTTGTCGTACCTGATGACGGTGTTGATGATCCATTGTCTTTTAAACAGGCAATGAATGATGTTGATAAGGACGAATGGGTCAAAGCCATGGACCTTGAAATGAAGTCTATGTATTTCAATTTAGTATGGGAACTTGTATATCCACCTGAAGGGGTTAAACCCATAGGGTGTAAATGGATCTATAAGAGAAAGAGGACATAGCTGGTAAGGTACAGACCTTTAAAGCTCGACTTATAGCAAAGGGTTATACCCAAAGGGAAGGGGTTGACTATGAGGAAACTTTTTCCCATGTTGCTATGCTTAAGTCCATAAGAATTCTCTTATCCATAGCCACATATTATGACTATGAAATTTGGAAAATGGATGTCAAGACGACCTTTCTGAATGACAATCTTGAAGAGAATATCTTTATGTCTCAGCCCGAAGGGTTCATAGCTCAAGGTCAGGAGCAAAAAGTTTGCAAACTGAATCGATCCATTTATGGGTTGAAACAGGCCTCTAGATCTTGGAACATTAGATTTGATATTGCGATCAAATCTTTTGGTTTTGATCAAAACGTTAATGAACCTCGTGTTTACAAGAAAATCGTCAACGGTAAAGTAGCTTTCTTGGTACTATACGTAGACGATATCTTACTCATTAGGAATGACGTAGGATACCTTATTGACGTTAAAAAATGGTTAGCAGCCCAATTCCAAATGAAAGATTTGGGAGAGGTGCAGTATGTTCTTGAGATCCAAATTATTAGGGACCGTAAGAATAGAACGCTAGCTCTGTCTCAAGCAACTTATATCGACAAAATGTTGACTCGATATTCTATGCAGAACTCTACGAAGGGTTTATTACCTTTCAGGCATGGGGTTCACTTGTCTAAGGAACAATGTCCTAAGACACCTCAAGAAGTTGAGGATATGAGACGTATTCCCTATGCCTCAGCTGTGGGCAGCTTAATGTATGTTATGCTCTGCACTATGCCATACATTTGTTATGCAGTGGGAATAGTCAGTAGGTACCAGTCTAATCCAGGGTTTGACCACTAGACAGCAGTTAAGAATATCCTCAAGTATCTTAGGAGAACGAGGGACTACAAGCTAGTGTATGGAGCTAAGGATTTGATCCTTACAGGTTATACTGACTCTGATTTCCAAACTAACAATGATTCTAGGAAATCCACGTTGGGATCAGTGTTTACCCTAAATGGGGGAGCTATAGTATGGCGAAGTGTCAAGCAAGGATGCATAGCAGACTCCACTATGGAGGCTAAATATGTAGCTGATTGTGAAGCAGTAAAGGAAGCAGTTTGGCTCAGGAACTTCCTAACTGATTTGGAAGTTGTTCCAAATATGAACTTGCCTATTACCCTATACTGTAACAACAGTGGGGCAGTAGCAACCTCTAAAGAACCTCGTAGCCACAAACGAGGAAAGCACATCTAGAGGAAATATCACCTGATAAGGGAGATTGTGAAACGAAAAGATGTGATTGTCACAAAGATAGCTTCGGAGCACAACATTACTGATTCATTTATGAAGACTCTCTAGACTAAAGTGTTTGAGGGTCATCTAGAGAATCTAGGTCGGCGAGATTTGTACATTGGGTAATCTAGGGCAAGTGGGAGATGTGTAATAGGTATACAGATGCCCTAGTTTATTGTATTCGTATTGTTTATCATCCCTATTGTTTTGTATTATCTTGTACAACCCACTAACTAGAATTTTAGTTCAAGTGGGAGTTTGTTGGGTTTTATGCCCTAAAACTCGTAGATAGTAAATGTTGTATTTTGACCGTCATTAATAAATAGTTATTCAATAAATGTTATTGATTATTTTATCTTATTTTAATAACCCTAAAATCCAATAAACTAACATCCTAGGCTGTTTTATGAGTCTTGAACAATATGTAGAGACATACAGAGATCAATGTTCAACTTACAACCTAAAGGGTCTATAGTATAAGGATAGGGCTGGGTATCTTATCCTGGTAACATTATGGATACGACCCACTTTGTATTTGATACAAACGCAATGATCCAATGCATTCGTGTAGGAGACATGCGAGTGGGGGTATCCTATGCAATGAGTTTGCATAAGACTGGATCACGAAATAGTAACCACTAGATATAACTCCGTTGACTGGTTAGGTTTCTATTTTAATAGGTTGACCTAGGCAACTTAGTCTTAATCTTGAGTATATTATGAACTCCTGTTCACGAGGAATTGTCCTTTGATTTGTATGGGTGAGAGTGGCCCGTTTGCCGACTTGATATGCCTACCATTTTGGGGACAAGACTGAGTGGGGAGCTGGGAACATAATTATACAAGATAGATTTCGTTCCTTCCGGACTTTAGGGTAAGTAGATAAATGTTCCCTTAAGTGGTGTCTCTGGGACTTGAACAAAGGGCCCTACCCTCTCACTACCCGAGAGGGGTTTCTGTTTGATGGTTGGACCATAAACAGGTTGTTCATTAGAGGAGCACTGGTACTTAAGGATTTAGAAGTAACCCAGGGGTATAATGGTAATTTGACCCAGCTGGTGTTACGAACACTTGTGAAGGACTAACTTGCTGTTATTGGTCTATATATGTGGACACAAAAATATATCTACAGTGAGAAGAGTGCAGTTCTGGGTCTTTAGTGGAGTGTATCCACAGTTAACGAATATTGATTAATGTGGTTAATGAGTTTAGCCTGTTAATCTCATATCGTTGGAGCTTCTGATCTGTAGGTCCATTAGGTCCCCTTCCTAGCTCGTAAAGAATATTGAGGTAATTTATTCTTGGATGAAATTTGAAAAGTTCAAATTTACTAAGGGAAAAGTATAATGTATAATGATACATTATAATATAAAGTTTATTTTACAAATTAAACTTTATAGTATAAATATAATTTTGAATATGATTCAAAGTTAATTTGTAAGGGAATTAAATATTTGAAATTGTTCAAATATTATTTTAATATGAATTAGATTTATATTAAAACTATATGTTAAAATTAATGCGCATTAGATGTACATTAAAACTATAGGTTATGAGATAAATGTATTTGAATTTGATTCAAATGCAAGTTAAAATTAAATATTTGATATTTAATTTGATAATTAATTAATTGGAGAATTAATTAGTTATTTAATTTAATCTAATTTAATTAAATTTGATTTAATTAAATTAATTGAATTAAAACTATAGGTTATGTGAGAGATGTTCATCTAAATATGATTTAAATGAATTGGTTAATTAAATTAGATTTAATTAATTATTAATTATTAATTTAATTAATTAATATAATTAATATTAAATAAGATTTAATATTGTTGTAACTCCCACGTAGGGGAGTTACTTAATACGTGGGATAACACCACGTTTCCCATTTTCTCTCGCTTTCTTATATAGCGTCTAACGGAAAAAAATTGAATCGTTCGTTCTCTCTCAAAAAATCCTCTCAGAAAAGTTATGTGCAATTTTTCCTTGCCAAAAAGGTTCCCACAAACCTTTCGCAACGTTCAGAGAAAAAGGACTCCAAGTGGTGGTGATCCAACGTAAGTTTTTTTTCTCTGTATTTTTGTTTTCAATATGCTTAACCTAGTTTTTTTTTTAGATTTATTTTACTAATGTAGAAGTATTTCAAAATTTTAAAATTAATTTTGAGTTAGGGTTCTGATATGTTTCCACTACGCTAGAGTTTTAATCCCATCAAAGTCTTGAATAAAATTTGAAATGTTCAAATTCACTTAAGGAAATAGTATAATGTCTAGCGATACATTATAATATAAAGTTTATTTTATAAATCAAACTTTATAATTTAAATTTAATTTTGGATACGATTCAAAATTAATTTATGAGAGAATATAATATTTGAAATAGTTCAAATATTAATTTAATATGAATTAGATTTATATTAAAACTATAGGGTTAAAAGTAATGCGCATTAGATGCACATTAAAACTATAGGTTATGAGAGAAATATAATTGAATTTGATTCAAATATAGGTTAAATTAAATATTAGATATTTAATTTGATAATTAATTAATTGGAGAATTAATTGATTATTTAATTTAATTCAGTTTAATTAAATTTGATTTAATTAAATTAAAACTATAGGTTATGTGAGAGAAATTCATTTAGATATGATTGAAATGAATATATTAATTAAATTGGATTTAATTAATTGTTAATTTCATAAATAGTTATATTCTAATTAATTAATTTAATTAACAATTTTTTTTATTTAACTTAAATGTTAAATTAAATAACTCCCAATTGTAGGAAGTTATTTTACTCATCCCATGTTCTCTTATTCTCTTTCCATATCTCTCTCTGGAAACCTGGCAAAAGAGAGAAACACACAATTGTTATTTATGTTTTTTTGGCAGAACTGTTTTGCATATTTTTCCCTTCTTATAATTCTCTCTCCCAAATTCCCTATTCTAAATTTGGTTCCCACCAACCTTCAACCTCATCACTCAGAGAATAGGAGAGGCTCCTTGGTTTTGACTTCTTTGGACAAATTTGGTTCGTTTTAGCTCTTTTTAACTTTGAATATCTTGATCTCGAACACAACCCCTGGAAATCACTTAAGAACGATGTCAAATCTAATAAAATCATCATGAAAATTATTCTAAATAAAGGCAAATCAAGCATATTTTAGGTACGTTTTAGGAGTCTGGCCAGCATTACTATATCATTCGATTAGGATTATTAATTAGATACCAATAAATAGTCCAATACTCTCTTAATCAATGAAGGTAATCTTGTGATAATCGATGAATTATCTAGACTGTCTGTAGTTCGACTTGATCTTGCTACTAAAACTATCTAGTAGTGGAAGTTTTTATCGATAGTTATAAATTTCATTTGATCTGAAGGACCCTCGACAAGTTCCTCTCCATCAATCTTCAAGCTTTCATTGAGATAATAATCTAGTCTCTTTCATTTAAAACTCATAGCAACTTGGTCACTACTATAAAAAGGTCTCGTTAAGGTGTAGTGAGATTTGATATGACAAACAACCTTGATCTCACACGTACGGGTACAATAACAAGTGTCCTATTGTTAGAAATTAAATGATTAGTTGGGTGGGAGATAAAGATTCCAACCCATGGTATATGCAAATTATCAAGATTTAATTCTTTTCACAATTAGAACTAGATAATTACAAAATAATTTAAATTATAGAGAGAACCATTACGTATAAATTGTTACATTGTTTCATAATTCTTGGTTTTGGGTTTTTTATTTACAAGAATAGGGCGACAAGTTTTCCATTTTTAATTGTAAGTAGACTTTTTTAAAACAAATTTAGAGTGTTGAAAAATATATTTCTATATTTAATTAAAGTTTTTATTTCTCCAACTTCATTTTCTTCTATATTTAATATATTATTCTCTCTAACTCTTTCTTTCACACTATCTCTCTCTCAACCTTCTATTTTTCAATAATTGATGTCTCTTTCCAACAAATTTTCTCATATCTCTCTGATTAAAATAAAAAAAAGAAGAAAATAAAAAAAATTAATGTTGTGAACGTGTTTTGTTTGTTTCTCTTTTCAAAAAAAGTTAGACAAAAATTGTTACCATTTCTAACTTTTCGCAAACATCACTTTTTCATATTTAAAATTACTTCGAAATAAATCTTTAATCGCTTCAAATTAATTTAATATTTAGCTTTACGTTTTTAAATGCAAATTTTATATCATCAAAATTGATTTTAAAAAATTCAACAACATATTTTATAATAAATTTGAAAATGATTAAAGTGATTTTAACCATTTCAAAATCACTCCCAATTGTTTCCTATGAAACAACTATAGGTGTAATCTAAACTTTAGACTTGGTTGGAAATGCTAATCCCAAACCAACAAAACAACAATAATTGTAAGGAAAAAAAAAAAACAACAATAATTGTAAGAAAAAAAATATATTAATAAAATAATTGATCACTAAGGTGTATAAAAAGGGATAAGGCATTGGGGATTGTTGTGTGTGGGTGTTTTCAGTAAAGCAATCTCTAGTAGAGTTTTATTTGAAACCATGTCTCTTGTTGGGAAATTTGTGAGTGAATTAGAAATAAATGCAGCTGCTGAGAAATATTATGAAATCTTTAAAGATAAAGTTTCTCATATTCCTAATATTTCTCCAACTATCTTCCAAAATGTTGAAGTTCATGAAGGTGATTGGGACACTCATGGCCATGGCTCCATCAAAATTTGGAATTACACCCTTGGTATGTATAAACTCATTCACGACCATGACCTTGACCATATTTATAGTCGATCGTCACTTATTGTTTTTCTTTTCATTTGTAAATCTTCATGAATAATTTATTTTTTATAAAGTATTGATCTCGTTATTTTTTATGCGATTTGTTTAGATGGAAAAGCCGAAGTATTCAAAGAACAGGTAGAGTTTGATGACGAGAAGTTGGCAGTAACCTTGATTGGATTGGAAGGAGATGTGTTCGAGCATTACAAAACTTTCAAAGGGACATATCAAGTTGTGCCAAAAGGGCCCGAGCATAGTTTGGCAGTTTTGACTTTGGAATTTGAGAAACTTAATGATGGTTCTCCTTACCCATATAAATACCTTGATCTTATGAATACCATCACCAAAGACATTGAAGCTCATATTAAATAAATGTCTTTGACGTCGTTGTTCGAGCTTTTATCTCTCTACTTCTCTCCCTCACATATTAATGTGGGTGATTTATATTGTATTTGGAGTTATATTTTTTTGTTTAGGAGTCTACTGTCAAGCTTGATATCTGCAATCTTTTTTATTAATTTTTTTTTTTTGGAAAAGATTTATGCATCTTTATCACTTGTTATTGTGTTTCTATTGCTTATAAAAGCAAATCATGGTTATTCTATGTAAAGTTGATGAAGCTCGACTATTATGGTTTCTTAAATAAATAATATGCAATAATTTGACTTGATTGATTGTCTTTGAATACTTTCTCTTCCCTACCGTTTCTTCACAATGCTATTCTCTTTCCTTTTGTTATTATTTTTTTATGGAATAACAAAATGTCAAACAATCAACCAAGAGAGTAAGAGGGGAAAAAAAATAAAGAAAAATAAAAAAAGTGTCAAATTGTAGAATAAAGTAGGAAACAGAGAGGAAATGGAAGATGGAGGTGATAGGGGTAGCAATTTTGATTTTTTTTTTTTTTTAAATTTAAATAAGGGTACTAATGCAACTTTTAAGAGTTTAGAGGTATTTTGACAATGAGGTATTACAAGTCTATCTTCTAATTTGTTTTGGAAGAGAAGGGAAGGGAATGAGGAGAGAGAGATTGAAGAAATATGAGAGATATATATGGGTTCAATTTTTACATTCAGGGTTTGATTTTTAATTGTTATAACTTATAAGTACCATAATTTAGGGATGAGTTTGAAAAAAATATGTTGATTTTGCTTTATGGTTTATGGTTCTCTTACCTATAAGAACATTGTGAAGAAAACTCGTTAAAAAAATACTCATTTCTTCATTTTATTTGAGGAATATATGATGAACAATTTGAGGATTCTCCTTGTTTATTTTAGAAAGTGAAAAACAAAATTCTATAAAAAAATTTATTTTGCCAAAAATGATGGGAAATTGAACTTGAACAACGAAACATAGTTTGATAAATCATTAGTTAGCCCAAAAGTTTTAACTATTATACTTTAACATTCAAATAATTGATATCCAATTGAATTTCAATCACAAAAATAGTCAAACATTAATTAAGTAAAGAAGTAAATAATTATTCATTTTTCCTTAAAAACAAAATGAATAATTATTGGACTACTAATTTTTGTGTTTCCATTTTGAATTATGTTGTTATTAATATTTATTCGTTCTACATTTGAAACTCATACATCTTTCTTCTATTTTGAATTTTATGTCTTCTAAAATAATTTACAATTAGTGGTATTAAATTAGTTGTGTCAATATAAAATTATAAGTGGATTAATTCAATAAATATTGTTGATCTTTAACGATCATAATTATCAAGTTTATTAGAAAATAAAGTTTTCTTTTCCTTTCACATTCACAATTCAAGAGTGTAGGAGATTAAAATTCTGATCTCATAGTCTAGAGTATAAGTCGTACTATAGATTATCAAAAAAAAAATCACTTATTACTTTATAAATTAATTTTTTAATATAAATTAATATTGAAGTAAATATTAATGATCTAAGGGGGAATTAGTGTTAAAATATATTATTTTTTAAAACAATTTGAAAAAAACAAATGGTATGAAAACTATTTGTAAAAATAGTGTAATTTTTTTGTTTTATTCAATTTCGTCTATACAAGAAGTTGAATTATACATATTTTATTAATTTTTAGTTCAATCTTTTGAAACACTTTTTTTCTTTTAATATTTATATAAATTTCTAGCAACCCACTAAGTTTATATATGTATCAAAAGTTTTTTTCTTTTATTTTTTTCACCTCTTTTACATTTATTTTGGACCTTATTTTCTTTTTCTCTTTTTAATCCATTTTTCGTTAGAATTAAATAGTTTTTTTTATATAGGATATTGAAACTTTTTTTAAGATTTAAATTAACAATAAAATGTTTAATTAATTTTGTTAATTTATGTTAAAAAATAAATATATTTATTTCTTTTACAAAATTTAAAATTTAACAATTTTATAAATTTAATAGTCATTAATTTAAAATTTTAATTATAAAATATAAACCTGAACTACATGTCTTCCCTAGAATATATTATGAATGTTGTTCATGTCAGAAAAATTGGCTCAACGGTAAAATTTGTATTTCGAAAAAAAATAAAAAAATATTTTTTTTTATACATACATATATAAACTTAGTGGATTACTAGAAACTAATATAAATATATAAAAAAAAAAAACAGTGTTTCAGTCTTTTCTAAAGGCAGAAAATAATAATAATAATAAAATATGTATAATTCAGTTTGTTGTAAAAACATAATGGATATAACAAAAAAAATTTACTCTATTTTTAGAAATAAATTCTATACGACTTGTTTTTTACAAATTATTTTCAAAAGGACTCTATTTTAATATTAAATCTATGTAACGTATATACAATTCATTTAAAAAAAGAAAAAAAAATTATTATAGTAAAATATCATTATTTAGTAAAAAGAGGGAACTATTCTTATATGGATCATCAAGCAATCTGAAATAATAATTTATAAAGAAAGTAGATCATAACATTTATATTTAAGTCTTTTGACTTTTTTTTCCCCTGTTTACAACTCATGGGTGATGTATGCCACATCTTATCACGTGGAATTAAAATACCACATCTTGATAATTTCGACTTTAACTCAATTATTTGAATTATAAATACAATAATTTAAAGTCTCGTTGGATAATAATTTTTATTTTTCGTTTCTTGTTTTGAAAATTTGTTTAGTAATTATTGTTGTTTAATATTTTTTTAAAAAAAACATAGACTTGTTTGATAACTATTTCTGATTTCATGTTTCTTGAATATTTTTTCTGTCATTTTTCCTTTTTGTAGTTTAAATATTATGTAGACTTATTTCCTCGCAATTTGTTACAATGATTTATATCTTTTTTGAATGCAAAAGTTGAATTCTTATCCAAACTCAAAATACAAAAACACATTTTTAAAAACTGCATTTTTCAGTTTTTGAATTTTAGCATAATTTTTTAAAACATTGATAAAAAGTAGACAACAAAGCAAGAAATTTAGAGGTGGAAGGAGTGTTTATAGACTTAATCTTCAAAAACTAAAAACCAAAAACCAAATGGCTACCAAACGAGGCTTTAGTTATATAATATATAAAATATATAACATGCATTAAAATGTATAAAAAATCATTATAAAAAATTTATATTATTTAATACAAATAAGTCCCAAAACAAAATTAACAACAATAATGCAATTATTTTTATTATTCAAATATTGTCCAAATTTGATCTACAATATTATTTCTCACTCCAACTATTTGCAATAAATGATGTCAACACAAATTCAACTCAATTATATTGCTAAGTAAAAATGTGTCGGTTGTAAAATATTAAAGTGAGGCTAAATGCAAATCACAAATTTATATACCGCAAAATCTTAACGGATTTCAAGGTAATAAAACTAAAAATATAATTCATAGATACACATATTGCAAAATCAAATAGGGGGAGTAAGAGAAATGTTTAATTTTAAATAGTCAAACTTGAAAAATGGCTAAACGAATTAGAGTTTGAAAAATAGCTAGATGTAACTTTTAATAACATATCTAAACACTAGGATGAAAATACACTTTAATATTTTACACTCTTAACCATAAAGCAAATTAAGAAAAAGGAGAGCATTGAGGAGAAAAAAACAGTAAAGTCGCCAACAACTAAAATAACAATCATCAGCGTTTTTGGGGTCGAAAAAAACAAGGGGTATTTTTTTTTTAAAATTGAATGAAAAAATGGTCTTTTACTTGCGTCAGCACCTTGTGAATTTACTCATTCGACCCTAAAAATCATTCGTGTGCTGCGATTCATAAGTTTTCTTGATACTCGATACTCGATGCTCTATGCTATATATTTGTTCTTCGATCCTCGACAATCGATCATCGATATTTGATGTTTGATGCTCTATGCTCTACATTCTATGTTTCATTTAAAAGTTCACTAAATGTTCAGTACTCAATGCTCTACGCTCTCTATGCTCGATCAGAAGTTCATGCGATGTTCGATGCTCTAATGCTCTATACTTTATGTTTGATGCTCGATACTCGAGCTCTATGCTTGATGAAAAAAAAACGTAGAAAATAAAGAAAAAAAGAAGAAGAGGAAGCATAGAAAAAACGAAAAAAAAATATAAGGATAAATGCAAAAAAAGAACGAAAGTAAAAAAAACGAAAGAAGAAATTCAGAAAAAACCCAAGAAAAAAGAATCGCAGAAAAAAAGGAAAAAGAAAAAAAGAAGAAACTCAGAAAAAAAAAACAAAAATGAAGAAAATGAAAAAAAATAGAAGAAGAATGCATTCAAGGTTAAAATGGTAGTTTTACACCATGATGACATAAACTGAATAGCAAAATTTATTAGTTTTCAAAAAGTATCCATTTTTTATTTGGCCCCTTATTTTGGGTCATTTATGTCATTTAACCCCAATCATTCTTAAATGTAATATTTAATATGTTTAAATCAAATGTACGTGTATTCGGTAAGTATAGGTAACTGATGGGAGCTGGTGAATGCCCCAATTAAAGTAAAACACCGATCTGGGTAAAGATTTGTAGTACTTAATAATGGAGTTGGTCAAATCTATAGGAACTTTAAACAATCTCTCAAATTAAAACAGTAGCGGGGTTTGTTGGAAAATAATAAAAGACTAATAGGTAAGAGCATGAAATTAAAATGATCGGAAAATCATTAAAAATCTATTCAGCAGTCTAGGTATAAAGAAATGGAATCACCCAATTGCAAATTCATCACATGGACTCTAATTCAGGAAATCACAAACCACGATCGTCTTGATTCAAAACAGCTGAATTCAAGAATTCTTTATTTCTTTTTTTTTATTTTATTTTTATGAATGATTTATTTTAATTAAATTGACGCTTTAATTTAATTTTAAGTGTTTTATTGCTAATTATGAGTTTGTGATCTGTAGTTGTCGTCAATAACTGAATTACTTAGTATGGAGTTGACTTATGTGTGTGTATTTTTTTTTTTTTAACTTTTCCATCATTAGACATAGCTTGCCTAATAGACTTTAGGAAAACAAAGTAACCAAATTAATTAAATTGTATGTATTTCAATTGATTAGTTTTAGTTTAATTATTTCCATTGTTTTTTAATACTACTATCTTTTAATCGATGTTAGAACATTATCGTGCCCAATTGATTAAATGATAAGATTTGATTTTGATGCTTTGTTAGAATCAATTAAATTAGAATTTAGGGTTGTTTTCCAATAAAGCAAAATGAGTCAAAATATTTATAAAATATCACTATCTATCATGATAGATATTTTACTATCATCTATCATTATCTATTGATCAGCTTCTATCACTAGACACTAACATTTTGCTACATTTAAAAATATTTTTCCTAATTTTATCATTTAAATTAACAATAACCCTAGAATTTATGCCCTTAAAATGGAAGATTGGTTTTAAATTCATTATTTAATTTATTGTAATTTAAAGTTTTGATCCATAAATCAAAGCACCCCCTTGTTATTTTATGTTTCTTATTAACTTTGGGAAAACCAACTCCATTAATATCCTTAGGATTTGACGTAGTAACACTATTTGTACAAGTTTTGTTTGGGTGAATCAGTAAATTAAATTATTTTAGGTATTAGATATTATATTAAATTTACCTCACCTATTAGTTTAAGTTTTTGAGTCAATCAACGATTTAAGATGATATCAAAACAGGAAATCTTACGTGCATTATTATTTCCTTCCCAATTAATATTTATTTTACAAGTGAGGGGAGTGTTAAATTTTATATTAAATGTGCGTCACCTATCTGCTTAATTTTTTTTGGATCAATTGTGATTTAAGATGGAGAGCCACGAGAAGTCAACAAAAAGTACTGCTCGCGGTTGAGCATCTGCGGCTGGCAGACGGTAAGATCAGATGGCTGTGAGGAAGAAAAATGAGAGGGAAAAGTATTAGGGGAGAGAAACGCTGGGGATGGAGGAGGCGAGTACTGCAACTTCATTTTTCCCTCATGGGTCAAACCCTTTGAAAATTAGCCTTTGAAAACCCAATTCTTTCAAATTATAAATTCAAAACATAGCCCAATAAATCTGAGATTGCTTAAGTTTAGGGGTGTGTGTTTAGTCTCTCTCTCCTCATAAGTCAAAAAATTCAAAGAAATGTGAGAGTATCAAGGTATACATATCTATAATGTATAATTATATTATAAAAAAGGCTAATTTCAATAGGTAATATTTTTAGGGATAATAATAAGTGTATAACCACATTATTAAAGAATTGTAAATATAGAAAAATCTACCAATGATAGACTGTATCGCTGATAGATTATGTTGACACCAAAATCTAGACAGAAGAAATACACCTGACTTTCACGTGACACCAATAGTGATTTTTGTTTTTTAAGGAAAAAGAATGTGGGCTATAAAAGAGTGATACTTAAGTTAGAGAGTGAAACAGTGGAAGTTAGAGAGTTTTAGAGTATGATTCAAGTTACCTCATATAAATAAGCTATAATGATGTACTTTTTTAATAAAGGTAATTGACCTAGGTTGTTTCATTAGGGTTTTAGAGTCACTTTAGGATAATTATATAACCTACCGGCCCAGGGGCGCGCTCGATTTCATGTTTGGCTAGGGTCGACCTTGGCCAAGATCGAGCATCTCCCCTTAAGTCCATTTTGGTCCTAGAGCAATGCTTTTGGCTAGGGCATGCATGGTGCCCCATTAACTATTTTGCTAGGGTTAGCCGCCGAGAGCAGAGCACATAAATTTTGGCTTTGGCACAACTAACCCTCTCCCTTAGACCTATTTTGGGCCTAAGGTGCTATTTTTTTTGTCCAAATCTTATTATTTTTTCGACCTTGTTGCTTCTATTCTTATTTTAGGTTGGTTACTAGTCTATTAGTGATATACTCTATCACTGATAGACTCTGAAAGTTGCATCTAAATTTAGTTGTATCTGCAAATTTTTTTTGCTTTGTGCTACATCTGCTAATACTTTAAGTCCGATTGCTATATTTACAATTGTCCTCATGCCACTTACAATTAATTACTTATACTTATTAAATTAGATATTAAACTTAAGGAAAATTTTTAAAAATAGAAAATAAGAGATACTATTTACACAAAATAGCAAATTTTTTAGATAGTTGTGATAGACGCTGATAGAAGTCTATCAGGATCTATCAGTGATTTGATTTGATTCATACCCGACTAATATCTATTCGTGTTTTTTTTGTTATTTTCTGTAAATAGTTTGACAATTTTTCTATCTGTGAAAATTTCCCAAAACTTAATTCACATGATAACATTTAATTAATTATAATATTAAAAAAAGTAGGGTTGTTTTCAAATATAGAAAAATGAGTCAAACTATTTACAAATATAGAAAATTTTTACTGTCTATCAGCGATAGATCGCGATAGGACTATTGCGATTATCGCTGATAGACAGTAAAAATTTTCTATATTTGTAAATAATTTGATATTTTTTCTGTTTATGGTAATTTTCCTTACAATAATTTATTTACGTAATACTATATTTTGTTATATTATTAAACTTCAAAAAAAGTTAATTACATTTAATTGAATTAAAAATTAAATCATGGAATCTCAAAAGTTATACTTGAAATAATAAAATATCAAAGAAAATGTCTTTTTTTTTCTTTTCATGAGAAGCAAAATAACATTACAACCTGCCATGTACTCGCGACTAAATAAAGTTTCTAACATCATTAAAAACACAAACAATTAACCACTCCAGAAAATTAGACACCTAAGAAAAAGAAATGGCAGAAGCTCCCCTTTGAGCTAGATCGTGAGCTGGAGAATTCTATTCTTGATGCACGAACTAAACTAACAATTGTAAAAAATTGGTAGCCTAAAGCCAAATATTCTCCACTACTGATCGGACCTACTTAGTTTTTAGGAAAAGGCTGTACAATTTACTAATCTAAGAGGAGGGATTTAAAAACCCTTAATTACAGCAGTTAAGGGAGGTTAAGTGGCTGACAGAAAACTAACACCGCGTTCTGTAAAAAAGAACCAATAACAAACTTCCTAAAAATAAACTTGCAAATCAGATAATTATAAAAGCCCATATTTTATGAAGCCCATATTTGTTGTGTGCAGGGCCATATTTGTTGTGTGCAGGTCACTTGGATTATTTGAGAGCTGCCACGTGAGAGAATTTAATGTGCTGTCTTCACTTCCCCCCTCAAACGAAATGGTATTGGGAGAATATTGAGTTTGGAACGCAGCTCCGTGAATTTTCCTTCTGTCAAAGGCTTCGTCAAGCCATCTGGAAGTTGTTTCTCCGAAGGAACAAAACGAACATCAATTTCTTTGTCTATCACCTTATCTCGCACGAAATGAACGTCAAGTTCTACATGCTTGCTTCTTGAATGAAAAACTGGATTGGCTGCTAAGGAAAGAGCACTGATATTATCACACCAGACAACAGGTACGCTTGAATTTTTGCAACCAATTTCTTGAAGCAATGCTTGAATCCAACTAATTTCAGCTGTTATATGTGCGAGGGATCGATACTCTGCCTCAGTATTGGAGCGTGCTACAACATGTTGTTTCTTGGAACACCATGACACCAAAACATCCCCAATAAAAACACAATAGGCTGAAATTGATCGTCTATCATCAAGATCACATCCCCAATCTGCATCCGAGTAGCCTGTAATATGCAAATTACTACATTTGGGTATGTAAAGTCCATGACTATTAGTACCTTTTAGATACCTAAGCACTCTTTTCACTGCCTTCCATTGTGTGACTGTTGGATATTGTAGAAATTGACTGAGTTTGTTGATTATATAAGAAATTTCTGGCCTTGTATGAGTAACATACTGTAGAGCTCCAATCGCACTTCGATAAATTGTTGGATTATCCATTAGTTCTCCATCATTCCTTGTATATTGTCTTCCTGTCACTGTTGGTGTTCTACATGGTTTAATATGATTCAAATTCAACCTGTCTAACAAACCATTGATGTACTTTGTCTGATTTAAGAAAATTCCTGTATCATCTCTATGGACTTGAATACCCAGAAAATAGGATATGTCTCCTAAATCTTTAAGAGCAAATTCTTTATTGAGGGCTGCAATAAACTTGTTAATTAGAGACATATTGTTACCTGTTACAAGGATATCATCTACATAGACAAGTATATAAACTTTAGTTTGCTCTGCATCAAAAAGGAACAATGAGTTATCTGCTCTCGAATTTTTAAAACCCCAGCTGAGAATAACCTTTTTCAACCTTTCATACCATGCTCTTGGAGCTTGCTTTAGGCCATAAAGAGACTTGTGTAGTTTGCATATATAGTTAGGCTTATTCTCATCTATAAATCCCTCAGGTTGCATCATGTAAACATCTTCTTCAAGCTTACCATTGAGAAAAGCATTGTTGATATCCAATTGTCTCACTTTCCAGTCATAAGCTACTGCTAGCGTTAGTATAATCCTCACTGTTGAAGCTTTCACCACTGGCTAAAAGTTTCTTTAAAATCTATTCCAGGATTTTGATGGAAACCTTTAGCTACCAACCTTGCTTTGAGCTTTTCAACACTTCCATTTGAATTCCTTTTTGTTTTGAACACCCACTTACAACCAACTAGGTTAAAATTAGGTGAATATGGCACTAATGTCCATTTATTATTTCTCATTAGTGCTTTCATTTCCTCACCCATAGCTTTTGTCCATGCTTCTGAACTCAAAGCTTCTTTAGCAGTCTTTGGTTCCTTAACATCAATTTGAGATATAGAAGCAAAGTAATTGAAATGTTTAGGTTTGAAAATGCCACTTTTGGATCTAGTTTGCATAGGATGAGAAGATTGAATGGTTTCACTAGAGAGAATAGGTTTAGAAGAAATAGTAGGAATGGATGATATAGATATTTCATTGGATACTGGATATGAGTGAGAAACTTCTTGACTGTTATGACTATTTGAACTTGAGATAGGTTCTAAGGATGAAGTGGAGAGGTGTGGATCAACAGTATTGAAGTTAGGTTGTGTAACATTGAGTGAGGCAGTAGGAAAACTCATCCAAGAGATTACAGTTTCATGATCTTGCTGTCTTTGAATAGAATGAGTTAGAAAACCAGTTTTAAAAGGAAAATCACTCTCAATGAAAATCACATGTCTAGAGATATAAAGTCTTCCATTAGAACTTAGGCATTTATAACCGTTATGTGATTCACTATATCCCAAAAAGACACATTTAGTGCTATGAAATTGAAACTTATGAGATTGATATGGCCTCAAACAAGGAAAACAAGCACTTCCAAAAATCCTTAAAAAACCGTAATCTGGTTTAGTTTGAAAAGCTTTTTCCCAAGGTGAAAGATTATTTAAAGTTGGTGTGGGAAGTCTGTTAATAAGGTGGACAACAGAAGTAAAAGCATCCCACCAAAACCTAAGAGGCATAGAAGCTTGTGCTAGAAGAGTTAGACCCATTTCAACAACGTGTCTATGTTTTCTTTCAACAATCCCATTTTGCTCACTTGTATGAGGACAAGGATGTCTGAAACCAATGCCATGTTCTTTGAGATAATTAGCAAATGGTCTAAACTCTCCTCCCCAATCACTTTGAAATATCTTGATTTTTCTTTCAAACATATTTTCTACTAAACTTTTGTATTGAACAAACATGTTTAGTGCTTCTCACTTAGATTTTAAAGGTAGAATGTGAGTTAGCCTTGAAAAATCATCAACAAAACTAATATAGAACTTATATCCAGCAGTAGAATTCATAGGAGGACCCCATAAATCACAATGAATTAATTCAAGAGGATAACTTGAAAGAGTATTAGATGATTTAAAAGGTAAAGCTTGAGATTTTCCAAACTGACAAGATTCACAGAAGCTTTTTGTATTAACTGAAGGAGGAATTTTTACATTACTATTTTTGATAACACAAGATAAAACCCTATTAGAGGGATGTCCTAACCTACAATGCCAAACATCCTTAGAAGTTTCACAATGTTTGACATGAGTAGTAGCAACAAAGGTTTGAAAAGAACTACTAACTTTTCTTTCAGAATTACAAGAAACTTGGCCTAAACTAGAATTCGAAGATGCTGTAGAATTTGAAATGTTGAAACTAGGATAGCTTCTGTGAAGAGACTTTGACCTAGGAGGAGGTAGTTGCATTTGGTACAAGCCATCTTTAAGTATCTCCTGCATTAGAACCTTCCTTGTTGTTTTGTCCTTCACAACACAAAAATTAGAGTGAAATTCTACAAAACAATTGTTGTCAGCAGTAAGTTTAGCAACACTAAGAAGATTCTTTGTAATGTGAGGCACATGAAGGATATTTTTAAGAAGAATGGGCGAGTCTGTAGATGGAACATTGAAAGACTTAGAACCAATATGATGAACTTTGAGTTTCTGTCCATTTCCAACAATTAAAGTATCTTTACCATGATATTCAGATTTGATGTTAAGATTCCCAAGATTTGATGTAATATGGCTAGTGGCTCCACTATCTGCAAGCCAATTAGGATCTGCCACAATTTCAGGGGTTTCTATGTAAGCTGAGTTTCGACTTGAACTTCCTTGGTAGTTTGAACTAGCCTGTCCTTGTCTTCCAGAATTTTCTCTGTCATACCTGATATAGCAAACGTCTGCAGAATGCCCATACTTGCCACAAATTTGGCAAGTAGGCTTAGATGAGTTTCGACCATAAGAAGAGTATCTACCTCGACCTCTTCCTCTTTCAGTTCCTCCTCTGTGACTATTCATTTTTCCATAATTCTTGTTATTATTACTCTGACTACTCTGTCCTCCAATTGCATTTTGTTTATTATAAGCAAAATTTGCACTAGCTTCGTTTATATTGCTACTTGGACTGATAACATTCAAACGAAGAAGATTAGTTTCAAATGTGACAAGTAGAGAATATAAGTCATACCATGGGATGTTGTCCTTTTCTTCAATCACACAAACAATAGGCAAAATTTTTGCCTCTAGTCCAGAGAGAACACATGATGTTAGATAACTTTCAGTCACAGCTTCACCTGCGAGTTTTAAACTTTCAGAAGTTTGTTTCATATATGCTAAATAGTCAGCCATCTTCATACTTCCCTTTTTGGTATTCTGCATTGCACTTCTAAGTTGATTGACACGTGCCTTACTCGATGCACCATACAATTTCTCCAAGGCTATCCACACATCTCTTGAATTTTTGTAATCCATAACATCACATGCTATGGAAGATGTCATTGAGCCAAGTAGCCAACCAAGTAAAGCTTGATCAACTGTATTCCAGTCTTCAAATTTTGGGTTGCTAACTAATTCTGAAGTTCCTCCTTCTGTAGATGTGGGAAATTTAGCAGGTTTTGGTTTGGTTCCAAGAACAAAACCATCAACCTTTTGGCCTTTCAAAACTGCTAGAACCATACTACGCCATAGAGAATAATTTCTCTCATCAAGTGTCACTGTTAGAACAGTGCTAAGGGGATGGCCAAAGGAAGAGTTTGTAGTTTGATTAACATTAGTAACTCTGGAGGTAGATGCAGTGCTTTGTGGCTGTGAAACAACATCTGCAACATTCTCATTTTCCATGGTTAGAAAAAGAACGCAGCTCTGATACCAACTTAGTTTTTAGGAAAAGTTGTACAATTTACTAATCTAAGAGGAGGGATTTAAAAACCCTTAATTACAGCAGTTAAGGGAGGTTAAGTGGCTTACAGAAAACTAACACCACATTTTGTAAAAAAGAACCAATAACAAACTTCCTAAAAATAAACTTGCAAATCAGATTATTATAAAGCCCATATTTTATGAAGCCCATATTTGTTGTGTGCAGGGCCATATTTGTTGTGTGCAGGTCACTTGGATTATTTGAGAGCTGCCACGTGAGAGAATTTAATGTGCTGTCTTCACTGACCTCTAGAATCGGATCAAGAGACCGATTAAGTATATCTACCAACACTTTACAATCAGACAAAATAATAACCCAATTCCAAACCATGATCAGTAGCCATGATTAAACCCTCTAACACACCTCTGCACAAATAGGAGAAAAGCATACCTCCCGACAGCCATATCATGGAAAATGTTAAGACTATGAATTTTTTTTCTCAGATTTACATAAATTAATATAAACGAAACTATAAGTTTTATATTTTTTTCTTAGCAAGTGCAGTTTGTCTAAAATTAAAAATCCTTTCTTATTTTATTAATTAATCATTGGAACGTAGGAGTTTTGGATCAAAGAGCTACTGGGTAGGATGATTAGGGGTCGAATGTTCTAGTTGGAATTAAACTATTGTCATGAAATTTAAGTGGGTTGTTGATGTCTGAGTTGAATTTTGGTTTCCATATTTGGTTAGGGAAGCTAAGGGTGGATTCCTTCAGTTAAAGGTGGTTACTGTGGTAGTTTTGGTTCGATTTTAAGTAAGTGGTTCTCTGTCGATGGATTTAGAACTATTTGTTAGCATGATAATTTATTTTTCGACTTTGTGTCGATAAGATGATTTGTTGCAATATTGATATCTGTGTTGGTATTTGTTTGGAAGCATGTCGTGCACATTCCCGATGTGTATGACGCAAATGTGCATGATAGAGCCCCGAGCTGTGAGATATGTACACCTTATCTGTGTGATATGTCTATGTGACCACATGTTATATCTCATGACCTATAGTGAGTTATGTACACTATATCTATGTAATATGTTTGTGTGACTACGTGTTATAACTCATCAATTGTTTGTTGCTAAAGTGTTGAGTACATTGACGGTATGTGGAACAAAAAAAAAAAAAATCCCCTTTTAAGTCCCCTAATTCAATTAATTAGACTAATAATTGTAATTAAATCTAGACTAAACAAAGTAGATGGACATGATTAAGTTCTATGCTAATCGACTAGCTGTATTTAACTCATATGGATTGATTAGGTTACTAAACTAAATTGACCAAATTCAATTAAACTCTTTTCAATTCCTAAGATCTATAATATCCACTATGGTAATTATGGAAAGTCATAGATTATTTACGATCATAACCCGACCCATTGGCTACTCCAATTAAACATGCATTCACAAAAATTATAGATCACAAACATTTTTTGTACCATTTTAAATATGCTTTTTATTGGGTTTTATGCCCTAAAACTCGTAGATAGTAAATATTGTATTTTGACCGTTATTAATAAATTGTTATTCATTAATATTCAATAAGTGTTACTGATTATTTTATTTTGTTTTAATAACCTTAAAATCCAATAAACTAACATCCTAGGCTGTTTTATGAGTCTTGAACAATATGTAGAGACATATAGAGATCAATGTTCAAGTTACAGCCTAAAGGGTCTATAGTATAAGGATAGGGTTAGGTACCTTATCCTGGTAACACTATGGATACGAGCCACTTTGTATTTGATACAAACGCAATGATCCAACGCGTTCGTGTAGGAGACATGCGAGTGGGGTATCCTATGCAATGAGTTTGCATAAGACTGTACCACGAAATAGTAACCACTAGATGTAACTCCGTTGACTGGTTAGGTTTCTATTTCAATAGGTTGGCCTAGACAACTTAGTCTTAATCTTGAGTATATTAGTCTTAATATTGAAATTCTCTGAATCTTTGACTGAAAGATCGATAGATGTCTGAGTATTGTCTTCTTCAATGTCTGATTTCTGCTTCAATTTGGGGGATAAGCTCTGACCTAAAGCGTCGTTGAGCCTGTTTGACGGGTCGATACTCTTGCTTGATTGCGAGATGATGGATTGCTACTTTTGGATCAAGTCTTAGCATCTCTTTGTTTGACCAAGCAAAGATGTCCATGTATTCAGCGAGCAGGCTCATATCTTTGCCCTCCTCCTTACTTGAAAGAGACACGCTAATGAAAGTTGGGCGTAGTTCCTCTATTGTGCCAAGGTTCACTTCTTTGAGTTCATCTACTGTGGATTGACCACCATCTTCAAGCGTGAGTGGGGCGTCCTCCACATCTTCTTCGGACATGTCGCTCTCCAACTCTTCGATGACGGTGATATGATGACATGAAGTTTTGCCATCTTCTTATTCTAAGCTTTTACTTTCGGGTTAGTAAAAATAATGTCACGACTTTTCACCTTTAAAGAGCCTTCACTTGTATTGAGGGTGATAACAATGTTTCTTTTCATTCGGGAAGGAACAACACTACGAATTTCTCTTCCCTCCTTTGTCTTGCAAATAGACTTCCGATTTGAATGATTCTTGGCATCCTCATGCTTACTATGGTGCCAAATTGACGTGCGTGATTTTCCTCTACCCTTTTTTATAGTTATATTGGGAGCGTCGCTGTGAATTTCCTCTTTATCTGTTGCTTCACAAGGCAGATTTTTGCTAAAGCGATTCTCGACATCTTCACACTTAAGGCTATTGAAAATTGACACGCGAGGTGCTTCCTCATTTTTCTTCGTAAGCACACGTAATCTTTCAAAGGTCGAGGGTCAAGTCGTCACCGAGGAATGACGAACGTCTTCTTCCCCTCCAGAAGGCATAATAAGTCTTCGAAGAGCTGAGCGCCGACCAAGGTTAGGCGTTGGGTGCTGACTTTCTTCTATTTCTGTCACACTTAGCCTTTCAAAGACTAACGCACGTGCGACAGGCGGCCGAATGCAATCGAAGATGGAGGTTCTTTGACCATTGTTTTCCCCTTCTTTAGAGTCATCAACCTCCTTCACCGTTATGTGATTGCTGTCAGTCACTTTTGCCTTACCCTTTCTTGTTATGCGAACTATCAGGAGACTTATATCTAAGTCCTTTTCTTGAGGCAGATATAGCATAACCTTCTTGCAAAAGCTTCTTCTGGGACGGAGAAAGTTCAGACTGCTCGTAAATTTTCAAGCTTTTGAACTCAGTGTGAGTTATGAAGTCATAGCCTGCTTTTTCCAGCAACTTATAAGCCTTTGGGTCGAACCCATCTTTTGTTCGTCTTTTAGGCAAATTCGCCTTCGTTAGGTCCATTTTTGGTTTGTGAATTTCTTGTTTTGTTATTTTCGTAAGAGGTGTAACAAAACTTTCTTTCAAGATCTCCACATCACTAACCTTCAAGTCCTTCGAGCATTCTGCAAATGGTGACTCGCCTTTCTTTCATCTCGACAAAGGAACATAATGCAAGCTTGGAGGACTTGGAGCTTTCTCATCTTCCAAAGTTTTAGTCTTCGCATAGCTAGTAGATGTCTTACCCTTTTGAGAGTCAGAAGTACTGCACCATTCGCTTATCATGAAATTAAGCAAAAGATGATGTATTTTTCAATATTCTTTCACAATTATTCTAAGAAAAGAGAAGCAATAACTTGTATTTCTACAAGTCATCATTACGCCTTCAGACGAATGCCTTTCAGGCTCTATAATGCCCCAAGTACATTTGAACGGTGTATGATGAGTATTTTCTCTGATTTTGTAGAAAAATGTATAGAAGTTTTATAGATGACTTTACAGTTTACAGAGACTCTTTTGATGAATGTTTGCACAATTTAGGGCTTGTAATGAAACGTTGCATTGAAACTAATCTAGTTTTGAATTATGAAAAGTGTCACTTCATGGCTAGTCATAGCATTGTCCTAGGACATCTTGTTTCTGTTAAGGGAATTGAGGTCGATAAGGCCAAAATAGATGTTATTGCTAACCTTCCCTATCCCATAAGTGTTAGGGAAGTTCGATCCTTCCTTAGTAGTTGATGGCACCGTCAAAGTGCCATTTTTCCTAACATAATTCAGGCTCGTTCCTTGATTTTATAAGTCTATTCCCTGTGTTTTGTAGGATTTGAGCATAAAGGTAGATAACCAGCCCATCGGGATCATTTTGGAGATGAAACGCATTTAAACGAAGTCCTAAATGCATCAACCAAGTTTGGAGAAAAAATTACCAAAATGCCCTTGAGGACAGCGTCGCTGCGCTTGCTTTACGCTCCTTTTACGTTGTCTACCCGAGAGCTCAAGATTTTGCACATTGTTCATAGCATTTCTGTGCTTGCTTTACGCTATCCACCCGAGAGCTTGAGATTTTGTGCATCTCTCCCAGCGTCGCTACACTCTTCCGCAGCATAGCGATGCTCTCGATAGAAATCTTATTTAAGGGCTCAAGATTTTAGGTTAAGGCACTTAAATTTTTGGTAGCAACCAGAGAAAAACTTTGAACTTTCCCATCTCTTTCTTCCCTCTTTCAAACCTGGCCGGTATTCTCTTGTATCCCCTCATCAAATCATTGAAGAATCATGAACATGATGAATAGCTAAAGTAATCTATACTTGGGGATATGATTCTAGACTTGAATTTATCTTGAGGATTTATTTGTATTGCTTTGTTGCTGCTGTGAACTCCTTGAATTTGAATGAATTTACTCTAAGACATTTGTCTGAATTGACAACTCTATTTGAATGTTTTATCGTTTGTTATGTTCGATTGGTGCTTGCATAAAACAATTGACTCATGTAACATGGTTAGAGCGTGAATGTTTAATTAGGGGCTATCTTCATAATTGACATTCAGTAACTAATTAATTCAACAGGTTAATCGCACAATAGATTTATACTTTCTAATCTATTTTCGTCACAATTAGAAACCCTAGGTGTGTAATGCAAATTTTGATCGTTATCAAGGCCGCTATGGTTCGAAATAACGTTGAAGAGTTTAGTTCAAATCAAATTTTGATCTAATTTGATATTTAGGGCATTTAGTGATCACCACCATTGAATGATTTTGTGTTCATTAACAAATGCATTGATGTCTAGTATCTAATTATAGATAAATAAGTCGAATTCGTTCATATCCTCAAGTGTTTTGTTGGAATTGATTAAGAAACACTTCATATCTTATTTCACATCCGTCTAGAATTGCGTTTTGCCTACACTTCTTTATTTTTTTTGTTACTATTGCATGATCACCAACCCAACCCCCCCTTTTTGTGACACGAATTTAGTAATTACACTAACTATCCTTTGATTCCCTGTGAGATGACCCTTTCCACTAGCCTACAAGCTCGTGAGAGTGATTTATAAATATTCATTTGTTTTAGGTCCCGACAGAGCTTTAACAGTAGTGCAGGTTTCTACAAGCACTTCATCAAGGACTTCTCCAGGATCGCATTGCCTTTATCTTCCCTTCTTCAGAAAGATGTTCTATTTGATGACAATTGCAAAAAGGCTTTTGATGACTTAAAGAGTAAGCTGATGAGCGCTCCCATTCTTCAACCTCCTCGTTGGAATCTACCTTTCGAGATTATGTGTGACACTAGTAACTTGGCTGTGGGAGCCGTCCTGAGGCAGAAGGTTGACAAAAGAAGCCATGTCACATGCTTTGCATCGAGAACTTTGAATTTTGCACAAACAAATTACACTACGACGGAGAATGAGCTTCTTGACATAGTGTTTTCTTTAGATAAATTCGATTCGTATGTTCTTGCTTCTAATATTGTTATTTATATTGACCATGTTACCCTCAGGTACTTAATGGCGAAGAAAGAATTGAAGCCACGCCTGGTGAGGTGGGTTCTCTTGCTCTAAGAGTTCAACTTGACGATCAATGACATGAAGGGTATGGAGAACTCCGCAGCTGACCCGTTTGAATAGGAACGTTCAGGATGAGAACTCACTACTTTTGAAGGAAGATTTTCCTGACAAGCACTTATTTCAGGTATCAGCTATAACACCATGGTATGCTGACATGGTGAATTACCTCGTCACAGGTTAGTTTCCTTTTGACATGTCTGCTTCTAAAAAATATAAGCTTCGTAGTGATTTGAAATACTTTGTTTGGGACCCTCCCCATCTTTAGAAATTCTATGTTGATCAAGTTGTAAGGAGGTGTATCCCTGAGCAGGAATTTAAGTTAGTTTTATCCTTCTGTCATGAGCTTGCATGTGGTGGGCATTTTATCCCTAGGAGAACTGCTAGAAATGTCTTAGATAGTGGTTTGTTTTGGGAGTCATTGTTTGCTGACGTATATGCTTTTTGTAAATCTTGTGATAGATGTCAGAGATCTGGTTTGACTAATATTCTATTTTGTGAAGTGTTTGACGTGTGGGGGATAAACTTTATGGGACCTGTTCCCGCTTCCTTTGGTTATCTGTATATACTTCTGGCTGTCGGTTATGTATCAAAGTGGGTTGAGGCAATCCCCACTTGGACTAACGATGTTGTTGTGGTTTCATGATTTCTTAAGAAGAACATTTTTTTGCAGGTTTGGAGTTTCTCGTGCCATCATTAGTGATCAAGGCACGCACTTCTACAACCATACCATCCAAACTCTATTAAGGAAGTATGGTGTTCACCACCGCGTGGCAACATCTTACCATCCACAAACCAACGGCCAAGCTGAGATATCCAATCAAGAGGTGAAAAGTATATTGGAGAAAACTGTGAACCCTAGGAGGAAAGACTGGAGCCAGAGCCTCGACGATGCTCTTTGGGCATATCGTCCTGCCTTTAAGACACCCATTGGGACCACTCCTTATCAGCTCATTTATGGCAAGGCGTGCCACCTCCCAGTTGAAATCGAACATAAGGGTTACTGGACCATCAAGCAATGCAACATGAACTTGGCTGAAGTTGGAGAAGAGCGGTTGTTGGAGCTACTAGAGCTCGAGGAGTTAAAGACCGAGACTTACGAAAGCTCAAGGGTATACAAGGAAAAGACGAAACTATACCATGACAGGTAGCTTATAGCAAAGGACTTTAAGATTGGTCAAAAAGTCGTCCTCTACAATTCAAGAATCAAGCTTATGTCTGGTAAGTTGAAATCCAAATGGCTTGGACCTTTTGTTATTACTAATGTGCTTCCTTATGGTGCAGTCGTGATCCAGAGTTTAGATATAGGTAAATAGTTCAAGGTGAACGGGCACCCTCTGAAAATTTACAATGAAGAGCATATTGACCCGCCTTGCTCTAAAGTGGGTCTAGAACATCCTCTGTATGCATGAGCCCGTGTTCACAAGTCGTCGAGCAACTGATGTTAAACATTTGCGCTTCCTGCAGGCAGCCAGGAGTTGAAATTTACGGTTTTCCCTTCTTTCTTTTTTATTTTTATTTCTTGATTGTCTGAGAGTTGAACACTTTTTTTGGACAGATGATTTTGCTTTTGAATTTGTGATGCATGCTTTGCCTCCGCACACGCCCATGATAAGAGAAGTTCTCTGTTTCCCTCCCTTCTCTTTGACCCTGTGCTTGATTGTTCTCTTATATATTGGGGATGATGTATGCTTTAAAAGTTGGGGGTGGTTGGGTTTCGCATGCACGCTCATTACTTCTGCTGCTTTGGTTGATGATATGTGATTTATGGTCTGGTGAACCCTTGAGCATTTGAACTCGGGTTTTGTATAAATTGAATGGATTGAATTGTTTGTTGATCGCTTTGTTGTTTAGCCTTGATTCTATGAAAGTTGATGATGCACCTTTCTTGTACTTGCTTGCATGATTTTAGCATGAGGAAAGCTTTCGAGATTTTTGGGGCCGTTTTAAATTTTTTTTGAGGAATCGCATGCATCTTTAAGTGATTTGTTGAGTTGATTTGAGTCTTAGACACCTAGAAATATATTATCGTGCTCAAATTTTTGTTGTCACTCCAAAAGGCCTTAGGAATAGGATTATACTCTTCTAAACTTCAATGTAGTAATACATGCATAAGGAATCAAACCAACCAATTTTCTTGCTTTTTCTTAGAGAAAATGAGAAGTGTGAATAAAAAATAATAATAATAATAATAATAAATAAAATATAATAATAAAAATAATATTACGAGAGGTTTTCTCTACTTTTTCAGGGACATGATTAACTTGGGGCGACTATGACACCCGTAGTTTGCCTTTGAGCTAAAGTGTTTTAGAGAAACGAGTAGCTTATGCACCTTTGAAGGAATTCGACCAGTAGTTGGATGTCTTTCACGTAACCCATGTGGGCAAGCCAAAACAAAAGCAGTTTTTCTGGAAAAGGGTTCCTCTCTATTTGAAAAAAAAATTATATATATAAAATGATAGCAAGAATTGAGGTTGGTTATTCCTTGTTACGTGTTATTGCCACTTTGGGTATGAGAAATTTAGTTTTTGACCTTTCGAGCCAGATTAGGGGGAAAACAAATTGGGGGCTTGATAAAACCTTTCCCGGTATGCTTTGAATCAAAACAATGAAGCTTTGAACTCACTCATGCATGACTTAACTTGAAAAGCTTTTTTTAAAATGTATCTCAAATTAATTGTTTGTTGTCAGATTGTTTAAAGTTGTTGCAAGCATGCCTTGAAAATGGTTAAGGTTTGAGATTCGAACCGCGTAACTTAGCGATAAGCATAATGCATGATTGTGTGGTTCTACCTTGCTCGGGACGATCAAGAATTAAGTTGGGGGTGTTTGATGGCATTGTAAAAGTGCCATTTTTCCTAGCATAATTCGGGCTCCTTCCGTGATTTTATAAGTTTATTCCCTATGTTTTGTAGTATTTGAGCAGAAAGGTAGATAACCGACCCATCGAGATCATTTCAGAGCTAAAACGTGTTTAAACGAAGTCCCGTATGCATCAACCAAGTTTAGAGGCAAAATTACCAAAATGCCCCTAAGGACAGCGTCGCTGCGCTTGCTTTACACTCCTTTTATGTTGTCCACCCGAGAGCTCAATAATTTGCACATCACTTGTAGCGTCGCAACGCTCTGCCAAGTGTAGCATTAAGCTGCGATTATTTAGACCAGCGTCGCTACACTCTTCCGCAGCGTCACGACGCTCTTGATGAAAATTTTATTTAAGGGCTCGAGATTTTAGGTTAAGTGAGTCCGATTTTTGGCGGCCACCACAGAAAAACTCTGAATTTTCTCATCTCCTTCTTCTCTCTTTCAATCCCAACTTTTATTTTCTTGTATTCCCTCATCAAAACATTGAAGAATCATGAAGATGATGAATGGCTAGGGTAATTTATACTTGGGGATCGGATTCTAGATTTTAAATTTTCTTAAGGATTTGTTTATATTGCTTTCTTGCTGTTGTGAACTCCTTGATCTTGAATGTATTTACCTTAAAGAATTTGTTAGAATTCAATTAATGTTTTGTTGTTTATTATGTTCAATCGGCGCTTGCATTAAACAATCGACTCATGTAACATAGTTAGGGCGTGGATGTTTAATTAGGAGCTATCTTTATAATTGACATTCATTAACTAATTAGTTCAAGAGGTTAATCGCACGATAGATTTAGGCTTTCTAATTTATTGTTCGTTAAAATAAAAAAACCCTATGCGCATAATGCAAATTTGGATCGTTACCTAGTCTGCTATGGTTCGAAATAATGTTGAAGAGTTTAGTTCAAATTGAATTTTAATTTAATTTGATATCTAGGGCATTTAGTTATCACCCATCATTGAATGATTGTGCATTCATTTGCAAATGCATTGATGTTTAGTGTCCAATGATAGAAAAATAGGTCGAATCTGTTCCTATCCCCGAGTATTTTGTTTGAATTGATTAAGAAACACTTCATCGCGCTACTTCACATCTGTCTTGAATTGCGTTATTGCTTACACTTCTTTATTTTTATTTATTGCATGATCATCCAACCAACCTCCCCCCACCTATTTTGTGACAACAAATTTTGACAATTACACTAGCCTGGACAACCCTTTCCACTGGCCTACAAGTATGTGAGAGTAGTTTATAAAAAAATTATTTGCTTTAGGTCCCGACAAGCCGTTAATTCGTTTACAAAGGCCCTCACAGCTTAAGTATTTGAGGGTCATTTAATGAATCTAGGACTACGGGTTTTACAAATCTAGGGCAAGTGGGAGAAATTATGGGTACGTGATGCCCTAGTTTAGTGTATTTATATGTATTCCCTCACACTCAACATTGTACATTATGTAAACCCATTGTTTTTTTAGTCCAAGTGGGATTATTGGGTTATATGTCCTAAAACTTGTGGTTTGTAAACATTAAACATATTCTATTTTGCAATAAAGATGTTATTGAGATTTATTTAATAAAAGTATTATTGAATATGTAAATTGCACTTATAAAAGTCTTGGCTATAGCATGAATACTTGGACTTTATGTAGAGTCATAAAAGTGGATCTAGTTTTAGTTTATAGCCAAAAAGGTCTATAATTATAGGGATAGGGCTGGGTACCTTATCTTGGAGACACTATGGATTCAACCCACTTTGTATTTGATACAAACGATGTGATCCTAAATCATTGATGTAGAGACATGCGAGTAGGGGCTATTGCAGAGCATAGGCTTTACACTCAAAGGCAATAAGCATACATTGGAGAGAGCGCAACGATGCTCCTTTATAGCGTAGCTACGCTCCAAGCACAGCTACGCTCTTGGATTATGCTGCAACTAAAGGGTAGAGCATAGCGATGCTCCCACCCCCCCCCCCCCCCAGTTTTTATATATATTCTTTTCAGTTTTTTAGGGTTTTATCATGTGGGATCTCATGGAGCCGAGGTTTCTCTCAAAGTTCTTCTTTGTTTGTATTTCCACATCTTTTAGGTTAAATTATACTTTTCTTTTCAGTTGTAATTGAAGAATGGATGCTCTCCTCTTCCTCTTGTTTATGAGATGTCGAGGTAAGTAATTTTTTTAGGTTTAGGAGCAAGAACTTGTGTAAATTTCATGAGATTTCTGAGATTGGGCTAAATGTATATTGATTTTATGCCTTCCTTGAATCTTGTTTGATTTAGATGTATGTTTGTGTGGATTGACGCCCTTATTATTAATGTATGTCTTAGCTAATCGATTTTGGGCTTGCGCTTGCTTTTATGCTTAAAATCACATAGGTAGCAAGGGTTGATTGTGTGTGCTTAGATTTATAGGCTATCTAGGATCCAAAGGATGCATGCTTAACCTAGATTCAGAGGAAAATTTGGTCAATTATTGTTAGGGCTTTCCATTAATTAACCACACAATAGAATCCTAAAGCTTAATGCACATGTTCTTAATTCTATATGGCCACTTTGAACCTAATACGGCTTAAGACATGTTGTTTAATTACGACCTTGGCTTTAATTAATAGTTAGGATGCTTCTTTGGTTCGTTTGTAATTAGTTGTCCGTCTTTATAGAGGCTAGTTCAGTTGACTCAAGAAAGTTGTTGTGCAGCATAAATCAAATACCATGTCTAATTAACAAAATCGATGATTGAAATTGCATAATGTCCCTCTTGCTCTCGAAACTAAATAAACCCATCCTAGGTTACATTTACCCTTGCACTTTACTTTTCTTGCACGCTTTTATCTCTTTCCACCACAATTCTCCCATTTACCACTCTAATTAGAGAATTGTCTTAACTATAACCTCATGCTAGTACCTCTCTGCGCATCGATCTGGACTTACCACTATTGCTACGCCATCGTAGTAGTAGTGTAGGATTCGGTGTTATAAATTTCTTTTGGTTGTGATTCTTCTCAGGAATTAAATGACACTGAAAATGTAACGCCCCCAACTCCTAACACCTTCCAATAGGACATTACCACACCCAAGGACTTAGGCCATACAGAGACTTCCCTCAATAGAGACAAAATAGAACATAGACCCAATCTCTTGGAAAAGAAAGATAACAATTAAGAATTTAGATAAATAAGTAAATAAATAAATAATTCCAAAATCATTTTCAAAAAAGTAAAATTAAATCCTTGATTGGGGTACCCCTAACCAAACACAAAAAAATAAATAGATAAATTAAAATAATTAAGGAATGAAATTAAGGAAAAATGAATGACCCAAAGACTGAACGTTCCCGGTCCATCCAAAACAAAAACATGTATGAATAAAAAAAATGCGGAAGCTTCTAATTAGTCCCTGTTTGACCCGGTCACGGATGCTTCCTATCGCCCGCAGGTCCGTTCTGTCCTTACCTGAAAATTTATTAAGAGAAAGGGATGAGTATAAAACTCAGTAAGTAACCCTATTGTCAGGACTTCTACTATAAATAGGCAACATGCCCGCCCTGTCACCATGTTTAGCGGCCTGAGGGCACGCCGTTAAAACTGAAGGGTGAGACTGATGACTCACAGTATCGAACATGGAGGTAAATCCGTCGGTCCACACATGCATAGTGGTCTGATGGCACACCGCCAACATGGGGTGAACCTGTTGATTCACAATATCGTAACATGGGACGTAACGGGCATCTAGCATGGAATTCAGGCATACATACACATATACATAAATATAAAATCTCAGTGGCCAGCCATAGTAACCTAAGCATGCATGCTAAATTTTCAGGGATAAATAGAGCTGCAATTATAAAGCTGACATAAAGCGCTGAGGTCTGACTTGATGGCCAGCCCCAACAATAGAACCACTTACCTCAGAGAGTCAGTCTACCTTCTCAGGCAAGAACTCGAGTTTAAACGTATCTCTCAATAGTTCACAACTCGGATTAATGATGCATCAAATAATGAAATCGCTAAATGTGCATAAATTCATATTCTACTTAGATATCCCAACGTAGTAAAAGAGAGTAATATGCAAACAAGCAAGTGGATGAATGTAAGCTATGGACTTGTATTGAAATTCGAATAAGAAGTTTCTCAAAATCAATTCAAAGTGCAGATACATGTAGAGAAAGAACTAGGATGGGGATGTCGGGCCGTTGAGTCAATCTCTTGATCCCTCCGGCGTAGAAATGGCTGCTTGATGAAGAATATTCAAGGTTGCATACTCATGCTTTTCTAAGAAGCGATCTGGATTCTGTGATTCAGAATTCCTAAAGCAAAAGTTTGAGATGGTGATAATGGCGAGCTCGTCTCTCTCTTGGGGAAACTGATCTTTCGAGTCAACCAACCTCTTCTTCAGTTTTTAAGCTGACTATTTATAGGCGTCAATGTAACTTCTCTCCAATGATTTCCTGACGCATGCATTAAATTCCATGCCCTGCTGCACCGTTTGCTTTGTCGCAAGTACATTGGCTCTGCCATAAATCTGTCTAATCAGCTACCAACTTGTTCTGTGGATTTGACAGTCGCTGCCTGAGCGTGTCAGACCTTTATCGTTCATCGCATGGTTCATGTTGGTCGCCTCTTCTATGGTTATGCGATCATGGTTGCAGCAGTGCTTTCAGCTTTTATACTTTATCTTTGAATTCCTGCGATGAAATCAGGAATTTTCATAAATTTCCTTCTTATGGCATATGTAAATATCTGATCGCAAAGCATGCTCATTAGCTACGATTTATACCATATTTCACTTATTTCCTTGTGAATTCCTCTAATTGTTTTAAAGAATCGAATAAGATAACTTGTATTTCTACAAGTTATCAGTCAGTAAACAATTATGCAAACTCCTTGAGCCCTCAAAATGTCCAACCATATCGATTCAAATTTTACAATTAAAAATCAAGGAGGTCCCCATGTAACATCCGACAATTAAATTCCAGAAATCCCAATACCTACCCAACGGTAGAAATTCAACTTCAAGCTCCTATTGACAATGACTCACCACACTTCAAGGCCTCACTCTGCAACCACGTACTGCGCAACTCAAACGAAACCAAACTTGAATCGGTAATTGTCCAAACGTTACATTCAACCCAACAGAACCCTTACCTTGAAGGAATCCAACGAATAGGCAACGAAACACAGCCGGCAGCAACGAAACCCCACTGGCCGGTCTAGACCAAAATCGAAATCGGTGGCACGGGCACGTCTGACGGCAGTGAGCGGTGGCTGGGCGTCTGGCCCGGGTCGACAGCGGTTGCGAGCAAATTGACGATGGCGACACGTCGAATCGAAAACGGCGGCGAGCGAAGCAGAGCAGCAATGAGCGAATCCGAGCGACGGGGAGCGAATCCGAGCGGCAGCGAGCGAACGGCGGAGAAACGCAAGGGAGACGCGGCTGGCGGCGTTCACGCGAAGGAGAAGAAGTAGACAAAGGGATTTCTCTCTCTTTTTTTTGAATCGCACGCATTACGAGTCAACTAATATATATAAATATATATTATATTTAAACATCAAACTCTATATATAAATATCAAACTCTATATATATATATATATATATATATATCACTTATTTTCTTCTCTTTTCTTTTCTTTTTTCAACTCCCCCACTAACTTCTTAAGATTTCCAAAATAAATTCAAATTAAATTTCCAAAATTACGCCTTAGATTCTCAAAAATAACAAACCAATCCTAAAAAAACTCGATAAATAAATTAACAACACTTGAAAATTTGGGACGTTACACTCTTTCCCCCTAAAAGAAACTTTCGTCCTCGAAAGTCTTAATCTTGAAAAAGCTCTGGGTAATGAATTCTCATCTCATCTTCTGCTCCTGTTGTGTTGAAAACGTGTTGTTGTCTGATTTATATTCACGATTTATTAGATTCCTAATATCTCAAGTTTTTCTTAATATCAGTCCAAGTATAAATTGATACAAAGATTTCTTGGTGAGAGCCAAGGTCGAACATAGGGATTTTTGTGACTAAATACTGAATAAATTGAAAATCTCGAAGAAGTAAACAAATAAGATGAGATTCGATTCGGAGTATGAAGATTAAATGAATTTAACTTTTAACTTGCAGCTACAAAAAATGAGGATGCCTTATGAGTAATGCAATTTTAGTGATGTGGTGGATAGAGAAAAGAGTGTTGGAGACAGTCATTCATCAATCTGTCAAATCTTGACTTAACTACATCGATCATGCTTTCAAACACAATTAGGTCATAAACCTTTCGACAGAAAAGCTACACTAGTCATATGTCTATGATGCGTGCTAGTTTAAATGAGCCTAAGATGAATCCTATTTCTAAGACTAATTTCTTAGCTACAACAATGTTGCCTATGGTTACTTGCTCTCTCGAGTAGCCGACCGTTGGAACTAAGACAACGTTCTCACGTTAAAATAAGGAAAAGTGATTAACAATGCATTGCTGTAAATGACCTAGTTATTAAACTTGATTCAACAAGATTGATGAATGCAGCCTCCAACCCCCGTGGAAGTTTAGCTACTCATAATGAGTTGTGAAATATTTGTAAACATGAAGAACAAATGATGATTGATAAATATGAAGTTGCGATATATTAAACTAATAAAGATTTGGTGTTCTTGATACAAATAGTTAAACACTGCCGGTGCAACTTAATAATAAAAAGGTTGAGAGAAAGAGCTGTCGGCAAGAGTGTCCTGCTCGCCGATAGTGAAGATGTATCGCTGATATTGTAGATGGCGATGGAAACAGTGGTGAGATCCTCTTCCCTGTCGAGCTTCGATTCATCGCGTTCCTTGTGGTGGATATAAAAACTGAGCCTCTCGACTGTCGCCGTGAGGAGGAAGAAGATGATGTGTGGCGGCGCTCTCTCATAATTGTTTGCTGCTAACCCTACTTTTTCTTTTGGAATTTCGGTCCCCTTTTTTCTTTTTTTGGGCGGCTTTTATAGCCCTCATCGTAATACTTTTCATATTGGCGCAAGATGGGCCCATAACGCGTTCGACTTTGTCCTTTTTGACCGCGCAGTCCGTCTCTGTCTAACGGCTCATGGTACTGAAAATATTCTGGCACAGCTGTCATGGTTGGATTTTCCGAAATCATAGGCTGTCTTTATTAGCCATGCGTTGATGTAATCTTCGACGCATGGTTGCGATGACATTTTCCTGCAAACAAAGTGTTCAAGGGTGTTAATTCTCATAAATAGTATTTTTTTTCCTTTTTCATACACTCGTGCGCGTAGTACGAATATATTAGAGATTCATGCGTTGAAATGGTGTTCTTTTCACTAATCTTCCAGTTTTTTTCTAAGTAAAAGAAGTAAAATAACTTGTATTTCTAGAAGTTAACAGCTCCCACGTCGCTTCTTTGAACTGATGATTCTTCCACAATACCTTCACTGGTGCTATCTCCCTATTGCTGAAAGTCTGCCACATGAGACGGGTCTAGTACATACTTCCTCAACATCGAAACATGGAAAACATTATGAACTGCAGAAAGAGACGGCGGTAGTGCTAACTGGTACGCCACAGGGCCTATTCGTTCCAACACCTCAAAAGGTCCAATGAAACGGGGACTTAACTTCCCCTTCCTCCTGAACCTCAAAATGCCTTTCATAGGTGCCACTTTCAGGAACACGTTATCTCCTGCCTCAAATACCAGATCCTTACGCCTGATGTCAGCATAACTTTTCTGCCTGCTCTGGGTCGTCTGCATCGTTACCCTGATCTTCTGAATGGCTTCGTTTGTAATTTGTACCAACTCGGGTCCCGATAACTTGCGTTCGCCGACCTCGTCCCAATACACAGGGGATCTACAATTCTTTCCATACAAAGCCTCAAATGGCGCCATGTCGATAGTAGCCTGATAGCTATTATTATATACAAACTTCCAGAGTTTGGTTCAAACGCTCCGTTTGACCGTCAGTCTGTGGGTGGAAAGCTGTGTTGAAATCTAACTATTGGAAAATTAGGGTAAGAGGGCAAGTGGATAGTAAATGTTGGGTAGGGCCCTTTGTTCAAGTCCCGGAGACACCACTTAAAGGAACACTTACCTACTTACCCTAAACTCGGGAAGGAGTGAAATCCATCAACGGAACTAGGGCTATTTTACACTAAGCATGGCCTTAAACAACGTTCCCTCCAAGAGTGTTTCAGAAACACCTTTCGAGTTATGGAGAGGGCGTAAACCTAGTTTGCGCTACTTCAGAATTTGGGGTTGTCCTACACATGTGCTCGTGACAAATCCTAAGAAATTGAAACCTCGTTCAAGATTATGCCAATTTGTTGGTTACCCTAAGGCAACGAGAGGTGGTCTCTTCTTCGATCCACAAGATAACAAAGTGTTTGTATCGACAAACGCTACATTCTTGGAAGAAGACCACATGATACATCATAAACCATGGAGCAAATTAGTATTAAATGAAGCTACTGAAGAGTCAACAAGAGTTGTTGATGAAGCTGGTTCTTCAACAAGAGTTGATGAAGAACCTAACACTTCAGGTCTGTCTCATCCTTCTCAAGAGTTGAGAATGCCTCGACGCAGTGGGAGGGTTGTATCACGACCTTCTCGTTACTTGGGTTTAACAGAAACTCAGGTTGTTGTACCTGACGACGGTGTTGAGGATCCATTGTTTTTTAAACAGGCAATGAATGATGTTGATAAGGACAAATGGGTCAAAGCCATGAACCTTGAAATGGAGTCTATGTATTTTAATTCAGTATGGGAACTTGTAGATCCACCTGAAAGGGTTAAACCCATAGGGTGTAAATGGATCTATAAGAGAAAGAGAGACGTAGCTGGTAAGGTACAGACCTTTAAAGCTCGACTTGTAGCAAAGGGTTATACCCAAAGGGAAGGGGTTAACTATGAGGAAACTTTTTCCCCTGTTGCTATGCTTAAGTCTATAAGAATTCTCTTATCCATAGCCACATATTATGACTATGAAATTTGGCAAATGGATGTCAAGACGGCCTTTCTGAATGGCAATCTTGAAGAAAATATCTTTATGTCTCAGCCCGAAGGGTTCATAGCCCAAGGTAAGGAGCAAAAAGTTTGCAAACTGAATCGATCCATTTATGGGTTGAAACAGACATCTAGATCTTGGAATATTAGATTTGATACTGCAATCAAATCTTTTGATTTTGATCAAAACATTGATGAACCTTGTGTTTACAAGAAAACCATCAACGGTAAAGTAGCTTTCTTGGTACTATACGTAGACGATATCTTACTCATTAGGAATGACGTAGGATACCTTACTGACGTTAAAAATGGCTAGCAGCCCAATTCAAAATGAAAGATTTGGGAGAGGCGCAGTATGTTATTGGGATCCAAATTATTAGGGATCGTAAGAACAGAACGCTAGCTCTGTCTCAAGCAACTTATATCGACAAAATGTTGACTCGATATTCGATGCAGAACTCGAAGAAGGGTTTATTACCTTTCAGACATGGGGTTCACTTGTCTAAGGAACAATGTCCTAAGACACCTCAAGAAGTTGAGGATATGAGACGCATTCCCTATGCCTCAGCTGTGGGCAGCTTAATGTATGCTATGCTCTGCACTAGGCCAGACCTTTGTTATGCAGTGGGAATAGTCAGTAGGTACCAGTCTAATCTAGGGTTTGACCACTGGAAAGCAGTTACCCTATACTGTGACAACAGCGGGGCAGTAGCCAACTCTAAAGAACCTCGAAGCCATAAACGAAGAAAGCACATTGAGACGAAGTATCACCTGATAAGAGAGATTGTGCAACGAGGAGATGTGATCGTCACAAAGATCGCTTCGGAGCACAATATTGCTGATCCATTTACGAAGTCTCTCTCGGCTAAAGTGTTCGAGGGTCATCTAGAAAATCTAGGTCTGCGAGATTTGTACATTGGGTAATCTAGGGCAAGTGGGAGATGTGTAATGGGTATACTGATGCCCTAGTTTATTGTATTCGTATTACTTACCATCCCCATTGTTTTGTATTATCTTGTACAACCAACTAACCAGAGTTTTAGTTCAAGTAGGAGTTTGTTGGATTTTATGTCCTAAAACTCGTAGATAGTAAATGTTGTATTTTGACCGTCATTAATAAATGATTATTCATTATTATTCAATAAATGTTATTGATTATTTTATCTTGTTTTAATAACCCTAAAATCCAATAAACTAACATCCTAGGTTGTTTTATGAGTCTTGAACAATATGTAGAGACATATAGAGATCAATGTTCAAGTTACAGCCTAAAAAGTCTATAGTATAAGGATATGGTTGGATACCTTATCCTGGTAACACTATGGATACGACCCACTTTGTATTTGATACAAACGCAATCATCCAACGCGTTCGTGTAGGAGACATGCGAGTGGGGGTATCCTATGCAATGAGTTTGCATAAGACTGGACCACGAAATAGTAACCACTAGATATAACTCCGTTGACTGGTTAGGTTTCTATTTCGATAGGTTGACCTAGGCAACTTAGTCTTAATCTTGAGTATATTATGAACTCTTGTTCACGAGGGATTGTCCTTTGATTTGTATGGGTGAGAGTGGCCCGTTTGCCGACTCGATATGCCTACTATAGGTTCTGTGAGAGATGTTCATTTAAATATGATTTAAATGAATTGGTTAATTAAATTAGATTTAATTAATTATTAATTATTTTATTATTAATTATTAATTTAATTAATTAATATTATTAATATTAAATAAGAGTCAATATTGTTGTAACTCCCACGTAGGGGAGTTACTTAATACGTGGGATAACACCCACGTTTCCCATTTTCTCTCGCTTCCTTATATAGCTCCTAACAGAAAAAAATGGGAATGGTTCATTCTCTCAACAAAAACAAAAGAAAAATTCTCTGCGTTTTTTTTCCCTTGCTAAAAGGTTCCCACAAACCTTTCCTCATGATTCAGAGAAAAGGAATGTCTCCAAGTGGTGGTGACACGTAAGTTTTTTCTTTTCTCATTTTTTTTGTATTCTATATGCTTAACCTAGGTTATTTTAGTTTTTTTTACCAATGTAGAAGTATTTCAAAATTTTTAAAATTAATTTTGAGATACGATTCTGATTCGTTTCCGCTGCGCTTGGGTTTTAATCCCAGCACTAACTGTATCCCCAACGCTGCCTGAAGACTCTTTCAAAAATTGGACGTAAAGCGAGGGTCCCTATCAGATACGATAGATACTGGTACCCCCATGCAACCTCACCACTTCCTTCAGGTATAACGGTGCGCACTTGTTCACTGAATAGGTAGGCTTCCCTAGAATAAAATGAGCTAGCTTCGTGAGTCTGTCCACAACGACCCATATCACCGAAAAACCTTTGGCCGTCCTTGGAAAACCCCCAATGAAATCCATCGACACGTTCTCTCACTTCCACTCAGGTATGCTTAGGGGCTGCAACAGGCCTGCCGGCTTCTGCCTCGGGGCTTTCACTTGTTGACCTATCAAGCACTTACTGACAAGCTCTGCTATCTCTCTCTTCATATTGTGCCACCAATAGTGCTGTTTCAAGTCTTGGTACATCTTGGTGCTGCCCGGATGCACCGAAAATGGTGAGTTATTAGCTTCTGTCAATAATTCCTTCATAAGGCCATCATCTGCCGGTATACATAGGCGTCCCTGAAACAAAAGGCCACCACCTGGGGACACTGAGAACTCTCCTCCTTGACCTGCCTCAACCAAGTGAAGCTTCTCAACAAAATACAGATCACTTGTTTGAGCATCGATAAGTCTCTACCTCAAGGTTGGTTGAACTGTCAGCTGTAACAACTGTGAAGTGACTTCCTCTACCGCCATCGTGATTCCTGCTCGCTCGAACTCATGGCGCAACTGGACCTGCCTGGTAATTAAAGCCGCTGAGTGAACTGCCTTTCTAATTAAAATATCTGCCACCACATTTTCCCTGCCTGGATGATACATAATTTCACAATCATAATCCTTCACCAACTCAAGCCATCTGCGCTATCTCATATTCAACTTCTTCTGAGTGAAGAAGTATTTCAAGCTCTTATGGTCCGTAAAAATTTGTATCTTCTCCCCATACAAATAATGTCGCCAAATCTTCAAGGAAAAATCTACTGCTGCTAACTCCAAGTTGTGAGTGGGATAGTTTCGCTCATGGATCTTCAACTGGCAGGAGGCATAAGCAACCACCTTACCATGTTGAATCAACACACACCCCAATCCTTTCTTTGAGGCATCACTGTAAACCACGAAACTCCCTGATCCGTCTGACACCCTGAGAACTAGCGCGATAACCAATTTCTGCTTAAGGTCTTGAAACTGTCATCACACGCTTTACTCCAAACAAATGGAGTCAAAGGGGTGGCTATCCGAGAAAAATCCTTAACGAATTGGCAGTAATAGCCTGCTAAGCCTAGAAAGTTGCACACCTCACTGACTGTCGAAGGACGAGGCCAACCCAGAACTGCCTTGATCTTAGCCGGATCTACTAATACACCCTCCTTCGACACCACATGCCCTAGAAAGGACACTTGGCGCAACCAAAATTCGCACTTGGAGAATTGGCATACAACTTATTTGACCTCAGGGTCTCCAAGACCTTTCGTAAATGCTCCTCGTGATCTGCCTCCATCTTGGAATAAATCAAGATATCGTCAATAAAAACTATCAAGAAGGTGTCCAGGAATTCCTTGAACACTCTGTTCATCAGGTCCATGAATGCTGCAGGAGCATTGGTCAAACCAAATGACATTACGATGAACTCATAATGCCTATATCTGGAGCGGAATGCATTCTTTGCAATATCACTGTCCCTAATCCTCAACTGATGATACCTCGAACGAAGATCAATCTTGGAGAACACGGTACCTCCCTGTAACTGGTCGAATAGGTCATCAATCCTGGGAAGAGGGTACTTGTTCTTGACGGTTACTTTATTTAACTCTCGATAGTCAATGCATAAGCGCAATGACCCATCCTTCTTCCTTACGAACAACACTGGTGCACCCCAAGATGACACGCTCGGGCATATGAAACCCTTGTCCAGCAACTCTTGCAACTGAACCTTAAGCTCTTTCAACTCCGCAGGGGCCATTGTGTAAGGAGCTTTCGAGATGGGAGTCGTATCTGGTTTCAAATCGATGGTAAAGTCTATTTCTCGATACGAGGGCAAACCCGGAAGATCCCTTAGAAAGACGTCTGGATAATCTTTGACAACTGGCTCTGAGGTCAAAGCGACCTCAGTTTCTCTAGTATCAACCACACTAGCCAAGACACCCCAGGTACCTTGATTAAGTAGCCTATGGGCTTTCAAAACTGAAATCACTTTGAGCAAGACCACGGTCCCGACCCCTTTAAACTTGAAGCTGGTGCCCGCGGGAGGATTGAAAACCACCTCCTTACGGGCACAATCAATACTGACATGATTAATGGCTAACCAATCCATGCCTAAGATAATATCGAAATCCCGCATGTCCAACACTATCAAGGTTACGTCTAGCGGATGCTCCACTATCACTATCTGATATGCTTTTACTTTTTCATTGGCTAACAATAGTTCTCCTGACGGAGTAGAGACTGATAACACAAAATGCAAGAATTCTAGTTCTAACATGGCCCGCCTCACAAACAAAGATGAAATAAAAGAATGCGACGAGCCTGAATCAAATAGAGCTAAAACATAATGTCCCAAGATAGGGAGTGTACCTGTCACCACTAAATTGGACTTATCTGCCTCTCGCCGAGTTGTGGTGAACACTCGGCCTTGCTGCTATTGTGGTTCGCTTGAACCCCTCTGACTAAAACTGGAAGAATGGCTCCTACTACCCAACCTATTTCTGTTAGGGCATCTGTTAACTGAGTGTCCCTTCTGTCTGCAGTGAAAACAAACCCCATAACCAGCTAGGCATCGTCTCCAATGCCGCCTTCCACAAGTGCCACACACCAGTCGGCTCCTCTCTACCCAGCCTGCCTCAGAAGCTTGCTGCTGATAGTGTCGTAACGGTCTGTCTGAAGACTGGCCCTTCTGTGCCTGCTCTGGAGCCTTCCTCTTCTGTCCCACAAATACCCCAACTTCCACCGACTTCTTATACTCACTTCCTTCCCTGGCATCCATGTCGATCCTCACAACTGCCTGAAGCGCTGCGACAAAAATTTTGGGCTCCATCGCGTGCACTAAACCTCGTATTCCACTCCTCAAACCCTGAATAAACATTTCTGTCCTGTCCTCCTCATTGGCCACCAGTTTTGGGGCAAAATGGGACAGCTTGTCAAATTCCAGCTCGTATTCCTCCACCGACATGGCTCTGTGCTTCAAGTTCAAGAATTTAGCCTACTTACTGTGCCGGGTGTGGGCCGAAAACTACTTTTCGTAGAAACGTTCCTTGAATTGTTCCCAAGATGTCAGCCCACCGTTTGTGTCTATTGTCTTTTCTGCTGAACGCCACCAAATTTCTGCATTTTCGGTCAACATGAACACGACGCATTTCAATTTATGGTCCTCCGGACACTTCATATAACGACACTTCATATAACGGAAAATTGTCTCAATAGATGACAACCACATCTCCGCCTTTGTAGGGTCCTTCAGTGACCCATTGAAGGTGTGAGGGTTATACTTCTTGAAATCTCTCAGAAGCTTAACATCAACCGACAAGTCCTGCACATTCTGCCGTTGGGCCTGCCCCTGTGGTGCTTGAACTGGTTGGATTGGTACTTGTTGAGACTGGGAGAATCAGGTCAATCGCTCATCCATCATCTCCTTCATCTTTTCTAGTAGCACTTCCCCTATTGCTGCCGCCATAGCTGAAAATTCAGTCAGGGTGCCTGAAGGCACATTCGTACCCTCCGTTCGGCTCCTGGTTTGTGTCTGTTGCCACCCTGACCCAGAAGGGGATCCTCCGGCGCTGGGGGTCCTAGGCCTCAGGATCTTGCACTCCAGACGGTGGAAGGTCCTGTGTAGGTAGGTCTTGTAGCCCCCCTCTGACCTTTTTCTTTCATTTGTCTTTTGGTGCCATGTCCTGACAACCACTCAGAAAAATTCTTAGCGAATGCTGGAACATAAAATAATCCAGCCCAAGAGTAATCAACAGAACAGGTAGTGCCTACACATATAGCCCTCCCTATATACAAGCACTCATACCCACACACACACACACATATATATATATATATTTGCACACCTGGCGGTGACGAAGAACCCGTTATGGCCTAATGGGACAACCCGGACTTACATCGTAAGCTAGTCTACAAAACCTAAAACTTAGGCTCTAATACCAACTGTAACGCCCCCAACTCCTGACACCTTCCAATAGGACATTACCACACCCAAAGAGTTAGGCCATACACAGACTTCCCTCAACAAAGAACCAAATAGAACATAGACCCAATCTCTTGAAAAAGAAAGATAACAATTAAGAATTTAAATAAATAAGAAAATAAATAAATAATTCCAAAATCATTTTCAAAAAAGTAAAATTAAATCTTTGATCGGGGTATCCCTAACCAAATACAAAAAAAATAAATAGATAAATTAAAACAATTAATGAATGAAATTAAGGAAAAAAGAATGACCCAAAGACTGAACGTTCCCAGCCCATCCAAAACAAAAACATGTATAAATAAAAAAAAATGCGGAAGCTTCTAACTAGTCCCTGTTTGGCCCGGTCACGGATTCTTCCTGTCGCTCGCCGGTCCGTTTCTGTCCTTACCTAAAAATTTATTAAAAGAAAGCGATGAGTATAAAACTCAGTAAATAACCCTATTATCAGGACTTCTACTGTAAGTAGGCAACTTGCCCGCTCTGTCACCATGTCTAGCGGCCTGAGGACACGTCGTCGAAACTGAAGGGTGAGCCTGATGACTCACAGTATCGAACATGGAGGTGAACCCGTCGGTCCACACATGTCTAGTGGCCTGATGGCACACCGTGAACATGGGGGTGAACCTGTCGATTCACAATATCGTAACATGGAACGTAACGGGCATCTAACATGGAATTCAGGCATACATACACATATACATAAGTATCAAATCTCAGGGGCCAGCCATAGTAACCTAAGCATGCGTGCTAAATTTCCAGGGATAAATAGTGCTGCAATTATAAAGCTGACATAAAGGGCTGAAGTCTGGCCTGATGGCCAGCCCCAACAATAGAACCACTTACCTCAGAGAGTCAGTAAACAATTATGCAAACTCCTTGAGCCCTCAAAATGTCTAACCCTATCGATTCAAATTTTACAATTAAAAATCAAGAAGGTCTCATGTAACATCCAACAATTAAATTCCAGAAATCCGAATACCTACCCAACGGTAGAAATTCAACCTCAAGCTCCTACTAGCAACTCGATCACCTATGCAAAAGATGTTTGCATAAGACCGGACCACGAAGTAATTACTTTTCTTTATAACGTCGTTTATTGTTAAAACTGACTATTTCAATTCGATGACCTAAGGTAACTAGATCTTAATCCTGAACTTACTATGAACTCCTGTTCATTCGAGATTATCCTTTAATCTGCATGGGTGAGAATGACTCAACCTCGCAAACTCAATAAGCCTCCCACTTTAGAGGTAAGACCGAGTAGATAGCTAGGGACATAGTCCTGCAAGATGAAAATTCACTCCTATGTCCCTAGCTATCGGACTAGAGCTTATATCGGACTAGAGCTTGGATAAGTGTGGTAAGAGAATTCAAAAAGTTCAAATTCGAAATAGGGATTAAAGTATTTAATACGATATAATTAAATGTGATTTAAATATAAGATACATAAATAGGGATTCATGTTCGAAATTGGTATTTTATTAATTTAATATTTGATATTTAATTCATTTGATTAATTAAATTGTTTAATTAATTTTTTTTTGTTGTTTGAATTAATATAAAATTAAAATTCAATTTGTGAAATTCAATTTTAAGTTTAAAATTCATTTTAATTGTATTTATGAAAAAACAATTATTAAAATGAAAAATTGGATTTATGGAGAATTAGTGGGAAAATCCCACATTCTCCACTTTGATCAAACACCTCAAAATTCCATTAAGTTTGCCTGTATTTGGTGTCAAAATTTGGTGGAATTACTTTGTATGAAAATCTTTTATAAATAGAAGAATTTAATTGTTAGGGTTTTTTTTCATGCAAACTTGGAAAATTTTGAAGAATTTGATCTTTAAAACTTCTCACCAAAAACCACTCTCCAATCTCAAATTCCTATTAATTGCTTCTCAATATGGATCCCACAATTCGTTCCAAAGACATAGAATAGCGAGGAAGACTCTTGTGGTTGTTTACAAAGTGTTCGTGAGTTGAAATTGGTTGTAGATTAGAGTAACTTTTGAGTTTTACAAAGGTTGTATATTCTAACCCTAATTTGTTATGTATGACCTTTGCATGCTTGTTTACTAAAGTTAACGAAATTAGAGTGCTAAAGATCCTAATTTCTTCCGCTTGTAAATTGTTAATACTTTCATAAACAAGAGAGTTTGAAAAATTTGTGATGAAAAACAAGTCTCACAAACAAACTAACACTACAAGAAAAATAATGTTTATTGATGTTTTTTCAATGTCAAGTGTGACTGTGGTCAAGGAAGCCTATGTTAAGAATGTCGGGGTTCTCGACATGGTATAAACGTCAAGAACATTGACATTTGACATTTTTGAAAGGTCAAGAATATGAGCTTCTTGACTAGAAAAAAAACGTCAAGATGGTTTATAATTGATATGTTAAAAATGTCAAGTACACTTAACTTGATATGCAAAAAATGTCAAGCATATGGGTGTTCTTGACAAGGATAAAATGTTAAATGTTTCTACATTCTTGACAAATTTAACTTGTCAAGTTTGTTTGTGGTTTTTTTTTTAAAAAAATTGTATTATAAATGTTTATCTATAAATTGCTCCTGTATTTTGGTCCAACAATAGTATTGAATATAAAAAAGGACAAACATAAACCCAAATAAAGTCACATACATTTAAAAACTTGTCAACCAAAATTTCCTCCAGTATGCCATCATAAACAATATATATATAAAAAGAAAAAATATTCATCAAACCAAATAAACAACCACACACATTTGCAGAATTGCCAACCAAAATTTCCTCCAACACCTTTATAAAGAAAAAACCACTTCTTCAACATTGTCAATATATAACTTATAACTCCACCGAAGAATTTTCTAAGTTAGAAGAATATGGAAAACCCTATATGAACATTTCCAAAAAGCATATAATAAACATAATTCCAGCAATCAACTCCATATGAACAAATTCAAAAATTACATTTCCATAACTATCAAAACCCCCTAAAAATGAAAAGGGAGTTGTGATCATTATCATAAAACACAAAGCATATATACTATTATGAAAGAGAGACCACACCTTCCTCCAAGCACAACACTCTTAGCTAGCTCCAAACTGATCAAAGCCTCTTCAGATGTTATCCTCAACTAATCTACAAACAAAAAGAAAAGAGTATTAAAACCAAGGGTTGCACCTCTAGAATTGCAATGAATTGACAAAAAGCCCTGCAAATAAGCTAAACAAAATTTACCAAACAAAAAAGTGAAAATCAGTAAGAAAGTACAAGTCTTAAGCTTTATTCAAACATCAAGCTCCAAATAAGTGTAGATTTACGATATCTATTTAATCCCAAGAACCTATTGCCGCAAGAAGTGTAGATTTATCACATCCATTTAATCTAAGCAAACCATAATGTCTAAAAAATAAATTGTAGATGTCAAACTTAACCACAAGAATCTATATGGAAATAGAATTATCCATGCCAGCAATAATCACAAGTTAATTATATATCAATCTCAAACTCAATGCATTTATCCATATATCAATTTCAAAATTAATATACTATTATAAAACTCAATATAAAACTTAAAACTCAACTTGGACTTAAACATTACTATGCATTTACCCATATAACAACTTTAATCCCACCTAATAACATTAACAAATTCAAATAAATTTTATGCAATCCCCCTCCCCTCCAAACTTCAATTAACAAAACTTCGATTCTTAAGACATTGTACTTAAACTAGTGTGAGAAACAAAAAAAACTATGCATACTTTGTTAACTAGTAATGGCTAAAGGAATTTAGAAATCTACTCTAATTTTGGAGCTATTAAATAGTGAGTTAGTAGGTTGGTGTTCAATTTTCTTCAATTTTTGGACACATTAGATTAAAAAGGGAAATGATTATAATCATCACAAACAAGCTAAAACTTGAAATCCAACTGAAACAATGGAAAAATAAGATTCACTAAGAAATATAACAAAATTACTAAATAAACATGATTGAAAGACTATCCTACGACTTTAGTTACAATGGCAGAAGGTCCATCTTTTTCCTCAGAACCTGAAGCAGCCTCCAAAGTCTCACGAGCCTCCTCCAATTTTTCAAAAACTTCATAAGCTTTATAGCCTTGGTCAATGAGCTTGTCCTTAAGTATGACAAGTTTGAGTTCAATATGTTTGTGAATGTCTCTATTAGGTTACTTAGAAACTTCAGTAGTGCCCCGATCATATCCTCCAGTGCTTTCAGCAACCTTTCCAGTCTTTGACCTCACAAAAAACTTGTTCATCTGGATGTAGCCATTAGTGCCCGATCCTCTAGGAGTTTGTAATCCAATACAATTATACATAGCCCTGCTTCACCAACCTAAAAAGAATCCAATCAAGATCTACTGAATCATTTAAAACCATTCAATACAAGAAAAAACACTAATCAATTACCCAAATCACATAACAAAAAATTACAGAGAAGGAAAAAAGTACTCTCAAGCACCAAAATAATTAAAAGAGAAATCGAAGATCAAAACCTGGAAACGAAAAAATAAATAACAAATAACCCTTAACCTCACATATCATAGCAGAAACAAAATTTCATCTCATAAACCGTTAAACTCAAAGTAATATTTTCAAATATACACACACCTCACACTTGAAGAGTAATCAAGAGTGAGAGTTGACAACGAAATAAAAGAGAGTTTGAGAGAGCATAGATGGGGAGAGCATAAAGAAAAAGCCCCTCTTGTACAACATGGAAGTCAACGAAAGCAAACCTGATCTAGAATTTAATAAGTGTGTGGTTAATAATATTGAAACATGAATGCTATTTAACTAAACAACTTTAATCTTCATTCTCAATGAGGGGGAAAAATAGACAAAAGGAAAATTGATAATATAACATATGCAGCAATCCAATTATGAGAAGAACAATACAAAAAACTGCAAACACCTACAAAAACAAGAAGTTCAAGTTTGAGCATACCTGTGCAGATTTAAACCATCTCCTTCCAACTGAAATAACAAAGCACCAACTTTGGGAAAAAAAGAAAAGAACAGCAAATCTAAAATAACATGGACCCAAAATCTAACATGAAATCCCACCAAAATTGAAGAACACAAAACATAAATCTAATCAAATCACATGGGAGAGCAAAAAGAGGGAATTCCTTTGGAAGCTAGGATTAGAAGCTAGAAATTAACCAAGATGAAATTGATGGCCACATTGAAGCTTAGCCCAAGATCTATCCCCGGAATCAGCAACAACATCAAGAGAGATCAAGCAGGGGACAGAACCAAAAGACTTTCCACCACCGGTGCCACATCCTCCATCCCGTAATCGTCATCTTCAACCACCAGATCTTCGTCATTGCCCAACCCCATGTACAAAGAATCACAAATCTAAAAACCCTAATCCAGTAATTAAAGAACAACAATAAAAAAACGTGAAGGGAGACCGTGAAGGGCGTTTCGGCGGCAGCGTGAAAGGAGATCGTGATTTGGCAGAGGGTGGACGGAGGTGGATTGTGGGCGGCGGCAGCATGGTGAAGGGAAATCGTATGGTCCATGGAGGGTTTTTTCGCGTCGTGAAGGGAGATCGCAACAACAAGAATCCTAAGGGTTTTTTCGCGTGTGGTGAAGCTATCATGCGAGGATTTTATTTAAAAAAGTAATTTCTCTTTACTTAAAAATTCTTGACATTTTTTAAATGACAAGAAAACATAGATTAAACTTGACATTTTAAAATGTCAAGCAGTGTGTCAACGTGAAAAAAATCTGAAAAAACACCCAACCTCCGCCTTTTTTTGAAAATTCTTGATGTTTTCCTTTAAAATCATCTATTACTTGACATTTTTTTTATAAAAATGTCAAATAGTTAAAATTGCAAACGTCAAGAAATCTAGTTTTTCTTGTAGTGTAAAAATGGGAAAACTATCAAACCCAAGCTAGAAAACTAGCTAGAAAACTTACCTTTAGCCTACAATCATCATTCAAATCAATGAATGATGATCTATGAAGTCCTGAGAGAAGAGATGAGAGAAATAACATAAAAATACCCAAAATGAAAGAGAGTTGCTTCTTCAAGTCGGTTGGAGGTTGGTGATGACCTAATTTGGAAAGAACCAACATATTTATAGAAATTTTATTGGCGTCCCGGTGCTATGGGGTAGCGTCACGACATTGATGCCAAGAAGCCGAACCGTCGTGTGTAGTGCTGTGGCACTGCACACCCTTGCCTCCTGATAGCGCCTAAAAAGCGTTACGTTTCTTATGATAATTATGCCCTTAACAACCATAAATACTCATTAATTCCCTTATTTTGTATGAAATAATCATCCCGGGGTCAGAATGGTCTTTTGGAGCTAAAATGAGCCTAAATCGAGCTTGAGAGCATCAAAAGTACAAAATGGGTCATAATTACCAAAATGCCCCTGTGAAGAGCGTAGCTGCCCCCCCTTTACGCCCCAATTACGTTGGAGACCCGAGAGCTCCATTTTTATGCAAAACAGGGGAGCGTCGCGACTCTACTATTGAGCGTAGCGGCGCTCCGAACTCTAACACAAAATTCAAAAGCAACGGGCGCCTTCTTCTCCAAATTAACAGCGTAGCGACGCTCGTAATAACGCAGCTCTAAGCTGCAGAAACTCAGACCTGCGTCACGACGCTTTCGCGATAATTTTATAAAATTAGTTCATTTCTTATCCGATTTTTAGAGAGCAACTTCAGAAATTCCGAGCCCTATTCCCAAATTCTTCCAAATTCTCTATAAGAAACTTGATTTCTTCCATTTTTATGTCCATAATCATTGAAGAATCAAGTTTGTAAAGGTATTTTTACACTTTTTGATTGATTTCTTTTATGCAATTTCTTGAATTCATCTTCTTGTTCTTCATCTTAATCATGAGTTTGACTAGATTCTTTGCTGAATAGATTACAAAATTTATGAATTGACAAAGCATGAATCTCTTAATCTTGTTAGCAAGAACTCATAATGCGCTAAGCACTAGATTGTGAGTAAAGTTGCAAAGCTAGGAATTCTTGTTTAATTTCAATGGCTATCCTTGAGTTAATCATGTTTGCACTAGTTGAATTTAGCTACAAATCAACCTAGAAGAGAGACTATCATCTTCTATTTTGTCACAATAAAAAAACCCTTGCACGTTATGCATATTCAATTTGAGTATCGAATACCGCTAAAGACTAGATTCAAGAATTGATGTTAGGATTAAATAAGATTAAAATCTTGTTTAATTACTTATGACTATTAAGAATGAATACCTAAAATTAGCTTAGTTTGGTGAATTCGACATTTAGGAAGGAATTCTTAATAGATTGTGAACTCTTGGTTAATTTGAATTGATTTTTGAATCAATGATAGAAATTGCATGTCTCTTGATTAACATCAATCACATCTTTTATGAAATTGCTCTTCTCAATAATAATAAAAACCTAAAAATAGTTTAATTGTTGCATCCTTTTAAATTCTTGCACATTTCCTTTTTATTTTTACAAAATCCCCCTTCTATAATAAATGAATTTAATCAATTGTATCTTGTTCGATAGATCCCTAAGAAAAGGTCCCTTTTCTTGCATCTATATTACTCATTAGTGTTTGTTGCATGAAGTAGGTATTTAAAATTGTTTCGATTCTCAAACTTATGTATTAACAACACCATATTTTTAGGGATCACCCCCCTACGCGCGTTGTGCCTCACGTCAAAGTTCGTAGCGCCGCAGTGCTTCATGGAGACTAGCCTATTGGAAATGGCGTCGCTTGTAGTGCCATAGCAACACCGTGGTGCCAGCCCCTTTATACACTCGAGACCTGTAAAGTCAATAATTTAGCACATTAAATGAGAGAACGACCCCAAATTAAGCCAAGGAAGATAGTACATTTAATTTCAGGTGCTATCAACTTGCCCCTACGAGTTACTTGCGAACACCTAACTACGAGCAAGGGTCATACCTGAGGCGAACACTCACTTCCCTCATTAGCCATTTCATGTAAAGAAGGCATGGGCATCATGCCCCACTTCTAGCTACTTAAGCTAACTCGGAAAGAAGGAGTGTTATTCTAGCTTTATTTTTCTTCCTTTTTTTTTTCAAAGCCTAGCACACATACATCATACATATTTACAAATATTGCCCATGGATTTTGGTGAAACAAAAATGCAAAGTACACATCCCCCAAACTTAAAGGAGGCAATGTTCTCATTGACTTAGAAGCAATGTGGTTGCCATTGCTAGGATTCAAAAAACAAGGCTAGACTCTCCTAATATACTAAGTCTTTTGAACCTAAGTAGAATTTGTATTTGACATATTTAATTATTTATGTTTTTACGATTATGACCCTAGGGTGATATGAACAGAGTAACCTAAAGCATGTCATATGAACTTCAAGAAAAACACCAAAATGCAAACTATATGTTGTCCAAAATTCACAATGAAGAAAACTTGCAATTATATGAAGTCAAGTGGAATTTATGAAGAATCAAGCTTCATTTATGGAACAAAGATTCAAGTGGGGCTTCATAACTCAAAGATGGGTACAAATTGATTGGTTGTTGATTAAAAAGATATATTTTCGAATTTATTATATTAATTAAATATATTTTTAGTTTTTAAGTCATTTTATGTGTTTTATGTTACATTTAGATCATTGTTGATAATGGTAATGAATTATGAGAGTTACAACTCTTGAAATGACTCATGGAATCTCTAGGGTTATATTTTGAGGCCTATATAATGTCATGTAATTGTTCAAAAAGAAGGGGAAAGACTTAAAAAATGTAACAAAAAGAGCCTTTGAGCTTTCTTTTCGCTTAGAGCTATGTTTCATTTGCAGTTCTATGGCGTTTAGATTGCATGTTCAAAATCATTCAAGCTTGACTTAATCGATCTTGCTTGTGGAGTGGTTCGAAGATCAAGGGTCGAGGGGAGCCACCAGCTTTGTTTGATCTGTAGTTTTACTGATCGTTTGAGTAATCCGTCATCTAGCAATTATGAGAGGCTGAGATTAAGTTGATTTGGGGTTTTTGAGTTAGAGATCTAAAGGTCTTATTCGTTAACAAGGTTGTTAGATCCAAATCCTCGATGGTTACTTATCATTTGATATTAGAGCTTAGGCTCTAGATTGGATATATGTTTCTATTAATGCAATTATTTTTTTATTCTTTTGTTTGAATTTTGTTTTTCAGTTTTTCATTTTCATCTCGTCTCATTTTTTCCATTTCATGAAACTCGAAACAAAAGTCTGATATCCAGTCGTGTTTTCATTTTTTCATAAACTCCTTCTTTGAGATCTTTAAATTCAATTTCCTTCAATGTTAAATATTTGTGTTTTGAAAATCAGTGAGAAAAAAATTTTGCTATTCCTAAGATCATTTGTTCTTAAGTTGTTCTTTCATTTTCAAAAGCATGCTAGATTTGAAATATTCCAATTTGATCTCATCTTTGTCATTAATTTCATCATTTGGTATTCAATCTCATATGAAAAGTTTCAAAAGTTGGTTGTTATATATTAAATATGGTAGTTACATTTAGGCACATTTTATTTTTCACCCATTAGTTAAGAATGTAACTCCAATGTTTCAAATTCCAGCCCATAGATTAATTCTTATGAGTGTAATTGTATGCATCAGTCCTTTGATGTTCATTCCAAGCTATATTTTAGATTTGAGAATGAATCTTCTTGAAGAAGGGGAGAATGATATGAATGGAGGAACCTAAATCATGTCATATGAACTTCAAGAAAGACACCAAAAATGCAAACTATATGCTGTCCAAAATACACAATGAAGAAAACTTGCAATTATGTGAAGTCAAGTAGAATTTATGAAGAATCAAGCTTCATTTATGGAACAAAGACTTCAAGTGGAGCTTCATAACTCAAAGATGGTTACAAATTGATGGGTCACTGATTAAAAAGAAATATTTTCAAATTTATTGTATTAATTAAACGTAATTTCAGTTTTAAGTCATTTTATGTGTTTTATGTTACATTTAGATCATGGCTGATAATGGTCATGAATTATGAGAGTTACAACTCTTGAGATGATTCATGGAATCTCTAGGGTTATATTTTGAGGCCTATATAATGCCATGTAATTGTTAAAAAAGGGAAATACTTAGAAAATGTAATAAAAAGAGCCCTTAAGCTTTCTTTTAGCTTAGAACTATGCTTCCTTTGCAATTCTATGGCGTTTACATTGCAGGTTTAGAATCATTCAAGCTTGACTTGATCGATCTTGCTTGTGAAGTGATTCAAATATCAAAGGTCTATGGGAACCATAAGCTTTGTCTGATTCGTAGTTTTGCTGATCGTCTGAGTAATCCGTCATCTAGCTATTATTAGGAGCTGAGATCATTTTGATTTAGGGTTTTTGAGTTTGAGATCTAAAGGTCTTGTTCATCAACAAGGTTGTTAAATTCAAAATCCTCAAAGGTTACTTATCATAAGGTTTAGAGAAAAGCTCTATATACACTCTCTAACCCTAGAGGTGCTAATTACTATAACATTCTGTCTAATAATATTGTTCTCCCTCTATCCCATGGACACAGCTAGCACATTTTGTTAGTGAACCACGTAAATCTGTGTGTCGTCTATCCTCTATTACTTTTTTTTATTCTTTATTTGTCGATTTCGTAACAATCATTAAGATTTCCAAAGATAGAGTCTACCAAAGATTTAACAACTTCATTAACACTTCGTTCAGAAGAAACATCTACACCATCTTGGACATTACTCACTACAACATCATTTTGCATGATCATGCACAAAAGGAAGAACATCTTCAGACACCGTAATAGTGTCAGTTTTAGCAGACGAGGTTTCTCCAATTACATGCATACTCGCAATAGGTTCTCGACTAACTACTCTAAAATCAAGTGTCGATCCGGAAGAACTACTTGAAGTAGAGTGAGAAGTTTTAGTAGGAATAACAGTACCTGAACCCACAAGGTTTGTCATAGTCAAGGCCATGGTGTTCAATGAGATTGCTTTCTTCTAAGCAACAACGAAAGTTGTAGGACCAGACCTTTTTTCATTTCAATGCACAAGAAGCAACAGCAAACCCCTTAGAGAGAGATGAAACGCCACACATTCAAACCCCATAAGCATTAGTGGTAGTTGCTGGAACATTTCCTTCAACATCCTTTTTCCCATTGGGTCTTTGTACTATTTCTTTACAAGTTTTCCTTTAATAAGCCCAAGTAGTAACTTAATAAGGGTGTTTTGGTGAAAACCAAGATCAAACACATGGATTTTGTTGATTCAACTAACTAAAGAAAGGTTTAAAGATGATTCTCAGCAGTGTTACGTGTTTTAAATATCATGTAGTCTGGATAATCAAAAAGCAAAAACAATAAAGAGAGGAGGGTGAATGAGTTATGAGATGCACAGTAGTTCAAGTAAGATTGAGAAAATGTGAGAATGAAACAAGTAGAAATAGGGTTGAAAAAAACAACCATCATTATTTTTAACTTTCACTTAGGATTCGATTCATGTTCATAACCACTACCAAAGATCTCAACCTCTCAATGAGTAATCCACATAAGTCATATTTCTATAATGCATGCTTGAAGGTTATTTGAACGTAAGATTGTCTTTATCTCTAAAAATACTTCTTACTTTGTTTAGTGAGTTCCACAGTTACTCTCTCGAGCAGTTAACTATTGTTACTTATTTTGATTAGCTAGATGAAAACAAGGATAAGAATAAACACGCACTAAACAATATGAATAGGCCTAAGATATGTTCATCAGAATGATGGTTTATTCAACCCAACCCTAATGAGATTTAGCTACTCATGGTGGATGTTAAAATAAGAATGGGAGTAAAGAAAATGGTCAACTGCATGAAGAATATATTAAGAAAAATAATGTAGTAATACAACAAAGTTTCAATAATTAATGAAAGAAAGCGCAATGGTAAAGATAAATACGTGAAGATGAAGATGCCAAGCCGCCGGTTACAGTCTCCTGCTTCCTGTCGACTCTGGTGTGGAGTTCTTGCTGAACTGTGCTGGATGGGTGGTGACAAGATGAAAGAATTGAAATTTCTCTCGAGCTTCTTCTTCCTTCCAGGACTGAATTTCTCCAATGAAGTGATGGATGGATGATTGATTGTTCTCCTCTGTGGTGTCGGTATGTAAGTCTCGATCCCTCTCCCCGTCTCAAGGTCGCACTTTTATAACATAGGATGAGGTCCCATTAGGCATCATGTTGTCATTACTGGCACACTGACGATGATACAACATGCGTTCATCTAACATCATATCTGGTCGTAACAGATAATCTTTTCTCTATACTCAATGCACCTATCAGAAATTCCAAGGCATGAGTTAGGCTCAAGCTCGTCGCATATACGTTATACCTTACTCACTGCAATGCTGTCAATGATTGAGGTTTTCCTTAAAATCATGCATTTAAGCAGATTAAAACATGATACCTGCACTTCTTAAGTCTTTGCATATGTCGGGCGCAAAGAAGAGATTTATACATGAATTTCTACCAAAGATAATACATTACTCATTAAATTTCCTCAATTATTCTAAGAAAAGAGATACAATAATTGTACATGCTCTTAACTCTCCACTCTTATTTTATCTTGGATTCATGATGAGAGACATCTCTAAAATTGTGAGGTACACAGGTTATGTTTTTGTAGTGATAAAAGAACTCATGTTGCCAAGAGCAATAATGACCCCTTTTACCACAGTGGTGACATATCCAATATTGTCTGGATGTTTTGTTAGCTTTCCAGACGATATTACCAGATGATGATCCTGGTAGGTTAAAGAAGACATGATTTTATTCTCTGAAAAACTCTATCTTTTGTTTTCCTTTGCTTTGAACCTGCTTTTCATGCAATTTTCTTACCTTGGAAAAACTAAGACCAGATACATCACTAGCCACCTTACCTTTTAATAGAATCTTATCAAGAACCTTTGATCCAGAATTTAGCATTCTTACTGACTCGTTTTCTACCCTAACATAGTTTAGTTCACGCTTCAGATAGGCAACCATATACACGAGTTTATGATTATCTACCAACCGAGACTAAATCCTTTCTTTTTTAATATCAAGCATCCTGCCATCATCTTGCCATTTCTCGTGTAAAACTCGATAAGACGAGTCAGATGACACAGGATGAGCTTCACTATTGTCACTGCCTATAAAAACATCAAACTCAGGATTTTCATAAGATGAAGTGTCAGACGAAATGCAGCTGACAAGTGTTTTAACATCTTCCTTGGGTTCACTACTTACATCTGAATCATCATCAGATAAATTTAGAACGTAGCTTTTATTTTTTCTTTTCAAAAAGTTTGGATACTCAGCCTGAAAATGCCCATATCCTTCACATTCTCTACACCTGAAAGATTTTTCTTTGTATTGATAGTTGATAGGTCATGACTTATCAACCCCCTTTTTTATATTTTGAGACTTGCGTTGTTTGGTGGAAGATACACCTCATGTCTTAGTATTACAAGAGCCATAATTTCCTAATCTCTTTTCAAACATTTTTAATACTCGGTTGAGCTGTTTGGATAAAAGGGATATAGAATTTGTAAGAGAATCTTCTGACTCTCTACTGTTTTCTTCATGCAACTCTTCGATAGATGACTACAAAGCAATTCCTTTGTTTTTCTTGTCAGGCTGGTCATCTAGAGACATCTCCAAGGTTAATAGAGAGCCAAACAACTCATCGACTTTCATTGAGGCAATGTAACGATCGAACATTGAGCCAGAGGAAAAGACTCATTTACAATATCCAACAAATGAACATTAAAGTCATCAACTGATTCATCATCTAACATCTTTAGATTTTCAAACTTTGTGGTTAAAAGTTGGAGTCTTGACATTTTAATTTTTGAAGTTCCCTCATGAGCAACAGACAAAATATCTCATGCTTCCTTTGTAGACACACATGTATTATAATCAATTGAAATATGTTTCTATCACAACTCCATTAATTATGACATTCAGTGCACGAGAATTTCCCAGAGAAGCTTCATCTTCTCCTTTAGCCCACTAAATTTTAGGTTTTGAAACTTCTTTACCATAAACACTTTTCGACATAGGATGAGACCATCCTGTTACGACATCTTTCCATGTTTTGTCATCGATTGATTTTAGGAATACTGTTGCTTGCACGAAGTTTTCGAAGAAACGTGTTTCGTGGAGTTGAACTTGTGTTGATGTAGATTTGATACAGATGTGGTTCGATGTCTAGTATTTGATCCTCTGATTCTCTCTCAGTTAAACGCGTACGCTTGATGTATGGAAGCAGAGCGGGCAGATCTTCTTGAAGTTGGAGTCTTGGAAGAATATATGTATTCAAAGGAACTTCAGTCTTCAAGTGTGATTCAGTTTCAGGAGTTAAAGAGTCTTCTGATTGTAGGGAGAATTCTCTCTGGGCTCTCTGAAGTATAAAATTTTTGAACCCTTCAAATGAAGGATAACTCCTTTATTTATAAAGATCTCATGTGGGCTTTGTGGGGGCTTGGCTGGTCCATGGACCTAGCCCTTGGGCCAACTAATTGGATTTGGGCCTTAGTTGGCCTTTGGGCCAAATTAAACCTATTTTTGGGCCCAATTGGACTTTCATCCAAATCTTAATACCAAATTGTATCAAATTATTTTATTCAATCAAATGGTCATGATGAAAACATATGGCGCCATCAGGATTTGCCAATTTATGTCTTCAATTCAATTTGAGACACATGTCAACTTTTAATTGGTGCCAAATTTGATGATTTGTAATTTCATCGTTAATTTGGTAAATAATGTGACAATTTGTGATTGGTCCAAAATTTCTCATTCAACAACTCAAATGTTAAGGTGATCTGTCATTCAAAACTCAAATGTTAAGCAAAGAGTCCTAGCAATCACAAGACAATAAGTAAAGTGCAAACAGTAAACAAAGAAGAGAATGCGCAGAGTTTGGTAATCCAGTTTGGTGATATATCACCTACGTTTGAGGGAAAATGTGCCTGGAAAAGATAAATTCACTAATATGGAAAAAGTCAAGCATTTACAACATTGTAATTATCTGTAAAGTAATGACAATTACAGTGATACACATAGAGCCTAACTTATCTAATCACCTAGGCTCCCCCTAGATGCGAGCCTCCTTCTCAATAGAACTTAAGCTTCTTTAAGTAAGTGAATATTAGTGAATAACCACTTAGGTTCTCCCTAAGTGTGAGACTCCCTCTCACCACGCCATTTTCTTTCATACTTAGGATCACTCTAAGGATGAGAACCCTTTCTCAATCAATAATACCTTAAGCTCTCCCTAAGGGCAAGGATCGCTTCTCAAGAATGGTTCAAACACCTCAAGATCAACGATCAAACAAGTCGTCAACAACTTAACATATTTCTCCTTTTTTGAACTTTTAAAACATAGAGAGATTCGTTCTTCCGTCACAAACCCAACAATACTTTCCAGCAACCCTAGCAAGACACCTTCTTACTCTCCAATAGCACAATAATAAGATGGGAAATATCCTCATTTAAATTCGGCCGACCATAAAAAAAAAAAAGGAAAGCAATCAAGAGAAAATAATACACAAAATATTTTAGATAAGGAAAGAAATATTTTGCAGAATGTGAGACAATATAAGGGACAAATTCTAAGACAACCACCAAAACACTCTTGAACAAATATAGCCAATTCAGAACTCTAACAAAATGGAACCTCAAACTTACAATAGTTGTAGAAATTATACTCTCTAATGATAAAAAGTTATTTGATGGTTTAGTTTTTATTATTTGGGAGTCTAACTTCTACACTATTGTAAGTTTGATAGTCTAATTTTAATAACTATATAAATCTAAAGACTCAATTTTACAAATTTTAAGATGTAATTGAAACTATCAACATACGATAAGGATGATTCTTGCAATTCGTTCAAAAAAAAAAAAATATATATCCATATTGGTGCAAGACATAATCTAAACACTTCAAACCATTTAAGTAGGTTGGAAGACGACTCACGTCTTAACAACTGCACCAATCATAACATTTGTCTTATACAACATAAATGCAACAAACACAAGGCTTCGCAATTGTCTGGATAAGTCTCACAAAAAGAGTTGTTACTCTACAGGCTATAACCTCCACTTGTCCAATAAATCACTAGTTTTAATGCATTTTTAATTCTAAAATAATCTTATTTTTCGAAAGAAAGAACAGATCTCCAACTTCAAACGAAAAAGTATATATTAATTACCGATCAATTAAAATTCATTTTAATTTTATTGAAAAAGTTTAATATCCTCAAATTTAACTCCAAACTTAAAATGATAATTTTATCCTCTATTCAACTTCAGTTAAAATCTCACTATTTAAAACAAAAATAGGAAAAAGAAAAAAAAAATCTTGTGAAATTCATTAATTGAAACAAAAAGATTTTAGTCTTACATAAAATGAAGTAAATAAGGTGCACTTAATGCACAAGACTAACTATACAATAAATCTTAAAACTCACAAATGTTATAAAAAAAAAAAAAAAAAAAAAATTTGAAACTTTATTAATTTCTTTAATAGACATTTTTTATATATATTTATGAGAATAACTGCAGGGATCATCTATCAAAGAAAAGTTTATTAAAGAGTAATAAGTTGCAACAACTATTCAAATTGTTTAATTTGTTCTTAATTTTTTTTTTTTTTTTGTCCCTCTTCAGTTTTTTTCCCTCTCTTTAACATTATTATTCATAAATTTTTACCATTCTCCTAAGAGATTTTAGAATTTTTTTCAAATATAGCAAAATGAGCTAACTTATTTATAAATATAGCAAAATGTTACTGTCTATCAATAATAGACAGTGACAGACATTAATAAACTTCTATCATCTGTCACTGATAGCAGTGATAAACCCTGATAGATGGATAGACAGTGACATTTTGATATATTTGAAAATATTTCCAGCAATTTTGTTATTTAAAACAATTACCCAAATTTTTATATCTCAGTAACTTTGTTTTTTTATCTTTAAATGTATAATGTCACTATTAAATTTTTCATGTGTCTCTAAGATTTATTCATTTTCTAGCTCTCTATTTCTTAAACTTTTATTTATTTTCTATATAACTTTTATCAACCTCCTCTAATTTTTCAATCTCAAATGTTATGTTTATTTGTTAGTAATGGAATGATTCTAAAATTACCTTTGAAAACAGACATTAATCATTTAGAAACGTTTTTAATAAAATTTAAATTATTTGTACAAGTAGGGAACATAATATTAACATGATTTATATAACACTCTTACAAAATTAATTATAATTAAATTATTTAACTCAAAAAACTTATTCTCAAAGTCAAACTCAAATAATACCTCTTTTAAGTCATTGAAAATCACTTTTTAAAAGTGTAGAGCCTAATATTCAAATAATTATATGAAAATCAATTTTAACAAATCACTTGTTAATAAATTAATTTGGTTAAAATTCATGTTTCTAAAACAATTCCTAAATATGCCCACAATCACCTAGTGAATGGTTGTGAATCACTCAAAGTCAATTTTAGATTCTTCAAAAATTACTTATCATACTATTGTCATACCGCTGAATTTGAGCATGTTACTCCAATATCTTTAAAGATATTGTTGAGCCAAAAGTATGGTTAAAAACACATAACCATAAAATATAAATCGTTAGTAATTAAATTTTAAAGTACACTTGGCAGATAATTAGGTATATCCAATGGGTCCAGTAGTAACCATACTCTGATAGTTATTATTGTCAAGATTCCTCTAAATCTTGCGTTGGTTTGTAGTTAAATTTATTCTCTCTTTTTTAGCTAACTTTCTTTTCACCTTTGTCCAACTCCCCAATTTTCTTCTTCCTTTCCATTAATATATTTTACTTCCTTTCTTTTCTATGCTGTCTGTTTTTACTAGTTCCTTATTTACTATTCTATATAATATAAATTATTGCAAGATACAAGATTTACAAATTAACTATACAGGACATCAATAAACTGAAAGAGCGTGGAGTCAGTAATAATATAGTAGAAAATAGTATTGGCCGAATAATCGTCTTAAGAGAATTAACTTGATATACTTTTAGCTATTCAGAGATTGTTCTAATTTTATATAGGGGACCGAACTATGATAAGAACCTAAACTAATCTAATTCTATGAAACTAAATAAATGGTGATAAACAAAGTGAAACTAAACAGAAACAGAAACAAATTTTCGAATAATGACTTCATTAATGGATTAACTAAATTAATTGTTTGACTCCTAGATTGATTCAATGCCAATTTTAGACCTAGAAGTCTAATATCTAGGTATCCTCTTTTGAGCTACACCCTTTCTAATACCGAAATGATCACTATTTTTCGTGCAATCAATTAATCTATGGTGCTTATTACTTTTAAAACCACAAATGTTGTAATATCTAAGTTGAAGGTTTAAACTAGTAATTTTAAAATTTTAATTTTTAAAAATAATGGGATTAAATATTTTAATTATATATTTGCACATAAAATACTATTGTTTTATTAAGAAATTTTATAGTATTTATTTTTAATAAAAATGTATTAAAAATGATCCATTTAATACATAAAACTTTATAAGGTTGAGAATAAAATTACAAGTTTTAAAAATAAATAATTTAAAATATATAAACGGAGATTTTTTTCTCGCGGGGATGAGGATCCCCGCTCCGTAGACATCTCTGATAAATAGTGACATTTTGTTATATTTGTAAATAAGTTGTGTTATTTTATTACATGAGGATAACTCTTATCTACTTTGTACAAAATTATCAGAACATTCAACAACCAATAGTATAGCAATAAAGACATACAAAGCAAGCTTCAAAGATGACGTACTATAATGCAAATAACACAACTCTTGAAACAATCATACTCAATCACATAGGAACACGGCAAGAAAGCTAAACTTTCATGTCGATTGGAAAAAAAGTAAAAAAATATGTACAATGTCGGTTTCTTAAAAAAAAAGCGGATCTTTAATGTCAGTTTTAAACCGACATTAAATACATATTTGATGGGGCTACAATGTCGGTTTAGAACCGATATTGTAGCTACCCATTTTTTTTCCCTTTAGTAAAAATTCCTCTCTTTCATTTCATTTCTCCTTTCTTCTCTCTCTTTCTCACAAAATTTTCTCTCCCAAAACCCTCTCGCTGCTTGTTGCCTTGATGTTAAGATTTGCTTGATTTTTGCCTTCGATTACGGTTGATTTTGGTCATATGTTTTCTGCTTTTGATTGCTCTTTGTTGGGTGATTTGATTGTCGTTCTTGAGGTATTGGATATTTCCTTTCTGATCAACTAGTCAATAGTTTTGCTAAGGAAATAAAAAAGAAATTTTAAAATATCTCAGTTAGTGAAAATATCATGTTAAATAATCTACTATACTTTTGCACTGATGTTTAGGTTTTAATCGTAGTTTTCGATATGCTTAGAAAAAACATGTTTTTTTTTTGCATGAAAAACTTCCAGATTGGCAGGATTTTGTTGGTATGATAAGATTCAGTTGCATGATTATTTTAGTTTTGTTGTTCTTGTTTTTGCTAGATGTATCTATATAACCCTCCAAAATAGACAACCAACTCTCTAAATTTTTAGACGTTACAGCTTTATGTATATATTGGTCAATATAACTTGTTGATAGGTTAGTTAAATAGTTTGTCACTTTCCTTGTTGTGAATTAGTTAATTTTTGTGTTTGTTGAAAGGTGAGTTGTATATATAAAAGCAATTAAGATTTTATTTTCTGCATGTATATATAGGTAAAAGAGAAATATTATAGTTTCTTAAAAAAAACTATTATTGATTTACACATGCGTAAGCAAAATTTTTTTTGTTTTTATTTTTTCAATAACAAAATGATGACAGAAATTTAATATCGGACAATTACTGACAAAAAACAGGTAAAAAATCGACATTGAATATGATGTGTTCAATGTCAGTTGAAAATTGACATTAAAGATGGTACTCTATGTCGATCCAAAACTGACATTGAAAGTAGATGGCATTGAAATATTAGTCATGTATAATATCGGTGGAAAATCGACATTAAAGACAACCAACATTAAAGACCTTTAATAACACGTTCTTCAATGTTAGTTTTGAACTAACATTGTACCTCTATAATGTCAGTTTTTTCACTTACATGAAAAGTCAAATTTGTACTAGTAGAATAAGAGGGGACAAAGATGAAGCTTGAATCGAGGTGTATATACAATATTGTTATGTAAAGTGGGATTGAATGTCCTTGTTGATTTTAGTCATGAAATCATTATACTTTAAACATTAGGAGAGTCATCATTAAGTTTCCCGTACTCCAAGATCAAAACTAATAAGCTATGTTCAAGTCCCTTGACACAACTTGATATGTTACTTTGAAGGTTTTGTAATGCTCGAACAAATTTCCTTCCACACAATCATAGTTATTGTCAACTTTTCGTCATCGTATTCCGGTCATTCCTTTTCTTACTTCAACCATGCCATCTTAATAAAATTACATATAAAAACGAATAAATCAATTGCATACAATAAAAAATAAGTCGTGGTTGTGATTGACAGCATGATCATTCATACATACGATGGTGTAATTCCAAATTTTGATGGAGCCATGGCCATACAGTTGTCCCAATCTCCTCCATAAACTTCAACTGATTGATAATTTTGTCTATGGAGAAATTTTGGGAAGATTTTATAGATTTTTTGTGCAGGTATATGTTTATTTCCAATTCATTCACAAGGTTATGTTGGTAAAGAATGAGGTTTTGGAAAAGTGAGAATCCCACATTATTTAGGTTTAGCATTCGGATCTCACTTTATACCTTTTCCTTTAGTTATGAGCTTGGGTCCCAAGGGGTACCCATGTCTTGAAAAGGGTGAGGAGATAGACAATGGTGGGCTTGGTGGCTTCTCCACACGCGCGCCGCCGTCCGGGCGAGGCGACAAATAAAAATAATTTTTTATTATTATTTTATTTTTAAAAATAAAATTTCTTTTAGAATTTACAGTCTTGTCATGTCCATCGCGTGGTATATAAGCATTGGCCGAGCGCTCGTCCAGCATGCGATGGTTGGGCCTCGCGTAGTATATAAGCATTGTCATCTTCAGTTGAAAGGGTGAACGAAAAATTCTTTTACTTTTTGAATACCGAGCAATATAGAAAGAGTGTGAGTTACCAATCGATTCTTGTGCGAGTTTCGACCGAGACAATGTTAATCTGGACTGTTTTATCTTGGGGACGGCGTTCAATCAGTCAGAACCGCAAGCACCTTGGGCAGAACCGCGAAACGTCTTAAAGAGAGCGAGCTCCGCGACTCAGCCTTCACGAGCTGTTATTTTACAGGTTCATCGCATAGCAGGCGTCCAACCCAGCTTCTAAAGGGAATTGAATCCCGGCAGAAGCGTGTGATCGCGTTCTTTGATTTCTTGAAAGAATTAAAAATACAAATAGCAAGAAAAGGTTAAGTACCATACCTTTGTCGATCCAAAAATGCAGAAAAATCTTCTCCTCGTATCGGTAATCTCCTCCTTGAATTCTTCTCGATCTACTCCTTAAATTTTTCTAATTCCAAGAGATCTTCCTTGCTATGACTCTAGCAAGGATCCACTTTGTGGGAACCGTTTCTTGAAATAATAGAGAGAATGAAAGAAGAATTTTCTTAGAACTTTTCTAAGAAAATTGGGAGAATTTCTAGATGGAAAGTTTTAGAATAATCGTAGAGATTATTCATTGTGGAGAGAGTTGTCTAGTGTAAAGTCAGTTCTATGAGAGCTCCCAATGGCCCTATTTATAGAACTTCATAGGTCACTCCTACTCCTATTAGGCTAACCTTTGCAGAGATTTAAATATTTAATAATATCTAATATTAATAAATATCTACCCAAATAATATCTCATATTAAATGGTTTAAAACATTTAAATCATATTTAAATATTTATCTCATGTAGAATCTTTAATTTGAATCTCATCCAAATTAAACAATTAATTATTTGAATCCAATTTAAATTAATTAATTCTCTCTCCAATTATTTAATTCAAATCTTATTTAAATTAAATAACTTTATTATATGGATCTCATCCAAATAATTTAATTATTTGAATCATATTAAAATAAATTAATTCTCCCATTATCTATTTAATTCGAATCTTATTCAAATTAAATAATTTATTTATTTATATGGATCTCTTCCAAATAAATAATTAACTATTTGAATCATATTCAAATAAATTAATTCTCCATATTATAAAGTTATAATTTGATTCTCATTCAAATAAACTTTATAATAAATCATGTAATTAAATTGTATCCAATATAATTAATATTTTCCCTCATAAATTTGAACATTTCAAATTTTTCTTTCAACATAGTTGATCCTTGTTGGTCCGTGGTGAGCTAGCAAGGGAACCTCACGGACCTACAAATTATAAGCTTCAATGATCCAAGATTATCCAAGATTAATTAATTAAACTCTTTAATTAAATTAACCTTCATTCATTAACTATAGGGCAAACCACTATAGACCCATAGTTGAACTCTTATGCACTGTAGGACAAGTTGTGTCCATGGATATAATCAATATAAGCAAGTCGATCCTTCACGGGTTGTTCATAATTACAGCTGGGTCAAATATCCGTTTTACCCCTGTAATTACATCTTTTCCTTAAGTACCACTGATTTGACAATTTGTTTATGGTCCAACCATAAACTAAGTCCCTCTCGGGCCAGTGAGAGGGTGGGGCCCCTTGTTCAAGACCCGAAATCAGCACTTAAAGGAACTACTCATCTACTTACCCTATGCGGGAAAGAGCGAATTCCATCTTGTGAAGATTATGTTCCTAGCTCCCTATTTAGTCAAGTCCCCAAAATGGTAGGCTTATTGAGTCGGCAACTTGGGCCACTCTCACCCGTGTAAATCAAAGGACTGACCTCACAAACAGGAGTTCATAAGTCACTCAGGATTAAGATCGAGTCACACATGATTATCCTATGAAATATTAATCTCATCAATTAACGGATTTACAAAGAGAGATTAAATATTTCGCGGTCCGGTCTTATACAAATTTTTTGTATAGGATATCCTCACTCACATGTCTCCACATGAATGGTTTGGATCAAACCATTTGTAACTATTACAAAGTGGGTCATATCCATAGTGTTACCAGGATAAGACACCCAACCTTATTCATATACTATAGACCTTTAGGTTATTTCTTGAACATGATCCACCTGTATATCAACTACATACATGTTCAAGACCTCATATAATAACCTTGGATTTTTATGGTTAATGGATAAATTATATTGCATAATTAATAATTAAATTAATCAACTAATAAATTACAAGGCTTTAGGGCACAAATCCCAACAGCTTCATCGCATAGTAGGCGTCCAACACGAGTTCATCGCATAGGAGCCGTTGAGTATCAGGCGTTGACCACCAGTCGTTGACCATCAAGCGTTGACCACCTTGCGTTGAACGCATAGTGCACAGTTTGCCAACAGGTTTCCAACAAGAGACATTGTTTGGAAAACTTTTCAACACACCCACGTATAGCACCCCTATGCCCTCCCATTTTAATACGTACGTAGCTAGTGGTTAGTGATAATTTATTTTATTATATTTTATGACTTTTTTTGTTTTATTATTTTTCATTACTCTTCTTATTTGATTCTCAAAATTATCATTACTGCTTTTTTAGTCCGTAGATCATACAAAATATAACCATAATGGCAAAATCTCAAAACTAGTTGAAAATAAGAAGAAAAATTTAGGGCTATTTTCAGATATAGAAAAATGAGTCAAATTATTTACAAATATAGAAAATTTTTTTACAGTTTATCACTGATAGACCGCGATAGAATTTTATCGCTTTCTATCGCTCAGGCGATAGAATTTATTTGCTTGAGCAATAGAAAGCGATAAAATTCTATCGCAGTCTCACAGATAGACAGTGAAATTTTTCTATATTTGTAAATAGTTTGATATTTTTTCTGTTTATAATAATTTCCTAATAATTTATCTATTTTATAAAGATTATTGTAAAGACTCCTCAACTTTTCCATGTAGAATCTTTAAGATGCATTTTCAAGATACTACCTCTTTGAGTTCATAATTCTTGAGTCGGATCATTTTTTATTTTTTTTTTGGATTGAACACTGGTTTGGGCTTCATTAGGTCTGATATCATATTAGATAAACATGAGGTTTCATCTCAAAACTAACTAGTTATCTTTCAAAAGAAAAAAAAACTAATTAATTAAACATTGTGAGATCTTTTTACTTTTTATGTTCCTCTAATACGGTATATATCCAAGCGCTATAAAATCCAAATGGATATTTTCAACTAAACAGGGGTCCAACCTAAAAAATAGTGAACTTTAAGGAGACACCATCTTGAAAAGATATATTGAGGATTCCACGTTGAAAAGATTCGAGACCTCACAATCTTAAAAAATATACATGGGCTAGCTTCTCTCATTGTCAATTGGTATTAGAGCCTATGATTAAAACTGGAATTTGGTAAAAAAAAAAAATTATCGTATCCCATTTAAGGAAGGTGAACCCAAACAGGTTGAATACTCTTTTGTTCTTTGTATTTTCCTTTTCTTTTTATGTTTTCTTATTGGTAGCTTCGAAAACTTTTGATTAATTTATAGGGCTATTTTCAAATATAAAAAAATGAGTCAAACTATTTACAAATACATAAAATTTTTATTGTCTATCAGTGATAGATCGCGATAGAATTATATTTTTTTAGCGATAAAATGCGATAAAATTCTATCACGGTTCATCACGGATAGAAAGTAAAATCTTTCTATATTTGTAAATAATTTGATATTTTTTCTGTTTATAGTAATTTCTCTAAATTCTATATATAAAAAAATGCTTAAACTTCGTGCTAGGTTTGTATTATGCTCCATCACTTTAAAATTTTCCCCTTTTCTTTGCCCTTAAACATTTAAATTGGCTGCCTAAAATACTCTCATCAACTTTGAACTTATTTAAAAGACTATTTTACATGAAAAAAATCTATGAATTTTATTTTTAATACAACAATCTATGAAAGTTGACTTTATCACCTAATGTGAAAAAAATTTGTCTCTTAAAATCAAGATTCTTCTTCTTTTATCTCAAAAAAAAAAATTAAGATTCTTTTGAGGTACTATGACCATTAAGATTGCTATTAACATATATTTTATCTCAAAATATTTCATTAAAATTAACGTAATAAAATTTCTATACATCATATCATGGTCCCATTATATATATATATATATATATTTAATTAACTTAAGTTAGAAATAATTATTTCTAAAACATAATTTCTTAAAAAATATACTTCATGTTTCTATTAAAAATAGGTCTTACTAACATACATAAAACTTTAAACTAAAGTTTAAGCAGCGAAAATTAAAAAATAATAACATATCTTTATAATAAAGTAAACATAAAATTAAATATGTAGTTCTAATTTAATTATAATACCACAAGAGATAGTAATAAAATATTCTATAAGTAGTTCTTATTATACGAAACTTAAAACACACATATCATGGTTGCATGCTTGCACATCCTATTTAGAATATATGTAACATCTCAAATTGTAGATAAATTTAAATTAATTATCTTAAATTATTGAGTTTTTTTTTTTTCTTTTGCCATGTTTCCAATTTTTAAAAACTCATGGCAAGATTTACAAATATAAGAATGTCTTTTTTTCCCTATTCTTGTAATCCCTAAATATTATTATTATTGTTTTGGTGAGAAACTATACCAAATTTATGGAGATGATAAATACCCAAAAACAATTATGAAATATATACAAATATAATATATTTAAACAAACATAATCGAGCTTCATCCATATTACATGAGGATAACTCTTATTACTTTATACAAAATCCTCACAACATTCGACAACCATAGCAACAAATACAAATCAAGCTTCAAAGATGACTACAACGCAAAACACAACTCTTGAAACAACCATACTCAATCACATAGGAAGATGAAGGGACAAAGACGAAGCTCGAATCCAAACGTATACAATGTTATTGTGTAACGTAGGATTGTATGTCCTTTGTGATTTTAGCCATAATATCAAGGTAGTTGTAAGGATAAGGAGAGGCATCATTAAGCTTCTCGTACTCCAAGGTCAAAATTGCCAAGCTATGTTCAGGTCCCTTCGACACAGCTTGGTATGTTACCTTGAAGGTTTTGTAATTCTCGAACACATTTCCTTCCAACCCAATCAGAGTGATCGCTAACTTCTCGTCATCATATTCCACTCCGTCTTTAAAAACTTCGACCTTGCCATCTTACCAATTACGTAGAAAAACACATAAATCAATTGTCTATAATGAAAAATAAACTATGGTTGTGATTGAAAGCATAATCATTCATACGTACCATTGACGTACTTCCAAACTTTGATGGAGCCATGGCCATAGTTGTCCCAGTCCCCTTCATGAACTTCAACTGATTGAATGTTGTTTGGAGAAATTTTTGGAAGAAGGGAAATTTGATCTTGGAAGAATTTATAGAATTTTTGTGCAGCTATGTTCATTTCAAATTCACTCACAAGCTTCCCAACAAGAGACATTGTTTCAAAAACTTTTCAAAACACTCACATAAAAACATAACCCTACGCCTTCCCCCTTTTTATACACCTCTAGGGGCCTAGTGAGGATTTATTTTATTATATTTTTGTGGAGTTTTTTTTTTTTTGTTTTATTATTTTTTATTACTGTTCTTGTTTGATTCTCAGAATTACTATTATTGTTTTTGTTGTCTATATCATACAAAATAAAACCATACGATGTATATTAGATAAATATTCGTTCCATCTCAAAATCAGTTGGAAATAAAGAGGAGTAACTCATGTATTTTATAGCGCATGTTTGGAAATTATTTTAAAATTGTTAACATCACTTTTGTTCATGTTTAAAATCACTTTGAAACACTCTTTTAGGACATGTTTGGGAGTGATTGTTAGAATAGTGATTTGATAAGAAGAGATTTAGGAACAATTGATTTTGTAAAATTGATTTTTACACAATCATGTTTATGTTTGGTTCTAAAATTTTAAAATTGGTTTTTAAATATTTAAAAGTGATATTGAATTATTGTGTTTAGTTTTAAAAGTGAATTAAAATTACAAAATTACTAAAAATAGTTTTTTTTTTTTTTATATTTATACATTTATTTAACTAAATAATTATAATAAATATCTATTTTTATTAATAAAATAAATTATAATAAATATCTATTTTTATTAATCTTTTATTTTATTGTTAAAATTTTTGTATGCATGATTGAAATGCCAAGTAACAAATACGGAAATTTTTAAAAATAGAAAAATAAGAGAAACTATTTATCCAAAATAGTAAAACTTTTAGATAGTTTGTGATAGACGCTGATAGAAGTTTTTCAAACTCTATCACTGATAGAAATGATAGAAGTCTATTACTGATAGATGCCGATAGAAGTATATCAATGTCTATCAATATTTTTTTTTTTGCTATTCTTTTGTAAATAGTTTGATATTTTTTATTTGTGAAAATTTCTCTAATAAATACATAAAAGCATATATCTCATTCAATCAATATATAAATAAATAAATAAATAAATAAATAAATAAATAATCAATTTAACTAATGCATATAAATTAAACATTAAAGTACAATTTATTTTTTATTTTTTATTTTTATTTTAGAAACCATTAAAGGACAATTTGCATATAAATTAAATAGTAAAGAACAATTAAACATTCAAAATTTCAATAGTATGATATAATAGTGATTCCCGGTCAATTAAAAATAAAAATCACTTGGTGAGTGATGCTTCAAAAACCAATTTATAGTGATTTTTGATTTTTTAAAATTAATTTTATTTTCTTGCCAAACATAATTATAAGAGGAAAATGATTTTGACAATCACAAAAGTGATTTTAGCCATGTCAAAATTACTCCCAAACACACCCTTAATCACTTAAAATAATGTTGATGTTTAATTTTATACTATTAAATGAAACTTTTAAATATAATTAAAAACATGTTTCAGAGTGATTTTAAAAATGACAAAAATGATTTTAACCATTTTAGACTCACTCTCAAAGATTGTGAAGTTTTCTCATCTTTCTAACGTGAGATCTTCAAGTTACATTTTCAAGATAGTGCCTATTGGAGTTCACCATTCTTGAGTTGGATCAATTTTTCTTTTGGATTGAACACTCTTTTGGGCTTCGTGAGCTATAATATCATATTAGATAAACGAATAAAGGTTTCCTCTCAAAACCAATTGGTTATCTTTAAAAAATAAAAATAAAAAATCAATTCATTAAACATACTGTGATGACTCTCTAATTTTTTATGTTTCTCTAATATGGTATATGAGCCTCATAAATCTCAATTGAGTATTTTAGGCTAAACAAAAAGGGGACAATATCTTGAGGAGGCATATTGAGGATCCGACATTGGGAAGATTGAAAGACCTTACAATAATCTTTAAAAACAAACATGGGCTCCATTCAAAAAAAAAAAAAAAAAAAAAATACATGGCCTAGCTCCTCTCATTATGAATATATTGGTTTTGAAATAGAATCACAAGAATGACTTAAATCACCTTTTTTTTGGGGAATTTTTCACAAATAGAAAAAATGTCAAACTATTTACAGAAAATAGCAAAAAAACAATTATAGACATTGATAGACATCTATCAGCATATATCAGTGATAAACTTCTATCATCTCTATTACTGATAGACCCTGATAGACTTTTATCAGCGTTTATCATAATTATCTAAAAATTTTGCTATTTTGTGTAAATAGTTTTCCTTGTTTTTCTATTTTTAAAAATTTCCCTTTTTTTTTTCATAGATAACCTAATATATTACAATATTACACAAAATCAAGTCCAAAAGTCTATAATACCCCATTAATTTATAGTCTTTTTATTTTAAAAAAATCGAAAAGACACAAATATAAAAATCATGTGCCTTAAAGTAGATTTTTCCAAAATTTTCAAAACTCATAAAAAAAAGGTAATTTCCATTTCCATTAAATTTAGATGATTTTATTTCTTCCCTAATTTGTCTTGCAAAATTTTCTTTTTACAAATTTTGAATTTTGACTTAAAATTTAGAATCTTCAAATTTAGTGGATTGCATTTCATACATAATTATAGTACTAAATATTGGTTTTCATTTCTTATATATATATATATACCACGCTTATTTCAAATATATACGACATTTATTTCAAATATATTTAGAACAATTACATATTTAATGTTGTTATATAATATATACCCTTTATTATAATTTTGGTCTCGTTTCTATTAAGATATATATTCCATTTTGTAACCCCCCAACTCCTGACACTTCCCAACAGGACCTTACCCACGAGTCTAGGCTATACACAGACCCTTCTTAAAAAGAAAACAAAACCAAATATAAAACCCATACTTTGAAGGGAGAGTTAACACATAAATAATTAAATAAATAGTTGAATAAATTCAAAATAAATTTCAAAAGGTCAAAACGGAATCTTTGATCGGGGTACCCCTATCCAAACACAGGAATAATTAAATTAACGAATGAAATCATAAATAAAAAAAAACGACTCAAAGACCAGACAATCTCGGCTCATCTAAGACAAGAGACATGAATGAATAAAAATGTGGAAGCTCCTAACTAGTCCATGTTTGGCCCGATCACAGATTCTTCCTGTCGCCCGCCAGTCCGCTTCTATCCTTACCTGAAATTCATAAAGAGAATGGAATGAGTATAAAAACTCAGTAACCCTATTGTCGGAATTTCTACTGTACACAGATAATTTGCCCGCCTCTTCACCATGTCTAGCGGCCCGAAGGCGCGCCATCAAAACAACTGGAGAGTGAGCCTGATGACTCGCAGTATCAAACATGGAGGTGAACTCGTCGGTCAACGCATTTCTAATGGCCTAATGGCACACCGTCAAACATAAGAGTGAACCTGTCGATTCACAACATCGTAACATGCAACAAAACGGGCATCTGGCATGGAACTCAAACACACATACACTTATACATAATTATCAAATCTCAGTGGCAGCCATATTCAAGAGCAATCTAAGCATGCATGCTAAATTTTTAGGGACAATCAGTGCTGCAATAATAAAGCTGGCATAAAGTAGCTGAGGTTTGGTTTGAAGGCCAGCTCCAACAATAGAATCACTTACTTCCACACTATGCCCAACACAAACAACAAACAATCCACGCAGAAATCTTGGGCCCAAATAGATCCTAACCAGCGGCAACCCAAAAGCGGCCTTCAACCTTTCGAGTCTGCAACCTAAAATCAACGGACTGAGTAACACCCCAAGTTAAACCGAATCTCAAGTCAGAACGATTCGAGCACTAGATCTGAACTCAAACCAGCCTGGCCTTAAAAGAAAACCCACCAGAAATCGGTGACTGGAAGCACTGCCGGCAGTGGCGGGCTGCTTCACTAAACGCCACGATGGCCGAAGATCCAACGGCGACAGTCACTACTGGCGAAAACTGAAAGGCGCGACGGGCGCTGGCGGCACGTGCTGGGATGGCAACGTTTGCCGAGAGGTGCGTCGGGCGCTGAGATGGCGGCGCTAACTGAGTCGGAGGTAGATGACGAACGACGACGCGAACTGGACGGCTGAGACACGAGTGACGACGAAAATCAGACGACGCTCGGCGAACGACAGTGTCTATCTTGCAGTCGGTGTCCACGCAAAGAAGAGATCGAGGAAGAAGATGAAAATTTTTTATTTTCTTTTGGCACGCTTACCGAAACTCTAATATTTATATATATATTCTTTTTTTTCTTTTCTTTAACCTCAACCACAAATATATGAATATAACTCCCACACTTTTCCAATTTCCACAACAAAATCCAAATTCTCAAATCTCCAAAATAAAATCAAATTCAAATTCCATAATTAAATCTTAGATCCTCAAAAAAAAAAAAAAAAAAAAAAAAAAAAAAAAAAACAAACATAAATTATTAACACTTGAAAATTTGGGACGTTACATATTTAGTTTTTCATATCTATTTAGGTATATTTAGTCAGTTTGTAAATATATGTCTCATATTATATAATAATAATGCTAGGACAAATTGCAAAATCAATACTTGCAATTTTGACCTAGAGTTAGATACTTTGTTTGAAGAAGTTACATAGCAGGTGAATAATTTTTGGAACATTATCACCATAACATACTCCTCAGATTTAGGGATATATAACATATTTGTTAACGAATAAAATGAGAAACAAGTAATGAAAATAAATGATTAATAAAAATGGAAAACATTCATTAATGATGATATATTTCGTAATTAATGATTAATAAAAATAAAAACTATCTAAATGATTAATATTAAATTCATTTTGTTTTTCTTTAACATTTTTATTATAAAATACTATGAAAATTAAATAAGAGAGAGAATATACTACAAGGTTAAATTTGTCCAAAAAATCTACAGAAATCTAATTATGAAATATCATTGAAGTTTTGGCTATTTATGAAATATCGTTGATGAAGTAGGTTTGATTGTTTAAATCTTTCTATATAATATGGTATGAGAGCCCATAATTAAATGACAAATAGGCATTCATCTATAAAATATGGGGAAAACTTTTGATTTTCCTTTTTACCCATTATTTTAGTCCATGTTTATAGAGATATCTTAGATAATTTCACATTTAAATCATATAAAAACTTTTCCCTGTTTTACATTTTTTTTTTTTAAAAAAAAAACTCATCTAATCTAAAACTCTATCATTCACATTAAATGATAGTAAATTTAAATAATAATAATAATAAATGATCTCTAATTCACATTAAAAGAAAAAAAATATTTTATCTATATTTACATTAAAAGAAAAAAACTTATCAAATAAAATTCCATTTTATCTCTAATTGACATTAAAACAAAAAAGAAATTATATTTTATCTATAATTCACGTTAAAAGAAAAAAGAATTGTAAAAAAAATCTCACGTTATCTAAAAACCTACCATTTACATTAAATGATAATAAATATTTCTTTAAAAGAAAACTCATCTTATCTAAAAAATATTCTCACATTAAGTCATTAAATAATCTCATTATAAATTCATATTAACGTTGAATGATAATAGTTGTTTTGAAAAAAATCTTGTGTTAGAATGCAACTATATAGAGTTTTGGTACTTGTGGATTTTAAGCAAAATTAACATTTAATTGAGCAAAAATAGTAGCTTAATTAATATGAACATTTTGAATCCCATTATACAGAGGACTAACATGCATGAAGATTAAACCAAAAATTGACAAAAAAAATTAAGATATTTGATGAGTGGGATTAATGTCAAAGCCAACGAAAAACACCAAGCTACTTCTTGGGTTTATCCAAGAATTTCAAATTTGATTTTCAAAACCAATTTTAATTTTATTTTCAAAAAATAAATAATTAATTTTTTATAAAATTAATTTTTAATAAATAAATAATATTAATTTAATATCCAATATTAAAATAATATTATTTTCACACTAACTCCGATTTTTCGAATATGAATCTTTATTCATATTTTTAATATTTAAATCGTATTTAAATATTATTCTCAACTTTCTTTGTCTGTTTAATTGGTAATTCAACGTTAATATGTCTAGACATATCGCATATATCCAACGTTCATTCCCTAAGCCAAATTTGAACATTTCAAATTCATTCCCTACACTATCTAATGTTTTATCCGATTGTGAGCTAGTAGAGAGATTTAATGGACCTACAAATCATGAGCTCCAACAATCCAAGATTAATCGGTCAAACTCCTTAACCTAGTTAACCAACATTCGTTAAACTAACGAGACACTCCACTAAAGCTCGTAGATGCACTCTCCTCACTGTAGATATATTTTTGTCTACTTTATATAACCATAATTAGTAAGTCGATCCTTCCTAGGTTGTCCATAATCACAGCTAGGTCAAAATTATCGTTTTACCCCTGTGAATAAATCTTGTTCCTTAAGTCCCACTGATCCTCTAATGAACAATTGGTTTGTGGTCCTATCACTAAACCAAGTCCCTCTCGGGCCAATGAGAGGGTGGGGCCCCTTGTTCAAGACTCAGAGTCAATACTTAAGGAAATAACCTATCTACTAACCCTAAGTCAAATAGGAGTGAATTTTGTCTCGCAAGACTACGTCCCTAGCTATCTACTAAGTCTTACCCCTGAAATGGGAGGCTTATTAAGTTGGCGAACTCAGGCCACTCTAGTTGAAATCGAATTACCTAGGTCATCTAGTTGAAATAGTTAGCTAAGGATAATCCCGAATAACAGAAGTTCAGAGTTAGCTTAGGATTGAGATCGAATTACCTAGGTCATCTAGTTGAAATAGTCAGTGTTAACAGTAAATGGCGTTATAAAGTAAAAGTGACTATTTTGTGGTTCGGTCTTATGCAAACTCATTGCATAGAATGCTCCCACTCACATGTCTCCACATGAACGATTTAAGATCACATCGTTTGTATGAAATACAAAATGGGCCACATTCAATAGTTTCCCCAAGATAAGGTACCCAACCTAATTCCTATACTATAGACTATTTTGGCTACTTACTCGAACTTGATCCACTTTTATATCTCCATATATAGTTCAAGTATTGATACTATAGTCATGAGTTTTTAGTTTATTAGATTTAGAGTTATATTAACAACAATTCACTTATTTTAATAACGAGTTTACTGAATAACCTCGATAACAACTTTATTGATAATAAAATGCATGTTAGTGTTTACAAACTACGACTTTTAGGACATAAAACCTAACAAATTTAACCTCCAATTTTCCATCAGGTTGTATCTCCTCTCCCTTTTCCTTTTTTTATTTTTTTCAATTTTGTTAACCGACTCTCTCGAACTCATTTGTTTTCAATTTTTTTTGTAGAGATTTTGCTGTAGCATTAGGTAATTTTTTTTTTTTAATTTCATTAATAGCAACATCTTTTCTAATGTTTCTTTTCCTTCTTCTTTAAGAAGTTTATTTTTTTCAGCTTCAAGTATCTCTTCTAGGTCTAGAAGAATATATCACCTCTCTCTTTCTCTGTTTATTTTTTTAACGTATGTCTTCTTTTTCTATTTTTTTTTCACTTTTCAATTTGTAAATAGTATAAAGTGATTTAATGTATTTTTTTATATTCTTTTGTAGTTGTTTTCTATACACACAGATTCACATACTAATCAATTCTAAAAAAAAAAAAAAAAATAGGAAAAAATATTTTGGTTCAAATTTAAAGTTTAGAATTAAGAGGCTAATGAAATCATTCAATAAAAAGTTTTTTTTAATAAGAAAGAATTATCACGAAATTTTATCACGAAGTTCTCTTTCTAAACTTTACCCAACATGTGCAACTTAATATCAAACTAGTTTATCTAAGGAAAATTGTAATAGTAGAAAAAAGCATAAATGTTTTTTTTTTTTTTTTTTTTTTTTTTTTTTTTTTTTTTGCAAATTTAACAATAGTTTTCTAAAATTGCAAAGATATCAAAAAATTTAAACCTGGTTTTTATTTTTTTTAATTATTATGATTTTACCCCCATTTGTGTATCAATGGGTAAATATGATATACTTTATATTTGGTATATCAATCAGCTGATATACTTTACATAAAATATATCATTTATATAACTGATACACCATGATACTAATTGGATTGTGGTGGACGTTGTTTGTTTCATTATGGTGAATATTATTTTTATTTTTTGTTTCGTTCTTATGTAGAGTTCTTTTCATTTGAATAGTTTAATTTTGATGATCTAATTTAAGTTTTGGCGTTAGTTGTGTTATGTTATCAAAATTGATTTTAATTTTGATTTTGATTTTCATTGCATTAGTTGTGGGAATTGATATCCTAAACCATATCAATTAATATGTTCTCTATTTTAAAATATTTGATAAGATTTTGATGGTATATAACTTACATTTAATTTGGTATATCAATTGTATAACACATATATTTCATATATCATTATCGATTGATTGATATACCCGATATAGAAAAAAATACATCAATGATATTGTTGATATGCCAAATATGGAAGTATATCATTTAGAATGATATTTAAACAAAATATTGGTATTTCAATTGCATATTAGTACTAATTCAAAGTGAATTTTAAGTAGACTATTAGTGTACCGATAGGATATCATAATTCAATCAAAATGCAATACTAAGTATTAGTGTATAAGCAATTTATTGCATGCTATTGACAAGCTTCACAGTTCTTCGCATACTCCATCGAATCTTGGATCATCTTGGGCCAATAGTATCCCATTCTCTTTAGCTGAAATTGGAGCTTAAGCCCAGATTGATGCGCACCACAGACACCTGAATGTGTCTCCTCTAGAGCTTTTACTGACTCTTCTTTTCCAAGGTAGCGAAGAAAGAGCCCTTCTGGAGAACGAAGATATAAGGTCCCCTTGTAATAAATGAAATGAGCTGCTCTCCTTCGCACCTCAATTTTTCGACGGAGATCTGTTGGAAGTTTACCATGCTCAAGATAATCTATGATGGGTTGGCGTCAGTCCTCCTAGTCAATCAAATAGACTGATGTCAAGTTCATTTCTTCGCCTTTAGTCTCAATCGACGATATAACCCACTTTTGGCAAAGCGATATGTTTAGGGTTTCATCGTCTTGAATCGTCAATGCAATAGCTAGGTTTGACAAAGCACCTGCCCTCTTGTTTTCTGACCTTGGTATATGCTCCAACATCACGCTATCGAACTTTTCCAGCAACTGCCTGACATAGGTGAAGTATGGTTTCAAATCTTCATGCTTCACATCGTACTGGAGCAAGAGTTGACTGATTATCAACTTTGAATCGTCATAAACTTCTATGTATGATATCTCATTTCTAACGCCATATGGAGGCCAATTATTAGAGCATGATATTCAACGACATTGTTTGAGCATATTTCACCAAGTGTAAAGCTATAAGGCAGCAAATGTCTTTCGGGTGAGATGAGGATGATGCCTGCCCCCGCTCCGCTCCTTCGCGCTACACCATCGAAGTACATGGTCCAAGGCTCAATAACTTCAACCAAGAAAACGTCCTTGTTGGGCAAGTCTTCACATAGCTTCCAATCTGATGGAATTGGGTGATTTGCTAAGAAGTTAGCCAGTGCTTGTCCTTTGATCGCCTTTTGTGGCACATACACAATGTCGTATTGCTGAAGTAGAATTGCCCATTTGGCCAGACGCCCAGAGATGATCAGCCTAGATAGGACATACTTAATGGGGCCAATGATCGACGGGGCGTATATGAATGATAAAGATGGTAGAAAATATAGAATAAGTAATGTCTACTTGCAAGCATACACGATCGATGAAGTAATAACCTTGGAGTATTCCAAGTGTCGAATCCCACAAGACTAGATTGAGTTTAAAATTCTTATGACTGTAAACCAATGTAACTAGGGTAACCAAAGAGAGAGTTTTAGAATTTTGGTGGAAGAAAACTTAAAAACAAATAACAATGGGAATCAAACAGGGGTAACAATGCTATGGTCATTCAGGTGTTATGCCTTAAGTGATGTGATCGCATCACACCAAACAATGATTTACACATGGGCAGGAAACTACACCTATTTGATCTCGTGTCAAGTTCCTTTAGGAGTTTTAAGCAGCTAATACCTAATGTTTCCATGGTTAGCTGGATCTTATATTAAATCAAGTTAAATTCCTTTATCCTATGGTGTCCCTTATTTCTAAGGTAACATGACCATCCTATGTTTAGGCTCTTAATCCCATATCCCTTTGTGAAATCTGCTTACACCCTAACCTTCTCAACATTAGAGCCCCGCTAGATCGTTAAATAAAATGGTCAGTTTAACTTACCAATTTTATCATTTAAAATCAACAAAGAGAATGTGATTACACAAAGTGGTGTGAGCATTACAGAACCTAAACCATAACCACCCTAAGGCTTTCACATTGTGAAACCCCTAAAAATATTTAGCTCATGACTTTTGATAAAATAATTATTTTTATTAAATCATAAACCATAGCTGCAATATAACGTTTGATTGGTAGAATGTAAAATGAAAAATAGCATGAAAACAATAAAGTTGGAAAATAGATACAACTCAAGTAAACTTGAGAAAATCCTCAAGTAGCAAACCTTTCCCTAGGACGATTCCTTCTTTTTCAAGGAAAGAATCTTGCCTCAACACACACTTCTATGGAAGAGTAATCCTAAAGTCGCTGCGCCTCAGAGGAACTTTCATTCTTAAGACTACGCGCTTGAACTTAGAAAAGAATCCTAAGGTGCTGGAGATTTGACAGTAAAATGGAGAAGAAAAGTGATGATTGCGACGACGGTGAGTTTTCTCCCCAAAACGTAGTGTTTTCTCACCTTTATAGACCCCAAATCTGTTAAGGAGGGCCGAGATTTTCGTTCTAAAGATTTACCAGGCAAAATCGAAGTTTTTTAGCCAAGAAAATTGCTACTGACTGGGCAGAATCGAATCTGGAAAATTAGGGCTCGTCAGCGCTGGTACATCACTTGCTGCTGTAGGCGCATCATATGAAAATTAGCCAAAAACCTGTAAAAAACGTACCAGATCTGCACTAAATCTGCAAAAATCATCTTTTACACATAATTAGTCCTTATTAAGCTCATTTAAACATATTAAGATCAAATTTGGGATAAAAGTTATGCGATAATTCATTTTTCTCATTAAAAATATTAAAATAAAGGCCTAATTTCATGCATTTCATAGCACGAATCACACCCCCAAACTTGAATCTTTTCTTGTCCTCAAGAAAAACAACCATAAATCAGATCAGCACAATTCAAAACATGCATATTCAGAATGATGAATGCAGGGAATACAACTTTCAGAAGGGCTTTCCTGATCAAAGTACCTTGCATAACTACAAACTTCCCTAGGATCCTCACAAGAGTTTCATATTGCTGAAGGCTCAACTTCTTTTAACCATCTTCCCAACATGCTCAACTAATCTAGTTCTAGTCATCGAGCCTAGTTCCCAAAACATGTCACAAACTTGCCAATCACCAGCTTCTTTATAGAGTACAAAATTTCTACACCCCCAAACTTATAACTTTGCTAGGCCTTTTCTCATGCTATTTTTTTAGTCTAGGATAAACCCATCATGTCATCCTTACCTTCGTTTCAACTTGCCCACACGGGTGTCATGCAAGTCATCTGACTACGAGCAAGGCTCACACTCTAGACTTCATTCACTTCCCTTACCAACTGTTTTGCTACAAAAGAAAACATGGGTGTCATGCTCATTCCAGGCTACTTTGGCTAATTTGGAAAGGAGGAGTGTCATCCTAGCTATATAATTTCTTCTTTCTGTTTTTCTGATTTGATTTTTTTTTCTGGCCTAGCACATCACATACATACCGTGTTTATAAATTCAGACAATGTAAGTACCACACTATACTGCATCAACATATAATTTTTCTCCCCAAACTTAGAATATACAGTGTCCTCATTGCTTGAAAGAGGGAAACTACAAAAAGGGGCAAAACATAAAATGGTGAGTTGTTGGCTTGGATGTGACACGTTAGGCTAAGCTCTCCCAATGTACTATACTAGAGGTCATGCAGGAGACTAGCCTATAGATGTTTTACATAGTTAGACAAACATAAAACTTTTGGTTTTGCATTCCTGTGGAGTTGACTGCAAGATATTCAAAAAAGAAATGTTTCCTAATTATCATCATCAAGAGTAACGCTGCACCACAAACCAAACATAAAGTACAACAACCATATCAAAAATTTAGTCATCACAAGAATTTATAATCCAGCAGTTCAAAAACAACAAAAACAAAATAAAACTAAAATGTGCTGAAATAAAATAAACGACTAAAGCAGTAAAGAGAAATAAAAGAAAATCTGAGTTAAAAGATATTTTTCAAAGTAAAGAAACAGGAGAAGGAACACGATACTCCCCTACTGAGAAGGGGTATCATCATCAACTTCTGGGTCCTGCTCTTTGTTTATTGGATCGCGGAGAATATGATTTGGGAAGCCAGGGAAGTGAAGATCACGACCAGACCCTTTAGAACTGAAAAATTGCCTTAATGTCAAGTCCCTTTCTTTAGCATACTTCCAGTAATCTCAGGACTGTTGCATAAATTGCTCAAGTTGTTCTGTAATATAGCCCACAACAGCTCTGGCATGAATTGAAGGCAGGTCTGCATTTGATGGCTGACACGAAGGGCCAGAAGGTACATCATCTGCTGTAGGAGGGTCAGGAACAGAGGATGAAAGCGCTGTAGGAGGGGGTGCTGTGCTGGTAGAAGGCTGATCAGGAGGGGGAGGATGTAAGCCCTCTTTTCTTTTACTCTATCTTGGAGGTATGAGGAAACTTACCGTTTGGAGATTGAACTCAAGGACTCGTGGTTAAGTTGATTTGGAACTGTTGTTAAGAGATATCGTTAGAAATTAAAAAGATTTGAACCGATGTTTTCTTTACTTAAGGAAAAGAAGTTAAGGGTCCGAGGTATAAATTTGAGCATAATGAACCTAATAGAGCTTGTTTAAGACATTTGAGGGTGAAGTAGACATGCTCGGTATAAGTCAAGGTCAAAGTCAACGGTCAACAGTCAAAGTCAAAGTGGAAAAAGTCAACATTTAGGTAAAATGGTGAATTTTAGAGATTTTTGAGGTTCAAAAGGTAAATTTGTGATGCTGTGACTTTCTGGGCTTAGTTTGAACTGGAAATGAAGAAGAATTGAGTGGAAGGAAAGGGGTAGACCCGAAAGACAAGGAGAAAATGAGAAATTTAAGGACTTTTTGGATAAAATTGAGATTGTTCTTATCAAATCCTTCCTTATTTGATCAGAAAGGGTGAAAATTAGTCCGTGGACTGCAAGTAGGAGGTGGCAACCGAGAGAGAAGCTGAGAATTTTGGTTTTGGGCTGGCGACTTTACAAAAAGAAAAGAAAAAAAAAGAATCGGGGAAGGGTGTTTTAGGGTATTTTAGGGTGTTTTCGTGAGGAAAATTTGGGGAAAGCAGAGCTAATGTTTAAAGGAAGTTGAGAGGAAGGTTTCTGTATGATGTAATTCAAGAATTGGGGTCAGAAAAGCAAGAAAAATGAAGAAAATCGTGGTGGCCGGAGCTGGACGCGAAAAACAGGGGAAGCTCGAATTTTTATGAAATTTGTGGAGTTAGGGGTTGATTCGAAGCTCCAAATTCAAAGGTAAGCTAATTATAAGTTTCTTCTAAAGTTTTATGGAAGTTATTTGGAGTTTGATTACCTAGAATTAACGTTTTAAGTTTCTAAAATTGTTCGCCGGAAAATAGGTGCTCGTGGAATGTTTGGTCGATTTTGGGAGTTTTAGGGCGTTTCAAGGCTCCACAATTTGAGGTAAGCTAGTTTAGGTTATGGGTAAAAGGTTTTTATAAGTTAATTTGAGTGGGTATGGCAGAAATGAGAGAATTTGGTTGTCGGAGGAGTCGCCGGAAGTGCTGGCCGAAATCTGGAAATTTTTGGGCTGGATTGAAGATGAAGTCCTGTTTGTCATCTGTTGTGCGTCATTAAAAGGGTAAAACAGTGGAGTCCTTAAAGAGTTGACTTTTGCAATTTTGGTTAATTAAGGTGGTTTTAAGCTTGTTTAAGGAACCAACTGGTATTATTAAGGTACTTTAACTCTAAAATTGGAAGAATTTGGGATCCTAAGTTAACTTTGAGGTTGATTAAGGGTTAATTTGTTAAGTAAACCCTGAATTGGATTAAACTAGGGTTTTGGGGAAAGTTTAAGGGAAATTGGTTATGTTTAAAGGTTAATTTTGGAATAATTGGATTATGGCAAGTTGAAGGTTAATCAAAGGATTATTAACTTAATTTCAGGATAATCAGGAAACCAAGGAACAGGAAATTCGAGGAGAAGCCCAGTTAACAGTGAGTGGTTTATTTTTAGTATTTGATATGAAAAGTATATAAGTATGCTATGGTTTGTGAAATGTATTCGCATGATCTGTTTTACGTGACTTTGATTTCTGAACTGCTTTAAATAATGATTTCTGAATACTTATGATTTTATATGAATTTGAGTTACTAAATGTAACTTGGAATCTGATATTGATTTATATGGGTTTAAATAAATCTATTGATGGTGGTTTTTGAGGTTTTGAATGATTTATGGAAATGGTTTCAAATTACTGAGTTTTGTACCCGTGGTTATGTGATTTCCTTGTGGGCTACGTGAATGTGTTTCCGTAGTGCCACGTGGTTATGTGATTTCCCTGTGGGCTACGTGAATGTGTTTCTGTAGTGCCACGTGGTTGTGATGTGATATGTTGATGGCTTGGAGCCATGATATGCCTTCGGGGCCAGTCTGCGTGCATGTATGATCATTGTTGGTGGTATTATTTATCACTGTTGATTGTTCTGAATGTGTGTGAGTTAAGTACGGCCGCATGTTCTACGGTGATACTAGAATGTGTGTGAGCTGGGTACGGCCGCATGTTCTATGGTGATACTAGAATGTGTGTCAGCTGAGTACGGCCGCATGTTCTACGGTATTACTAGAATGTGTGTGAGCTGAGTACGGTTGCATGTTCTATGGTGTTAATAGAATGTGTGTGAGCTATGCTAGGCTGCATATTCGGAACATATCGTGGTGGTAGTGGATATTTGGGTACAAACTTGGTGTGGATGTTTATTTGGTGGTTCATGGAGGTTTTATAATGTGATTTATATGAAATATGATCATGCCATTGTTTGAATAAGTATGAATTGAGCTATTTATGAATCTTATATACTTTCCCAATGATTTATCTAAATGTTTTGATAATTCACTGATGTTTGTGAAAGAGAAAGCTTATGTTTCTATTAAACTACCACTCATTGGGCTTTAGCTCATGTTTTCCATGTTTTATGTTTTTTTTCCTCCAGGTAGCGACAGAGTTCCGGGTGCCTACTAAAGCTAGAGTCTGCCATTGCAATTAGCACTTCATGTAGATCGAGTCTTCTTAGACTTTTGTTGTGTTTGACATGTAAACATAAACTTGTTGTAATGAGTGAAGGGTGATGTCTGTTTGTAGTCGTTTGTTACTTTTTATAATAAGACTTGTAAATGCATGGGATAAGTTTTGTGGAAAACAGGTAAGGATAGATAGTAGATGTCACAAAAGGGTTGACATTTGCTATCTTCACATTCCTTCCTAGGTTAGGTAAGTAATTTGGGAGGGGGTGTGACAGAGGAGTTTGGAGATGTGAGTCTGATGGTGAATGCGGAGGGATGTCAACCGACTCTTTTGTTGAGCTCCTAGATGTAGTTACCGTTTCAACTGAGGGGGAGGTTGTTGATGAAGACTTGGTGGATTTGCCTTTGTAGGCCACTATATTGCCCTGTAGTCTTCAGGTTTGAGCTTACAACACTCCTCAGCAGCATCCACTTCAATCCCAGCTCTGGCACAAAGCTTCTCAATAAGGGAAGGGAAGAACAATCGCCCCTGGTCCGAGAGCCACATTCTACCATCTCCTGGTTGATAATTCCTCCTAAATTAATAGTCAGGTGCTTCCTAATGTTGTACATCCGCATCACTCTCTCCAGAGAAATAGTGTTGTCATGGGTGGTGGGCATGATACGATGCTTCAGGAAGTAGAGCCAAACTGCCAGATACTCCTTAATATCTCTTGGCTTGAGCGTCCTGCATCCTGTTGAAGACATCACCCATTCAACACCTTGAACTTCAACTGTGCTTAAGGCATTCTATACCTATGCTTCTGATGGGTTGTACATCCTCATGAAGCTCTCCTCTTCATGGTCATCATGCACCCCATAAACTTCATTGATGACACTGGCAGAGAAGTCTACCTCCACCCCTCACACCTTGGAGATGCCTGTCTTAGCCTTCATCCCTGAGTAGAATTCATGCACCAGAGTGATGCTGGTGGCTGATGGATGTTCACACAACCTCTCCCACTTGTAGTAGGCGATGGTTTGTGTGATATATCTTGGGAACTCCTTCTCTTTTTTCGAGAATCCATTTTCTTCAAAGATCTCCCTCCTATGCATCACTGCTATTTTCTTCTCATCCTCCTCACTCTCATCACTTGAAGATGAGAGTATGATTCTAGCCACAAACTTTTTCCTCTGCCTGTTTACAGATTGGTCTTCTGCGACAACTTTTCTCTTACTGCCAGAACGTGTGACTTTTGTGGCAGTTGTTTGTTCAACCTTCACACTGGCTGTGATTTCCTCAACCTCCCCCCAAACATCATCTTCCATTGGCCCTATCTCTCCAGCTGGACCAACAGACTTAGAAGTGCGAAGATCTTCATACGCTTCTGCAGCTGCACCATTTGCTGTTGCAGCTCTGCCTCTTCAGCTTCTGCCCTTTGTCGTGGCAGGTCTGCTGTGGTCACATCAGCATTGTGTTGACCTTCGTCAACACCCAGAGTTCCCTCAGCCTGTAGCCTTTCTCTCTCCTCTTCTTCCTCCGTTCTTTTCTTTTCTTCTTCTTCCCTTCGCAGTTGTACCTGGTCCTCCGCTAATGCTTTTTCCAACGCCCTTTTCGCTTCCTCATAATGCTTCTCTTCCCAGTATTGCTGCCTCCATTCCCTTGCTATTCGGGCAAAACGTCTCAGCACCCTCCTCCACATTCTTCCAGATAACAAGTTACCAACGTCCCCTTCATTAGTCCCAACAAAAACCCTTGAGGGTTGCGAACTCATACCTGAAATGGATGGCTCGGAAGCTTTCGATTGCGTCTCTTCCTCTTCAGCTTCAACCAGTGCCCGTCTCCAATTGGCCCCCATTTCTCGAATATCTTTCCACCATGCCTCTGAGCGAACACGAGGTCCGTCGACGGTTGGGAGTGCTCAGAAGACCGCACTCTATTTGACTGCTACTGGCTTCCAAATCTCCAGTCGCTGGTGCGGCTATCGGCGGCGGCATTGTCTCTACCGTTTTCTGCATTGTTTCCGCACCGAACATTTCGCCCTCGAAGAGTCGTTGGGCCTTCAGTCGAAAGTAGGTCTGCTTTCATGTAGATGAACGGTCGGCCAACGAGGAACTAGGGTTTAATTTCATTTTCAAATGGAAGGTGGAACAGTTGTGCGAGAAGAAACTGAGAAGGCATTCTTGCACAATTGAGAGTTCTTCAACGATGGCAGAGGGAGCACGCGCAAATGGGTAGTTCAAAAGTTTAAACGTGGAGTAAATGGCCTCAGGTCAACCTAGTTAGAGGGAGCTCTGGCCCACTGATTTCTTTAAATGATGTCACCATCTTATAGAATCTTCTAAACATACTCTCAGATGTACTCACAACATTATGCGAATGCGAGTACAATTTCCGAGACCTTCTCTTTTAATTAAAACTAACATCTGCACACTTAAGTAGAAAATTAAAAAGTTCATATGATTAAACCCCCAGGTAGCTTTCTAGGTCGAGGTGTTCCCTACGGTCAACTTAAATTCCTCTTCCTTTGTCAAAACCAACCTAGACGAGTTTATTCGCAGGCCAATTAACTCAAATTATTATTATTATTTTTTTTTGATAAAATAATTAATACTAAATAAATAAAAGAAAAATAATGTACTTGTACAGGAGGGTATCCACGTACTCTATTTCGATAAGGGAAATTGAGGTCTTTCCCTTATTTACTGCTTCTCCCAAGTAACTGTTCACTCTTTGTCCATTTACCTTGAAGATGTTATTATTCTTATCTTGTAAATCCAGTGCCCCATGTGGGTAAACTTTCTGAATAACAAAGGGACCTGGCCATCTCGACTTTAGTTTTCCTGGAAATAATCTTAGTCTGGAATTAAGAACAGAAGTTGCTGTCCTTCTTCAAATTTAGATGGCTTAATCTTCTGATCATGATACCTTTTCATCTTCTCCTTACTCAACTTTACATCCTCATAGGCTTGGTACCGCATCTCTTCCAACTCATTTAACTGTAGCATTCTCTTGTCCTTTGCTAAGCTCATGTCTAGATTTAACTTTTTAATTGCCCAATAAGCTTTATGCTCTAATTCCAACGACAAACCGCAAACCTTTCCAAACACTATACGATAGGGTGACATACCTAAAGGTGCTTTCAATGCAGTTCTGTGAGCCCATAGAGCTTCATCTAGCCTTAGTGACCAATCCTTTCTTGATGGATCTACTGTCTTATCAAGAATCCCAGAATCTCTCTGTTGGAGAGCTTAGCCAATTCGTTAGTATGGGGATGATATGTTGTGGCCACACGGTGCTTCACATTATACTTCCACAGCAGACTTGCTATTGTCCTATTTATGAAGTGGGTTCTTTCATCACTTATTAAAGCTCTAGGCGTTCCGTACCTGCAAAAAATATTTTTCAAAAGGAACTTTTTACAACATTGGCGTCATTAGATGTAGTTGACATTGCTTCAAACTTCGAGACGTAGTCCACTGCCAAAAGAATGTAGGAATTTCTGAATGATGGAGGAAATGGACCCATGAAGTCAATCCCCCAGACATAAAAAATTTCGACTTCGAGGATATAGTTCATTGGCATTTCGCTGCGAGCTGTTAAGTTACCTGTCCTCTAACATTTGTTGCATTCTTGGGCAAACTTGTAGGCATCCTTGAATAGTGTTGACTAAAAGTATCCACTCTGCAACACTTTGGCGGCAGTCTTAGCTCCTACAAAGTGTCCTCCATATGGGGTCGCATGACATGCTTCAAGAATAGGCTGTACTTCTTCCTTCGTAATACATCTTCTCCAGATTTGGTCTGATCCAAGCTTGAATAAATATGGGTCATCCCAGTAATAGAACTTAAGATCGTGGAAGAACTTCTTCAATCTCTGACTCGTAGCTTCTGGTGGAACAATGCCTGCAGCAAGGTAATTAGCGAAATCGGCATACCAAGGAATATTATCAATTCACAGTAGTTGTTCATCAATGAAGGTGTCTCTGATTTCTTCTAAATCTTCATCCCTTATTTTTAGTCTTGATAAGTGGTCGGCTACTTGATTCTCTGTACCCTTCCTGTCCACAATCTTTAAATCAAATTCTTGTAGGAGCAAAATCCATCTAATCAATCTCGGCTTTGCATATTTCTTTGTAAGTAAATATTTTAATGTTAAATGGTCAATATGAACGATGACTTTGGTACCTAATACGTGAGACCTGAACTTGTCAAATCCAAATATGACCGCAAGCAACTCCTTTTCTGTGGTCGTATAATTTTCCTGTACTTCGTTCATTGTCCTGCTGGCGTAGTATATAGGATGAATCACATTATCCTTCTTTTGTGCCAGCACTACTCCCATTGCGAAATCACTAGTGTCACACATTAATTCGAACGGTAATCTCCAGTCAGGTTCCACCATAATAGGAGTTGTGGTGAGCGCGTCCTTCAACTTGCTGAATGCGTCTTCATAGTCTTGATCAAATATAAATGATCTATCTACTTCCAGCAGTCTGCATAGAGGTTTGGCAAATTTTAAAAAATCCTTGATGAATCTTCGATAAAATCCTGCATGACCTAGAAATAAGCTCAACCTTGGCTTTGTCTACTTCAAGTCCGTGCTTTGATATCTAATGCCCTAGCACAATTCCTTCAGTCACCATAAAGTGACATTTCTCCCAGTTCAACACCAGATTGGTCTCTTCACATCGCTCCAACACCTGTTCCAGATTTCCTAACAAATTTGAAATGATTCTCCATGCACTGAAAAGTCATCCATGAAGACTTCAACCGTCCGTTCTATGAATTCTGAGAATATTGCCATCATGCACCTTTGAAATGTGGCAGGAGCGTTGCATAAACCAAATGGCATTCCTTTGAAAGCGAATGTACCATAGGGACATGTTGTAAGCCCTAAACTTTTTATTACTCTTTCAATTTGTTATGATTAAGTAAAAAGGCCAAAAGATAAAATTAAGATACTAAAAGAAGGAAGAAAATGCTCATCAATTTGAGTTGAGTGGAAACACCTAAAGGTTGTTTGACATTTAAGTTATAATTGAGGATCAAGTTAACCATGGTTAAGTTAGAATTAAGATTTATTGTTGTTATTATTATTATTATTATGTTTAAAAAAAAGAAAGAAAAGGAAAGAAGAAAAGGTTGTCGGTGGGAAGTAAAAAAGGAAAAAAAACAAACTCGGGACTTCATTTTTTCACTCCTTCTTCTTCTTGAAAGGGAGAGACCACCGACTACATGCAAGCTTGACTGGAGAAGAAGAGAATTGAGGGTTTTGTGGTGGAGTTTGGCCGGAGAGGTAGCCGAAATTGAAGAAAGTTCCACCTGGGTCTGAGACAGAAGGAAATTCGAGCAACCTGTAGTGTTTTGATGATTTCAAGCTGTAGAGTTCGAATTTGGAGCTAACATTTTGAGGTTAGTAAGTTAATACATTTGATTACAACTTTTATGAAGATGGCCAGAGATGGAAATGGTTGAAAGTGGATGAAATTGTAGGTGCAAGTCAGTAGATAGGAAAACTCGCGAAACTGGAGGGACCTTTGGTTTTTGAAGTGGTTTGAGCTCTCTAGGAGGATTTAGAAGCTGAAATTATTGAGGTTAGTTAGCTAATTCAATTTCTAGCAACATTTCTGAAGGATGAAAAACCTAAAAACGGAGGGATATGGATTATTTTTCAGGTGGAATAGAAGGGGGTTGCAGGAATCGTGAAGAAGGATACCTTCTGGTTCGAGGCAGTTTCTGAACAATCTAGCAATTTCTAGGTCTTCTTGTCTTCAGTAAGTTGTAGAGGGTTTGAATAAAAAAGACTTTGAAATAAATTTTACTCCGTTTGGTTAAGTATTTAATGAGTTATGAATTTTTGAATTTGGGCAGAAATTCTGGAAACAGTGAAACAGGGGTAAATCGTGATTCTTGAGCAGCCACTGATCTAAGGAAAATTCTGGACAAACCATGCATTTTTAGGTCTTTCACTTTGAAGGTAAATTGTAGAGGACTCTACCATGAAGATTTTGCCATAAATTTCACTTGATTTGGTTAATAATGTAGGACGTTATGGTCATTTAAAGTTGAGGTTATTTTAGCTATATTTAGACCTTTTTTGTTAAGGGTATTATGAATATCATGAACTTAGTTCTTGCAAGTGACTTTGGCAAAGGTTGCGGGCATGTCGAGGGCTAATCAAGAAGAATTTATTATTTTCAGGACAAATAGAGTTAGGAGAAGCCTACAAGCCGTGGTGAGCTAGTTGGCTACAAACAGTGAGTGACAAAACGTTTTCAACAAAGTTTTATAAATTCTTGAATTAAGCATGATGCTTTATGTGTTAGTAAGCAATGTTTTATTTAAGTATGATGTGTTATGAGTTTATGAGCTAAGTTAATTTGAGGAAATCATGTTTATGTTTGAAATGATGCTTACGGGATGGAGTTTACTCAAAAGCAAGATTTCTCTAGCAATGTTACGTACATGTTTTATGAACCTTATTTCTTTATAAATGATTTGATTATGCCAAAACTATGTTTTATGCTTGAGGTTGACTAAGAATGATTTATGAGCTTGTATGTTTGATTTGCAAGGCATTCAACGCACCATGTTTCTTAAATATGTTTTACAAGCTCTTGATTATTGAACATGTTTTAGTTAAATGTTAAGTACCCTATGTATCGATACCCAAGGAAATTGAGATGGTATCGAAATGAATATGTAACAATACCTAAGGACATTGAGACGGTATCGAGATGAATATGTAACGATACCTAAGGACATTGAGATGGTATCAAGATGAATATGTAACGATACCTAAGGACATTGAGACGATATCAAGATAAAGGGGACCTTGATATATGAAGACTTCGGTGACGTATCAGGACAACCCGATGTATGCTAGCTCTACGAGCACATATGGCTATTTATGATGTTATGACGTTGAGAGTGTTGGCTCACTCCACCTCAACTAAGGAAACCTGGATACTAAGTTTCTCAGAAATTTTACATGATTATAAACCATGATTCTTTATGTAATGCTTATGAAGTGTTAATAAGAGATTTCTGATATTTAAAGCAAACATGTTATAGAACGTATGACAGTTTATGATAATACGATGTTTATGAACTATGTTTTCAGATGATTACGATGTTATATGAACTACGTTTCTAGATGGTTACTATAGTTATTGAGCTATGATTTTAGGTGGATTAAGTACATATGAGTTATGGTTGTAAATGTTTATATCTATGAAATGTTTTATGCAAAGGATTTCTCTATGTTAAAACCAGTTTGTTTTAGTAAGAACGTTACATAGCCTTCTCACTCACTAGACCTTATGTCTAATATTTTTCAAAATGTTTTCTCTTATCCCCAGGTAGCGAACGGTATCCAGGAGGTTGACCTACCCTCACGAAGGTTCTGTTGCGGATCCTCCCTTGTTTGTAAGTATTAGATTTTGAGTCGATTGGCATATAGTAGAGGGATGAAAAGTTTAGGTTAGAAAAAGTCTTGTTGTGCAAACATAGCAAATGACTATGTAACCTCTACTCCTGTATATATGAATATATTGTAAAGGGATTTCTGTATGCTTGTATAGTTGAAGAGCGAGTTAGATATGAACTGTTTATCAAGTGTCCAGGCGTACAGGTTGAGTAAACCCCTTGGGTTGCATCGTGTGTATGTTAATGCGGAAAATGTTATATAGATGAATGTATATAACTCATGATCTTTTCCTAGCTTTAAGAGGGTGATCTGGGGGAGGGTGTGACACACGTGAATGTAGTTTTACTCTGGTCCTCTGGAACAATGGTGATCTAGTTGTACCCTGAGTAACCATCAAGGAAGTAGTAATATTCCTTCTCTGCTAACTTGTCTAACATCTGGTCGATGAAAGGTAACGGGAAATGATCCTTCTTGGTGGCTTTGTTCAACTTTCTGTAGTCCATGCATACTCGCCACCCAGTCACTGTTCGTGTCGAAATTAATTCATTCTTCTCATTTGCAACTACCGTCATGCCTCCTTTCTTGGGCACACATTGAACTGGACTCACCCATGAACTGTCTGAAATTGGGTATATTACGCCAGCGTCCAACCATTTGATGATCTCCTTTCGAACAACTTCTTTCATATTAGAATTTAATCGCCTCTGGGTTTCCACAGAATTCTTTAATCCTTCCTCGAGGTTGATTGGATGCATGCAAAATGCGGGGCTGATTCCTCTAATGTCTGCGATCGTCCACCCTATTGCCTGCTTATGCTTTCCTAGGATCTGCAACAATGATTGTTCGTTCTACTCTATCAGCTTGGTAGCAATAATGACTGGGAATGTGTTGTGCGGGCCTAGGTATGCATACTTCAAATGTGGAGGTAATGGCTTTAACTCAAGCTCAGGAGACTCTATGATAGATGGCTGTAATGGCTTTGATACTTTACGTTCCTCCTCGATGTTGGCCATTACTGCTATTGTGGCCACATGTTCAATTGTTTCTCCGACTTCATCATGTCCTTCTACTTCCCTATCTTCAGATATTATATCTTGTGTATTAGGAACTAAAACATCAATGTCCTCCATGAACGAACATTCGTCCATGTCTCCAGGAAATTTCAAAGCATTTAAAACATTAAACGTAATATTTTGGTCATTGACTCTCATTTTCAACTCTCCCTTCTGTACATCAATTAGAGTTCTTTCTTGTTTCCAAGAATGGTCTTCCCAAAATTATGGGAACTTCTCTGTCAGCTTTGCAATTCAGGATGATAAAGTCTGCAGGGAACACAAACTTGTCCACTGTAATGTAACAGTGGTTGGCTTTATTTCTCCTATTCCAAGTTGAGTGAATACCGAATATGACATCAAGTTGATGCTAACTCCTAGATCACACAATGATTTGCCCAAGCTATGCCTTCCAATAGAACATAGGATGGTAAAACTGCCTAGGTCTTTCAACATTCGGTTAGAGCAACTGTTTCATACTCTGTCAGCTTTCTCTTCTTGGATAGGATGTCTTTCAAAAACTTCACATAGTTGGGCATTTCTTCTAGTGCTTCCACTAAAGGAATGTTTATGTGTAGCTGCTTCAAGATGTCGAGGAACTTCTTGAATTATGTATCTTGATTCACTTTCTTGAGTCTTTGGGGGAACGGTATCGGCGATCGATATACTGGGACTGTATTTTTTTCTGTTATTATTGGTTCAGCATCATCCTTCTTCTTGTCTTCTCCCACAATTTTTTTCTTCTCCACAACACTTGATGTGGTGTCTGTTGCATTGCTGCTGCTCGTTGACCCTTTCTCTGGACTTCGATCTTGAACATCGGGTATTCTTGGTCCATTGTACTCTAACTCGCTCCTCAATATAACCGCCTTGCATTGCTCCTTTCTATTCTTTTTGGGAGCTTCTGTGTTGCTAGGCAAGGCTCTTGGAGGTCTACTTTGGATTTCCTTTGCTAGTTGTCCAACCTGCATCTCCAGGTTGCGCAAGGCTGAATCATTTCTAGTCATGTAATCTTTCAACATATCATCCATCGTAGGGTTTTTCTCTAGGGGAGGTACTGGTGGTTGTGCTCGCGGCAACTGACATGGTGCTGTTGGGAATTCTGGTGGTGCTGTCCTTATGTTCTGATGTGTTATGCTGGTACTACTTGGTTTTGCCCAAGCGAAGTTTGGATGTGATCTCCACCTCGAATTGTATATATTAGAATATGGGTCCCAATGGTCTTGCGCCTTTTGGTAACCTACATAACATGATGTGAATTCAACCATTGAACCATTGCATGTACCAGAGGGAGCGATTACAAGAAGCAAGGCAAAGAAGATTCAAGAGGCATTCATACTACATCTTCAAAAGCTAGCAAATTCACGAGAAGCGACAAATAATTTTGAACCCAAATTTATATACAATGTTAGTTCAATGAGTCAAGAAAAGAATGACATGAAGATGGCATGGGAAAAGTCTTATAGTTTGGAAGATGGCATGGTGGACAAAAAAAGTGTGCAGATTTTGTGAAGTAAATGTTGTCAAATGTGCACTGTTTGGGAAAACGTGATGTCAAACCTTGTCGAACATGCACCTCAACTTTGCCGCTTTCTAGAGGAGATATTTAAGACAATTTTGAGACTTTCTATCTCTTTAGTTTTGCATTTTGACTTATTAAATAGTATGCAATTAAGTTTTAAGTTCCTAGGTAGAAATTTCTACAATTTGCATTTAATGGTGTTTGAATGATTTTTGGGTTCTTGATCATATCCACGACCATTTGGCCTTTAAAATGGCTTGTAATACTCTTCAAAACTCAGATTATTGTTATTAAAAAGCTTGTGCTTATTCAACTCCTTTGGTGTTGTCTTTTCTTTCAAATCTTGCTTTAGGTTTGATGTTTAAATCAATTCATTGGATTAGTCTTGATCAAGCTAATTCTGGAGTGAGTTGTCTTAGGATCTAAGAGTGACCATCATAGATTCTAAGTTTGATCTAAGTTAGCTTTCTTTGTGAGTGTTTGCAAGGATCCTAGAAGGACCTCTAGCTTTGCATCCAACAAACATAGCGGGCGCTTATCATAACACACTGACTGGAGGTTACATAAACATTCACTAGCTAAATGATTAGCAGTACAAATTTCACAAGTTTGAGGATGAGGATCTATTTGAACAGCTGCCACTTTCGGTGGCTGTATAACCAAGTTATGTAACATATTTCTTATGGCCGTGGGATGCTAGTGTATCAACTTCTTGTATCTCCGCCACCGTCTTTGTGTTAGGAGTGTACTCCGTATCTCCTCAATTCTGATTGTTATTGGCAATGGTATCCATAATCTCTTGTGCTTCATTTGCGGATTTCTTAAGCCATGACCCTCCTACAGACGCATTCACCATTGTTTTTTATGCTTGATTTAATCCATTGTAGAATTGTTCCATCATAATACACGCTAGGAGTCCGTGATGTGGGCATTTCCGTACCAACCTCTGGAATCTAAGCCAAGCTCCATCCACTAATTCTGATGGTGCTTGCCTGAAATCGATGATATCATCTCTGTACTTAGCATTCTTGTTTGGTGGGAAGTATTTTCCTAGAAATTTGTCCACGAGGTTATCCCATGTGGTGATGGAATTAGGCTGCAATGAATCAAGCCATGCTTCTGCGTCTCACTGCAAAGAGTAAGGAAATAACTTAAGTCTTAGTGCTTCTTCAGAAACACCATTAACTTTAAAAGAACGACAGATTCTCGTGAAAAGTTTAAGATGTTTGTGAGGGTTTTCATTGGGCAGTCTGGCGAATTGACCAAATGAGTTCAACATTTGAAACATCAACGACTTCATTTTGAATGTGGACGCATCAATTGGTGGGTCAAGGATGCCAGTGTTCAAAGTTTGGAATGCGAGCGCAGCATAGTCTCTGATCGCTCATCTCTATCATCTTCTATAAAGATGGGGTTTCGTGGGTCTACAGCAGGTTGTTGTTGTGGTTGCTGATCTCCATTTTGTTGAACGTTATTTTGAGGAAGTACAGAAGGATCGTCTCCAAGCGGATCCATTGGAACTGGGTGCACGAATGCGGCTTCCGCAAGATTTACTTGTGCACTCAACTCTTTCTCCTCTCGCGCTTTCGCCTTTGTTCGTTTCTCCTTCTGCGAAAGGTTCTTTCTATTTCAAGATCTGGCTCAAAAAGACAGGGCATTCTTCTCATGCACTCTTCGCTTAGCATAAACAGTGCAAGAACAGGGAGTTAGATTTTCCTGAAACAGAGTCAATATGACCACATTGATTAATCCCAGTCAATAAAAAAACTACTACTAGTCCCCAACAACGGCGCAAAAAACTTGATCGATCGAGCGTATATGAATGATAAAGATGATAGAAAATATAGAATAAGTAAGGTCTACATGCAAACATACACGATCGATGAAGTAATAACTTGGAGTATTCCAAGTGTCGAATCCCACAGAACTAGATTGAGCTTAAAATTCTTATGACAGTAGAACCAATGTAACCAGGGTAACCAAAGAGAGAGTTTTAGAATTTTGGTGAAAGAAAACTTAAAAACAAATAACAATGGGAATCAAACAGGGGTAACAATGATATGGTCATTCGGGTGTTATGCCTTAAGTGATGTGACCGCATCACACCAAACAATGATTTACACATGGATAGTAAATACACCTATTCAGTCTTGTGTCAAGTTCCTTTAGGAGTTCTAAACAGCTAATGCCTAATGTTTCCATGGTTAGCTGGATCTTAGATTAAATCAAGTTAAATTCCTTTATCCTATGTTATCCCTAATTTCTAAGGTAATATGACCATCTTATGTTTAGGCTCTTAGTCTCATATCCCTTTGTGAAATTCGCTTACACTCTAACCTTCTCAGCATTAGAGCTCCGCTACATCGTTAAATCAAATGGTCCGTTTAACTTACCGATTTTATCATTTAAAATCAACAAAGAGAATGTGATTACACAAAGTGGTGTGAGCATTACAAACCTAAACCATAACCACCCTAAGGCTTTCACATTGTCAAACCCCTAAAAATATTTAGCTTATGACTTTTGATAAAATAATTATTTTTATTAAATCATAAACCATAGCTAAAATATAACGTTTGATTGGTAGAATGTAAAATCGAAAATAGCACGAAAACAATAAAGCTGGAAAATAGATACACCTCAAGTAAACTTGAAAAAATCCTCAAGTAACAAGTCTTTCCCTAAGACGATTCCTTCTTTTTCAAGGAAGAATCTTGCCTCAACCCACACTTCTATGGAAGAGTAATCCTAGAGTCGCTGCGCCTCAGAGGAACTTTCGTTCTTAAGACTACTGGCTTAAACTTAAAAAAGAATCCCAAGGTACTGGAGATTTGACAGTAAAACGGAGAAGAATAGTGACAATTGTGGCGGCGGTGAGTTCTCTCCCCAAGACGTAGGGTTTTATCGCCTTTATAGACCCCAAATCTGTTAAGGAGGGCCGAGATTTTCGTTCTGAAGATTTACCAGGCAGAATCAAGGATTTGTAGCCAAAAAAATCGCAACTGATCTGAGCAGAATCAAATTTGAAAAATTAGTGCTCGTCAGCAATGGTACATCACTTGCTGCTGTGGGCGCATATCATATGAAAATTTGCCAGAAACCTGTCAAAAACCTACAAGATCTGCACTAAATCCGAAAAAAATAATCTTTTACACATAATTAGTCCTCATTAAGCTCATTTAAACATATTAAAATCAAATTTGGGATAAAATGAAGGAATTGAATTCCCAATGAAAGCGATTTAACACGTTTTGATTTCAATTGCTCAATTATGAATTTTAAAAAACAAAGAAAATAGAAAAGAACATGATAAACAACATGCTTTATGAGAAGGAAAAGAAAAAGGAAGAAGTTGCTTACCCTTGATGAATATTCTTCACAAAATCTTTCTACAAAAAGATAAGGACACTACCACCAAAGAGCATTCACTATGCTCAAGGTTATCAAAACCATGGAAAGTGGTCTCCATTTGTCTATTTAAAGAGAGGAAGAATAAGAAGTTATCTTTTCACTTAGAGAGAAATTATGGAGAGAGTTAGTGAGGAGGATTTATGAAAAAGAAAACTCCACACCTTATTCATAATAACTCCAAAATGGGAGTTAATATTTTCTTTAATTTAATTTAAATAAATTAATAATATAAATTATATTATATATATATATATATATATATATATATATGAAATCTCATTTAATATATAATAATAATTAGTTACTAATTAACCAATTTTTCCCACATAACCTATAGTTTAATATGAATCATATTCACATCATTTTTAACCTATAGTTTTATATAAATCTCATTCATATAATATTTAATATATGAATCTTATTCAAATATTTCTCTCATATATATTATAAAGTTTAATTTTTACATTTCATATAAAAATCTACTTTATATTATAATGTATCAATATACATTATTTAATTGTATCTCATACAATTAATTCCCTTAACTTAATTTGAACAATTCAAATTAAACTAAAATAACTGACTATCATCTTAACCTATATGAGCTAGCAAGTGGTCCTAATGGACCTATCAGTTTGAAGCTCCAATGCTATGAGATTAACTAATTAAACTCTTTAATTAAATTAATCAACATTCATTAACTGTCGGTCATTTCACTAAAGATCGACAACTACACTCTTCTTACTATAGATATATTTCTATGTCCACGGATATAATCAATCAACAGTGAGTCGACCCTTCACAAATTCTCGTAACAACAGTTGGGTCAAATTACCGTTTTACCTCTATGTTACTTCTAACTCCTTAAGTACCACTGATCCCTCCAATGAACAATTTAGTCATAGTCCAACAATGAGCTAGACCCCTCTCTAGCCAGTGAGAGGGTGAGGCGTCTCATTGTTCAAGACTCGGCATCAGCTTTTAAGGGAGCAATTCATAAGTCATGAATTCCTTTTTGTACAGTTGAGTTCCCAGCTGCCTGCACGGATAAATCCTCTAAGTGGTAGGCTTATTGAGTCGGCAAACATAGTCACTCTCATCCATACAAATCAAAGGATTGTCCTCACAAGCAGGAGTTCACACCTGAGTCAAGATTAAGGTCAAGTCACCTATGATCATCCTAGTGAAATGTAAGTCTCATTAAGTAACGGTGTTAATACAGAAGACTAATCATTTCACGGTCCGATCTTATATATGTCTCACATATATAGGATACCCCCACTCACATGTCTCTACATGAACATTTAGGATCTAAACGTTTGTGACACTTTACAACACTTGTAACAATCACAAAGTGGGTCGTATCCGTAGTGTTACCAGGATAAGGTACCTAGCCTTATCCATCTACTACAGACTGTTTAGGTTATCACTTAAACATGATCCACTTGTATGTCTCTACATACGTGTTTAAGTTACTACTAATAACCTAGGATCTTAGTTTATTGGGTTTTTGGGTTAGTGCAACTAAATGTCAAATAAAATAACAATTATTTTGTTAAATAAATAATTTGATTTATACAATACAAGTTTACAAAATACAAGATCACGAGATTTAGGGCATCAATCCCAACATAAAAGTAGGGCGAGAATTCATTTTTCACATTAAAAATACTAAAATAAAGGCCTAATTTCATGTATTTCATAGCATGAATCAGCCAGCTTTTGCAACTAAGTGAACCGTGAAAGCCTGCATGTAGTGTCTCAGCTTGTCTATCGCAAAGAAAAGCGCAAGAAACATTTTCTCAATAGGGGAGTAATTGATCTCAGCTCTAGTTAGGGTCCTACTTACATAGTAGAGAGCACGTTCCTTCCCCTTCTCCCCTCCTTGCGCCAATAATGCCCCAACGATCTTTTCTGCGTAACAATGTACAATATCAACGATTTGCTTGCTAAGGAGCGCCCAGGACATGGGGATTAATAAGCAAGTATTTCTTTATACTGTCAAAAGCATTTTGACATGCCTCATCCCACTCAAAGCTTTCTCCTTTTCGCATCAACTTTTGAAAAGATTGACATCGGCCAGCACGGTTGGAAATAAATCATCGTATGTCAGCCAATTTTTATCGGGATTCATTTTATTAGTTCATTACAATTTTAGATAATAGAATAAAATATTTTCAAACTGATATTGTAGGGTGCTAATATCTTCCCTACACTCAATGACCCCCGAACCTATGTTTGTAAAGTAGACCGTCTTTTTTTGTTTCTTTTAAAAATGGGTGACCAATCATACCCCAAAATAGTTGATGACGACTCCAAACCTTTCACCTTGAAAGAGACCCTCAAGGAAGGACGTCGGCTACTCCGCGTCGTGATGACGTTGCGACAACTCCAACTACAATTATTCTTGGTTCATATCATTTTTGTCAAAATGCATATAAAATCAATTTTCCATCATGGTTCGTTCAATGGTGGAATACATTCGAAATGACATATAATATTCTTCCAACTCCCTGGTAAGAACATGAAGAAGATCCTGAGTATGATCTCGATGACCCATTTCTCGACTTACAATCCATGTGAGCTCCGAATCCAATAAAGGTATCTGTTTGACAAAGAAACAATTGTTGTTCATAAGGGATGCTTCATAAAGAAATAATTCCATTATTATTGTGATATATATATATTTTTAAAAAAAATTTAAAAATTGTAATATAAATTCGCACATTTAAGTCTAATCCTGTGTGTAAACTTTGTAAATATTCTAGTTTACACTGTAATTAAATTTCTGTCAAAATTTGGAGGAAAATATTTTGAAGCAGTAGCACAACTAACGAAGAAATTTGAAGAATTGAAGACAAATATTTTGATTGTCCTTGCGTCCGCTCATTCGTCTGCGCCTAGTTTGGCCCATCAGCAAAATGATGTAAGTCGGAACTTTGGCCTATAATCAATCTAGCGCAAATGAGTACTTGGAAGAACCAATAATTCAATCAACAAGGAAATAAATTTAAATCATCTTTAATAAAGCCACTTCATTAGAGAAAATGAGAAAAATTGCATCATCATATTTGCCTCTGAAGACGTTGCCCACAACATCCTATCTCCACTCTCACTTTTAATTTCCCACTTTAGTTCATTTCCACCTTTTTACTTCACTTTTATACTTTTCCTTTCTCCTTATCTTCACATAATTCTTTCATGCTCTTTTTACTTTTGAGCTTTGTTTTTTTACTTTTTTTTTTTTTTTTACTTTTATCTTAACTTCTGTAATAATTTTTCTTTTGTACTTTTTACTTTTACCTTTTCATCTTTAGTCTAAATTATTGGATCTTATTCCAATAATATTAACAATGTCATCTTTATCCAAACAGACGAATCTATCAGGGTCTTATCCTGATGATTCGATCTTATCTTTTAATTTTATGTTTTCAATTATCTTTTGAAGTTTGGGGTCCATAAAAGACTTCTAAGTTGTAATTCAAAGGCATCGTTCGAAAACTCTCAAGCTATCTTCATCTATAAAGCTTGGTAATTTATAATTGCCATAATCTTTTAATTATGATCCTTTCACTTTCAATGATATCAGAGCTGGATAATGAAGAATCTGTTTCTTCAACAATTTCATGAATTTGAGGTTCAAATTTTTCTGAACTAGAGTATTGAGAAGAGCTTCAGTTAGAAAAATAATTTTCATTCTCAATTTCGTTTATGTTTTTTCTGCTTGGGCATTTATTAGCATAATGCTCTTCTTTTCTACATTTGTAACAAAAAAAAATTTCTTTATTCCTTTGAATTTTCTTTTGATTTTTGTTTTCTATCTGTTTATAAAAATTATTTCGTTTGTGGTATTTTTTTGGTTTGTAAGGGATATATTATCTTTGAGGTTTTTTATAATATCTTTGAGTCTTATAGTTTTTGTAAGCTCTTTTTAAAATTATTTTCTTAGAAGAACTTAGTTCTTCTATTTTTCTCAAAACCGTATTGAGAACAAAAAGCTTTCAATTCTTTTTTTATGGAGATTAGTAGCTTTTTGTACTTTACTTTACTTTGAACTTTTATTTTATTACAAATTTCTAAACCACATTCTATAATTTTAGTTGTTATCTGTCCATAAGTTAAATCTAGCCAAGGTATATTTTGGCTATACATTTTATTGAAAGAGTTGTATACCCTTTCTGCCATAAAACTTGGAAGGTTGTCTATATATTGTTCTTTCCAATATCGTTGATTATAGTCATGGACGGTGTATATCCGTCCTATAAACATGTTTTTATACCATTTGAAGTTACCCATTTTTAAGCAACACAAATTATTAAAATTTTTTCTTTGATTTTCAGCACCATAGTCATTTGCTGAAGTGAAATAATAGACTATACTGTAGACTAAGGTTGCAACAGCATTTTATGTTTCTTCTTATTCTTCATCTTGTACTTCTTTATAGGTAGAAGTTTCGTTGATGGTCTTTTCTAATTGTTACTGTATTTTCAACTTTAATTGTTTTTTTCTTCTTTATTACATCTGTCTTATGAGTTTTTATACTTTCTCTGGCTTCAGGGCTAATACAATTGTCCCACCACATTTTTAGTGTACTAGTGAAGCCATTGAAAATTAATTTTACTGCTTGATGATCTAAAAGATCATTTGATTCATAGGCACTGGCTGCCATAAGCATTTCATTAAGGACTTCAAAAATAAAGAAGTCCAACATTCCATCTATATTCCAGGCGTAGATGAAATTGCCATCAAATTCAGTATTTCTAATATACTTATTTCTTTGTTCGTACCCCATATCTGGCAATGATGGTCTATGATACCAATTTAATTTGTCATTTTCATTTATTTGATTCTATTTATATCATTACTTGAATTTATTTCTTCAACTTGAAGTTTTTCAAGTCTCGAAGACACCACTTAAGGGAACACTCGTCTACTTACGCCCTAAAGTCTGGAAGAAGAGAAATCCATCTTGTATAATTATGTTTCCAGCTCCCCTCTCGGTCTTGTCTCCAAAATAGTAGGTATATTGAGTCAGAAAATCGGCCAATCTCACCCATACAAATCATAGGACAGTCCTTCGTAAACATGAGTTCATAATATACTCAGGATTAAGACTAAGTTGCCTAGGTTATCCTATTGAAATAGAAACCTAACTAGTCAACAGAGTTACATCTAGTAGCTACTATTTCGTGGTCCGGTCTTATGCAAACTCATTGCACAGGATACCTCCACTTGCATGTCACCTACATGAACAAGTTGGATAATTGTGTTTGTATCAAATACAAGGTGGGTCGTAACCATAGTGTCACCAGAATAAGATACCCAGTCTTATGCCTATACTATAGACCCTTTAGACTATATATTGATTATTAATCCTCGTATGTCTCTACATAGTGTTCAAGACTCGTAAAACAACCTAGGATGTTAGTTTATTGGAATTCAAGGTTATTAAGACAAAATAAATACAACATAATCAATAATACTTATTGAAATAACATCAATAACACTTTATTAATGATAGTCGATTATTTACATTTACTATCCACGAGTTTTAGCGCATAAAACCCAGCAAACTCCCACTTGAACTAAAACTCTAGTTAGTGGGATGTACATAACATTAATAACCCAAAACAACGGGGATGGTGAAGAAAAAATACAAGAAACTAGGGCATCTACATACCCATTACACATCTTCCACTTGCCCTAGATTACACAATGTACATGTCTCATAGACCTAGATTCTCTAGATGACCTTCAGACACTTTAGCTGAGAAAGCCTTCGCGAATGGATTAGTGATGTTGTGCTCTGAAGCGATCTTTGTGACGATCACATATTCTCATTGCACAATCTCCCGTATCATATGATACTTCCTCTCAATATGCTTTCCTCGTTTGTGGTTGTGAGGCTCTTTAAAGTTGGCTACGACCCCACTGTTGTCACAGTATAAGGTGATGATGTGAATTCAACAATTGAACCATTGCATGTACCAGAGGAAGCGATTACAAGAAGCAAGGCAAAGAAGATTCAAGAGGCATTCATACTACATCTTCAAAAGCTAGCAAATTCACGAGAAGCGACAAATAATTTTGAACCCAAATTTATATACAATGTTAGTTCAATGAGTCAAGAAAAGAATGACATGAAGATGGCATGGGAAAAGTCTTATAGTTTGGAAGATGGCATGGTGGACAAAAAAAAGTGTGCAGATTTTGTGAAGTAAATGCTGTCAAATGTGCACTGCTTGGGAAAATGTGATGTCAAACCTTGTCAAACGTGCACCTCAACTTTTTCGCCTTCTAGAGGAGATATTTAAGACAATTTGGAGACTTTCTATCTCTTTAGTTTTGCATTTTGACTTATTAAATAGTATGCAATTAAGTTTTAAGTTCCTAGGTAGAAATTTCTACAATTTGCATTTAATGGTGTTTGAATGACTTTTAGGTTCTTGGTCATATCCACGACCATTTGGCCTTTAAAATGGTTTGTAATACTCTTCAAAACTCAGATTATTGTTATTAAAAAGCTTGTGCTTATTCAACTCCTTTGGTGTTGTCTTTTCTTTCAAATCTTGCTTTAGGTTTGATGTTTAAATCAATTCATTGGATTAGTCTTGATCAAGCTAATTCTGGAGTGAGTTATCTTAGGATCTAAGAGTGACCATCATAGATTTTAAGTTTGATCTAAGTTAGCCTTCTTTGTGAGTGTTTGCAAGGATCCTAGAAGGACCTCTAGCTTTGCATCCAACAAACATAGCGGGCGCTTATCAGGTGATGGGCAAGTTCATGTTTGGAACAACTTTCAAATCATTTAGGAACTTCCTCAGCCAAACTACTTCCTTTGCTGCTTCATAAGCAACTACATACTCAACCTCCATGGTAGAGTCTGCTATGCAATCTTGTTTGATGCTACACCATACTACAGCTCCTCCGTTCAGGGTAAACACTGATCCTGACGTGGATTTTTTAGAATCCTTGTCAGTTTAAAAATCAAAGTTAGTGTATCTCGTAAGGATCAAATCCTTAGCTCCATACACCAACTTGTAGTCCCTCATTCTCCTAAGATACTTGAGGACGTTTTTAACTGCAGTCCAATGGTCTAACCCTAGATTGGTCTGGTACCTACTGACTATCCCGACTGCATAACAAATGTTTGGCCTAATATAGAGCATAACATACATAGGCTGCCCCCGACTGAGGCATAGGGAATATGTTCAACTTCTTGAGGTGTCTTAGGACATTGTTCCTTAGACAAGTGAACCTCGTGCCTGAAAGGCAATAAACCTTTCTTAGAGTTTTGCATCAAATATTGAGTTAACATTTTGTCGATATAAGTTTCTTGAGACAGAGCCAACATTCTGTTCTTACAATCCCTAATGATTTACATCCCAAGAACATACTGCGCCTCGCCCAAATCTTTAATTTGGAACTAGGCTAATAGCTAAATTTTAACATCAGTAAGGTATCCTCCATCATTCCCAATGAGTAGGATATCATCCACATAAAGTACCAAAAAAGCTACTTTACTAATAGCTCTCGAAAAGAGCTGGTTTTATGTCTTTAATCTTACTTGCTCGTTATGTTTTATATGATTAAATGTCTATTTTGTAGGAATTCGAGCAATTCATGCATTTTAGAGTGTTACGGGACGTTCGAAGTTAATTTGGAGCTATCGAAAGTGAAATCGAACACCCGGAGCTTCAAGAATGTGGAAATTACTAAATTACCCCTAGAGTCCAATGTAGCTTCGCTCCCTAGAGCACAGCGCTGCGCTCCAAGACAAAAGCGACTGCTGCTGGAAAAGCCAGTTTTTATAAATACTTCTCTTCTCTTTAAGGGTTAGGAGGAGGGTGGATTGGATGGAGGCCGAAGTTAGACTAAATTTTCTTCTTCTTCATCTTTTTTACTATCTTTAGGTTAGCTTTTACTTTCCTTTTGGGTTGTAGCTCATGGATTGGATTCCTCCTCTTTGCTTTTTCTATGAATCAATGATGTAACTTTCTATTTAGTTTTGGGAGCAAGAACCCATGTATTTTTCTTGAGATTTTTATGGATTGGACTGAATGTATATCTTGTTATGTGGATTGACGCCCCTATCATGAATGTATGTCTTAGCTAAGAAGTAGGCTTGCGTAATTCTCTTATGTTTATCATTTGTCTTTCCATATTTGTAAAAGGTCTTTCTCCTATATAAGAAGGCCTATCTTGCACATATTAAAAATAAGAGAGAAATAACAATATTTTTCATCAAAACGTTTTGTACACTTTACAACACTTGTAACAATCACAAAGTGGGTCGTATCCGTAGTGTTACCAGGATAAGGTATCCAACCTTATCCATCTACTACAAACTATTTAGGTTATCACTTAAACACGATCCACTTGTATGTCTCTATATACGTGTTTAAGTTACTACTAATAACCTTGGATCTTAGTTTATTGATTTTTGGTTTAATGCAACTAAGTGTCAAAGAAAATAACAATTATGTTATTAAATAAATAATTTGGTTTGTAAAATACAAGTTTACAAAATACAAGACCACGAGATTTAGGGCATCTACCCCAACAATCTCCCACTTGTCCTAAAGCTAGTGGAGTGTACAATGTAAAATAAAATACAGTACATACAAAACAATAAACTAGGGCACAAAACCAAGTAAATCCTTCCACTTACCCTAGACTAAATGCGGCATGTCTCGTAGACCCAGACTATCTAGGTGACCCTCAAACACTTTAGCCATAAGGGCCTTTATAAACGAATCAACAACATTGCGCTCCAAAGTGACCTTCGTGACTATCATGTCTCCTTGATGTATAATTTTCCGGATTAAATGATAATTGCGCTCTATGTGCTTTCCGCATTTGTGGCTTTTATGCTCCCTTAAATTCGCCACAACACTACTGTTATAGCAATATAGTGTGATGGGCAATGACATATTTGGAACAACTTCCAGATCAATCAAGAATTTTCTAAGTCATACAACCTCCTTGGCAGCTTCACAAGCCGCTACATACTCTGCCTCCGTGCAACCTTGCTTTATGCTTCTCCACACTCAACTCCTCCGTTAAGAGTAAACACCGATCCTAAAGTGGATTTCCTAGAATCCTTATCAGTCTGAAAATTAGAGTTAGTGTATCCAACAAGGATCAAATCCTTAGCACCATACACGAGCATGTAGTCCCTCATTCTCTGAAGATAATTGAGAATTGTTTTAACGGCAGTCCAGTGATCTAATCATGGATTAGATTGATACCTGCTGACTATCCCCACTGTATAACACATGTCAGTTCTAGTACATAACATCGCATACATCAAGCTACCAACAGCTGATGCATAGGGGATCCGTCTTATCTCCCCAATTTCTTAAGGTGTCTTAGGACACTGTTCCTTAGATATAGCAACTCCGTGCCTGAAAGGCAGTAAACATCTCTTAGAGTTCTACATCAAATACATGAGAAACATTTTGTCAATATAAGATGCCTGAGATAAAGCTAATGTTTTGTTCTTTTGATCTTGAAAGACCTGAATACCCAGAATAAATTGCGCCTCTCCCAAATCTGTCATTTGGAATTGAGCCGCCAACCATTGTTTTATGTCAGACACAAACCTATATCATTCCCAATTAGTAGAATATCATCTACGTATAACACTAAGAAAGCTACTGAACTGTTGATGATCCTCTTGTAAACACAAGGCTCATCAACAATTTGATCAAAGCCATAAGATTTGATCGCAGTATTAAATATGATATTTCAAGATCGAGAAGCTTGTTTTAATCCATAAATGGACCAATTAAGCTTATAAACTTTTTGCTCACGACCTTGAGTTATGAATCCCTCAGGTTGCTGCATATAGATGGTCTCCTCAAGATTGCCATTCAAAAAGGCAGTCTTAACGTCAATTTGCCATATCTCATAGTCATAATATGCGGCAATGGACCGGAGTATCCTGATAGACTTTAACATGGGAACAGGTGAGAAAGTCTCCTCATAGTCAACTCCCTCAACCTGGGTAAAACAATTTGCCACAAGCCTAGCTTTAAAGGTTTGCACCTTACCATCAACACCCTTCTTCCTCTTATAGATCCATTTATAACCTATAAATTTTACCCCATTAGGTTGATCTACAAGATCCCAAACTGAATTGAAGTACATAGACTCCATTTTAAGATTCATAGCTTTGATCCATTCATCTTTGTCTACATCTTTCATTGCTTTTTTATAAGACAATGGATTCTCAACATCACCATCTGATATGACGGTTAAAGTTTCAGTAAAACCCATATAGCGAACAGGTGAGCTCGCAACCCTCCCACTACGTCGAGGTTCCCTCAACGGTTGAGGTTGATGTGACCTGTTAGATGAACTATCAACAACTCGTTGATATACTTGGCTTTTCAACAACTCTTGTTGAACGTTCAGTAGTTTGGCTGGAAAGTTCGTTTAACACTATCTTACTGCGCGTTTTATGCTTCCTGATGTGGTTTCTTCTAAAAATGTAGCATTTGTCGACACAAAAACTTTATTATCTTTAGGATCATAGAAGTAACTACCTCTCGTTTCCTTGGGGTAACCTACAAATAGGCGTAATCTCAAATGTGGTTCCAACTTTTTAGGATTTGACTCAAGCACGTGTCTGGAGCAATCCCAAATTCTGAAATGATGTAAACTACCTTTGCGACCATTCCATAATTCCAAAGGTGTTTCAAAAACACTTTTGGATGGAACACAATTTAAAATTTGTACTGCATAACCCCAAAACGAATCAGGTAAATGAGCGTAACTCATCATAGACTGAACCATGTCCAACAAGGTACGATTTCTCCTTTCTGATACACCATTTTGCTGAGGTGTACCAGGTGCTAAGAGTTGGAATGCAATTCCATGTGCTATCAAATAGTCTTGAAATTTTAAATCCATATACTCTCCACCTCGATCGGATCGAAATGTTTTAATGGTTTTACCTAATGAATTCTCAACTTCAGCCTTATACTCTTTGAATTTTTCAAGAGCTTCAGACTTACGTTGCATTAGGTATAAATGCCTATATCTAGAATAATCATCTATAAAAGAGATGAAATATTCAAACCCTCCTCTAGCTTTAGCATTCATAGGACCACAAAGGTTTGAATGTATAAGTTCTAAGGGTTCTTTGGCTCTATGACATTTTCCAATAAAAGATCTTTTAGTCATTTTGCCTTCAAGATATGACTCACATACTAGTAAAGAATTTTCTTCTAACTCGCTTAGAAGTCCATTCTTAACTAGCCTCTCAATCCTATTGAGATTTACGTGTCTTAATCTTTGGTGCCAAAGATGAGCATTTTCTTTAGAAGATTATTTTTGTCTTTTATTTTAAGTTACCGCAGTTTTAAACATTTCAATATTAACGAGAGACTTAGATGCTAACGACCTTAGCACATAAAGATTGTCTTCTAATTTTACAGAACAAATTTAAACACCATTCTTGTAAATAAACGCTTTATTTACATTAAAAAAATTGAATAGCTCTATTCTAATAAACACTTTACAGACATCAAGTTTATTTTCAAATCAAGAACATAAACATTATGTAAAAGTAAAAATGATTTATGTAAACAAAGACGGAGTCCTCCCATTGCCACAGGTGAGACAACGTGTCCAGTTCCAACCTGCATCGTCATCTCACCAGTCTCTAGCGGCTGTCAGGAACTAATTAACTGAAATGAGGAAGAAACATGATTAGTGGCGCCTGAATCAATTATCCAAGCTAAATTATCATTCTCCACTAAACAAGTTTCCAAAACTAGTATATCATATTGACCTTGTTTGGCCTTCTTCTTTTCTGCCAAATACTTGGGACAATTTCTCTTCTAGTGTCCCTCCTGGTTGCATGAAAACAGATTCCCTTTGCAGCCTTGGCCTTCTTGGCCTTCTGGGCAGCAGCAGGGTTAGCTTTCTCTTGACCTCCTTTTTTCTTCTTCCACTTTTTGGTATCGAATAAAGAAGGTGCAGACTTAGTTCCTAAGGTTGAGGTCGAACCTCTGTAGAACTTCTTGGAGGAGGAAGCAACATTTTCTTCTCCCTTTTGTTCCTTGACTTTCATCAAGGATTGATAAGTCTACAGCTCATTGAGCAAGGTAGTCAAGTTGTAGTTAATCCTGTTCATAACAACATTACTATGGAACTGCAGGAAACTTACAGGTAAAGTTTCCAAAATGAAGCTAACCTGACTGACTTCATCAATGATAGACATATTCATCTCTAGCACGTTCAAGTGGACCATCATGTTCATAACATGTTCACGAACAGATGCCCCTTCTTGCATACGGCCATTGAAGATGAATTTGAGAGCGCCATGCTTGAGTTGTGTGGACGGTTGTCCAAACATTTCCCTTAAGGAATCCATGATCTCATGGGCAATGAGCATGGGCTCATGCTTCTTGGCCAAGACTTCAGATAAGCTTGCCAAGATATACGCTCGGGCCTTTTCGTTCGCCCTGACCCGTCGCTCATATACCTCCTGAACATTTTGGGCTTCATTGGCTGTAGGGGCTTGATAACTCTCCTCAATTAGGACAAACCTCAATTCATCGATGATTAACACAATATTGATAGTATTTTTCCAACTAGTGTAATTTTCACTAGTTAATTTATCAGCATTTTAAAAACGTCAAGTTTAACTTTTATTTTTTAGTAGCATGATCTACACCACCTTTTTTTATCTTTTAATTTTTTCCCAAATCTTTCCTCCCCCAAAATCCTGAAACGCGCTCCAAAACCTTCCCTCCTCTATGCCAAATTGTTAAATCTAAGGTTTTCCATCATGCTTCAAGCGTGACCTAAAGGTACTAATCATGTCGATCCCTGCCATCCCTGATGTACGTTGCCGCTCACTCCATCCACGATCGTTTGCCACGCTCTAGCCGTTGGATAGTGAGGTAAGATCACTCCATCTCTCTCTTTGTCCTTTCCTTTTGTCTCACTCTCTCGGCCATCTCGCCTCTCTTCTCCAGTTCACAATCGCGCCGTCTTTAAACTCGTCCTCGTTGTTATGTGGTTGCTGGAAGATCGAACAAGCCCTAGCAATTTTTCTAGCCTATCTTCTTCACTGCTCCTCCAAAATCGAACAAGCCCTAACGATCTTTATATCTCTAATTTGGTTCGATGGGTTAGATTCAGTACTTTGAGAAATACTTTGATGATATCTATGAGTACAGGTCTGTAATTTCTCATGACTTTTCGATTCAGAATGTTGTTATTTTCATTGGCATGGTTTGATTCTCATGATTTTTGTTGATGTTTGTTGTAGGCATGTGGTGCTTCCTCCTAAAGTGGCAAAACTCCTCCCAAGAATCACCTTCTTTTTTAAAATGAATAGCAACCAATTGGTGTTCAACAAAGTCGTGATTTGAGTTCAAGTAAGTTGCTATTGTAAGATATTAGGTAGCTATGAGCAATTTTCAAGTATGTTACTCTGAGTTTCAAGGACATATTAAAAGTATCAGAGCAAATGTTTTCTTCTATTGTGAGATTCCAAATTTTCTGCAGCTGAGCTTCTGTTTCAGTGTTCTATTTCCTTGCCCTATGGGTTGGTTAATGGAGAGGATATTGTTGAAATTGAAAGGGTTCTTTGTTTTAGAATAAAAAAGGATGTAGACTATTACAAATTGAAACTGTAGGTTAGTTGTTTGTTATTATCTTCATTTCATGTTTTATTGCAATGATAATCATTCTTATGCGGTATTTTGAAAGCGCGAAGCATATTAAGCTGCAATAACATTTTTTTGGGAGTTTAATCCTTGAGACAAAACCTACATTGTGTGGACTTAAACTGAGGTGAAGTGTCATGTCATATAATATGTGGTTTTAACTTAGTCTAAAAGTTTATTTATAAATCATTGTTCTAATTCTTGCAATTTGGTTCCAATTTAATTTTTAAGTTCAACATGATTGAGGTATATATCTTAATTAGTTGAATTATATTTAACTTGATAATTTTTGTACTTTTAGAACTACAACAATCATCAGTGCTCTCCCCATCTATGCTCTCTCAAGCTCTCTTTTATTTTGTTGTCAACTCTCACTCTTGGTTGCTCTTCAAGTGTGAGGTGTGTGTATATTTGAAAATATTATTTTGAGTTTAATGGTTTATGAGATGAAATTTTGCTTCCGTTATGATATGTGAGGTTAAGGGTTATTTGTTATTTATTTTTTGTTTCCAGGTTCTAATATTCGATTTCTCTTTTAATTATTTTGGTACTTGAGGGTATTTTTTTCCTTCTCTGTAATTTTTTGTTATGTGATTTGGGTAATTGATTAGTATTTTTTTTTGTATTGAATGGTCTTGAATGATTCAGTAGATCTTGATTGGATTCTTTTTAGGTTGGTGAAGCAGGGCTATGTATAATAGTATTGGATTACAAACTCCTAGAGGATATGACACTAATGGCTACATCCAGACGAACAAGTTCTAAGGAAAAAGATATGACACTAATGGCTACTCCTAGAGAATTACAAACTCCTAGAGGATATGACACTAATGGCTACTCCTAGAGGCTCATGAGACTTTGGAAGCTGCTTCAAGTTCTAAGGAAAAAGATGGACCTTCTACCATTGTAACTAAAGTGGTATGATAGTCTTTGAATCATGTTTATTCAGTGACTTTGTTATATTTCCTAATGAATCTTGTTTTTCCATTCTTTCGGTTGGATTTCAAGTTTTAGCTTGCTTGTGATGGTTATAAGCATTTCCCTTTTTAATCTAATGTGTCAAAAAATGGAAGAAAATTGAACACCAACCTACTTGCTCACTATTTAATAGTTCCAAAATTAGAGTAAATTTCTAAATTCCTTTAGTCATTACTAGTTAACAAAGTATGCATAGTTTTTTTATTTCTCACACTATTTTAAGTACAATGTCTCAAGAACCAAAGTTTTGTTAATTGAAGTTTGGGGGGGGGGGGGGGGGGGGGATGGGGATTGCATAAATTTATTTGAATTTATTAATCTTATTAGGTTGAGTTTAAAGTTGTTATATGGTTAAATGCATAGTAATGTTTAAGTCCAAGTTGAGTTTTAAGTTTTATATTGAGTTTAAGATTAATATATTAATTTTGAAATTGATATATGGATAAATGCATTGAGTTTGAGATTGATATATGGTTAACTTGTGATTATTGCTGGCATGAGTAATTCTATTTCCATATAGATTCGTGTGTTTAAGTTTGACATCTACAATTTAGTTTTTAGACGTTATGGTTTGCTTAGATTAAATGGATGTGGTAGATCTACACTTCTTGCGGGAATAGGTTCTTGGATTAAATGGATGTGGTAAATCTATACTTCTTGTGGCAATAGGTTCTTGGATTAAATGGATGTCGTAAATGTACACTTATTTGGAGCTTGATGTGTGTAGTTTTGGATTGTTTTAGAGTGTTTTGAATAAAGCTTAAGGCTTGTACTTCTTACTGATTTCCGCTTTTTTGTTTGGTAAATTTTGTTTAGCTTATTCGCAGGACTTTTTGTTCATTCATTGCAATTCTAGAGGTCGAACCCTTGGTTTTAATACTCGTCTCTTTTCGTTTGTAGATTAATTGAGGATAACATCTGAAGAGGCTTTGATCAGTTTGGAGCTACCTAAGAGTGTTATGCTTGAAGGAGGGTGTGATCGCTCTTTTGTAATAGTATATATGCTTTGTGTTTTATGATAATGATCACAACTCCTTTTTCGTTTTTAGGTAGTTTTGATACTCATGGAAACGTAATTTTTGAAATTGTTCATATGGAGTTGACTGTTGGAATTATGTTTATTATATGCTTTTTGGAAATGTTCATATGGGGTTATCCATATTCTTCTAACTTAGAAAATCATTCGGTGGAGTTGTAAGTTATATACTGACAATGTTGAAGAAGTGATCCTTTCTTTATAAAGGTATTGGAGGAAATTTTGGTTGGCAATTTTGCAAATGTGTGTGGTCGTTTATTTGGTTTGATGAATATTTTTCCTTTATATATGTATATTGTTTATGATGCTATATTGGAGGAAATTTTAGTTGGCAAGTTTGTAAATGTGTGTGGCTGTTTATTTGAGTTTATGTTTGTCCTTTTTTATATTCTTATTGGACCAAAATACAGGAGCAATTTATAGGTTAACATTTCTAATACAATTTTTTTAAAAAAAAAACCATAAACAGGCTTGACAAGTTAAATTTGTCAATAATATAGATACATTTGACATTTATCCTTGTCAAGAACACCCATATGCTTGACATTTTTTGCATATCAAGTTAAGTGTACTTGACATTTTCAGCATATCAACTATAAATCATCTTGACGTTTTTTCCTAGTCAAGAACCTCATATTCTTGACATTTCAAAAATGTCAAATATCACTTTTCTTGACGTTTATACCATGTCGATAACCCTGACATTGTTGACACGGGCTTCCTTAATGTTTTTAAAAACGTCAAGCACAATCACATTTGACATTGAAAAAACATCAATAGACATGTTTTTCTTGTAGTGAAAAATAAGGTGCCCTATGTGACATCTAATTTTGTAATGATGATTAAGTGAGTTAGAATAAAAGTCACCGTAGGGTAGTCAATTATCCCTCTACTGAATTGAGACATTCTCAACCAAGTGTTATACCAGAATAACTCTTATTCCTATAATAATTAGTCACAATTGTTTGGTCAAGAAATTATTAACAACTTTAATAGTTTTTTGTACGTGTAACATTTCATTTTAGATCCTAAAGTTTTTCCCCAATGAGCCAACCGTAGGAAAAAAACTGATTGGGGCAAAAACTAAAGCAATCCTATCCATTACTGGAGTTTTGAGTTAGATTTCATGCAAATACCTTCCGTAGGAGAACACAAGCACAGATGCCTCGAGGCCGAGCATGAAACCTAACTCCAAACTAATGAAAGAGACCGTGGGAAGTGTTGTCACACATCCCTCTCCCACTTACTATAAACACTCTCTTCATTTACCTTGGTATTGATCTATGAAAACACCAACCGTATGGGGGACACAAGCAAAGGTGCCTCGAGGCCGAGCATAGATCTCACGGTGTGAACTTATAAGGAGAAACGTAAAAGAAAATTGACATATCATATATATCATTTTCCTCCCACTAAGTGTTCTAAACCTAGGGTTTATTATTTGGAAAAATTTTGGCTAAATAATTTTTACGAAGTCCATTGTTAAATTGACCCAATATAACTCTTATATTGGATAGTTTAACAATATATGATTAAATTCATTACACTTTTTAATTAGATTGAATCATTTATTGCATGCTTATAAAATATTTATCCAATTCACCTTCCAGGTAGATTTCCAAGTAGGGGTGTTCCATTTTTGTCAGCTTAAAAGCCCCATTCCTAGACAGAACCTTCCTTAGACAAAGGTCCCTTATGCATAATTATTTCATAAATTTAATCTTTTAATTAATTCATTTAATCCTATTAAAAGAATATTAAAAATATTAACCTATTTCTAATCATATTAGAAAATATTATCCACATAAGTCTAACTGGATCAATTTTAAACTATTTAAAATTGAATTGACCTATGTTTGCATGCAATTCTTTATTATAGATTTTAATTCTAATTCATCAGAAATTATAACAATTATAAATCTAATGAATAATTAAAATTCATCACGTGCATCTATTGACATTCAAACAAATACAACAATTATATTTCTAAGCAAAGTCATGCTCAATGTATTTTCATTTTCATTAACCATGCAAAATATAACATTTATATTAAAGCAATAATGATAGCATACTATAAAATCATGCAACCATATATTATAACTCTTATAAATATGATGCATGAACATGCTTTTCATTAAGAAAATATAACACTTATATTAAATTAATGAAATTAAATTAAACATTAATTTAAATATAACTCTTATTATAATGCATGACCATACTTAATATTCGTACAACTATATAATATAACTCTTATATTAAATATGATGAATGAATAATGTTTATCCTAAGGTGGGATTTTAAACTATATGACATACATTATACAACATATATTAAAAAAAATTTAATCATACATCATATGCAAAATTAAATTAAAAAGCAAAAATAGATCGAATTTTGGCACCATATAACATAATTAAATTAATATAATCAAATTATATTAATTTAATTAAGAAAAATAAATTAAATTACAAATAATTGAATAAAAAAAAGGGAAATACAAAAAAAAATTGCAATAAATTGCTCTCATTAAGACTAAACCCACGTCTGGCAAAATTATGGGCACACATGAAACATCGGAGCGTCGCAACGCTCTTGGTTAGCATCTATAAAAAAGTCTTCTACCCCTTTCATTTGTAAGAAGACTTTTGATGAATGAAATTTGAGATCTCACATTGAGACTTTTCCCTTAGAATTTGCAAGTCTTGTGATAGAATGCATGCGAGCCATTCAATCTAACCTTGATCAAGTTTGATTGTGGAGTGACTCAATTTAGAACAAGATTTTCGAATCTTGCTTCTAGATCTTCGATCAAGAGGTAATCTTATTCTAGCCTTTCTGTCGAGGTTGATCTAAATTCGTATAGGGAGGTGTTAATTTCTTAGTTTCAAAGGTTCCTGCTTATCAATAGCTTGGATCTTTATGCTGAGGGTTAGGATTGTCTTATCACCAAAACTACGAACCAAGCCAAAACAGAACAAAACCGGACCAGAACCAGACAAGCGCACTGATGTCAGTGCTAACGCCAACCCTCCCTACTCTCTGAGCGATGAGGTTGAAGGTTGGTGGGAACCAAAATATTCAGAATAGGGAATTTGAGAGAGAATTTTAGAAGGGAAAATTAGAACAGTTCTACAAAAAAAAACTCAACCCGTAACCATTTTGGGATTTTCCTTTTTTATAGGTCGCTAGAGAACGATGTGGAGAGAGAAGAGGAGAAAGTGAGATTAACTTAAATGTTAAATCAATAACTTCCCACGATTGGGAAGTTATTGATTTAACATTTAAGTTAAATAAAATTATTAATTAAATTAATGAATTAAAACATAACTAAATAATGAATTAAATATTTAATTAGATCCAATTTAATTAATATATTCATTTACATCATATCTAAATGAATTTCTCTCACATAATCTATAGTTTAAATTTAATTAAATCAAATTTAATTAAACTATATTAAATTAAATATCACATATTTAATTTTAACTTATATTTGAATAATATTCAAATATAATTCTCTCATATAAATTTATATTATAAAGTTTAATTAAAAAAATAAACTTTATATTAAAATGTATCACTATGCATTCTAATATTTGCCTAATTGAATTTGAACATTTCAAGTTCTATTCAAGACATAATTACCTCAATACTCTTTACGAGCTATGAATGAGATCTAATGGACCTACAGATCAGAAACTCCAACGATATGAGATTAATTAGCTAAACTCATTAACCAGATTAATCAATATTCGTTAAGTGTGAGTATACTCCACTAAAGACCCACAACTACACTTTTTCTCACTGTAGATATCTTTCTGTGTCTATGGATATAGACCAATAACAGCAAATTAGCCTTCACAAGTGTTCGTAACACTAGCTGGGTCAAATTACTGTTTTACCCCTAGGTTACTTCTGAATCCTTAAGTACCAGTGCTCCTCCAATGAGCAACCTATTTATGGTCCAACCATTAAACAGAAACCCCTCTCGAGCTAGTGAGAGGGTAGGGCCCTTTGTTCAAGTCCCGAAGACACCACTTAAGGGAACACTAATCTACTTCCCCTAAAGTCAAGAAGGAGCGAAATCCATCTTGTATAATTATGTTCTCAGCTCCCCACTCGGTCTTGTCCCTAAAATGGTAGGTGTATTGAATCGGCAAATCGGTTACTCTCACCCATACAAATCAAAAGATAATCCCACATGAATAGAAGTTCATAATATACTGAGGATTAAAACTAAGTTGCCTAGGTCATCTTATTGAAATAGAAATCTAACTAGTTAACGGAGTTACATCTATTGGTTACTATTTCGTGGTCCAGTCTTATGCAAACTCATTGCATAGGATACCCTCACTGACATGTCTCTTACACGAACGTGCTGGATCATTTTGTTTGTACCAAATACAAACTAGGCCGTATCCATAGTGTCACCAGGATAAGGTACCTAACCTTATCCCTATACTATAGACCCTTTAGGCTGTATCTTGAACGTTAATCTCCATATGTCTCTACATAATGTTCAAGACTCATATGACAGCTTAGGATGTTGGTTTATTGGATTTTATGGTTATTAATTCAAGATAAAAGCAATATAATCAATAACACTTGTTGAATAATAATTAATAACATTTTATTAATGACGGTCAAAATAATACATTTACGATCTACCAGTTTTAGGGCATAAAACCCAATAGAGGCTACCTTCCTATTCTCTAAGTGATTGAGATGAAGGTTTGTGGGAACCTTTCTCGAAGAGGGAAAAAATCCAATAATTTTTTGATTTTTGCAAAGATATTTTTTGTAGAGAATTTTTTCACAGAATGTCAAAATCATTCATGTTCTGCTCTTTTGCAAGTATTTTAAGCATGGGATAGGCCATTGGAGAGAGAGAGATTTAATTGTGGGCGTTACTCCACGATTTGATAACTCCCACGTATGGGAGTTATTATTATTATTTAATTTATTAAAATAAATTTAATAAACAATAAATTTAATTAATTAAAACTAATTTAATTAATGATTTTATTTAGATCATATTTAAATTAACATATCTCACATAACCTATGGTCTTAATTCAATTAATTCAATTAAATCAAATTCAATTAAATTAAGTTAAATTAAATAATTAATTAGTTATCAAATTAAATATCACATATTTAATTTAACCTACATTTGAATCATATTCAATCATATTTCTCTCATTAATTAATTTTAATGTGCATTTAATACACATTAATTTTAACCTATAGTTTTAATATGAATCAAATTCATATTAATATTTGAACTCCTTAAAATATTTAATCTCTCATAAATTAATTTTGAATCATATCCAAAATTAAATTTATATCATAAAGTTTAATTAATTAAATATAAACTTTATATTATAATGTATCATTATAGATTATAATATTTCCCTGAGTGAATTTGAACATTTCAAATTCCATTCAAGATATAATTTCCTCAATACTCTTTACGAGCTAGGAAGGGAACCTACTTGATCTACAAATTAGAAGCTTCAATGATACGAGATTAATTAGCTAAACTCATTAACCACATCAATCAATATTCTTTAACTGTGGGTACGCTCCATTTAAGACCCACAACTGCACTATTCCACTGCAAATATTTTTACGTGTCCACAAATAGACCAATAAAAGCAAATTAGCCATTCACTAGTGTTCGTAACACCGCGTGGGTCAAATTATCGTTTTACCCATGGGTTACCTCTAAATCCTTAAGTACCAGTGCTCCTCTAATGAACAATCTGTTTATGGTCCAACCATTAAACAAAAATCCCTCTCAATTGAGAGGGTAGGGTCCTTTGATTCAGTCCCGGAGACACACTTAAGGGAACACTCATATACTTACCCTTAAGCCGGGAAGGAGTGAAATCCATCTTGTATAATTATGTTTCTAGTTCCCCACTCGGTCTTTTCTCCAAAATGGTAGGCATATTGAGTCGGCAAACCGACCACTCTCACCCATACAAATCAAAGGACAATTCCTCATGAACAGGAGTTCATAATATACTCAGGTTTAAGACTAAGTTGTCTATGTCATCATATTGAAATATAAACCTAACTAGTCAATGGAGTTACATCTAGTGGTTACTATTTCGTGGTCTGGTCTTATGCAAGCTCATTGTACAGGTTATCCCCACTCGCATGTCACCTACATGAACGCGTTGGATCATTGCATTTGTATCAAATACAAAGTTGATCGTATCCATAGTGTCACTAGAATAAGATACCTAGCCTTATCCTTATACTATAGACCCTTTAGGCTAATATTGATCATTGATTCTCGTATGTCTCTACATACTGTTTAGGACTCATAAGATAGCTAGGATGTTAGTTTATTGGATTTCAGGGTTATTAAAGACAAAATAAATACAACATAATCAATAACACTTATTGAAATAACATCAATAACACTTTATTAATGACAGTCGATGTAACAACCCAAAATTTTAAGTAATTTTAATTTAATTATCTTAAATTATTTGGGTATTATTTTAAATTTTTAAGTCTTAATTGAATTATTTTGGAAAAATAATTCAATTTAAATTAAATAGGATAAAAGATTTGAATTTAAATTCCATCGGTGAAAATTGAATTTTAATTTGGGAGATTTAATTTATTTAGTTGAATTGGTGGAGGGAAAAGAAATTTAATATGTATATACCTAATTTATTAAGGAATTAGGGTTTGGGATCGTATATATATATTATTAAGTGACTAGAGAGGGAGAAAAATACACCAAAAAATGGAGAATGGGAAAAACGGCAGTGCAGTTCGGTTTTTCAGCGACAGCTCCTAGAAAATTTTCGTTTTTCAGAGTTTCAACCATCGGATCGTATTCAAATTTTATCAGCATATTCGGGACATAGAGGGCCTCATTCTGAACGGTTGGATCGTTGTTTTAAGCTCTCATGTGTCCGTAATCATTGCCGAACAGAACCTGTAAAATTGGGTGAGTTTTGGGATTTTGGTCTCCATTGGTTATTTGATTTACTATTGAAAAATTTGGTTAATCTCTAATGTTGATCTTGTGTTAGGTTTGGGGTTTCTAAAGTTTTGGTTACACTCAACAAGCCTTGGCGTCAACGTATTATTATTATTTTTTTTGTGGATTTTAGGCAACAACCGTTGTGGGTCATAACGTTGGTGTGGATTGGAATTGGTACACAGGGAATTTATGAGCCACTTATTTCAAGGTAAGTGATTCTACTGCTGGCAGGTCACAGCTTCACAGTATTATTTGGCCATTGGCATATAAATCACAGCTTCAGAGTATTATTTGGCTATTGGCATGTTTGCATGTATGATTTATCTACTGTTGAGAATTTATCAGTTGAGAATTTACCTATGCTATGTATGTTGAATCCGATGCCAACGCCCGTTGTCCCATGCTATATTATTACTTGAATCATCAAGTTCACCTCAAAACAGTTTTGACGGTGTGCCATCAGGCCACTAGACCTATGTGGACCGACGGGTTCTCATCAGGTTCACCTCCAATTTCGACGGTGTGCCATGAGGCCACTAGACATGTGTGGACCGACGGGTTCACCTCCATGTTCACTGGTGTGGGTCATCAGGCTTACACCACAGCATTGACGGCGTGCCCTCAGGCCGCTAGGCATGGTGACAGGGCAGTTGGCCTACAGATCTAGAAATCCCGGTAGTGGGATTACTTACTGAGTTTTATACTCATTCGGTTACAATTTTATGGATTTCAGGTAAAGACAAGGACAGACAGGCGAATGACAGGAAGAATCCATGACCGTGCCATTAGGACCAGTCAATGCTTCCGCTCATATTTTTATGTTTTCATGTTGTTAAATCCAAATCTGAATGTTTAAATTAGAAATTTTAGTTTTGCATTCTTAGAGGTTTTATGCAAAACTCACAGTTCTGGTTTTATAATTTTTTTTAGGGGTACCCCGATCTAATATTTTTAATTATTTAAATTTAATGAAGTTATTTATTTGATAAATTTATTTTATTTTAGTCAAATATACGAAATGTGTCGTTTTGAAATGTATGCATGCATGAAGTAACAACTTCTAGAAAGTCGGGTCGTTACAGTCGATTATTTACATTTACTATCCACGAGTTTTAGGGCATAAAACCCATTATTAAAGTGTTAATTTTTTAATGCCATCTTTTAGATTTAAACCTTGTCCTATAATATCAAGACTTAGAGTTGAGTATATGTGGATTATCTAGAGCCACCATAAAATTTAGAAAGCAGGTGAAATGGGCTGGTCTATCCGCTAAGTTTGATTCGATTATACCTAGTAAGGAATATTGGCAAAATTGTTGTGCCTCTTATCTCTTAGGATGGCTAGAACAGGTTTATCAAGACCCGATGTGAACATTGGTCTAAGTGCAACTTGAACTGCTCCTATATGGAGAAATTCAAATTCTTTCTTATGTTTTAAAATATCATTTTTGGAAATAATTGAACTGAATCTACTTCTCTATATACGGAAATTTTTCTTTCAACAATTTTGACGTAGTGATTTTCTTTGAAATTGAAAGTATTATGAAAATAGACTTTTTTTTTTATCTAATTTGGGTAGTTCCCATTTTTTAAAATCATGTAAAAGATCAATACAAAACAAGTTTCAATGCTCCTTTAGGATAATACCAATGGAACATAATGCCATTGGGGTTGAAAAATGCCCCATCAGAATTTCAAAAGATCATGAATGATATTTTCAATGATTTTCAAGATCAAGATTTTACAATAGTTTATATTGACAATTTTTTAGTTTTTTCTCCAAGTTTAGAAAAATATTTTAAACATCTTGACATTTTTATGGATATTATCAAAAGAAATGGTTTGGTAGTATCTCTTGGTAAGGTCAAATTGTTTGAACCAAAATTGAAGAAAGTGGAGAGAAATCATAATGGGGTCGGCTGGAATCGCTGACGGAAAATCACACGCGTTCAGACTTTAGAGCGTCGCGGCACCAACGACATTTCACCAAAACATTATCTCTCGGGAAAAAGCGTCAAGCTGACGCCTAGGTGACACTGCTGTACTGTGGCTTCAGGGATATTTTGGTCATTTTGACCTTTTCTTTCTCGGTTGATGCAATTTAGCTCTGTTCTGGTCCATTTTAGCTATAACGCCTAGTTCTACTTCCCCAATGCTCAAACCTATAAAATAATCAAATAAACACGTAAAACCAAGCGACGACCTTGTATAAAGCAGAGCAAGATAACACATTTACCGTGCTATCACACGTTCTAGTTGGTTTTGTAATTAATTCGTCGTTTATGGGTTGATTTTCCTTATAGGGAGTTTGAGTTACATCTATAGATCAGTTGATAATGTTGTAAATTAAGTAAGCCTATTTATGTGATTAATCGATGAACTAACCCATAAGTAGCCTGATCCATCTATGAATCAGACGATAGATAATCTCTTGCCCTCCCTTTCTCTCCCACCGTTATCTTATTTTTCCACACCACCAAGAGCACCTTCATTTTTTTTTAGAGCATAAGTTATAGGTACTCCAATGTTAAGTGTGGTTGGCTTGGGTTAATCCTTTGTCGTATGGCCAAGTTATGGGATGGAAGGGAATGTCGAGTTGTCAAATGCTAAATCTGGATTCCAAGTCTTGGTCTAAATATTGAGTGTGAGGCATGATACCACCACAAAAGTTTTATTTTCCTAGCTTAAATTTCAACTCTTTTGTAGATTTTATGTATTTCTTATGTTATTTTTTAGGTTTTTGAGCAACTAAGAGATAGAACGGGCCATCGGAGTTAAAATGGGACAAAAACAAACCAAAACGGAGCTACGAAGTATCAACTATGAAAAGAGAGAAGGAAAATTATGAAATACCCCTGGAGGCCAACATAATTGTACTCTGTCGAGCACAACACTACGCTCGAAGGCAGAACGCTCATTTTGGCAAGAGCGTCGCGGCGCTGCCTTAGAGCGTCATGACACTTCAAATTTTGACGAAAAGGTGGAGGCACGCGCACGTGAGAGTAATGGTCAGCGTCGCTGTGCTTGAGGACTAGCTGCGGCAACTAAGGCCAAGCGCAGCGACGCTCGACCCTGTATTTAAATGAAAATTGTTCGATTTAGGTTATTCTATGCTGGATTTTCCAGCCACCAACTTCATTCCCTCTATATTTTCCCCTTTTCAGACTTTACTCATTTTAGTTTCTCATTTTTTTGCATTTTGGATTTCATCTTGGCACATTATGTGTGGCTAAGGTAAGTATTTCTAGTTTAGGGTAGGATTGACACTCATTAATCTTGGTTGGGAGACTTGTATTTTAATTTCTATGATGTATGTGCTGATATTTCTCAGTCATTGAATGATATTATGATTTTTATTGTAACGACCCGACTTCCTAGGACTTATTCTAGGCTGTTACCTCATGCATGCATACATCTCAAAGCGACACAGTTTTCATATATTTGACTAAAATCAAAAGAAATTTATAAAATAAATAACTTCATTAAATTGAAATAATTAAAAATCTTGGATCGGGGTACCCCAAAAGATTATAAACCCAAAACTATAAATTTTTCATAAAATGTCTAACGATGTAAAACCAAAATATTTAATTTAAACATCAAGGCTGGATTTATTTTTAGAAAAAAAAAACATAAAACATGAACAAAAGCATTTGACTGGTCCCAATGACATGGTCACGGATTCTTCCTGTCATTCGCTTGTCTGTCCTTGCCTTTACCTGAAAGTTGTAACATAAGAAAGAGTGAGTATAAAAATACTCAATAAGTGACTCACTACCAGGTCTATCTAGTAAACTTGTTAATTTTCCTACATAAGACATGTGTACAAATTATAACATGGGCATAAGTAGTGAAAACGAAGGAACACAAAACATGGCAGCCGTAGTGATCTTGAAGGAACACATATCATGACAGTCGTGGTGATCCCAAAGGAACTCATATCATAGCAGTCGTAGTGAAACCGAAGGAACACATATCATGGCAGTCGTAGTGGTCCCAAATGAACACATCATGGCAGTTGTAGTGATCTCGAAGGAACACATATCATATCAGTTGTAGTGATCCCGAAGGAACACATATCATAGCAATCGTGGTGATCCCGAAGGAACACAAAACATGGCATAAAGTGTACACAACCTGATAGGATAACTAACTGTCACTATTTAACATGGCATGCATCAATCAACCAATAGGCCTTAAATCTTAATCATAGATACAATTATCATAGCATGTAAATTATCATCATAATGTTTCATGTCGTGGTCCTATCATCATAGCCTGTAGACTTCCGGCATACCCAAAGCAATCCATTCATGAGCGAAACATAGGCAAGTCATTCCAATACATTCAACTTAACAATAATAACTTTAGAAAATGAATCCAACCTAGACAAAAATTAATATCACAAGTTAAAAACCCAATTTCCAGCACCAATAAAATTTCTAAAATAACTTCCAAGTCATTGTCACTCACCAAAATCGATCCAAAATCGCCAAACCGAACTTTACTTCGCTAGACAACATGCTTGTGCTTTCGAAACTTCTCCAAAACTCGCTCCTAACGCCAAGAATATAACAACATCAACTAATTTGGGTCACAAATTAATGGGTAATTAAGAAATTGCAAGAAAACTCACCAATACTTTCATACATAAGAGATCTACGATTGAGAGATAAAAGAACGAAAAATATCACCAAGTTCTGCAGGTTCTGTTCAGTAGAGATTATGGACAAACCAGAGCTCAAAACAACGATCCACCCATTCGGAATGAGCGATGTGTCCCAAACAAGCTGACCAAATTTCAACACGATCCAATGGTTGAAACTTCCATAAACAACAACTTTTTGGGAGTTGTCGCTGAAAAATCGAACTGCACTGCTCTTTTTTTTCCTCATTTTTTGGTGTGTTTTTCTCACTCCCTACCTCATTAAGCCAGTTAATAATATATATATATACAATCCTAAACCCTACCTCATTAAGCCAGTTAATAATGGTATATATATATATTTAAATTTGTTTTTCCTCCACCAATTTAACTAATCAAATTAAATCTCCCAAATTAATGGGTTTTGGCCAACTCTCATTTATTATTAGATTGCTAGAGATTAGGATTGCTCTAATGTAGTTTTAATCTCAAGGAGCAAGGCCTAAAACATATTTGGGTGTGAATTAGGTTGTTTAGAATATTCTTTTCACAATCATTGCATGATTAGTTAATTTCAAGAACGAATCGATTAATAACTCAGGGCTATCCAGGTCATTAAATCGACTTAGTTAGATTACCTTTCTTAATGTAGGTGCTTAATTAAATCAACTTAGCTAGATTACTATCATCTATCATTGATAGCAATGATAGACACTGATAGATGGTCTATCACTTATAGACAGTGACATTTTGCTATATTTAAAAATATTTATAGCAGTTTTGCCATTTAAAATAATTACCCATTTTTTAATTTAATTAAAAAATAAAGAAAAATTATTATATATAAAAAATATATCAAACTATTTACAAATATAGGAAATTTTTACTGTCTATCAGCGATAGACCGCGATAGAATTCTATCTCTTGAGTGATAGACTTCTGCTGTCTATCGTTCAAGCGGTGGAATTCTATCACGGGCTATCGCAGTAAAAATATTTCTATATTTGTAAATAGTTTAGCTCATTTTTCTATATTTGAAAACAACTCGAAAATAAACATATAAAAACCATCAAATATCTCATATTTATTTTTCCTAACTTTCTCTCTCCCAATAAAATAATATTTACTTACTAAACATATCAAATGAAAGCATCAAATCTGATCTTTTTTACTATCTCTATTGCACACTTTTTAACTCTAATTTTACTAAAAGATCCCATAAAAAGTATTATCATTTACAAGGGTAAAAAAGAATGAAAGCTTGTGGACATACAATGCCAGAGTAGAAGAGAGCCACATATACATGAATGAATTGAAATCACATCTAAATAATATGAATATGAAGGATATATAAGTATATAATTAAGAAATGTTTAAAAATAATGATGTTACTATTTATGCCACTAAAGAGCACCTTCTATTTTTTTTGGAGTCTCAATTATAGGAATTTTCAAAGTTAAGTGTGCTTAGTTTGGGTTAAACCCATGTTGTGTGGCTAAATTAGGAAGTATAGGAGAATGCTGGGTTGTTAAATGCCAAATTTGGATTCCGAGTTTTAGTTTAGATATTTGAGCGTGAGTCATACATAATTATGAACCAATCTTATTATTTCAATTTTTTTTCTAAAGATATTTTCTGAACACTTATTTCATTCTTTAATTATATATGTGGAAAGTTATGGCGTGTTTGGATTAATTTTATTAAAAAATTCATTTTTGTTTAAACACTTTTAATAAGAACTATTTAAAATAAAAATATTGATGACTTTCAAAATTCATTTTGAGTGGTTGTCAAACACTTGTATTTCTTTCAAAATGACTTATTTTTTAAATTAAACACGTGAAAAGTTATTTCAAACACACCCTTAATCCAAACACAACATTAATCTTGTTTGAGATAATGAATTCGCTAATGGTAGTAGACATTATATTTTTTGTCAAGCATTTATTTAACTAGAAATATTTCATTTGTTATAGTTGTAATCTCTATTTTATCTGTAATTTTATCCGCACATTTAAAGGCAAGAAATTAAACTTTGTGGGATAATTAAACTTTGCTAAATTTCATCGATGGACAAAGAGAAATAGCCAAAAGCAACTATGTATTATATCCAAAAATAACATATTATATATTTAAACAAACATTATATTTAAGTTTCGTCCATTTTAGGTGAGGATATCCATTATTTACTTATTACAAAATCCTCACAATTTTAGAGAATCAACTCTGACACGCCATACTTATTTTGTCATACTTATTCATACTATACTTATTCATACTATGTGGACGTGAGAGAAGACATGTACAAAACATTATTTATTAATTATTTAAGGTGACATTCAATGTCTTTAGCAAGATCATTCATAGCATCATGGTACTTGTGAGGGTACGGAGGTCCATCATGAAGTTTCTCATATTCTAAGATAAAAATTATCTTACTGCGACCGGGTCCCGCTGGCACAACTTGATATGTTGCATTGAAGGTTTTGTAATGCTTAAATACATCTCCTTCCAATCCAATTACTTTTACCACTAGCTTCTTGTCATCAAATTCTACCCGTTCTTTGATAACTTCAGCCCTACCATCTTAAAAATTAAACACAAAGGAGATTAATAATAATCACTTAGCAGCCAAAAACAAGAGAAAAAAGAAAAACGTATGAAGTGATCGTGGTCGTGGTTGTTCTAGTGGTCACGAGACCATGTATACATACCAATAGTGTAATTCCAAATCTTGATGGAACCGTGACCATGTTTGCTCCAGTCCCCATCATGAACTTTAATTTTTTGGATTAACTTTGGAGAAATATTTGGAAGGTGGGAAATTTGATCTTTGAAGAGTTTGTAAAATCTATGTGAAGGTGTATTTATTTCTACTTCACTCACAAGCTTTCCAACAAGAGACATGTTTATAAAATTGCTTTAGAGAACACTCCCACAAACAATAATGCTCAATGTTGCTCCCCTTTTTATACACATTTGTGATACATTATTTTATTACATTTTATTGTTTTGGTTTGTTCTTATTTGCTGGCCAGCGGGTTGCCAACAAGGTTGGTTTTATCATATGCAAGTAAAAAAAGTAGTTGCTTCCTCGAATAATTATTCTCTTTAATTCTTTAATATTTTATTTTTTTGTTTATTATTATTATTTTGAGATGGGTAGTTATGAAAATCTCTTTTCTTTATAATATTACAAAAAGGAAAAAGAAAAATGGAAATTTCAAAGTAGATAGAAAAAAAAACATAAGGATCTGTAAATCTAGATAAGTTTTTAGATTTGTAAATATAGCAAAAAAAAAAAAATCTAATTTTTATTTTTTTATTATTTTAATTTTACACTCATCATAAATATATCAGTAAGTATATTAATAATACATCTAATATACTTTATATTTGGTACATCAATCATCTCATATATGAAAATATAAAGTGCAACAATATATCATAACATTAATTGTGTATTGTAGTGGATATTGTTTGTTTGATTATGAAAAATATTATTTTTGTTTGGATCTAGAACTACTTTTATTCGATTAATTTGATTCAATAGATTGATATAGGTTTTAGTGTTAAATGTGTTATGTTTAAACAATTTTTATGTGATTTTGATGATGTGCCTTAATTGTGTTAATTATGTCAACTGATATATCAAATATAAAGTATATCAATTGAATGACCAGATACAAATTATGGTAGTTGAATGACTAATTTAGAAAATATTAAGTACATCAAATTTATAACTGATATACTTCATATTTTGTATGTCAGTTCACTAATATATTAGATTTAGAGAGAAAACAAGTATCAATAACGTTGATATACTAAATATATACAAGGGCTTGTTTGGTTTGCCTACAAAAGAATGTTTTTCAAAAGTCATTTTCATATAAATACTTTTTATAAAAACATTCGTGTGTTTGGTTACATTTTCTCAAAAGTGTTATATACACAATTACAGTTGTAATTGTAGGTCATTGGAGATTATCAACATAGTTGGGTTGACGGAGTTAGTCGACAAATGTGGTCCTTGTCAGAGTTGGGCGATCGGAGTTGGTCACTAGAGTTGGGTCCTTCGAGGTGGTCTTTGGAGAGTTGATCGTGGGAGGTGGTTACAAGAGTTGGTCTCCAAAGATGGTCACCAGAGTTGGTCGCCAGAGGTCTACTAAAGTTGGTCACCTAAGTTGATAGTTAGAGGTGGCTAACAAAATTTGTCTCGCTGACGTCTCTCCTAGTGATTGTCGAAGCTTGATCATTGGAAGTGCCATCGAAGTAGGTTATTGCCAACAATGTCACTTAAGTAGATTGCCAACAATGGTTGTCACCTGATTTCGTCACAAAAGATGGTTGGGAGAGGGCAGGGGTAGTTGGCGGTAGAGATGGTGGAAGTGAGGTTAAAGGATTTGAGTTTAGTAATTTTATATCTTATACAAATGATAGAGATTAACCATTAAACACTCATTTTTTTCAAAAGTTCTTTTGAATGGTTGCCGAACACTCCAACTTTTTTAAAAAGACATTTCTTTTTCAATAATAATCACTTGAAAAATTAGACCAAACACACCTGAAGTATACTATTCAACTAATATTGTGCTTGGAGCTAATAACTTCCTTGAACCTCTCTGATGTGGGACAACTACTCTTCTAATATTTTGAAATATTTGCAAGACACAACAAATTTCACCTTGACAAGAATACTTGAAGAAACCACAGCTTCTGCTACAACCATTGTGTTCACCGATAACCATAATTCTCATTTCATCGTAAAGAGTAGACCACTTGGAATACCACCTTCCAAGATTTTTTTTCCCGTTACATATCGATAAACCTTGCTGAAATTTATGGTGCAACATTCACCTACTTGACTCACCCGAAATTTCTTTAGTCATCGACACAAATTCTACCGCACACCTTGCATAACCACTAAGCAAATGCCTATGTGCAGACTTGTGGAACCGCAAACATCACATCTTCTTTCATAGTGAAGTGGACATGACATAATGATGAATTTTGTCATCTTCAGAGGAAGTCACCGTCTCCCTTAATGAGAAGAATGCCAATATCAACATCCAATTTAGAGGCCTTCGACGAACCTGCTCTATTTTTTATGTGCCCAAACTTTCTGCATCCCTAGCAACTTATCTTCTGCTCATAGGCTCTGTTCTTTGAACCACTATTAGAATTTTTCCTGAACACCACTGGACCACCAGCACCACCTTACTATTCAGGAATACCACTACTTGGTCTTTCCTTCAAGCCATTGTATAAACACATTTTTAACTTGCACTTACCACAAGCTTAATCATTTCATCAAATTTCTCCTCATCAAACTTTATTTGATTCATAAATCATGACACGTTTGCATTACTCCTAGCAATTCAATAAATAACAATCCATAATATTCACAATGTCGTAAAATGTTACAATAATTCTTTTATGATATGGAAGTTTAAAAAATGTTGCAACTATGGAACATACTCATAAGCTTTTTTTTTAAAAAAAAAACTACAAACTTAAAGCTCTAATACAATTTGTTGGAACACCCTTCCCCACCAATGCCATGGGAATAATAAAAAAATAATTGACAAATAAAAAAGAAACAATAAAAATAGAAAATACAAGAATTTACTTAGAAAGTGTCTAAATTGGACAATTTGAAACCAATGTCATAGGCTCCTATTATAGTTCTTGGAACTCAATACTTTCTTGAATCTTTTCGATGTGCAATAACCACTCTTCTAGTATTTTTTTCAAAATTCAAGAGTTAAGAGGGTCCAAGATTGCTTCATCGAATGGACTGGTAGTTTAGACAATGGTCGTTAATTAAAAAAAAAAAAAAAGTAACCATGAAATACTTTGACATTTTTGTTTAGTAAAAATATTTCAATATTTTCCAAAGCTGCAATATTACCCTAGACTTTTCATAGTCATTTCAAAATTTTCCTAAAAGTACAAATCCTTTATAATTTAAAATGGAAATTAGAACGAGTAGTGGTGTGACAACAATCTAGAATTAAAATTCTAAAAGATTTGTAATTTAAAGAATGGTTTGAAATATTTATGAAAGGTTTAGTGTAACGACCCAAGTTCAGGAGGGGGACATGAATGAACCGAAATCACATCCGAATGAGAGGGATTCTTAGGACATGAAAACATGCTTAAGAAAGGCTTAAAAGAATTGAAATTTTCTACCTATACCAACAAGGTGCACCTTCCTTTTCGGTAGCTCAAACATAAGAACTCCAAAGTTAAACATACTTAGCTTGGAGCAATCTTATATTGGGTGACCTCCTGATAATTTTCCTAGGATGCATGTGAGTGAGAACAAAGCATCCTAAAAGGACTCATGTTGTGGTTTGTGGGGACAACGTTCACTCTTAGAAGCATTCAAGACAGACAAGGATGACATAGCCTGGGCGTTACATTGGATATAAGAAAGTCCAAACCCTAAGAACAAAAGGGAACACCTTAGATTAAATAGGCATATATTCACCATCATGAGTTTAGAAAAAATAAGTTCATTATCCTCTTAAAAACTCTTGTTACAACTCGAAGTCTCTTATATATATGGACTTAAGCATCCAAAGCCTGACAAGTATTACATCAGTATCCTGATTCTTCCAATTTTACAAGTCCCACCTTTCTTTAAATACAAAATGTACCGTTAAGCGCATGCATATCATACAAGTTCTTCTCTGTACAGATTTGTGCGTTCAACAAATACTTTTAAATACTTTTAAAGCAGAAAGATATTGTTATAAGGGGTATTTTTTTATTATATAGCAAAAAAATTGAGAAATATTTTAATAATAGAAAACTTTAAGAAAGTGATGTGAGTCTAAGAGAGACTTTTGAGAGAATATTGATGGGAGAAAAATATAAATTATCTAAGTTTGAACACTTGTTTTTTTTTCTAAAAAAAAAGAAAAGAAAAATAGAGAAAAAGTATACTTATAAAACTAATAAAAAAAAAATTAAAATTTAACAGTCCAATAACTATGAAATTGTTACTAAATGAAAATTGAATTTTGCTTCATATATTTTACCATTTTCTTAGATCATTGGACAACGTACAAGAGTGACAGTGAGAGTGAGAGTTCTGAGTCAAAAGTCTGACTGATCAAAATTAATTTGGAATCTAAATTAGAGAAAAAAGTAACACTTTTTTATTTAAAAAAAAAAACTAATTATTTATGGGCTGCCTTACCTTCTAAATAAGAATTTATTCTTTGAAACAATGTGAACTTCGACGGGAAGAACCTATTTTTAGTATGATGTGATAATTTTATTTATTAATTATTATACAACTATCTAGAAATTGATAAGGAAGAACAACTTCTATAGAAACATGAATGGTAAAGAATATTAGATCTGAATAGTAAATAGACTAGGTAATTGCAATCTAGCACTTTGATAATAACCAACTAACAACATTTTAAAATAATTGCAAATATAAAAAAAATTTATCAGTGATTAACTCTATTGTTGATAGACTTCTATTAGCTATGATCTATCACTGATAGACTCCTCTTAGCGATACAATCTATCGCTATTAAATTCCGAGAATTGAATCTAAATTTTGCTACATTTGCAAATTATTTTACCATGTGCTATATCTGCAAATACTTTGGGCATGATTAGTATATTTGTAATTGTCCTTGTTAAAAATCACTTGTAGCCTATGTACTTTTACTAAAGTAACAATTTGGATCTTGAGCTTTCCAAAGTAACGTTTTAGTCCCTATATACTTTGAAAATGATTACGAATCAGTCCTACGGTTAAACTTGTTGTTAAGATGTAATAGAAATGTGAGGTGGTTGCCATCTAGAATCTACGTGTACAACTTTTTGCAGAGTTGGAGGGCTGGTTCAGAATTGAATTTTTCAAAGCAAGGAGATAAAAAGCCACTTTAAAATCTGAGATCTAGGGCTAGCTTTTGCAATAAAACGTGGACCGAAGATTGAAGGAGGTGAGTTTCAAAGTTCCTTCCAAAGCGCCAACACAACCACCTTCCCGATCGGAATCATATGCAAATCTTATGTCTTCCGATGCAGAATTCTGCCAATGTACTTCATGAACATCGACGTCCACAAACCAGCTCGCCATTACATTTTGATTGCACCTATCAGCCTCTAATGTCACCTTCTTGTATACTCATAGCAGGATTTACATCTTTTCCAATGGTAGATTTTGGCTATGAAATAAGCCAAAGGAAAATTTTCAAACAGAAGTTTTAACCAACTGAACATGCATAGTCAGCTAAACTTCATAGGAAATGAAAGGGAAAAAACACGAGGGAAATTCCTGTACATGTCTGTATGTTCCTATCAGATGGAGCTATGAGTTATATTATAAACAACAAGTGCAATTAGATGAAGATTATCACTTTCTGTAATCATAAACAGCAGAATGAAGAAAGGTCGAGTAATCAAAACCTACTGAACATTTTTTGGGTCACTGTGACTGTTTTCGGGGCCTCGCATTTTCTCTCTTCCCTTCCAATTCGTCCACACTGCTCCTGTTCTCTCTGCGTTATGAATTTATGAGACCTTCAGAATTATGAAGAAATTCAATACCAAAAACTATTGTCTCTTTGATATGAGGCGCGAAATAACTTCTCAGATACGCTCGCATTTTTTTCTTTTTTTTTTGGGTTAAAAATCACATTAAATCTTCAATCGAGAATAAAATTTTCTTTTTAAAGTTTGTGTTTATATGGATTCGTACTTATATCAGCATATTTGATTTTTACAGAGAAAAGTTTCGAGTTCAAACAACACACTCACATCTCAGATTTTAAAGCCGCATTTTATCTTCTTAGTTTGAACCGCTTCAATTCTAAACCAATATAAGCTTGAACCAATCCTGCAAAAAATTGTACTTGTGGATCCTAAATTGTTGGATCTTAACAACTTTAACACAATCGGGACTGAATCATAACCACAGGGCAACTATAAGATTACCTTAGTGAAACTATAGGATCTAAATGTGATTTTTAACATAAAATATTTCTATAATTTTTTTTAGTAAAATTTTTACACATAGAAAAAATGTTAAACTATTTACAGAAAATAGTAAAAAAAATACAGATAGATATGGATAGGTTTTATATCAACATCTATCTGATAAACTTCTATCAGCGTCTATCACAACTATCTAAAATTTTTTCTATTTTGTATAAATAGTTTCCCTTATTTTTCCATTTTTAAAAATTCCCTTTGTTTAAGGAAAATTATTATAAACAGAAAAAATATCAAACTAGTTACAAATATAAAGAAATTTCACTGTCTATCAGGGATAGGCTGTAACGACCCGACTCTCAGAAGCCGCTACCACATGCATGCATACGCTCAACACGACACTTTTCGTACACATGACTAAACTGCATGAACTTATAAAATAAATAATTGAGCTTGGATGACCCAAACCCCTTAAAAGAAAAATAATAATACTAATAATGATAATAATAATAATAATAATAATGAATAGTAAACAGTTAAATAAACCAAATCAAAATTTGAGCGGGGTACCCCTAACCAAGCAAGGAACTAATGAGTCAAAATCATTAACCAATGAAATAATTTAAAGACCCAAAAAAAAAATGAAGACTCAAAAGAAACGTAAGTAACTAGAACACGGAAGCTTCGACTAGTCCCCAATTGGCCCGGTCACGGATTCTTCCTATCGCCCTCCTGTCCGTTTCTGCCTTTACCTGAAATCATAAGAAGGGAAGGGATGAGTATAAAAACTCAGTAAGTAATCCCATTGCTAGGATTTCTGGATACATGGACAAACTGCCCCATCACCATGCCTAGCGGCCTGAGGGCACACCGTCAATGCTGAAGTGTGAGCCTGATGACCCACACTAATGAACATGGAGGTGACCCGTCGGTCCACACATGTCTAGTGGTCTGATGGCACACCGTCAAAATTGAAGGTGAACCTGACGATTCACAACTTTTAGTATGGGATAACACGGGCGTCTGGCAGAGACTTAATCATACATACATACATACAGACTTGATAATCATAGCAAGTGGCCAAACGTAGACATGTATACAAACTAGAAAATTCTCAATAGCCAAGGGTCCTAAGCATGCATGCTAAAATCATGGCAGGATAAAATAGTGCTGAGACAGGCTGAGGCCTGGCCTGAAGGCCAGACCAGCAATAGAACCACTTACCTCAGAACTACGCCCCACAAACAGTAAGAAAACCACACAACTCTTTGCTCCAAAATCCAGTCCCAACACAACCCGCGATCTAGCCCAAATGCTTTGAGCTTTAAGCCAACCAACAATGGCCACCGCCCTCAAGCCTTCGTCCTAGAACAACGCGAACAGTTTTCACGTTAACACCAACTCAATGAACAACCGCCAAGAACCCAAAATAAGAGAATAACCTTACCTTGAATCCAACAACGAATCGTTACTGCATCGACGGCTGACGAGCAGCAGGTGGCGGACGGCGCACGGCGGCTGGCGGAGTGATGCGCGACAGCTGTTGGCTGAGGTGGACGGCGGCGCGCGGCAGCTGCTGACTGAGGCGGACGACTGGGCGTGCGGCTGGGCAGATCGGCGCGCGGTGACGGCAGGCAGCGACAGCGGCGAGCGATGGCGACGACGCGATGGCGGCTGGCGAACGGCAACGAGCTGAACGACGACGAGCAAAACGAAAGAGGGAGACGGGGAGACGCTACTGCTCAGCGTGCGCAGAGAAGAAAGAAGAGGAAGATGATCATGCACGCTTAACGAAACCCTAAATAAATATATATTATTTATATATATATTATTATAATAATATATATAAATAATATTAATAACTTATTATAATAATATATATATAAATAATATTAATAAGTATTAATATATACATACTATTATTATTTGTTTTTCCCTCTTTTTTTTTTTTTTTTAAGCCTTCCAACTCCACCATAATCTCTCAAGATCTCCAAAATACATCAAATTCTCCAAAGTAAAATCCAATTACAATTCAAATTTCCTAATTAAATCTTAGACCCAAAATATCAAACCAAACAATTAATATTCATAAACTTGAAAATTCGGGATGTTACATAGGCAATGATAGACTTCTATCGCTTGAGCAATAGAAGCCTATCGCCCCTGCAATAGAATTCTATCGTGATTTATCGTGGATAGAAAACTTTTTCTATATTTGTAAATAGTTTGAATCATTTTTCTATATTTGAAAACAACCATTTTTTAAAAAACCATATTTCTATAAAATCAGTAAGCATTTAAATAATTAAAATACTCAAATTAACCTGCTAAGGTATTATAGTGAGGCCTATACTGAGTATAACTCGAGTAATTGACATATTTTACTAACAAAAAAAATATCATTAAGCCTCAACAAAATGACCAATTGTTTGAATTTTCACATCATGTATAGTTGAACTAACGGCATATTTGGCAGTGATTTTAGAATGGCTAAAATCATTTTTATCATTTTTAAAATCACCGTGAAATATGTTTTCAATCCTTCAAAACTAATTTTGATGATTGGAAAATTACATTTAAAAGTATAAATTTAAAAATTAAATTAATTTTGAGAGATTAAAGTATGTTTTTTAGCGATTTTAAAAATGACAAAAGTGATTTTAACGATTTTTAAAATCACTCCAAAAAAAAAGCCCTAAAAAAGTCCTCAAATACATTTTTTTTTAATTTAACAAGTGTAGTATAGCTTATTGAATCTTCAATCTCTAAGAATTAAGTAAACACTTGAGAAATTGTGTCAATTGAACTCAACCTAAAGCCTAAAAGTATGTTTTAAAAAATGTCTCAAATAAGTTTATTTTTTTATTCATCGGTTTTCATCATTTTTTTCTTATTTTTATCGTAACAAAATATACTTATGACAATTTGTAACGACCCAACTCCTGACACCTCTTGATAGGACATTACTACACCTATAGGCTTAGATTATAAACAAACCCTTCACAAAAGGAAACAAAAATAAAACTTGGAACCAATACTTTAAAAGGGAAAGTAACAAATAAACAATTAAATAAATAAATGAATAGGTTCAAAATCGATTTCAACAATATAAAAGCTGAATCCTTGTTCGGAGTACCCCTATCAAAATACTGGGATAATTAAATAACGGATAAAACCATGAAAACAACTCAAAGGCCGAACGTTCTCAACCTGTTTAAAACATGAAACATGAAAGAATAAACGCGGAAGCTTCTAACTAGTCCCCTTTGGCCCAATAGATGATTCTTTCTGTCGCCTGTTGGTCTGTTATTGTCCTTACCTGAAAATCATAGAAAGAAAGGAATGGGTATATAATACTTAATAAGTAACCCCATTATCGAGTTGCTACTGTACGAACAACATACCTGCCTGTCACCATGTCTAGCGGCCTGAAGGCACGCTGTCAAAACGGAAAAGTGAGACTGATGACCCACAGTATCATAACATGGAGGTGAACCCGTCGGTTCACGCATGTCTAGTGGCCTAATGGACAACGTTAAACATGGGAGTGAACCTGCCAATTTACAGTATCGTAACATGGGACGTAACGGGACATTTTAGCATGGAATGCAGTCAGCGTCCACGCGAAGAAGAGACCGAGGAAGAAGATAAAATCTTTTCATTTTCTTTTGGCATGCTTATCGAGACCCTAATATATATTTATATATATACATATTTTTTCTTTTTTTCTTTTTTTTTCTTTACCTTAACTCCAAATATATGAATATGAATATATATATATATATATATATATATATATATATATATATATATATATATATATATATTAATATAACTCTCACACTTTTCTAATTTCCACAACAAAATCCAAATTCTCAAATCTCCAAAATAAAATTAAATTCAAATTCCGAAATTAAGTCTTAGATCCTCAAAAATATCAAACCAACGCCAAAAAAAATCCAGATAATTAAATTATTAACACTTAAAAATTTTGGACGTTACATTCCTTTCCCCCTAAAAAAAACTTTCGTCCTCGAAAGTCTTAATCTTGAAAAAGCTCTGGGTACTGAGTTCTCATCTCAACTTCCCACTCCCATGTCGCTTCCTCGAACTGATGATTCTGCCACAGTATCTACACTAGTGCTGTCTCCCTGTTGCGCAAGGCTTTCACCTCTCTTGCCAGGATTCGGATCGGATTTTCTTCATAACTTAAGTTCTCCTTCAACTGCAATGGCTCAAAGTGTACCACATGAGATGGGTCTATTACATACTTCCTCAACATCGAGACATAAAAAATATTATGAACTGTAGAAAGAGACAGTGACAATGCTAACCGGTAAGCCACAGGGCTAACTCGTTCCAACACCTCAAATGGCTCAATGAAACGGGGACTTAACTTCCCCTTCCTCTCGAACCTCAAAACACCTTTCATAGGTGCCACCTTTAGGAATACATTATTTCTTGCCTCAAACTTCAGATTCTTACGCCTAACGTCGGCATAATTTTTCTGCCTGCTCTGGGCTGTCTGTATCCTTGCCCTGATCTTCTGAATGGCCTTGTTTGTAATTTGCACCAGTTCAGGCCCCAACAACTTGCGTTCACCAACCTCGTCCCAGTACACAAGGGACCTGCAAATTCCATAAGATGCAAATAAGAGTCCCAACTTCCTGAAAACTCCAACGCGCAGGAATATTGCATGTCCTCTAGAGCCTGATTCAAACACTCTGTTTGACCATCCGTCTGTGGGTGAAAAGTTATGCTAAAATCTAACTGAGTACCCAACGCTGCCTGAAGGCTCTTCCAAAAACTGGACGTAAAGTGAGGGTCCTTATCGGATACGATAGACACTGACACCCCATGTAGCCTTACCACCTCTTTCAGGTATAACTATGCCCACTTGTTCACTGCATAAGTAGGTTTCCCTGAAATAAAATGAGCTAGCTTTGTGAGTCTGTCCACAACGACCCATATCACTGAAAAACCTTTGGTCGTTCTTGGCAAACCCACAATAAATCCATCAACACGTTCTCCCACTTCCACTCAGGTATGCTTAGGGGCTACAACAGGCCTGTCGACTTCTGCCTCAAGGCTTTCACTTGCTGACATACTAAGCACTTACTGACGAACTCAGCTATTTCTCTCTTCATATTGTGCCACCAGTAGTGCTGCTTCAAGTCAAGGTATATCTTGGTGCTGCCCGAATGCACCGAAAATGGTGAGTTATGCGCTTATGTAAAAAATTCCTTCATAAGATCACCATCTGTCGGTATACATAGGCGTCCCTGATACAAGAGACCACCACCTGGGGATACTGAGAACTCACCCTCTTGTCTTACCTTAACTAAGTGAAGCTTCTCAACATGATAAGGATCACTTGTTTGAGCATCGATAAGTCTCTGCCTCAACGTTGGTTGAACTGTCAACTATGCCAATTGTGAAGTGACTTCCCCTACCGCCACCGCAATTCCTGCTCACTTGAACTCGTGGCACAACTGGACCTGCTTGGTAATTAGAGCCGCTGAGTGAACTACCTTTCTACTTAATGCATCTGCCACCACATTCCCCTTGCCTGGGTGGTACATAATTTCACAGTCATAATCTTTAACCAACTCAAGCCATCTGCGTTGTCTCATATTCAACTCTTTCTGAGTGAAGAAGTATTTCAAACTCTTGTGGTCCGTAAAACTTTGTATCTTCTCCCTGTATAAATAATGTCACCAAATCTTCAAAACAAAAACCACCGCTGCTAACTCCAAGTCGTGAGTAGGATAGTTTCATTCATGGGTCTTCAACTGGCGGGAGGCATAAGCAACTACTTTACTATGTTGCATCAACACACACCCTAAGCACTTTCTTTGAAGCATCATTGTAGATCACGAAACTCTCTGATCTGTCTGGCATTGTGAGAACTGGTGCGGTAACGAGTTTCTGCTTAAGATCCTGAAAACTGTCCTCGCAAGCTTCACTCCACACAAACAAGGCTCCTTTCCTGGTCAACTGAGTCAAGGGGGTGGCTATCTGAGAAAAATCCTTGACAAACCGATGGTAATAGCCTGCTAAGCCTAGGAAGCTGCACACCTCCCTGACTGTCGAAGGACGAGGCCAATCCAGGACTGCCTCGACCTTAGTTGGATCCACAGATTCTCCCTCCTTCGACACCACATGCCCTAGAAAGGACACTTGGCGCAACCAAAATTTGCACTTGGAGAACTTGGCATACAACTTATTCGGCCTCAGAGTCTCCAACACCTTTCGTAAATGCTCCTCGTGCTCTGCCTCTTCTTGGAATAAACCAAGATATCGTCAATAAAAACTATCATGAAGGTATCCAGGAATTCCTTGAACACCCTGTTCATCAGGTCCATGAATGCTGCAGGAGCATTGGTAAGGCCAAATGACATTACGATGAACTCATAATGCCCATACCTAGAGCGGAATGCGGTCTTCGCAATATCGCCGTCCTTAATCCTCAACTGATGATACCCCAAATGAAGGTCAATCTTGGAGAATACGGTAGCTCCCTTTAACTGGTCAAATAGGTCATCAATCTTAGGAAGAGGGTATCTGTTCTTGATGGTTACTTTATTTAACTCTCGATAGTCAATGGATAAGCGTAATGACCCATCCTTCTTCCTTACGAACAACACTGATGCACCCCAAGGTGACACACTCGAGCGTAAGAAACCCTTATCCAGCAACTCCTGCAACTAAACCTTAAGCTCTTTCAACTCTGCCGGGGCCATTCTGTAAGGAGCTTCTGAGATGGGAGTCGTACCAAGCTCCAATTAAATGGTGAAGTTTATCTCCCGATACTGTGGCAAACCCGGAAGGTCCTCTGGAAAAATGTTTGGATAGTCCCTTACAACTGGCTCTGAAGTCAAAGCGACCTCAGTTTCCCTAGTGTCAACCACACTGGCCAAGACACTCTAGGTACCTTGGTTAAGTAGCTATGGGCTTTCAGGGCTGAAATCACTTTGGGCAAGACCATGGTCCCGACCCCTTTAAACTTGAAGCTAGTTTCTACAGGGGGATTGAAAACCACCTCCTTACAGGCGCAGTTAATACTAGCATGGTTAGCGGCCAACCAATCCATGCCTAAAATGACATCGAGGTCCCGCGTGTCCAACACTATCAAGGTTACATCTAGTAAACGCTCCGCTATCACTATACGACATGCTTTTACTTTTTCATTGGCTAATAATAGTTCTTCTGACGGAGTAGAGACTGATAATACATAATGCAAGGGTTCTAGTTCTAACATGACCCACTTCACAAATAAGAATGAAATAAAAGAATGCGACGTGCCTAGATCAAATAGAGCTAAAGCATAATGTCCCAAAATAGGGAGTGTACCTATCACCACTGAATTAGACTTATCTGCCTCTCGTCGAGTTGTAGTGAACACTCGGCCTTGTTGTTGTTGTGGTCTGCTCAAACCCTTCTGACTGAAACTGAAAGATTGGCTCCTGCTATCCGACATATTCCTGTTAGGGCATCTATCAACTAAGTGCCCCTCTTGTCTGCAATGAAAACAAACTCCAGAACCAGCTAGGCATTGCCCCCAATGCTGTCTTCCACAAGTGCTACACATAGGCTGACTTCTCTCTACCCAGCCTGACTCGGAAGCTTGCTGCTGATAGTGTCATAAGGGTCTATCCGAGGTCTGGCCCTTCTGCGGCTGCTCCGGAGCCTTCCTTTTCTACCCCACAGAGGCCCTAACTTCCACCGACTTCCTATACACTTCCCTCCCTGGCATCCGTGTCGATCCTCACAGCTACACGAAGCGCTGTGACAAAAGTTTTGGGCTCCATTGCGTGCACTAAACCTCGTAACCCGCTCCTGAAGCCCTGAGTAAACATCTATGTCCTATCCTCCTCGGTGGCCACCAGTTTTGGGACAAAATGGGATAGCTTATCGAACTCCTGCTCGTACTCCTCCACCGACATGACTCCTTGCTTCAAATTTAGGAATTCTTCTTACTTAATGTGTTGGGTGTGTACTAAAAAGTACTTTTCATAGAAGTGTTCCTTAAATTGCTCCCAAGATACTAGTCCTCCATTTGTGTCTATTGTCTTTTCTGCCGAACGCCACCAAATTTCTGCATTCTCTGTCAACATGAACACTGTGCACTGTAATTTATGGTCCTCCGGACACTTAATATAACGAAAAATCATCTCAATGGACGACAACCACATTTCCACCTTCGTAGGGTCCTTTAGTGACCTATCGAAGGTGCGAGGGTTATACTTCCTGAAATCTCTTAGGTGCTTAGCTTCAAAAGATAGGTCCTGTATATTCTGCTATTGGGGCTGCCCCTGCAGGGCTTGAACTGGCTGGATCGGTACTTGCTAACACTGGGCGAACATGGCCAGTCACTCATCCATCATGTCCTTCATTTTTCCAGTAACACTTCCCCTATTGCTGCCGCCATAGGTGCAAACTCAGTCAGGGTGCCTGGAGGAACCAGTGCTTGTAGAGGCGTAGTCGGACCCTCGACTCGACTCCTGGTCTGTGTTCTTTGCCACCCTGACCCAGAAGGGTCCATAGGCGGTGGGGATTCCTCGACACGGGGAGGCCCTAGCCCTCGGGGTCTTGCTGTCCTCCTCTAACCTTTCTCTTTCCTTTATCTCTTGGCGCCATAACCTAACAACCACCCACAACACTCCTTAGCAAATGCTGCATCATAAAAGAAAGTCAGCCAAACGTAATAATGAAACAGTTAAAGTCTAGCACCTCCAACCCTCTCTGCATACATACACCCATACACATATATACATCTATATTCTATTTATTTATTTATTTTATTTTTAACGTACCTGGCGGCGACGAAGAACCTGTTATGGCCAAATGGACAACCTAGACTTACATTGTAAGTCAATCTACAGAACCTAAAACTTAGGCTCTGATACCAACTGTAACGACCCAACTCCTGACACCTCTCAACAGGACATTACTATACCTATAGGCTTAGGTTATAAACAGATCCTTCGCAAAAAGAAACAAAAACAAAACTTGCAACCAATACTTTAAAAGGGAAAGTAAAAAATAAACAATTAAATAAATAAATGAATAGGTTCAAAATTAATTTCAGCAATATAAAAGCTGAATCCTTGTTCAGGGTACCCCTATCAAAATACTGGATAATTAAATAACGGATAAAACCACAAAAACAACCGAAAGGCCGGACGTTCTTGGCCTGTTTAAAACATGGAACATGAAAGAATAAACACATAAGCTTCAACTAGTCCCCTTTGGCCCGATCACGGATTCTTTATGTCGCCTGCTGGTCTGTTCTTGTCCTTACCTGAAATTCATAGAAAGAAAGGAATGAGTATATAATATTCAGTAAGTAACCCCATTATTAGGATTGCTACTATATGAGGACAACTTGCCCGCCTGTCACCATATCTAGCTACCTGAAGGCATGCCGTCAAAACGGAAAGGTGAGTCTGATGACCCACGATATCATAACATGGAGGTGAACCCATCGATTCATGCATCTCTAGTGGCCTGATGGCAAACCGTCAAACATGGGAGTGAACCGTCGATTCACAGTATCGTAACATGGGACGTAACAGGGCATTTTAGCATGAAATTCAGACATACACATACATACACATAATCACAGAGTCTCAATCGACATTCATACTCATAGAGTAACCTAAACATCCATGCTAAATCTTAGAAATAACATAGGTCATCTGTATTGCAGTGTTAAAGCTGGTATAGTGGGCTGAGGTCTAGCCTGAAGGCCAGCCCAACAATAGAATCACTTACCTCCACACTATGCCCAACACAATCAGCAAACAAACCACGTAGAAATCTTGGATCCAAATCGATCCTAACCAGTGGCAACCCGACAGCGGCCTTCAACCTTTCGAGTTTGCAACCTAAAATCAACGTGCTAGGTAACACCCCAAGTGAAACTAAATCTCAAGTCAGAACGCATTCGAGCCCTAGATCCGAACCCAAACCAACCTTACCTCAAAAGAAAACCCACCAGAAACCGGCGACTGGAAACACTGCCGGCGGCGACGGGCTACTTCACTGAACGCAGCAATGGTCGAAGACCCAACGGCGGTCACTGTCGAGGAAGATCGAGAGGCAGTGGCACGCGCGGTGATGGCGGCGCTGACTGTGTCGGAGGCGCACGGTGGTCGGCGACACGAACCACGACTAAGACACGCGAGCGGCGACAAAGACTAGATGGCGATCGGTGAGAGGTAGTGTAAGCCCTAAACCGTAACCATAATTTCTTATATAATTTCTTAAGCTTGAGATTCACTTAAGTAAACTAAAGATGGAGTAAGGGAATAGTAGCAAATAAAAGAAAAACACAAAGGAAGTTAAATTGGTTGAAGGATTTATTTAACTTTGGTTACATTTTAGGATTAAGTATATATATTTATTATTAATAATAAATGGTAATTAAAGAATTTAAATTGAGGAAATGGAATTGTTAATTTGTGGAAAAAAAGAGGGAAAAGATAAAGAAATGAATAAAAGAAAGAAAAAAGGAAAGGGAGAGTTTGCATGTCGGTTGGATTAATTAAGTGTGGGCTCTCATTTCTCTTCCTCATTCTGAATTTGCTAAAGCTGGGAAACCGACCTCCACTATCCTTGGTCTGAGAAGAAGACGTTTGAAGGTTTTCTTGCCGGATTTGTGGCCAGAGAATGGCTGGAAGGGAAGAAAATGTAACTGTGGTTTGGAATTGAAGAGAACTCGAGCAGTCTATAGTGTCTGGACGATTTTGAGCTGTAGAGAGCAAATTTCGAGTTAAAGTTTTTGGTTAGTAAGTTAACTCAATTATTAACAACTTTTCTGAAGGTTGTTAGAGCTGGAAATGATTGGAAGTAGATGAAATTGCAGGTGGAAGTCAATTGATAGGAAACATCACGAAACTGGAGAGATCTCTGGTTTTTGTAGCGGTTTGAACTTTCTAAGAGGAGTTAAAGCTGAAATTGGTAAGGTTAGTTAGCTAATTCGATTTCTAACAACTTTTCTATAGAATGAAAACTTAAAAACGAAGGGATATCAATGATTTCATAGGTGGAACATAAAGGGTTGCAGAAATCGTGAAGTAAGAGTATCTTCTGGTTCGAGGCGATTTCTGGATAATCCAATGGTTTTTAGGTCTTGCTATAAGGTAATTTGTACAGGACTTTCAAATTAAGAGTTTGATACAAATTTCACTTAATTTGGTTAAATATTGAGTGAGTTATGAATTTTTTAAATTTGGCTGGAAATCTAGAACTTTGAAGCAGGAGAAAATTCGTGAATTCGAAGCAGCTTCTGATATAAGGAACATTCTGGGCAAACCACGAGAATTTAGGTCTTACACTCTGAAGGTAAGTTGTAGAGGACTTAACTATGAACATTTTGCAATAAATTTTACTTGATTTGGTTAAGAATTGAGGAAGTTAATATCATTTTAATGAAGGTAAAAATCTGAAGAAAAAAAAATGCAGGATACTTTTACATGGAATTTCATGAACTAGGAATTTAGGAGAATTTAAAGGAGTTTATGAATGATTGCTTGGAGAATTTATAGAGGCTTGGATACGATTTTCAAGTCAAACCAGGATTTGTGACGTGTATAGGCTGAGAGGACAAACAACCAACAGTGAGTGACAAAACGTATTCAACAAAGTTTTATAAATTCTTCAATTAAACATGATGTTTCTTTATGTGTTAGTAAGCAATGTTTTATTTAAATGTAATGTGTTATGAGTTTTATGAGCTAAGTTCATTTGAGTAAAGCATGTTTATGTTCGAAATGATGCTTACGGCACGAAGTTTACTCAAAAGCAAGATTTCTCAGACAATGTTACTTACGTGTTTTATGAAACCTATTTCTTTATGAATGATTTGATTATGCCAAAACTATGTTTTATGCTCGAGGTTAACTAAGAATAATTTATGAGCTTGTATGTTTGATTTGCAAGGCATTCTACGCACCATGTTTCTTAACTATGTTTTACAAGCTCTTGATTATTGAACATGTTTTAGTTAATTGTTGAGTACCCTATGTACCGATACCTAAGGACATTGAGACAGTATCGAAGTAAATATGTAACGATACCTAAGGACATTGAGACGGTATCGAGGTAAATATGTAACGATACCTAAGGATATTGAGACGATATCGAGATAAATATGTAACGATACCTAAGGACATTGAAACGGTATCAAGGTGCATATGAAACGATACCTAAGAACATTGAGACGGTATCGTGATGAATGAGACCCTGATATATAAGGACTTCGGTGACGTATCAGGACAACCCGATGTATGTCAGCTCTGAGTGCACTCATGAGGGTTTATGATATTACGACGTTGAGAGTGTTAAGCTTGCTCCACCTCAACTAAGGATTTAAGGGTATTATGTTTTTTTTTAAAATGAGCACGATGTTTATGAACTATGATTCAAAATGAGTAAAGTACTTACGAACTATGTTTTAGATGAAAAATATGTATGAACCATGATTTTAAAGTCCTATAACTATGAAATGTTTTATGCAAAGAATTTCATTTATGCTTAGGCAAGCATGAGTTAGTACGAACATTTTAATAACTCGGTCACTCACTAGACGTATGTCTAACGTTTTTCTTCAAAATGTTTTCTCTTATTCCCCAGGTAGCGAACGGTTTTCAGGAGCTTGACCTACCCTCGTGAAGTCTCTTCTGCGGATCCTCCCTTAGTTTGTAAATATTAGATTTTGAGTTAATTGGCATATAGTAGAGGGATGAAAAGCTTGGGTTAGAAGAAGTCTTGTTGTGTAAATTTGGCAGAGGATTATGTAACCTCTACTTCTGTTTATATGAACATGTGATAAATGGATTTCTGTATGCTTGTGAATTGGCTTATCGAGACCCTAATATTTATATATTTTTTTCCTTAACCCCAAATATATGAATATAAATATATATATTAATATAACTCCCACACTTTTCCAATTTCCACAACAAAATCCAAATTCTCAGATCTCCAAAATAAAATCGAATTCAAATTCCAAAATTAAGTCTTAGATCCTCAAAAATATCAAACCAACGTCAAACAAATCCAGATAATTAAATTATTAACACTTGAAAATTTGGGACGTTACACAATTAGTCATTATTGTCTTTATTATTAATTTAGGAGTTTTAAATATTTTTATTGTGTAATTTATTTTGAATATGGCATGTTTGAGAAGTAACATAATGGGAAAAAAAACTTCAGTTGAAAATTTTCGAGACACATTATTTGGGATTTTTTAAAAATAGAAAAAAATAAGGAAAACTATTTACACAAAATAACAAAAATTTTAGATAGTTGTGACAGACGCTAAAAGAAATCTATCAGGGTCTATCGGTGATAAAAATGATAGAAGTCTATTACTAATAGATGCTGATAGAAGTTTATCAATATCTTTAGTGTTTTTCTTTTGCTATTTTCTGTAAATAGTTTGATATTTTTTCTATCGATGAAAATTTTCCTATTTCCTATTCAGATTTTATTTTTCAGTGTGAAGATTATTAATTTTTTTTGTTAATTTATTTATTTATTATTTTTAAAATAAATAAAAACAATATAATACAAATTTTGTCAGACATGGATTTTTTTTCTTTTTTTTATTTTTCAGAAAAATTTGGCATGTTGTTTTTCTCTCTCTCAGATTTATTGTTTTTAAATCAGATTTTATTTTTAAATCATTAATTGCATGCATGGATTTTATTTTTAATTTTTTGTTTTTCATTTTTTAAAACCTTTTGATATCATTAATTGCATACATGAAGTTATTTTATGGAAACAAAAATTTTCTTTTCAGTATTTTTAGTATTATTTTTTAAATAATAAAGAGTGCAATATTGGAAGATTATTGTAGCTGAGTCGAGACGCCAGAGCCACCGCCCATTCTGTCGCTGATGTCAGCCCTTCTTCTTCAAGCCGCCGACGCCGTTTTTTTCTTCTTCTCTTCGTACAGTACAGAAAAGAATCAATATCTTGGCTTTTGGACATCCGATTTGAGCAAATTTGGTGTCGTTTTTCTCAGTAGAACGAACTCGATCTCGGCACGGACTTACAAAGACTCGATTTACATTAAAAAAACCTAAAAACACAAGATTCCTTACATTTGATCATATAAAAAAATATAAATCTATGGCAAAAAATTACTGTAAACATTCAGATACAAACCACATTCATAATGCAATTTTAATCCCATAAAAACAGAGCAAATTTCACAAAAAACTAAATTAATTTATCAAATTGGCTCTGATACCAATTGCAGGGATAAAAACCCTAGCGTAGCAGAATATTACAAAGGACCAATTTCAAATTATAATTTAGCAATTGAGAAATTATGCACTACAAAAATACAGAATAAAACCTACTGTATTATCTAGGTTAAGCATAAATTACCAAATGAAAAAAAATACCTTTCGATGAACTTGAACACCACCAAAAGAAGACATCCCTAAACTCTGAATAAACAAGGTAAAGGTTTGTGGGAACCTTCCTTGAAAATTATTGGGAAAAAAAACTTTTAGATAGAAAAGAATGAGAGAGCATAGAACCTTTCTAGAAAAAAAAAAACCAACGATTTTCTTTTATGAATCCTTTTTTGAAAGGTATCCAGGGAGGAATATGGAGAGGGAAAAAGGAGAATGTGGGATCAATCCCACGTTTTAGGTAACCCCTTCCCATAACCAATTTCGTTAGTAAATTAATTTAATTAATTAATTAAAAATAAGTAATTAATTAAACTAATACTTAATTAAATCATATTTAATTAATATATTCATTTAAATCATATTTAAATAAATTTCTCTCACATAACCTATAGTTTTAATGTGCATCTAATGCGCATTAATTTTAACCTATAGTTTTATATAAATCTAATTCATATTAAATTAATATTTGAACTATTTCAAATATTTAATTCTTTTATGAATTAATTTTTAATCATATCCAAAATTAAATTTATAAAGTTTGATTTATGAAATAAACTTTATATTATAATGTATCATTATACATTATATTATTTCCCTTAGTTAATTTGAACATTTCAAATTTCATTCAAAACTTAATTACCTCAATACGCTTTATGAGCTAGGAAGGGGACCTAATGGATCTACAGATCAGAAGCCCATGAGATCTTTGTAAATTCAAATTATTCACTAATGAGAATATGACATGATTTATTAATTGATTTGTTTTGTAGAATAACAGATAAATGTGAACTAATTCCCCCACCACCTCCCTCTCCTTTTGATTTTTTCTATTAGATTTCTTACTTCTCGTTGTGATATAAACTTGTTAAAACAGTTGGACTTTTAGAGCAAGTTTACATAGTATTTTGTTACTATTTTAAAAGTCATATCAATTAGGTTTTTGAAGAATGAAGTTGGTGGAATGGAAATGTTTTGATTCTCTTCTTGAATATCAATTAGGTTGTTCTAATTGAAATATGAAAGTGAAAATTGATTCACTATCTAATATTTTATTTATCCAACAAAACAACAAGGTCCAAAGATTGGATCAACTGTCTATTAAAACTATTGATTGCTGAATAATTGTGCACTTGATTTCATTGGGAGACAAAAAAAAACCCGACCCGACCCGGCCCGGTTGGGTTTATGTCTGTACAAAATCGGGTCGGGTCGGTTTTTAAGGAGGCCCGACCCGACCCAGCCAATTACACCCTATATTTTTCGTTTCAAAATTTGGCTTAGTTTTTTAAAACATGAGTAAAAACTCGCGAGCTAAATATAGAAATTTGATGGCAGGTGTTGTGTTTGTAATCTTAATTTTAAAAAATAAAAAAACTCAAAACTAAAAGACCTATTTGGTAACTATTTTATTATGATTTTTAGTTTTCTATTTTTGAAGATTAAGCTTATAACATTACTTTAACCTTTAATTTTCTATGTTTTGTTATCCAAATTCTACTAAGGGGTCGTTTGTTTTGTGGAGAATCCTATAGAGTGGGACATCTATATTGCTGCATTTGTTTCAACTTATATTAAATTGGTATAAATTAATAAATAGTCGTAAGAGCATTTTTGGAACATGATGTAAATTTAAGATATTTCCAAGCAGAAAATCCTATAAAACAAACATAGTTATTCAAGTATTTCCATATATCTTCAAAAATATTCCTACAAATCAAACATGGTTATCAAAGGATGTCGGACATCTGTAATTCCGGGCATCTAATTATTTTGGTTATCTACATTCCCAAAAAACAAACAATCCCTAAATGTTTAAAAAAAACCAAGTTAATTGAAAATTAAGCTTATTCTCGTTTTGGGATTTGTTCGTAATTGACATTCTTTAATTTCATTTGAGGTGATTGTGGTTTAATTTTATATAACCTTTCTTATTTTATATGTATGTATGTTTGTATATAGACTTTGAAGCAACGAGATTGGCAGACCACATTTGTTTATTTACCCCCAATTATTCTAAAGTTTTAGCAAGTAGTTAGATAGTTTTTTTTTTTTTTAATCTGAGATAAAACTTCACAAATATTTTTATTTTTGTAAGAAATATTATCAAGTCCTGTGAGAAGACATATCTACCGCTAAAGGGAATTCAAACAGTGGTCTAGAACATAGTGAGAGCTTGTGCTTGAAAAAATTCAATCCAATGAGAAGTCAATCAACAATTGCGACATGATTTAAGAAAGGAGTTTTTTTTATGCATAAGTCAATATTGATTGTAAATTGTGTTAACTTTTGATTGATTAATCTTATTATCTGGATGTGACCTAACAGAGTAGGAAGAAAAATCGAACCATGTTAAAATCTTTTTTTTTTTGTCATTTATCATGAATTATTTTAATTTTTAACTCACTGTTACATTTGATAAATATTTCAAATATTTATTAATTAAAGTTTTACGACAAATTAAATCCTTTCACTTTATGTAATACACAACTTGATTTAAGGTATAGGAATTATTCATTGTACATTGAGTCAAGATATATTATATTAATATATTTAAGACGTTTAATTTTTTTAGAAAAGAAATTTAATAATTATAACTCGATTTAGGATATGTTTTTTTATATTTTAGGAAATTGTTCATATCTTTGTACAATGCATAACCTGATTCAAAGTATGGAATTAGTGATATGTTAGATTAAATTACGAAGGTGATTAACTCTCTCATGTTGCCAAAGTGAACTTAGCTCAGTGATATCCACAAGCACTCTGTCTCTAGAGGTCTGAGGTTCAATCCTCCACCCTGTTGTTATACTAAGTAAAAAAGAAAAACTTAGTCATGCCTCTTAAAGAGAGATATTAAATAATGATGCATAATTTGTTTTATCCACATAGGTAAATGAAAAGAAAAAACTTGAATTATTTTTAATCTATTTTTAGTTTTTTTTGGAAAATGAAATATTTTAAGAATTGTTATAAAAATCATGAAATCTGCCAGAGAAAAACAAAAACAAAAACTTATGAGTTTTGATATAAAAATCATGCCAGAGTTTAATTAAGAATAATGGTTATAATTATACTATTCAGACATTAATTTGAAAATTAACTTTTTTTTCTTCAAGTTAAGCAACACGTAAGAACAAAACTACATTATTGCAACATACTATTGAAGGGTTTAGTAATGATTTTGTTTTTAGTTTTCTATCTATTAAAATTTATACATGTTTTCTTCTAATTTATCGATCATAGTTTTTAAATTTCTAAAAGAAACACTTGAACTTCTAGTCAAATTTTTTAAATAAAAATTATTTTTTATAATTTTCAAATTTTGCTTCTTTTTTAAAACATTATATTAGTAACAACAGGAGAGCAAAACATAAAAACTTGTGGATAAAAAAAAAGAAAAATTACTACAAATAGAAAAAATATCAAACTATTTACAAATATAGAAAAATTTCACTGTCTATCAGTGATAGACCGCGATAGAATTCTATCGCTTTCTATCGCTCAAGCAAATGAATTCTATCGTTTGAGCGATAGAAAGCGATGGAATTCTATCGCAGTCTATCACTGATAGACTGTAAAATTTTTCTATATTTGTAAATAATTTGGCTCATTTTTCTATATTTGAAAAGAGTCCAAAAAAAAAACTTAATCCTCTATTCAATAACCATTTGATTTATGGTTTTTGGTTTTTCAAAATTAAGCTTATAAACACATTACTTCTACCTTTGAAGTTTCTATATTTTCATATCAACTTTCTATTAATGTTATGGATAATTAAGCTAAGTTTTGAAGGAAAAGAAAAATAACTTTCAAAAACTTGTTTTATCGTAGAGTTGCACTAGAAATTCAAGTGTCTTTTTAACAAATGTAAAAATATCATAGTTGAAAAATTGGAAAGAAACAAACATAAATCTTAAAATGAGAAAAAAATGAAATTATTACCAAACTCGTCTTAAATTACAGTTAAATTTTTTTAAATAAAATGAGAGGTTAAAAGAACCCAACCTACATTGCCAAAAAGAGAAATCTCATTAATAGTGATCAAAACAATTCAACTATAAATTGGATCTCTCTCAAATCAAAGGCGTCATACCAAGAAAAGAAAAACCCTAAAACCAAAGAGAAAAAAACATGGGTTATTGTTTGTTAAACTACTTAATGATTCCATCTTTTGTTTTGATTTTGACGATTGCAGGATCATTAACGCCACCATGTTCAGCTCTATCAATGAGTTCAAAGTACCCGCAGTCTCTGAGTAAATGGACAATAGCAATTGTGAACCAATTAAGTTCAAATCAGAAATTGTTCGCTCATGCAAATCAAAAGATGACGATTTGGGAGACCATATAGTAGAAGTTGGGCAAACCTATCAATGGCAATTTAAGGAAAACGTGCTTTCCACGACGCTCTTTTGGTGCACTTTAAGTACTCCAACAAACCTTCATCTCACATTCGAAGTGTTTTGGAGAGAAAAAGGAGAGCGGTTGGGTTCTCGTTGCAATTTCAAGGCTTGCCTTTGGTATGCTCGAGATGATGGCATTTATTTGCTTAATATTCCTCAAAGTTCATATGAGCTTATACATAAATGGGAACACTAGTTCGCCATTAGTTGAATATTTTAATTTCAAGGTAAATTAAATACACATCTTTAAAGAGAAAGTCGGGCAAAGTTTAATCCTGCAACTATGTAGTTACTACCAAACACAGAGCATAACTCAAATAACATCTATATGTGTTAGGGACCACGAAGTCTGTGATTTGAATCTCCTCATCTCCTATTCTATTGAAAAAAGAAACTATGTACTTTACGATATATTTACTATCTAATTTTTATCAAACACCTAATGTGCTTTTGATCCTTCAACTATGCTGTGGATCGTTTATTTACTGATCAATATTTATTTGATCCATAGCAAGTTTCATATGTATTAGCTTTTAATCAAAATTGTAGTTTAACCCAATATTAATGGTATATTATTGCATGTTAAAATACTTATTTTAGTAATAACTGTAGGAATACAGAATCAACCTCTAATATTAATGTAGAGTGCTTTTGCATGTCAACAAAAATATATGGACTTAAAGTGGAATGAAATCACACAAAGTAGACAACTAAGATAGTATTTTGACCTATGATTATATTTCGTGAGTTTTTGTTTTCATGGGTATTGATATTGAATATCCAAATGTTGAATGTCTAAGATACTAATCTCAAAAAATTGAATTTGCAGAAAATGTACAGAAAAATGAATCCAAAAAATTAATTATTGTGTTTGTGGTAAAATTTTTGTTCATGTGAATACAACCTAATATTTAATTAAATATAAGACCATAAATAGTTAACTAATTATAAATTAAAATTAGTATTATTTAATATATTTATATTAGATCATTAATTAAAAGTTGTGGTGAAAATTAAATGATTTAACTTAACTACTAATCATTTCATATTAATCATTTCATATACAATTAATATACATATATTTCCTAAGCTAACTTGAACAATTCAAATTATTTTTTCAAACTATGGTCCTCGTTAATCCATTGTGAGCTAGCAAGAGGACCTAATAGACCTATAAATTATAAAGTCCAATGATTCAATATTAATTAATTGAACTCTTTAATTAATTAATCAACATTCATTAACTAGGTGGATATGATTACTATAAACCTGTAGTTGCTTCTCTTTCTCCTTATTCTGTTTCGGTTGAGGTGGAAACTAACTCTCCTAACGTCGAGCTAAGTGACTTCGTAGTCAGAATTTGCTCTAGAAGTTGCTCTCGCTCCGGACTGACTTCCTGGAAAGATAGGATTGGGCTCACTTCTGGTAAGGCTCATCGGTCTTCTCTTCTGGCATACTACTAGAAGAAAGCTCCTCTTTCACTATCAAGAGGGGGCGAGACGATATTGATAGAAGCTTCTTTTTCATTCTTGAAAAATTAAAGAGTGAAGATTGCGTTCAATATTGCGTTTGACCTGATAGTTTATGGAGCTATCATCTTTCCTAAGCTGCGTTAACAGCCGGAAAAAAGATTTTTGCTTTTTTTCCAAGTTATCAAGATCAAAGTGCTGCGCATGCTGGCGGAAACCCGGTTGGGCGTTCCTGCGCACCTGGCATTCTGCAAGAAAAGGCCCCTAACTCTCGAACAAAGCAAGGGATTGAGCACTCTTATGCACTATAGGACATGTTGTGTCCATGGATATAATCGCTTTTCATATAAGTCAATCCTTCACGAGTTGTTCGTAATCACAACTGGATTAAATGTTCGTTTTACCCCCATAATTACCTTTATATCTTTAAGTACTATTGATCTTCTAACGAACAATTTTTTTTATAATCCAACCAAAAATCAATTCCCTCTAGGGCCAATGAGAAAGTGGGGCCCCATTGTTCAAGTCCCAGAGTCAGCACTTAAGGGACTACTCATCTACTTACCCTATACATGAAAGAGTGAATTTCATCTTGTGAAGTTATGTTCTCAGCTCTACACTTGGTCGAGTCCCCAAAATGATAAGCTAATTGAGTCAGCGACTTGAGCCACTCTTACCTATACAAATCAAAGGACGAGCCCTTAGGATTAAGATCAAGCTACATATGATCATCCTATGAAATATTAATCTCTTCATTCAATGAGGGTACAAAGAGAGATTAATGATTTCATGGTCCAGTCTTATACAAACTCATTGTATAGGATACCCCTACTCGCATGTCTCCACATGAACAATGTGGATCACATCATATTTGTAACATTTACAAAGTGGGTTGTATCCATAGTGTCACCAGGATAAGATATCAACCTTATCCATCTACTATCGACCTTTCAGGTTATTACTTGAACATAATTCACTGAATGTCCACTACATACGGTTCAAGTTTCATGGAAAAAACCTTGAATTTTTGCTTTATTGGAAATAGTTATGCAAATTTAAGACATAATATAAAACAAAAAATTATTTTATTAATCATAAAAAATCTATTTATTTATTTTCAAACCATGAATATGGGGCATAAAACCCAACAATCCATATATATATAGGGTAATTGTTTTAAAGAGCAAAACTGGTAGAAATATTTTCAAATATAGCAAAATATCACTGCCTATCAGTAATAGATATTGATAAATATCTATTGTCACTGATAGATGTCTATCTCTATGTATCACTAATATACAGTGACATTTTGCTATATATATATAGGAAAATTTTCACAAATAGAAAAAATGTCAAACTATGTACAAAAAATAGCAACAAAAATAAAAAGACATTGATAGACATTGATAGACCCTGATAGACTTCTATCACCGTCTATCACAACTATCTAAAAATTTTGTTATTTTGTATAAATAATTTTTCTTATTTTTCTATTTTTAAAAATTCTCCATATATATATATATAGATCTTAAATTAATACTTTTAATTTCATACATTAAATCAATTCATGCACGGTACAAATATGAATAATAACCTTCCATATGTTTTTTTAAAACGTTTCTTATGTTAAGAAGTATTTCATTTATGTAATAAATACTCTGTACTCGAGGTGGTAAATTAGGATTACATTAATGTTAGTCATACTGGGTTCATGTTCATATTAGTTGTAATTTATTGATATTTTATAATATATAGTTAATTGTAAATATGATTTATAATTAAAACTATATATTATTTGGAGAAATTAATGTATTTGAATTTGATTCAAATATTAAATCAATATAAATAAGATTTATATTAAAATTATAGGTTATGGGAGAAATTTATCAGTGGGCAGTAATGGTGCTAAGATGGACTGTGTCTATTTTGAAAGGATGAAACTGATGTTACTATTAAATCCCATTGTACATCATCATATTGATTCTTGTATCTGTTGGAGGAATAAAAGGTGGAGATTTACAGATGTCTATGGGTACTCTGAAGCTCATACAAAACACCTTACATGGGAACGGTTAAGAAGGCTAAGGGAGGGATGATGGTGTTCCATGGTTAATCGGTGGGGATCTAAATGAAGTTCTTTGGGATTCAAAGAAAGAAGAAGGTCCCTCTAAGTTGAGTAGATATCTCCAGAACTTTAGAGATGCCCTTGATGACCATCAGCTTGGGGATATGGGCTTTTGTGACCAAAAATTTACTTGGCATGGTAATCGAAATGGAAATCATGTTTGGGAAAGGTTGGATTGATTTGTATGTTCAAACTCATTTTGGGACCTCTTCAATAAAATTTTAGTCGATTACTTAGGATGACTCTTCTCAAACAATCGTCCTATCATGTTAAAATTGGGTTTTGGTTGTTGTTATGGAAGGAAAAAGAAGTGGATATCCAAGTTTGAAGAATCTTGGACCCATGAGGAAAATTGCAAAAAAAATCATCTATGATGCTGGAATATGGAAAACTGTAGTTAGTAGCTTTCCTTTATAGGAGGATCTAATCGGATGTGTTAAGTCATTGAGTAGATGGGGAAGAGGGAAGAACAAAAGTTTGAAATCCAGAATCAATGACTGTAAGTTGGCTTTCCAAGCTCCTTATGACTATCTTTAGGAGGTCGATTTTATTTATGTCCAAGAGATTGAATTTGAGTTAGAAAATCTGCTTGAGAAAGAAGAAATATTTTGAAGACAACGTTCAAGAGAGTGTTGGCCTAATTGGATAGATAGGAACACTAAATGGTTCCATGAGAAACTTCCATGAAGAAAAGGAAGAATGAAATTTTGGGAATCCTTTATAAAAATTGGATTTGAAAGACAGATGTAGATAGCATTTTAGAGATTCTTTCATCTCCCATTTTCAAAAACTATTTTCCTCTTCAACTCCTAGTGTGGATCAAATCGATCCAATTCTAAAAATAATTCATCCACAGGTACCTTGAGAGATAAATGTGAAGTTAACAGCAGTCTATTCTAGGGCAGAAGTTGAGAGGGCGGTGGGGCAAATGTTTCTTACCAAGGTCCTCGGGCCTGATAGTTTTATTGCTATTTTTTATCAACATTACTGGGAGATTGTTGGTTCTCAAACTATGCAAAACTATTTGGATGTTCTAAATAATCAAAGTAGTGTTGCTTTGTGGAATTCAACTAATATTGTGCTCATCCCCAAGGTACACAATTCAAAGGTTGTGGTTGATTTTAAACTCATAAGCCCATGTAGTGTTCCATATAAAATTGTGACAAAAACTACAGCCAATCACCTCAAACTTGTTCTTAATGAAATCTTCTCAGAAAACCAATCTGCCTGTGTTCTTGGAATACTAATCATTGACAATATAATGGTTTGTCATGAATGCATCCACTTTATTAAGAACAGAGAGGCAAAGAGAGGGTGGCGGCTGTGAAGATTGACCCAAGAAAAGCGTATGATAGGGTCAAATAGTCGTTCCTCCTAACAACCGATATGTCCATACATGGTTTTGATCCCAAGGTGATAACTCTCATTTACAATTGTATTTCGACAGCAAAATTCAACATAATCATAAATCATGAAGCTATTGGGAGTATTGTTCCTAGTAGGGCCTTTCGGCAGGGGGACCCCTTATCACCATATTTGTTCTTCCTTGTAGCAAAAGGGCTCTCTTCCTCTTTAAAGTTTCACCACCCAATGGGCCATCTCTCAGGTGTATCACTTAATCCCTCTTGTTCTATTATTTCTCATCTTATTTTTGCAGATGATAGTTTAATTATTTGTAAAGCTAATGAACTTTAGTTTTCTCTGTTGATCCTTATACTCAAACAATTCAAAGATGCCACTAGTGCCTATATCAATTTATCCAAATATGCAATTTTCTTTGTCCCATTTTGATTCTGGAAAAGGGGGTCTTTTCTTGAGCAGCATCCTTGGAATTCCTAGAGTGGATGAGCTTGGCAATTATTCGGGTCTACCCTCATTCTTCTCTCGAAGCAAAAGCAATGATTTTCACTTCCTTATTGATAGAATTTGGAAGGTTTTACCATAGAAGACATCCTTCTTCTCGGTCTGGTAGAGTAATCTAGGGCGGGGTGTGATACTCAATGTGTTTTCCGCGCTTATGGCTTCTAGGTTATTTGGAGTTTGCAACTGCACCATATTATCACAATACAGAGTGACAGGTAGATGCATATTTGGGACCACTTCCAAATCAGTTAAGAACTTCCTAAGCAATACTGCTTCCTTCGCTGCTTCACATGCAACTACATATTCAACTTTCATGGTGGAGTCAGCAATACAACCTTGCATGATACTCCTCCAAACTATTGCTCCTCCATTCAAAGTGAACACCGATCTCGATGTAGATTTATTGGAATCTATATCGGTCTAAAAATCAGAGTTAGTGTATCCTGTACGGATCAAATCCTTCTTGCCATACACGAGCACATAGTCCCTCATTCTCCTTAGATACTTAAGGACATTCTTAACGACGGTCTAATGATCATATCCAGGATTGGACTGGAACCTACTGACAATTCCTACTGCATAGGATATGTCAGGTCGTATATACAACATAACATACAGTAAACTACCCATTGCTGATGCATAAGGAATGTGTCTCATATCCTCAACTTCTTGAAGAGTATTAGGACACTGTTCCTTCGACAAATGAATTCCATGTCTAAATGGTAATAACCCTTTCTTGGAATTCTGCATCTTATATCTAAACAACATTTTGTTAATATGATGCTTGAGATATGGCTAACGTTTTGTTCTTGTGATTCCGAACTATTTGGATTCCAAAAACAAACTGAGCCTCTCCCAAATATTTCATTTGGAATCGGGTCGATAGCCATTGTTTTATGTCATTTGGGAATCCTACCTCATTCCTAATGAGAAGGTTATCGTCTACATACAAAACTAAGAACGCTACAGTGGAGTCGATAATTTTCTTGTAAACACAAGGTTCATCAACATTGAAAGCCATAAGATTTGATCGCATCATCAAATCTCATATTCCAGGACCGAGATGTTTGTTTCAACCCATAAATGGATCGTTTAAGCTTGCAAACTTTTTGCTCTTGACCCTGTTTTATAAATCCCTCTGGTTGAGTCATATAGATACTTTCCTCAAGATAGCCATTTAGAAAAGTTGTCTTGACATCCATTTGTCAAATTTCATAATCATAATACATGACAATGGATAAAAGTATTCTAATCGACTTTATTATGGCAACAAGGGAGAAGGTTTTTTCATAGTCTATCCTCTCCACCTGGATATAACCCTTTGCAACAAGTCAAGCCTTAAAGGTCTGTACCTTACGGGCATGATCTCTTTTCCTTTTGTAGATCCATTTACAACCAATAGGCCTTACTTCACTTGGTTGATCTACAAGTTTCCAGATTGAATTGTAGTACATACACTCCTTTTTGAGGTCCATGGTTTTGATCCACTGATCTCAGTCTACATCATTCATTGTCTGTTTATAGGTCAATGCATCCTCTAACCCATCATCAGGTATGACGAGTTGGGTTTCAGTTAAACTCGTGTAACGACTGGGCTGATGAATAACCCTCCCACTACGTTGAGGCTCTCTCAACTCTTGAGAATGATGAGACTGACCAGATGTGCTAATTCTATTAACAACTCTTGTTGAAGGACTAGATTGATCAATAAGTCTTGTTGATTTATTGTAGTTTCTTTTGAAATATCTTTTAATACCAGTTTGTTGCATGGTTGATGATCTCTCATGTGCTCTTCCTCTAAAAATGTAGCATTTTTCGATACAAACACTTTATCATCCTGAGGATCATAAAATAGACCACCTTTCGTTTCTTTGGGATATCCTACAAATAGACATAATTTTGAACGACGTTCCAATTTCTTTGGATTTTGCACCAACATGTGCGCCAAGCCATTCCCAGATTCTAAAGTGACGTAAACTACCTTTACGCCCTCTCTTTAACTCATAAGGTATTTCTGAAACACTTTTAGAGGAAACATTGTTCAAAATATATACCGCAATTTCTACTGCATATCCCAAAAATGAATTAGACAACTTAGCATAGCTCATCATCGATCGAACTATGTCTAACAAGGTTTTGTTTCTCCTTTCAGATACACCATTCTGTTGAGGCGTGCCAGGTACAAAGAGTTGAGATTAAATTTCATATTCTATCATATAGTCCTGGAATTTTAAATCCATATATTCTTCACCTTGATCTGATCGAAGTGTCTTAATAATTTTACCTAAGAGGTTCTCAACCTCAACCTTATACTCCTTGAACTTTTCAAGGGCTTCCGACTTGTGATGCATTAGATAAATAGAACCATACCTTGAATAATCATTAATAAAACTGATGAAATATTCATACCCTCCATGTGCTTTGACATTCATTGGACCACAGAGATCCGAATGCACGAGCTCTATGGGTTCTTTGGCTCTAAGACCTTTTCTAGTAAAAGATCTTTTGGTCATCTTTCCTTCAAGACATGATGCACACGGAGGTAAAGAGTTATCTTCTAATTGAATTAGGGTCCTGAAGGATAAACGAGCATGCAACGAAAATTAATTAGATCAATTTTCACTCTAAGATGCTCACTTTTGATGATAAAACATGCAATTAAAAGGGGAAAAGCAAAAGTTTCAAGAACACTTACCATTGAAGTTCCAAATTCTCCCTCAATTCTTGATGAAAATCAACACAACTTGATTGTAGACCACCACAAAGAGTCTTCTCTACTTTTTCTAGGCTTAGATTGGATGGTGAGATCTAAATTTGTGGTGAAATTGAGAAGGAATGAAGGCTGGGGAAGAAGATGAGCAATGGATGAACTTTTGCAAAGTTAACTATTAATTTCACAAAATTCTTAACCAATTTTAAACCAAAATCATCCTTATTTATTAAGGATTAACATGCAATCTAATTGCATCACAAATTGACAACACAATTCTTCAATTTGTTGGCTAATTGTAAAGATAACAACTAAGCTAGTAGCTTAGTTAGTGCAAAATTCCAAAATCTCAAAAATTTAATTTTAAATGAATTTCCAAAATTGAAATAAAATCAATTTTTAATTTTAATTTTAATTTAAAAAATTAATTAAATAAAAAATAATTTAATTTTTAATTAATTAAAATATAATATTATTTTAATATTGATAATAAAATAATATTAATTTTCCCACTTATCCTGATTTTTCTAAAAAATCGATATGAACCCTTATTCATATAATTAATATTTAAGTCATATTTAAATATTATAATGGGAAATTACTATAAACAGAAAAAATATCAAACTATTTACAAATATAGAAAAATTTCAGTGTCTATCAGTGATAGACTGCGATAGAATTCTATCACTTTCTATCATTCAAGCAAATAAATTCTATCGTTTGAGCGATAGAAAGCGATAGAATTATATCGTGGTCTATCACTGATAGACTGTAAAAATTTTCTATATTTGTAAATAGTTTGGCTCATTTTTTTTATAATTGAAAATAGCCGTATTATAATTAACTCTATTTTCCATTTAATTCGTAATTAAACGTATATATCCGACTTTCATTCCTTAAGCCAAGATTGAACGGTTCAAACTTACTCACCACATTATCTAAGGTTTTGTCCATTTATGAGCTAGTAGATAGACCTAATGGACCTACAAATCATGAGCTCCAACGATCCGAGATTAACCGGCCAAACTCTTTAACCTAGTTAACCAACATTCGTTAACTAACGGGACACTCCACTAAAGCCCATAGTTGCACTGTCCTCACTGTAAATATATTTTTGTCCACTTGATATAACCATAAATAGTAAGTCAATCCTTCACAGGTTGTCCATAATCGTAGCTAGGTCAAAATTACCGTTTTACCCCTATGATTACATCTTGTTCCTTAAGTCCTACGGATCCTCTAATGAACAATTAGTTTGTGATTCTATCACTAAACCGAGTCCCTCTCGGGCCAATGAGAGGGTGGAGCCCCTTGTTCAAGACTTGGAATCAGTACTTTAAGGGAACAACCTATCTACTAACCTTAAGTCGGGTAGGAGTGAATTCCTCTTGCAAAACTATGTCCCCAACTATCTACTCGGTCTTACCCCTGAAATGGGAGGCTTATTGTGTCGGCGCACCCAGGCCACTCTCACCCATACAGATCTAAGGATAATCCCGAATAAACTGGAGTTCATAGTTAGATCAGGATTAAGATCAAGTTACCTAGGTCATCAAATTAAAGTCATGGGTTCTTAGTTTATTGGATTTAGAGTTATATTAACAACAATTCACTTTTATTCAATAACAAGTTTACTGAATAACATCGATAACAACTTTATTGATAAATAGAATACACATTAATGTTTACAAACTATGAGTTTTAGGACATAAAACCCAACAGAACCAAGATGCCCTTGTGTTACCTCTAAGACCAATCACATGCTTAAGAGACAAGAAGCTACAGTTAGGATTGAATTCTCACATTCAAGTGGAGGTGAACTCAATTGGTGGGATTCAAGTAGCAACATTTGATCAAAACCTTTATAATTGGTTTCAGTTGATGTTACAAAATGAAACCGATTGAACTTTGTTAATTTATTTTAATTTGCAAACATACCTTAATTGTTTTTGGGTTTTTCATCATTGGACCCATATATGCTTTGTTTGGGCTTTTAATTCTTTTGAGTTAGGGGTAGAATGGAATTTTTAAGTCCCTTTAGTTCAATAGAATGGGTTTAAAGGAGGGAATAAAAATACAATACATAGTTTTTATGTTTTGTAGTTTTAGGGTTTTCTTTAAATGAGATCTCTCTGTTAGATGATAGAGTTTTATCACCACTTTTGGAATTCTTGAATCAGAGTTGCATGCCAAGAACATTCAGGTAAGTCTGATCATCTTGCTTGTGGAGTGTTCAAACTTGGACTAAGGAACTAGTTCTCCTTATCTCTTGGTCTTCGATCAAAAGGTAATCCAAATCTAATCTTCTCCTTTGGAATTGTTGTCAAATTGATTGAAGGTTTTAGAATTTGGTATTAGGGGTTCAACATTTGGGTTCTTAATTTTTAAATCCCAAGGTTTTCATATCAGTTGGTATTAGAGCCTAGGCTCTAAATTGGGTATATGTTCTATTCAATTGTTTTGTTTGTTAAGACTATTTTTCTAATTAGGACTCTTGTTTTGTTCTTGCATTGAAAAAAAAAAGAAAAAAAATTTACATCAAATTTCTAGTTTTAACTGAAGTTTGGGTGTCTGACATGTGTTGAGCTGGTTTGAAAAAAAGAAGAACGAACGAACAAAAGAGTTGAAATCAGAAACAGAAAATCGAAGGGAAGAAATTATTGGATTAAGATTGTTGAAGTTTAAGTGTTTCAATTGTAAAAGAAAAAAAAATTGTTGAAAAGCGGGCAGTGGCTAGAAAATTGAAAGTGAAATTAGAGTTGAAAAAAAAAGAAGCAATCAGTGTGAAGAAAGGAACTAAAAAAAATTGGGTGATGTGTTAGGCGGTAGAACGTGAATCGAAGGAAATATTTTTGAAGGAACTACGTCCAGCAAGCACGTGAAATTGGAAAAAAAGAAAAAAATAGACGTCTGAGGTCGACGGTTGAAAATTGGGAGAAAAATAAGCAAGTAGGTCAAGCAAGCAGCTCAATTTTTATGAGTTTTAAGCTGCTGAAATTGATAAAAAAAGGTTCATTGTTCCAAAAACGCATTGCTTATTAAAATTAAACTTTGAAATTCCTAATAATTTAAATTGGGATTTTGGTAAAAGTAATGTCTCTAATTTCTAATTTTTGCTTCCTTTTTATCATTGTTTTGTCTAGTTGTTTGCCACATTTTTTTTTCATCTTGCATAACTCTATGAACCTTGAATCTTAAATTCTTGATTCTAAATATCTTGTTTTTTCTTGCTTTCTTGTCTAGGTTGTTGAATCTTGAACATTACGTTTTCTATTTTTAGTTTTCATTTTTTTTTAATTATACTAGTTCTTTGCTTGAGATTGACACTTTACAGTCATTTGTGCTTGGTTTGTTTTTGGCTTGCTCTTCGCATATTGATTGCTCATTTCCCTTTTGAGAGCATTCCTTTTTTGTGAGAGAGCACCTACATTAAAGAGTGTAAACACGAGTGAACATCACCTATATTGAGTTATACGTGAGGGAGTGACTTGTGAGGTCCATTTTTCTTTCACTTGGTTTTTTGTTTTGCAGCAGTCAAGCAATGGAGGTGCTCCACAGGGGCAGTTATAAGAAGCATTCAATGATAAAGAGTGCAACTTTAGTGGTGTTATACTAGATGGAGAAAAGAGTGTTGGAGATAACCCTTCATCAATCTACCAAATTCTAGTCTAATTACATAGATCATGCTTTCAAACATGAATGAGTCATACCTTTTGGCAGAAGAGCCACACAAGTCATATGTCTATGATGCGTGTTAGTTTAAACGAGCCTAAGATAAATTCTATTTCTAGGGTTAACCTCTTAGTTACAACGATGTGACCTCTAGTCGCTTGCTCTCTCGAGTAGCCAACTGTTGGTACGTAATCAAAGTTTTCACGTTGAGTTAAGCAATAATGATTAAAAATGCATCGTTGTAAATGACCTAGTTATTAGACTATATTTATCAAGACTGATGAATGTTAGTATCCAACCCTCATAGATGCTTAGCTACTTGTAATGATTTGTGAACTAATCGCATACATGATGAAAAAGTGGTGATTGGCAGAGATGGAAATGGGCGTATATTAAACTAATAAAAATTCGATGTTCTTGTTCTAATGACAGTAAAAATAGCTAAACACTTTGATAATACAAATGAATGATAAAAAGGTTGAGAGATGGAGCTGTCGGCGGGAGTGTCCTGCTCGCCGATAGTGAAGATGTATTGCTGAAATTGCTGGTGACAATAGAAGACAATGGTGGAATCCTCTTCTCTATCAAGACTCGGTTCACCAGGTTTCCTATGGTTGAGTGCAGATGATCCTTACGACTGTCGCCGCGAGGAGGAAGATGACGAGTGGCGACGCTCTCCCCAAAACTACTTGCTGCTAACCCTAATTTTCTATCTATGATTTTCGATCTCCCCTTTTTTTCTCTTTTAGGGCAGCTTTTATAGCCCCAATTGTGATACTTTTCAAATTGAAGCAGGATGGGCCCACAACGCATTCGGCTTCGTCCTTTCTGACCGTACAGTCTATCTCTGTCTAACGGCTCAAGGTACTGAAAATCCTCTGGCACAGCTGTCATGGTCAGGTTTTCCGAAATAATAGGATTTGTCTTTACTAGCCATGAGTTGATGTAGGCTTCGACGCATGGTTGCGACAATGGTTTCCTGCAAAACAAAGTGTTCAAGGGCGTCAATTCTAAAAAATAATCTCTTATTCTCTTTCAGAGATCCATGCGTTGAATTGATGTTCTTTTCACTATTCTTCCATCTTTATTCTAAAAAAAGAAGTAAAATAACTTGTATTTCTACAAGTTATCAGTAGCGACGCTCCGAAGTTTGATGCAAAATTCAAAGTTGTAACGCGCACGCCTTCTTCATTAGGCCAACAACGTAACAACGCTCATCCCAGTGCAACGCTACGCTGTGAAAACTTAGACCAGTGTCGTGACGCTAGGTCAGAAGGCCACGACGTTGTCGACAGATTTAAATAGATTTCTGAACTTTTTTCCCGAGAGAGAGACTCATTTCCTTAGATTTTTCAAAGAGCTTTTTGATTCCTCTTGTATTTTCTCTCCATTTTCTTGTATCCTTTCACAAATTCGTTGAAGATCCATTGAAGAGTGTAACTCTAAGGTACTTTTCATGGGAATTTTGTAGTTGTTTCTTAATTTCTTGAGGATTTTTTCTTAGTTCTTGATTGAATGTATGAATCTTGACTGATCCTTGTGCTTAATTTTGGAATTTATTTCGATTGATTTGACAACTCATGGTTAGATTCAAGTTATTGTTGGCAAATTCATAATGTGCTAAGCATCAAAATTATGAATATGTTGCACGATTAGGAATTCTTGCATTCATTTAAAGCATTTTTCCTTTAAATCAATGTTGGATGAACTAGTTAGGATTAATCAATAAATGAAATTAACGAAGAGACTATCCGTTCTTTAATTCATCTCAACTACGAAGCCTTGTTCTTAATACAAATTTCATTTGGTGTTGAAAACCGCTAAGGGATATACATGCTAAAATGAACTTTAGAGTAAATCTTGGAGTAATTCTTGATTTATAATTGAGGAAAATTAGAAATTAGGTCTTCATTTGACTAACTTAATGAGTTAGATCAATTAGGACTTTAATCTCTTTTTGGTTGTGGATTCATTGCATAAATCTTGTCTTTTCAATTCTATGATGGAAATTGGACTCAACTTACTTTAATTCCCATTCTCACCAACTAAGTCTCTCCAAAAATATAATAAACCCAAAATTATTCTAAATTCTTGCACCACTTTTATTTTTTTTTCACAAACACCCCTCAAAATAGATAAAATTCAATTGATTTTGATTGATAGTTCAATAGATCTCTGTGGATCGATCTCAAACTTACCTTTTATACTAAATTATTAATTGTTAGTGAGTTTGGAGTTACAAATTCATTTGATCCTTTAAATATGTTTAACGACACATGTTTTTAGTTAGATCAAATTGGCCCCGTTGCTGGAAAATCTTGGTAACTATTGGTCAATTGATTGCATTCTTGAAAAAAAATCTAAAAAGATTGTTTATGCGATTATTTTTCCTTTTGTGTATGCGATTATTGTAAGTTGAAGAAAACAATAATGAAGGTGTGTCTTTTCTAGAATATTCTAGAGTTATTGGTAGCTTAATGTACATAATAAATTGTAAAGACCCGATATTGCCTATTCAGTAGGAAGGTTAGTAAGATACACTAGCAATTCAGGGCATGATCATTGGAATGCTTTAGTCAGAGTTCTAAGGTACTTGAAGTACACTCTAGACTATGGATTGCATTATACAAGGTTTCCACATGTACTGGAAGGATTTAGTGATGCTAATTGGATTTCTGATAGCATGGAGACTAAATCAACCAGTGGGTATATTTTTACCTTAGGTGGAGCAGCTGTATCATGGAAATCTTCAAAACAAATGTGTATAGCACGTTCTACTATGGAATTAGAGTTTATAGCTCTTGATAAAGTAGGAGAGGAAGTTGAATGGCTTCAAAATTTCTTAAAGATATATTCCATTGTGGCCAAAGCCTGTAAGTGCAATATGTATTTACTGTGACAATTTAGAGGCTTCTATGAGAGCCAAAAATAATGTCTACAATAGCAAGTCATGGCATATTAGATACATGCATAATACAATAACACAATTGCTCTCTAATAGAATAATTTTCTTCGATTATGTGAAATCAAAAGAGAATGTTGTAGATCCTTTGACGAAAGGATTGTCAAGAGAGCAAGTTGCATTTACATCGAGAGAAATGGGGCTAAAGCCTATGAAATGAGTTATCTGGTGGTAACCTAACCTAGTTGACTAGAGATCCTAGATCTAGGTTCAATAGGCAAACTATTTGGATAATTCATATTTGACACTAACAAACTTATAGTTTCTTCCCATTTCTATGATGTTGTAAAGTGTGTGATTTGTTGATGTTAAGGTCATATTGATATCTTGTTTACAAGAGGAATAATGACAGAATACTCTTAATCATTATTACCTATGTGAGAGTAGAAGTGGGGTCACTTCTATGAGAACTTTTCAAATGACTTATGTTCTCTGAACCTCTCATTAATTTAGGATTTTGTCCAGGACCAAAATGGACACAAATGTATAGAACTCAAAGATACAAAATGAGTTGTGTGTGATATCTATTGCCTCAATTCACCTATGAGAAGGATAATTCTAGAGCTTGGTCTCACTATTTTTTCGGTAAATTCGATGGATATTCACTAATTGGTTCAAAACTTAGGTAAATCTGGCTAAAAAATTTATCTAAGTGATTGTTAATTTGCCCATTATAAATCTTATATTAGATAGTTTAACAATGTATGATATCATTTATTAAACACTTTAATAAATTATAATCATCTATTGCATGCTTATAAAATATTTTACTAATTCACCTTCCAGGTTGACCCCTAAGTAGGAGTGTTCCATTTCCGTCAGCTTAAATACTGAAGGATATATGAATATGCAGTGGAAGCGAATTGAAACATATTACACTCTAACATGCTTAATTTATAAGATAAAAATTCATGCAAAAAGGGGAAAAACTGAATTTTAAGAACCATACCCTTGTAGCTTAAAATTCTCCCTTGTTTCTTAATGAATTTGATCAGGAACGATTTGTAGACCACCATAAGAGTCTTCTATACTGTTCTTTGGCCTTATATTGGCTAGTGGAATCCAATTTTGTGGTGAATTTGTGAAGGAATGAAGCTTGGAGAAGAAGATGAGCTATGGAGATATTTTGGCAAAATTATCTCTTAATTACCAAAATTTTCAACACCAATTCTAGCCTAATTCATCCTTATTTATTAAGGATTACCATACAATTCAATTGCACAAGAAATTGACAACAAAACTTATCAATTGAGTGGCTAAACATGGAGTTAACAACTAAGCTACTTGTTTAGTAAGTGGAAAAATCCAAGATTTTCAAATTTTGAATTTAAAAAATGAATTTTAATTTGATTTTTTATTTCAAAAATCAGTTTAAAATAATTAATTAAATAAAAAAATAATTTAATATTTAATTAATTAAAAATGATATTATTTTAATATTAAATAATAAAATAATATTATTTTTCCCACTAATCCTGATTTTTCCAAAAAATCAATATAAATCTATATTCATAATTAATATTTAAATCATATTTAAATATTATATTCAACTCTCTATGTTTGTCTAATACGTTAGACATATCACATATACCTAACGTTCATTCCTTAATCTGAATTTGAACATTTCAAATTCATTCACTATATATTCTAAGGTTTTTGTCCATTTGTGAGCTAGTAGAGGGACCTAATGGACCTACAGATCAAGAACTCCAATTATCTGAGATTAATCGGCCAAACTCTTTAACCTAGTTAACCAACATTCGTTAACTAACGGGATAATCCACTAAAGCCCGTAGCTGCACTCTCCTCACTGTAAATATATTTCTATCCACTTGATATAACCATAATAAGTAAGTCGACCCTTCACAGGTGTCTGTAATCACAACTAGATCAAAATTACCGTTTTACCTATGTGACTACATCTTGTTCCTTCAGTTCCACTGATCCTCTAATGAACAGTTGGTGTAACGACCCGACTTTTAGAAGTCGCTACTTCATGCATGCATACACCTCAACATGACACCTTTCGTACACTTGACTAAAATCCAAGAAATTATAAAATAAATAATTAAATTTAGAGAACCCAAAATCCTTTACAAAAAGAAACAAAGTTTAAACCATGAACGGGGTACCCCTAACCAACAAAGGAATCACTGAATCAAATTACTTAACAAGTGAAATAAATAAATAAATAACTGAACGACTTATGTACCACAAAACAAAGAAAAGACGAGTAAATAGAGCGCGGAAGCTCAAACTAATCCCTAATTGGCCCGGTCACGGATTCTTCCTGTCGCCTTCCAGTCCGTTTCTGCCTTTACCTGAAATCATAAAATGGAAGGGATGAGTATAAAACTCAGTAAGTATCCCATTGCTGGGATTTCTGGATACATGGGCAAGCTGCCCTGTCACCATGCCTAGCAGCCTGATGGCACACCGTCAATACTAAAGTGTGAGCCTGATGACCCACACTAACAAATATGGAGGTGAACCCGTCGGTCCATGCATGTCTAGTGGCCTGATGGCACACTGTCAAAGCTGAAGGTGAACCTGACGATTCACAATTTATAGCATGGGATGACACAGGCATCTGGCATCAGATTTAATCATACATACATACAAATTTAATAAGCACAACAATCGTCCAAGCATACACACGTTTACGATAAAAAAAAAATTCTAGTAGACAACAAGGTCATAAACATGTCAATAGCCAGTCCTAAACATGCATGCTAAAAATTATGGCAGGACAATACAGTGTGAGACAGGCTGAGGCCTGGCCTGAAGGTCAGCTCATCAATAGAACCACTTACATGAAACAGACAGTAAATACCCACGCAAAATCCAAGCTTTACGAATAACCAACAGTAGCCACCACCTTCAAGTCTTCTTCCTAAAACACAAGCGAATGGCTTTCACTCCAAAATCAAACTTTAAGAACAATCGTCAGGAATCCAAAATAAGGAAATAATCTTACCCTGAACCGAACAGCGAACCTGCTATAGTCTCCCCAAAATTGAAACGGCGCACGCTTAGAACCCCTCGCCGGCATCAGCCAAAAACAGTAGCGGCGGCGAAATCGAACGGTGGCAGTGGACAACGGCCGACGGACGACTGGGCGAGCGGTGGATGGCGGCGCGGCTACGTAGGCGAACGTCTCGCGAACGGTGCGACGGCTGACGGGCGGGCGGCGCGACTGCGAGACGCAGACGACTGGAGCGGCAGCGACGACACGATCTGGGCGAATGGCTCGATCGGAGCACGGCGGCGCGGCTGCGAGACGCGGCGAGATCTGGGCGGACGGCGGTGGCTAACGGGCAGCTGGTTGGTGGACGGCATGCGAAGAACAAGATCTGGGCGGACAACGGGTTGCTCGGTGTGCGCAGAGAAGGGAGAAGAAGAAGATGAAATTGACTTGACACGCATATCGAAACCCTAAATAAATATATATTATTACAAATATATTTATTATAATAATATATATATATAAATAATATTAATAAGTATTAATATATAGATATACTATTATTATTTCCTTTTCTCTTTTCTTTTTATTTCTTTCTCTCTTTTTTTTATTTCTCTCTTTTTTTTTTTTTTAAAAAAAAACCTTCCAACTCCCCATAAATTCTCAAGATCTCCAAAGTACATCAAATTCTCCAAAATAAAATCCAATTCAAATTCAAATTTCATAATTAAATCTTAGACCCAAAATATCAACCCAAACAATTAATGTTCATAAACTTGAAAATTTGGGATGTTACAGTTGGTTTGTGATTCTATCACTAAACCGAGTCCCTCTCGATCCAATGAAAGGGCGGGGCCCCTTGTTGAAGACCCGAAATCAGTACTTAAGGGAACAACCTATCTACTAACCCTAAGTCGAGTATGAGAGAATTCCTTCTTGCAAGACTATGTTTCCACTATCTACTCGATCTTACCCCTGAAATGGGAGGCTTATTGAGTAGGCATACTCGGGTCACTCTCACCCATGCAGATCTAAGGATAATCCCAAATAAACAGGAGTTCATAGTTAGCTCAGAATTGAGATCGAGTTATCTAGGTCATCTAGTTGAAATATTCAGTATTTAACAGTAAATGACGTTATAAAGTAATAGTGAATATTTCGTTGTCCGGTCTTGTGCAAAATCATTGTATAAAATGCCCCCACTCACATGTCTCCACATGAATAGTTCAAGATCACATCATTTGTATGAAATACAAAGTGGGCCACATTCATTTGTATCCCCAAGATAAGGTACCTAGTCTTATCCCTATACTATAGACCGTTTTGGCTATTTACTCAAACTTGATCCACTTTTATGTCACTACATATGATTCAAATATTCATACTATACCCATGGGTTCTTAGTTTATTGGATTTATTGTTATATTAACAAGTTTCCTTGCATGCAAGCTTTGGCCCAAACTTTTCTTTTAAAATTTTCACAGTTCTCTTTTCAACTTTAAACGCAATGAGGACCTTGCGACTCTCAAAATTTAGGGGTGGGAAAAAGGTTTGAGCCATTGAAACTTGCATCAAAAAAGAAAAAAAAAACAAACAAACGCGTTAAGTGGTAATAACAGTAACTCCAATGTCTTATAATTACCCAAGATAAGAGCTAAGTTGTGAAGGGCACCTACTCGTAGTTGGATGTTGTGCATGATACCCATGCTGGCAAGCCAAAACGAAGGCAGGTAACCTGAAACAACGCATCTAATAATTGTAAGAAGATTCCAATGTCTTGTAACCATAATCAAGATAAGAGTCTAAGTTGTGAAGGACACTTGCTCGTAGTTGGATGTTGTACATGACACCGATGCTGGCAAGTCAAAACGAAGGCAGATAACCTGAATCAATATATGAAAAAGAAAGAGTTTCTTATTAAAAAGGCATTGTTGAAAAACTAAGAAAAAAAGAAATGCATGAAATGAGAAAGAGAATTTTTTAGAAAAAGCTTGTCGCATCCAAAATAGGAATTACTTCTGGAAAAGTGAAGAGGTCAAAAGTAGATGTAGCGTAAGTATAGTTATAAAAGTAAAGAGTATACTGAGAGACTAGTTAGCGCTAGAAAAGTGAACATGACGTTGAATTTCTTTAGTAAAAGACATGCTTGAGGACATGTGATAACTTGTAGACATACAAGTTATTCTCCTTCTTTTCTTACAATAATGGCGAAAGAATGTTGAAAAACGCATCATCTAAGCTTGTAAATAGGATGAAGAAAGATTATTTTGTAGTTTAACTCCTTTGAACGCTCTATTTTGCAGAATTAAGGTGCAATGCATGCGTCAAAGACAAACGAAAATGCATATATCGAACGCATGGCACTAAAAGACAAATTCTGGTAGCTTAGGCAACCTGATCTTTACAATTGGAGACAGAGGATGTTCGGCCGCCTGAGCTGCTGGACAGTGACAGACCACTTGGTCAGAAAGAACAACCGCCAAACGCAGCTTGGGCCCCTAGGTTAGAACCTTATCCGTTGACATCATATAAAGTACAATTTTGGGCTATAAAAGCTAGCTTAATCCACAAATAACAGGGTTACACATTTTTAGATATTTTAGAGTTAGTTAAGGTTTAGATAATTTTTAGAGAGTGTTCTTCGTGCAAAAAGAAGAGTCTGGGAATCACACAACCATCCTCCATCTTTCCCCTCTCGGCAACAGTTGAGTGCTTCATCTTCATCACCATCGGAGACTTGCCGAGCATCAACCTCGAAAGAGAGTGAAGCTTCACCAGATCTCCTCCTCAACGCAAGCAAACATCGAAAACACCATCTCTGTCGGCAAACAGGACACTGTTGCCGCCAACTTCATCTCTTCACCTTATCATTCTATATTTTGTACCTTTAAGTGTATTTGGCTGTTTGTATTGTGAAATAATTAAACCATCTCTTCCATTAATATATATATATATATATATATATATATATATATATATATATATATATATATATCTATTTCTTGCATCATGAACCATTTCTTGTCTTCCATCTTTAAGTTCACTTCGCAAACAAGCATGAGTAACTAAGTCACTTAAAGGGTTGGAGAGTAACATTCATCAACCTTAAGAGTTCAAACTTAGTTTCTAGTTTGTTTACATCGATGTATTTTATTCTTCATTGCTTAAATCCATTTGACAAGTTGATTTAAGTAGAAATAGTTAACTACTTGGAAGAGCATGTAACTATAGTTCTCATCTTTGTAACTAAGAACTAATCCTAGACATAGGAATCATCTTAGGCTTAACTAAACAAGCATGCATCATAGACATATGATTTATGTGACTCATCTGCCGAGAGGTATGAACCATACAAGTTGAGGAGCATGAACCATGAAACTAAGTAAGAACTCAACTGGTTGATAAAAAGTTTTCTCAACCCTCTTTTCTCCATTTAAAAAGAAAAACCAAAACTTCGTTGTTTGCACAAACTTCACCAGTGATTCCCTACTCCTTTATTGCACAATACTAGTTATTTTACTTCACGCATATTTATCACCAATACTTCACTTTTTTACACTTCCTCAAGATAGACATTTCATTCATCTTTTTAGCCATAAATCCTCGTGTTCGACCTCGGTCCTAGAAATCTTAATATTAGTTTATACTTGGGCTAGTATTAAGAAAAACTTGACACTTGTGCACATCCACTTGAGCATATCCGAACATACAAAAGCATAATCATAGATTCCACAACACATTTTAATCCTATTAAAATAAAATAAAAGATTAATTTTAAATATAATCTCATTTGAAATAAAAATGACGATTAATTAAACAAGTTTTAAACCATTTAAAACAAATTAATTAATCTTATCCGAATCGCATTAGGCTAGCCTGCAATCTTATGATATGCATCTCATGATATTATTAACTAAATATAACAATTATAAACTAATTAATGAAACTATATTCTATGCATATCAAATTTCATTAACATGCATAATGTAATTCTTATATTAATCTTAATGAAAAACTATATAGTAGGTATGCTTTTAATCATACATTAAAACATATGATATAACACTTATATTATAATCATGCAAACTATAAAGTATGATCATGCATGTTCATACTTTAGGAATTAACCTAAACTTTAAATATAACATTTATATTTAATATGATGCATGATCGTGCATTTTCATAAATTAGTATAACTCTTCTAATAATACTAATGAAAACAATAAACATGCTATCAAATAATATAACACTTATATTAAAATGATGCATAAGCATGCATAATCAATCGTGCAACCATATTATATAACACTTATATTAAATATGATGCATGGATATGTGTATCCTAAGGTGGGATTTTAATCTATATGGCATACATTATGCAACATACTTTAACGATTAACTTAATTATACATCAAATACAAAATTAAATTAAATACCGAAAAATAGACCAAATTTGGCACCCCTAAGAAAAAAATTAAATTAATATAATAATCTTATATTAATTTAATTAATAAAAACAAAATAAAAAATAAAAGAAAATTGTTGCAAAACTGCCTCAGCCACGTCTCGATCCCACAATCTGGAACCACCTCGCGAGCACACGTGCAAGCATTGGAGCGTCACGATGTTGTGGCCTAATTAACCGCAGCGTAGCATTGCGCTTCCTTCAACGTTGTGATGTTGTGGTCTCTATGCCACAGCGTAGCACTGCGCTCTGCTTAGCGTCCCGCGTTGAGGCCTCTGTGCCGTAGCATAAAGCATAGCATCACGACGTTGTGTATTACGCTTGAGCATAGAATGCAATTTCAGTTGCAAATTTCCTCCATTTCTGCTCTGTTTTCAAACCTCTTCTTTAGCAACTCTTATCAAACGTGTTGGGGTTGTTCCCTAAATCTTGTGAGTTTCGTAGTTTGTAAACTTTGTACATAAATTATTTATTCAATAAAATAAGGTGTTATTTTATTTGACATTTAGTTTGCATTAACCTAATCCAATAAACTAAGATCTAAGGTTATTTTATGTAACTTAAACATGTATGTCGTTGACATATAGGTGAATGTTTAAGGAATAACCTAAACGGTTTGTAGTATATGGATAAGATTGCGTACCTTATCCTAGTGACACTACAGATATGACCCACTTTGTAATTGTTACAAGAGTTGTAAAGTCTTACAAACTATTTGAACCTAATTGTTCATGTGGAGACATGTGAGTGGAGTATCTTATACAAAGAGTTTGTCAAAGATCGGATCACAAAATGATTAGTCTTTCTTTATAATACCGTTATTTGAAGAGATTAACATTTCACTAGGATGATCATAGGTGACTCAACCTTAATCTTGAGTGAGTTGTGAACTCCTACATATGAGGACAATCCTTTGATCTGTATGGGTGAGAGTGGTCATGTTCGCCAACTCAATAAACCTACCATTTTGGGGATTTGTCCAAGTAGGGTGCTAGGAACACAACTGTTAAGTAACCCTTGAGAATTATAATCTAACAACCTTGTTGGTAACAAGACCTTTAGATCTAATGCTAAAAAATCCCAAAACAGCATGGAATCAACTCAAGGAACAAATTTTGAAAGGAATTTACCTTGATGATTAAGATCAAGAGTAGAGAAAACTCATTTCTAAACTAGAGATTCGAATCACTCACAAGAGGTTTGATCAACACCACTTGAATGACTCAATTCATTCATAAAATCTGTCCACAATGGGCAGAAAAGAGCTAGGCGTTTATATAGCCTTTAAATCCTAAACATAAATGAAAAATGAAAAACCAAAAGACACAAAATTAAATGGCTAATTTATGGAGAACAAAGTAACCTACATGAGTTTCAATTCTCCATAACCCCCTATTAAAACAAGGCTTAAATAAAATAAAACAAATTGAAATTACAATTAAATACCAAAAACAAAAGTGTTGTCCTTTTCTAATATTCCATGAATTAGCTTCAACTTGACTTTCATTAATTTAAGTAAGACTTTATTAAATGCAAGTTAGAATGCATTTAATGCATCTTCATCTTGAAGCTCAACTTTACATTGCATGTATGGAAGAACTCCAACATCTTCTACAATCTCCTTCCTTGAGGTCACCATAGCTTGGATATGAGTGATTTAAGCTTGTTGTAGCTTCTTGGCTCTTGACCTTGTAATGGGACCTTGAGGCATGGTAATTGATGTTGCTTGGTTCACATCATCCTCCCTTTCTTGAGAAGGATTCGTCCTCAAATCAGAGCCATCACCTACATCAAAAGGACTCAAATCAGCAACGTTAAAGGTAGCACTAACAACAAGCTCACCCGGTAAATCAATTTTATATGCATTGCCATTTATGCGCTCTAAAACTTGGAAAGGTCCATCTCCGTGTGGCAAAAGCTTGGATTTTCTTTAAGTTGGAAATCTTTCCTTTTGAAAATGGACCCAAACCCAATCTTTCGATTTGAAGACTAAAAGCTTACGTCCTTTATTTATTTTTGAAGCAACTTTTGAATTTTGCTTCTCAATTTGCTCTTTAACTTGCTTATGCAGCTTATGAACAAACTCAACCTTTGCATAATACATCAAAACTAGCAAACTCATTAGGAGTCATAGGTAATAAATCCATAGGTGTTGAGGGATTAAAGCCATAAACAATTTCAAAAGGAGTGCATTTAGTAGTGCTATGAACAACCTTGTTATATGAAAATTCTATGAATGGCAAAGAATCTTCCCAAGTCTTTAGATTCTTATCAATAATATCCCCAAGCATAGTAGTCATGGTTCTATTAACAACATCGATTTATCCATCCGTTTGAGGTTTGATGTGAATTCAACCATTGAACCATTGCATGTACCAGAGGAAGCGATTACAAGAAGCAAGGCAAAGAAGATTCAAGAGGCATTCATACTACATCTTCAAAAGCTAGCAAATTCACGAGAAGCGACAAATAATTTTGAACCCAAATTTATATACAATGTTAGTTCAATGAGTCAAGAAAAGAATGACATGAAGATGGCATGGGAAAAGTCTTCTAGTTTGGAAGATGGCATGGTGGACAAAAAAAGTGTGCAAATTTTGTGAAGTAAATGTTGTCAAATGTGCACTGTTTGGGAAAACGTGATGTCAAACCTTGTCGAACATGCACCTCAACTTTGCCGCTTTCTAGAGGAGATATTTAAGATAACTTTGAGACTTTCTATCTCTTTAGTTTTGCATTTTGACTTATTGAATAGTATGCAATTAAGTTTTAAGTTCCTAGGTAGAAATTTCTACAATTTGCATTTAATGGTGTTTGAATGACTTTTGGGTTCTTGATCATATCCACGACCATTTGGCCTTTAAAATGGCTTGTAATACTCTTCAAAACTCAGATTATTGTTATTAAAAAAAGCTTGTGCTTATTCAACTCCTTTGGTGTTGTCTTTTCTTTCAAATCTTGCTTTAGGTTTGATGTTTAAATCAATTCATTGGATTAGTCTTGATCAAGCTAATTTTGGAGTGAGTTGTCTTAGGATCTAAGAGTGACCATCATAGATTCTAAGTTTGATCTAAGTTAGCTTTCTTTGTGAGTGTTTGCAAGGATCCTAGAAGGACCTCTAGCTTTGCATCCAACAAACATCGTGGGCGCTTATCAAGGATGACAAGTAGTTGAGTACATAAGCTTAGTTCCCAATTTACCCCCACAAAACACGCCAAAAGTAACTTAAAAATTTAACATCACGATCACTAACTATGCTTTTAGGAATTCCATGTAATCTCACAACCTCCCGAAAGAATAAGTCAACAATATGTTTCGCATCACCAGTTTTGTGACAAGGAATAAAATGAGCCATTTTACTAAATCTATCAACCGCAACAAAGATGCTATCCCTACCTTTTGAGTTCTCGGTAAGCCTAGAACAAAATCCATTGATATATCAATCCAAGGACCAGTAGGAACAGGTAAAGGAGAATACAAACCATGGGGTTGAAGCCTAGACTTAGCTTGTTTACATGTTATGCATCGAGCACACACTTTATGAACATCATGTCTCATTTTAGGCCAATAAAAATGTTCAACAAGCATATCATAAGTTTTAGAAACTCCAAAATGTGCCATTAAACTACCCTCATGAGCCTCCCTTACAAGTAACTCACGAATGGAACAAAATGGAATGCAAAGTTTGCCTTTTCTAAACAAAAATCCGTCAAATAGCATGTAATCATTCACAATAAGTCCTTTTTCACAAGATTCAACAAAAGGAGCAAAGAACACATCATGATGATACAAAGCCTTAATGTGATCAAAACCTAACAACTTAGTATTCAAAGCATTTAGTAGAGCATACCTTCGTGATAAAGCATCTGCAACAATGTTCTCCTTACCTTGTTTGTACTTAATCACATAAGGGAATGTTTCGATAAACTCAAACCACTTGGCATATCTTTGATTGATCTCATTTTGTCCTCTCAAATGCTTTAAACTCTCATGATCCGTATATGTATAACGAACTCTTTAGGCCATAGATAATGTTGCCATGTTGTAATGCACGAACCAAAGCATAAAGTTCTTTGTCATAAGTTGGATACCGCAACGAAGCACCATTCAACTTTTCACTAAAGAACGTTAAAGGTCTTTGATTTTGCATCAAAACAGCACCTATCCCTACTCCACTAGCGTCACATTTAATTTCAAAAGTTAAGTCAAAATTAGGTAATGCAAGCAATGGAGCCGAACTCAATTTATCTTTTAAAGTGTTAAAAGCAAGTTGTTGGTCTGGTCCCCAAACAAAAGTAACATTCTTCTTAACTAGTTCATTTAAAGGTGAAGCGATTGTACTAAAATCCTTAATGAACCTACGATAGAATCCCGCAAGACCATGAAAACTTCTTACCTCACTTACACTTTGAGGCGTAGTTCCAATCTCTTATAGCCCTTACCTTCTCCTCATCGACTTCAACACCTTTAGATGAAACTACAAATCCAAGAAAATTTACATTTTCCATGCAAAAGCTACATATCTTTAAATTTGCATACAAGCATTCATTTCGCAAAGTAGTCAAAACAAAATGTACATGCTCAACATGTTCATCTAAAGATTTAGAGTACACAAGAATGTCATCAAAATAGAAAACCACAAACTTTCCTAAGTATTCTCGCAAGACATGATTCACTAACCTCATGAATGTACTAGGTGTATTAGTCAATCCAAAGGGCATAACTAACCATTCATAAAGACCATACTTAGTTTTGAAAGCAGTTTTCCATTCATCACCAATATGCATGCAAATTTGATGATAACCCAATTTCAAATCAATCTTAGTAAATAAACGACAACCATGCAACTCATCAAGCATATCTAATCTAGGAATTGGATGCGATATTTAATAGTTATCTTGTTGATAGCCCTACAATCAACACACATACGCCATTAACCATCTTTCTTAGGCACAAGAATAACAGGAACAGAACATGGACTCAAACTCTCACGTACATACCATTTACAAAGGAGTTCACTTACTTGCCTTTGTATCTCTTCAGCCTCCTTTGGATTAGTCCTATATGCTGGACGGTTTGGAATTGCCACTCCCGAGATGAAATCAATCTTAATGTCAATCCCCCTAAGTGCTGGTAACCCACTAGGCATCTCTTCGGGAAATAAGTCATCAAATTCCTTCAAAAGTACAAGAAAAACACTAGGCAAAGAAGGGTTAAGCTCATTAGTTAAAAAGCAAGACCCTTTGCACACAAGTATAAGAATGGTCTGGTTAGAGAGTAAAACATTCCTAGCCTCACTCAATCTAGTATACAAACTCATAGTTTTGGCTTTTCTCTCATTTTTTCCTCTAGGCTAATTGCTACTCTCTTACTTTTCACTCACACTCTTTTTTTCTCTTAATTCTTTCTCTATCATTTCTTTTTCACTTTTTGTTTTTGCATCAGCCTCTTGCCATTTCTTTTCAAGTTTGCATTGATCAATAAACACATCTTTTGGAGACAAAGGAACAAGAGTTGTTTTCCTACCATTATGAGTAAAAGAATAACGGTTTGTATTACCCATCATACACTACCCGACGATCAAATTGCCAAGGTCTCCGAAACAATAAATCCCCAGCATGCATGGATACAACATCAGACAAAACATCATCAACATACTTTCTAATGGTAAACAAAACAAGAGCTTGCTTAGTCGCCCTAACTTTCGCACAATCATCCAATCATTGAAGCTTGTATGGTCTAGGATGTGGTTTAGTCTCTAAATTAAGTCTTTTGACCAGAATAGAACTCACAACATTGGTGCAACTACCACTATCAATAACCACACTACAAGGTACAAATTGAACAAGGCACCTAGTGTGAAACAAGTTCTCTCGTTGGTCTAGACTATCCTCCTTAATTTGGGTGTTCAAAGCTCTCCTAGAGACTAAGGACATAAGTGTAGGATCCTCTTCACTAAACTCCTCACTCTCACTCTCTTCATTTTCTTCCATTACAACCTCATTTTCCTCTTCATCTTCCGTCACAATTTCTCCTTCTCCAATGGTCATAATTTTTTTATTAGGGCAATCTCTACTAAAGTGACCTACCCCTTGACATTTCCAGCATTTTAAATCCCTATTTCGCACATTAGAGTCATTAACCTTCTCTTTTCCCTTTTTAGAACTCTCCCCTTTCTCAAGCTTCATTTTAGGTTTCTCATTCACCTCTTCATTTTTCTATATAGTACTAGAGTTGGGAAAATGTTTAGAAGAATACCGTCGAGACTTTCGTTGGAGTTGCCTCTCAATCTTGATTGCAATATGTAACAAATCCTCCATGTCAAAGTATGGTTGTAGATCAACTTGGTCCGCAATCTCCGTGTTTAGCCCATTAAGAAACCGTGCCATGAGATTCTCCATGTCCTCGTCCAGATCAAGTCAATCCATCAACGTGTCCATCTCCTTGTAATAATCCTCCACAGATTTGCTTCCTTGTTTCAATGCTTGTAGCTTTTGCGCCATGTCCCTTTGGAAATGTTTAGGAACAAATCGTTTTCTCGTCGACTCCTTAAACTCATACCACGAATCGATTGGTGCTTCAAGATTCCTCCTCTTACTTGACATCAACGTATCCCACCATGTTTGAGCATATTGTTTAAATTGAGCAACACACAATCGTAACTTTGATTCATCGATAAAGTTATGGCAATCAAATATTGATTCCACCGTCTTCTCCCATTTAAGGTACTCTTTCGGATCGATTTTTCCATAAAACTTTGGAAGTTTCAGTTTGATGCTTCCCACGTTACGGTCAATTCCCTCTTCTCGTTGAGCTCTCCTTTGAAAATTAAGATGTCCTTGTCCACGACCTCTCCCTCTATCCAAGCCATGAACAACACGTCTTTCTCCTCTTGCTGCGACCAAAGTAACTTGGTCATCCTCTCCTTTGTTGGAATCGTCACCCTCATATTCCTCCTCTCGAGCTTGGTATCGAGCCTCCAACCGTTCCATATGTTCTGTCAATGCTTCCATAGCACGAAACATGCATTCCATGGTCGCTTGTTGTGCTTCTTGCCTTCATTCATTGGAGATATTAGGTAAATCTTTAGAATTTTCCATACTGCAAAACAAAGAAAAGTAACAAAAAGAAAAAGGACCTCACAAGCACTCTCTCACGTGTTTCACTCGTTAATGTAGTTCACTCATGTTTAACACTCAACACACTTATCAATGTATCACTCTCCCACTAACACACCCTCACAAGTATAAACGAATCACACTCCAAACAACTATATTCAGCAAAGTGAAAGAGCCAAGAGCAATTTAAAGTGTTTTGAACAGCACACATAGAATACAATCAAGAGTATTAAAGGAGCAATCCGAATAAAAACAAAGAAATGAGTTAAAAATAAGAGAAACACTATATGGAAGGAACGAAAAGGATTAGAAAAAAAAATGAATAATTAAAAAAAAGCAAACTTAGATCAAATGAAAAAAATCAGAATGAGAAAGGAAGTAGAATGGATAGCAATAGAAAATGTCGCATTCAAAATGGTTAAGTGAAATGTAACTCTCAGCAAAAATGATGTATTATGTTGTTTAATTGAGCCTTAACAACATATGAGAGTTATAATAGCAAGAAAGTGAACATTTAATGAGCCAGATTGTAACTACCAACATTTAATGACCAACAATTTTTTTTCTTCTTTTGGATAGATTATCAAATTTTAAACGATTTGGCTACAAACAATTCGAATTTAGAGATGACAAAGAAGAACAAAATGTAGATAAGAGATAGATTTAAACACTTGTAGAAGACATCATTATGAAAAAATGAATGGAACTATTTTTTTTTTTTTTGGAGACAGATTCAGAATATTCTGTATCTAAAGAAATTGAAGCAAAAATTAGAGAATTCAATAGATAAACACAACGAAAACATAGGTCCGATCAAAGAGCCTAATGCTCTGATACCAAATGTTAAGTAACCCTTGAGAATTATGATTTAACAACCTTGTTGGTAACAAGACCTTTAGATCTAATGCTCAAAAGCCCCAAAACAACATGGAATCAACCCAAGGAACAAGTTTTGAGAGGAATTTACCTTGATGATCAAGATCAAGATTAGAGAAAACTCGTTTCTAAATTTGAATTAACATGCAACTTAATTGCATAAAAATTTGACAATAACTTTACCAAATTTGGTGGCAAAACTTGGAGTTTACAACTAAGCTAGTTGCTTACTAAGTAGGAAAAACCAAGATTCTTAAAAATCAATTTTAAATCCAAATTTTAAATAATTTTCAAATTTGAATTTTATTTTATTTTTTAAATCCAAAAATTAATTTATTAAATAATTAATTAAAAATAAATTAATATTTAATTAATTAAATATAATATTATTATTAAATAATAAAATAATATTATTTTCTCACTTATCTCGGTTTTTCTTAAAAATCGATATAAATTCCCATTCATATAATTAATATTTAAATCATATTTAAATATTATATTTAACCCTCTTTGTTCGTTTAATTCGAAATTAAACGTTAATATGTTAGACATATTGTATATATTCGACATTCATTCCTTAAGCCGAGATTGAACGGTTAAAACTTATTCACCACACTGTCTAAGGTTTTTGTCCATTTGTGAGCTAGTAGAGGGATCTAATGGACCTATAGATCATGACCTCCAACGATCTGAGATTAATCGACCTAACTCTTTAACCTAGTTAACCAACATTCGTTAACTAACGGGACATTCCACTAAAGTCTGTAGCTGCACTCTCCTCACTGTAGATATATTTCTATCCACTTGATATAACCATAATAAGTAAGTCGACCCTTCACAAGTTGTCCGTAATCAAAATTATCGTTTTACTCCTGTGACTACATCTTGTTCCTTAAGTCCCACTGGTCCTCTAATGAACAATTGCTTTATGATCCTATCACTAAACCGAGACCCTTTCGGACCAATGAAAGGGAGGAGCCTCTTGTTCAAGACCCAAAATCAGTACTTAAGGGAACAACCTATCTACTAGTCCTAAGTCGAGTAGGAGTGAATTCCTTCTTGCAAGACTACGTTCTCAGCTATCTACTCGGTCTTACCCCTGAAATGGGAGGCTTATTGGGTTGGCGTACTCGGGCCACTCTCACCCATGTAGATCTAAAGATAATCCTGAATAAATAGAAGTTCATAGTTACCTCAGGATTAAGATCGAGTTACCTTGGTCATCTAGTTGAAATAGTTAGTATCTAATAGTAAACGAAGTTATAAAGTAATAGTGACTATTTTGTGGTTCGGTCTTATGCAAACTCATTGCATAGAATGCCCACACTCACATGTTTCCACACGAACGATTTGGGATCACATCGTTTGTATCAAATACAAAATGAGCCGCATTCAATAGTGTCCCCAAGATAAGGTACCCAACCTTATCCCTATACTATAGACTGTTTTAGCTATTTACTTGAACTTGATCTACTTTTATATCACTACATATAGTTGAAGTTTCCATACTAAAGTCTTGAGTTCTTAGTTTATTGGATTTAGAGTTATATTAACAACAATTCGCTTTATTCAATAACATGTTTACTGAATAACATCGATAACAACTTTATTAATAGGTAGAATGCATGTTAATGTTTACAAACTATGAGTTTTAGGACATAAAATTCAACAAATTATATTCAATATAATTAACGTTTGTTTATTTAATTGAGAATTAAATAAAATTGAAAAGTTACAAATATTAAATTGGATTTAATTATTTTTTCTTCAATATTTGTTCAAGCACAATCAAAACGATTGGTTGTTTAAAGGGATTGGTGACTTTTATTTAATATTATATATTAAATAAGATTAATTAATTAAAATATTTTTAATTAGTTAATTATTAAAATTTATCTTAATTAAAGTTGTTTTAAAAATAAGTTTTATTTAAAATAGAAAAAATCCATTTAGTGGAAAATTCTAACTTAAAAGTTAGAGCTTTCCACTAGCTTGGATGAGTTTGTGTTGGCTTCTTCACATCATGACACCTAATTCATTTTATGCTAGTGCTTGTTGGAGTGTCCTACATGTAAAGCACATCTTTGCATGTCAATCTTCTACAAAATAAGTTGTTGAAGATGATACAAGGATTGGTGATTTAGTGGAATTTCCTAGAGAGTTTCACTAAGTTTTTAACTTGTTCAAACTCTCCAAATTACTTATTTCCTCCCTAGCGTGTCTTTGGCCGGAGAATGGAAGGTAATATCAGTGGTAGTCCCAAGAAGGTTCGGGGTTGAGGAGCATCCACTTTTTGGAGAAGAAGAGGAGATCAAAAGTTTGCAAGAGGGTAAGCTTTCTGTTTTCTCTTGAATTTTCAGCATGCTTTTCTTGTTGTTCATGCATTATAGAGTGTATATAAACCATTGTTTCCGCTATGCATGTTGATAACTTGTAGAAATACAAGTTATTGTCCTTCTTTTCTTAGAATAATGGCGAAAGAATGTTGAAAAACGCATCATCTAATGTTTTAATCTTTGATATATTCTTAGTATGCATACAAGCTTGTAAAAAGGCTTAAGAAAGATTGTTTTGAAGTCTAACGCCTTTGAACACTTTATTTTGCACGAAATCAAGGTTTAATGCATGCGTTGAAGACGAACGGACACGCATATATCGGACGCATGGCGCTAAAAGACAAATCCTGGTACCTCGGGCAGCTTGATCCTTACAGCTGGAGACAGAGGATTTTAGGCCCCCTGAGCTGCTGGGTAAAGACAGGCTACATGGTAAGAAAGGACGATTGCCAAACGCAACCTGGGCCCTGCGTCAGTACCTTATCCGCTGACATCATAAAAAGCACAATTTAGGGATATAAAACCCAGCTTAATTCGCAAAAAAGAGAATTTTTAGAGACATATTTTTAAGTTAGACATTATAGACAATTTTTACGGTTAGGGTTTAGATAGTGTTCTTCGTGCAAAAGAGGGATCTGAGAATCACGCTGCCGTCTTTCCACATCTTCCCTCTCGGCGACAGTCGAGTGCTTCATCTTCATCACCGTTGGAGTCCTGCTGAGCATCAACCTCAAAAGAGAGTGAAGCTTCACCAGTTATCCTCCTCAACGCAAGAAAACACAGGAACCGCCATCTCTGTCGGCGAACAGGACACTGTTGCCGCCAGCTTCATCTCTTCACCTTATCATTTTATAATTTTGTACCTTTATGTGTGTTTTGGCTATTTGTATAATGAAAGAACCAAACCATCTTTTCCATTAATATATATATATTTCTTGCATCATGAATCTTTCTTGTCTTCATTCTTTAAGTTCATTTAACAAACAAGCATGAGTAGCTAAATCACTTGAAGGGTTGGAGAGTAACATTCATCAACCTTAAGAGTTCATATTTGTAACTAAGAACTAATTCTAGACATAGGAATCATCTTGGGCTTAACTAAACAAGCACTCATCATAGACATATGATTTATGCGACTCATCTGCTGAAAGGTATGAACCATACGAATTTAAGAGCACGAACCATGAAACTAAGTAAGAACTCAACCGGTTGATGAAGGATTTTCTCCAACCCTCTTTTCTCCACTTGAAAGAAAACCAAAATTTCGTTGTTTGCATCAACTACTTCACTGATTCCCTACTCCTCTGCTGCACATTATTAGTTATTTTATTTCTTACATATTCATCACCAAACTTCACTTATTTTTACAATTTTGCAAGATATATATTTCATTCATTATTTTAGTCACAAATCTCCGTGTTCGACCTCGGTCCTCATCGAGAAATCTGAATATTAGTTTATACTTGGGCTAGTATTGAGAAAAACTTGAGCATATTCGAAGAAACATTAGCATAACCATAGTATCCACAACACATGTGTTATATTCTGTCATATGGTATCAGAGCATGCTTTAATACACTCTTTTTGCAATAGTGGGGTTGTATTCATGTGATGAATGCTTGTTTTTAGGTATGTCTTTTTACCTCTTCAATTTGTCATCACTTTTGTAATTGGCTCGAAATGGATGAGCTTTAATGTTTTCTATAGAGTCTACATTTCATTTGTCTTTTAGAGTTGTAAATTGAGTTGTAATCGAAGACGTTTCAAGCAAAGAGCAAGCATGCCAATTCAAGCACCTATGAGGGCGGTTTTGGTGGGTTCGAAATGTTCGGGTTCGTATCAAGGCACTTTGAAGCTCTTTATGTAATAGCTTAGTTTTGTGTGTGTTTTTTGATGCCAAAATCAAGTCATTTTAGCTTAGTTTTAATTATTTATACATTGTGAATGTATGTTTTTAGTTAAATGTATCTATTATGCATAATGTATGCTATATAGATTCAACCCCACCATAGGATAAGCATGCTTCATACATTTATGTTATAAGAGTTATAATGTATGTGGATGCATGAAAATTAATCTCATAAATTAGATATAATTGTTATAGGGTTGTTTTCAAGTATAGAAAAATGAGTCAAACTATTTACAAATATTGAAAAATTTTACTATCTATCGACGATAAACCATGCTAATTCTATCGCTTGAGCGATAGATAGCGATAGAAGTCTATCGCTCAAGCAATAGACTTCTATCGCGGTCTATCATAACAATTTTTTTTCTTTGTTCTTGAAGATAATTGTATTTCTTTTGATTTGATTGAGTTATTAATCCCCTATTATTGCTATGATATAAGGGATAGGGAAAAATTAATAACATAAAGTAGGTCAAAAAAATCTTTCTAGAGTTAAATTTTTCTATATTTATAAATAGTTTGATATTTTTTCTGTTGATAGTAATTTCCCATTGTTTTATATTGGTTTATGACTTTAATTAGTGGATGCATGTTATAGATTTTTTGTCTTTATTATAATTGTTATAATTAGATTTTATGTCTTATAAAATCACATAGACTTTTAAAATCTATAAAAAAAGACAAACTTGCATGCTCACCTAGGGTTAACCGGTGCAAAGCAATTCATTCCTTTTAATAGTTAAAATAGGACAATAACTTGTAAAATAAAAGTTGTTTACTCACCTGGTGAGATCTTGTCTAAGATTGGGGGTACTTAAGTTGACAGTTTACGGAACACCTCCTAGAAGATCAAACTGGCGTATTAGTCAATAACCCTAGTTTTATGAGTATGCGTGAGAGATGTGAGGTAATAAATTGGTTGTATCGCCTAGACATCGTACTGTTAATTTCTCGATATAAGAGTTCTACTAGGATAAATTCACCTAGACTTAGGTTTTGTTTTTAGCCGGACTAAACCTGAGTAAAGTTTTACCCATTCATATCAATTAGAACACTTTGGGATATTAATAGTATATATGATATATTATTTCTAGCTCTCACGTCCCTAAGAGTTCACATTGTGAGATTCATGCAGGACTTTGTGTCGCCTTTATCATGACTGCTTCATTCGGAAAGTGTTTGCATGAATTAATAACAAGGTGAATAGGGGAAGTAGTTCATAGTAAGTGGTTGAAGGGTGTGTGTCAACACGTCCTACGGTCTCTTCCATGGTTGCACCGTGAGATTCCTATGTTGCACTTGCTAGTCGTTTTTAGGCGACATTCCCTTCGAAGGGTTTGTAACATAGGATTCGGCACACCGTGAACTCTAGAAATGAAAAGGGTTTCTTAGGTCTGTTTTCAGAATTTCTTTACTTCGAAAGCTCGTTTGATTCCGATCTCTGAAATCTGAAAATAGAGAGTCTACACTTACAAGATTTACTAAGTGTTAGTAAAGTTCTTGACCGAATATAATTGATAATTAAGTACTATAGGAATAAGAAATCTAGTGTTAGTATTTAATCAAAATGTTTGGTTCAGTGAAGGAGTAATTTGTCTACCCTTCGATAACAATTATTTTGACTCACTAAAATATCGTTGCAATTTAATAATGATATGGGTACATTACTTTTTTTTGCTAAAAACCTAATTGAATTGTTTTAAAGGGTTGTTTTTTTTCCTAATAGACAAGGTTCAATATAACCTAACACCTCTTCTTAACGAGCTTTAAATTTACCAATCCTTATTAAAGAATAAGGGGAGGGTGAAGCAAATGTTGCTTCTACTTCTAAAAGGAAATTCCTGAAAGGATCATTCTCTGGAAGTAAATCTACCCCTACACTTCCAAAGAATAAAGGGATTCATAAGAATAAGGGAAAAGGGAAGGCACCTGCTATAAGAAAAGTGAAGGAAAAAGTTACAGAAAAAGAACAATATTTCCATTGCAATGTTGATGGGCACTAGAAGAGAAACTGCCCGAAATATCTTGCTGAAAAGAAAGTTGAAAAAGAGAAACAAGTTAAACATGATTTACTAGTTAGTAAAACACGTTTAGTAGAAAATGATAACTCCATCTCGATATTGGATTCAGGGGCCACTAACCATGTTCGCTATTATTTTCAGGAAACTAATTCCTGGAAGCAGCTAGAAGATGGCAAGATAACTCTCAAGGTTGGATAAGGGAAGCTCCTTTCAGCCAAAGGAGTGGGAGATATCAAGTTTTTCTTCAGAGATAGATTTATTATATTAGAAAATGTTTTATATGTTTCTAATTGTAGTAGGAACTTAATTTCTATCTCTTGTTTGTTAGAACAAGTGTATAAAGTTTCTTGTGAAATCAATGAAGCGTTCATTTCCATAAGAGGTGTACAAATATGTTCAGCAAAATTAGAAACCAACTTATATATGTTAAAACCGACCAAAGTTAAATTTGCTTATAATACCAAAATGTTTAAAATAGCTGAAACTCAAACTAAAAGGTGACACATTTCTCAAAGTACCTATCTTTGGCATTTGAGATTTGATCACATTAATCTCAATAGGATTGAGTGATTGGTCAAGAGTGAACTTTTAAATGAGTTAGAAGACAACTCTTTACATCCATGTGAATCATGTCTTGAGGGTAAGATGACCAAAAGATCTTTTACTGAAAAAGGTCTTCGTGCCAAAGAACCCATAGGACTCGTGCACTCGGATCTATGTGGTCCAATGAATGTCAAAGCATGAGGAGGGTATGAATATTTTATCAGTTTTATTGATGATTATTCTAGGTATGGTTATATTTACCTAATGCATCACCAGTCTGAAGCACTTGAAAAGTTCAAGGAATATAAAACTGAGTTTGAGAACCTCTTAGGTAAAACCATTAAGACACTTTGATCAAATCAAGGCGGAGAGTATATGGACTTGATATTCCAGGATTATCTGATAGAAAATGAAATTCAATCACAACTCTCTGCACCTGGTATGCCTCATCAGAACGATGTATCTGAAAGAAGAAACAAAACCCTATTAGATATGGTTTGTTCAATGATGAGCTACGCTCAATTTCCTAACTCGTTTTGGGGATATGCGTAGAGATTGCAGCATACATTTTGAACAATGTTCCCTTGTTGTGTGCGGAATGATTATGCTAAATGTATGCTCAAATGTGTAATACTTATCATGCAAGTATCAAGTTTTTCTTAATATCAACCCAAGTATAAACTAATACTAAGATTTCTCGATAAGAATCAAGGTCGAACACGGGGATTTGTAGCTAGTAAGATGATTGAAAAGTTTAACTTGCACAAGTTTCTAAAATAGAATGAGATGTGGTGATAAATGTTAAATAATGAAGTAAAGAGAGATGTACAACAAATAAGCTAGGAACCAGTGAAATTGTTTTGCAAACAAAGAAGTTTTGGTTTATCAAATGAAGAAAAGAGGGTTGGAGAAAACCCTTCATCAATCGGTTGAGTTCTTGCTTAGTTTCATGGTTCATGCTCCTAAACTCGAGTAGTTCTTACCTCTCGGTAGATGTGTCACATAAATCATATGTCTATGATGCATGTGTTGGGTTTTATGCCCTAAACCTCGTAGATAGTAAATGTTGTATTTTGACCGTCATTAATCAATTGTTATTAATTATTATTCAATAAATGTTATTGATTATTTTATCTTGTTTTAATAACCCTAAAATCCAATAAACTAACATCCTAGGTTGTTTTATGAGTCTTGAACAATATGTACAGGCATATGGGGATCAATGTTCAAGTTATAGCCTAAAGGGTCTATAGTATAAGGATAGGGTTGGGTACCTTATCCTGGTAACACTATGGATACGACCCACTTTGTATTTGATACAAACGCAATGATCCAACGCGTTCGTGTAGGAGACATGTGAGTGGGGGTGTCCTATGCAATGAGTTTGCATAAGACTGGACCACAAAATAGTAACCACTAGATGTAACTCCGTTGACTGATTAGGTTTCCATTTCAATAAGTTGACCTAGGCAACTTAGTCTTAATCCTGAGTATATTATGAACTCCTATTTATGAGGGATTGTCATTTGATTTGTATGGATGAGAGTGGCCCATTTGCCAACTCAATATGCCTACCATTTGGGGGACAAGACTGGGTGGGGAGCTGGGAACATAATTATACAAGATGGATTTCACTCCTTCCCGACTTTAGGATAAGTAGATAAGTGTTCCCTTGAACAAATTGCCCTACCCTCTCCCTGGCCCGAGAGGGATTTTTGTTTGATAGTTAGACCATAAACAGGTTGTTCATTAGAGGAGCACTGATACTTAAGGATTTAGAAGTAACTCAAGGGTATATTGATAATTTGACCCAGCTGGTGTACGAACACTTGTGAAGCACTAACTTGCTGTTATTGGTCTATATCCGTGGACACATAAATATATCTACAGCGAGAAGAGTGCAGTTGTGGGTCTTTAGTGGAGTGTACCCACAGTTAACGAATATTTATTAATGTGGTTAATGAGTTTAGCCCGTTAATCTCATATCGTTGGAGCTTCTGATCTGTAGGTCCATTAGGTCCCGTTCCTAGCTCGTAAAGAATATTGAGGTGATTAATTCTTGGATGAAATTTGAAAAGTTCAAATTTACTAAGGGAAAAGTATAATGTATAATGATACATTATAATATAAAATTTATTTTACAAATTAAACTTTATAGTATAAATATAATTTTGGATATGATTTAAATTTAATTTGTAAGAGAATTAAATATTTGAAATTGTTCAAATATTATTTTAATATGAATTAGATTTATATTAAAACTATAGGTTAAAATTAATGCGCAGTAGATGTACATTAAAACTATAGGTTATGAGAGAAATGTATTTGAATTTGATTCAAATGCAGGTTAAAATTAAATATTTGAAATTCGTAGTTAAGTAATTGGAGAATTAATTAGTTATTTAATTTAATCTAATTTAATTAAATTTGATTTAATTAAATTAATTGAATTAAAACTATAGTTATGTGAGAGATGTTCATTTAAATATGATTTAAATGCATTGGTTAATTAAATTAGATTTAATTAATTATTAATTATTAATTATTAATTTAATTAGTTATTAATTAAATTAGATTTAATTAATTATTGATTAATTAATTAATTTAATTAATATTGTTGGTTGTAAATCCCACATAGGGGAGTTTTTTAATACGTGGGATAACACCCACGTTTCCCACATTCTCTCCTTTCCTTATATAGTGTGTAACATAAAAAAAAAAAAATCTGCCATTTTCTCTAAAAAAATCTCTCAGAAGAAGAGTTCTCTGCTTTGTTTCTCTTACCAAAGGTTCCCACAAACCTTTCCTCAAGGTTCAGAGAAAAGGAAGGACTCCAAGTGATAGTGATCCAGTTGTTGCTTTCCCTCACAACATTTAAGTTTTTTTTCTCTTTTAATTTTTTTATACAGTATGCTTAACTTAGGATTTTAGATTTCTTTTACCAATGTAGTGATATTTCAAAATCTTAATATTAATTTTGAGTTAGGATTCTGATATGTTTCCACTACGCTAGGGTTTTAATCCCAGCAATTGGTATCAGAGTCATCTTAAAATTTAATTTAGGTTTTGAAATTTGCATCGGTTTGGTGGGTTTACTGCATTGTGAATGTGGATTTTGCATTGAATGTTTACTGTAAAATTTGGTCATAGATTTATATGTTTTTTTATTAGATCAATTGTAAAGGCCCCTGCGTTTTTGGGCATTTTACTATAAATCGATTATTTGTAAGTCCGTGTCTAGATCAAGTTTGTTCTACTGAGAAAAATGATACGAAATTTGCCCAAATTGGATGCCTGAAGGCCAAGATTTCGTTGCCTTTATGTACTGTACGAAGAAGGCGACGAAAAAAATAAAAATAAAAAAAAATAAAAAAAGGTTGTGGCTAGGGCTGACGTCAGCATGACATCATCGCTGACATGCTGACATCAGCGTCAGATGCGCTGGTTTAGCTGGTTTTGGGCTGGTTTTATCTGTTTTTGGTCCGATTTGCGCCCATATTTTGGTCCCTTTTTGTTGTTTTTGGCTTGGTTCGTGGTTTTGGGACCCGATTCGAAGTAGTTCGAGGGTTTTTGGTCCGATTTTGGAGCAACAAGGACTAATTTTAGGATAAATTTAGCTCAATTATTGTAATTTAATACTTTATTTTATCCTAGGAGCCAATTTTACGGGTTCAATTGCTATTTAAATGCTTTATGGATGTCATTTAGATAAATCTCAACTTAGGTTAAGCATGTTCATGCATTTTAATATGTTATAAATGTTACAATGTATGGTTTTAATGCATGATTAATAATATCATGAGTAATTTTTTTTAAGACAATATCATGAGTAATTTAATATATATTGATATGTTAAATATATAAAATTAGAAAAGTATGATGCATGACATTAATTTAGTTAAATATAACTGTTATATTTATTTAATGTGATGCGTATGCTTAATTTATTTTCATGATTGTTATAATTGTTATAATTTTTTTATGAAAATAAAATTTCATTGAGTATGAAACATCCATATGTTAATATAATTGTTATATTATTTTAATGATTTGCATATAATATGGTTTTTTAATTAATTAGAAGTTGATTGTTAATTAATTAAACCTTAGTATGCATGATTATAGGGCTAATTAATTAATTTTGTAAATAAGTTATAAAATTAATTAATAAAAACCATCAACATATAATAAAGAGTTGCATGCAAATATAGGATCTTAGGAAATTGGTTTTAAATTTTTTAAAATTAATTTAAACTTAAGATCACATTAAATCTAATTAGATTAGAATTAAGTCTTATTTTCTTTTTAAATAGTTTTAAATTAGAATAAGTAGGACAAATAGGATTTTGGTTATAAGGGAACTCTACTGGTTCAGTTCTGTCTAGATTGGGAGTTTTTAAGTTGACGGTTTTACGGAACACCTCCTAACTGGAAACTGAATCAGAACTTGAGTTGAAGTAACCTAAGTCCTATTAGCATGTAATGTCACTAGGTTAATTAAATCGTTTAATTCACCTAAAACTATAGTTTAAAGACCTTTTATAAGAGTTATAATATGCATAAACTTAGATAGATTCATTAGTCGAAATTTAACTAAGTATAATAAAACCCGAAAATAAGTAAAACATTTTAGTGGGAGAAAAATGGTATACATAATATATCAATTTTTATCTCTCACGTCCTTAAAAGTTCACAACGTGAGATCCTTGCTCGACTTTGTGTCGCCATGGGCGCGACCAACCTTCGAAAAGTGTTTGCATGGGTCAATACCAAGGTGAACAATCTTATTGTCTTACTTTTTTTAACAAATGAAGCGTTCATTTAAAAAATGGTGTACATATTTGTTCTGCTAAATTAGAAAACAACTTATATGTGTTAAGACCAACTGAAAAAAAAAAAGCACTTTTAAATCATGAGATGCTTAAAACTGCTAATACTCAACCTAAAAGGCAAAGAATTTCTCCAAGTAACAATACCTATCTTTGGCATTTGAGATTAGGTCACATAAATCTCGATAGGATTGGGAGATTGGTAAAGAAAGGACTTCTAAGTGAGTTAAAAGATGATTTATTACCTCCGTGTGAATCTTGTCTCGAAGGAAAAATGACTAAAAGACATTTTAGTGGAAAAGTTATAGAGCCAAAAAACCTTTAGAGCTGATACATTCGGATCTTTGTGGTCCAATGAATGTAAAAGCTCGAGGAGGGTACGAATACTTCATCTCTTTTATAGATGATTATTTGAGATATGATTACTTATACCTAATGACACATAAGTCTGAATCCCTTGAAAAGTTCAAGGAGTATAAGGCTGATGTTGAAAACCTGTTAGGTAAAACAATTAAAACACTTCAATCTGATCGGGGTGGAAAGTATAAAGATTTAAGATTCTAAGACTATATGATAGAACATGGAATCCAATCCCAACTCTCAGCACCTGGTACACCTCAACAGAATGGTGTATCATAAAGGAGAAATAGAACCTTGTTTGAATGGTTCGTTTTATGATGGGCTATGCTCAATTGCCTAGCTCGTTTTGGGGGTATGTAGTAGAGACTGCAGTACATATCTTAAACAACGTTCCCTCGAAGAGTATTTCTGAAACACCTTTCGAGTTATGGAGGGGGCGTAAACCTAGTTTGCGCTACTTCAGAATATGGGGTTGTCCTACACATGTGCTAGTGAAAAGTCCTAAAAAAATTGGAACATCGTTCAAGATTATGCCAATTTGTTGGTTACCCTAAGGAAACGAGAGGTGGTCTCTTTTTCAATCCACAAGATAACAAAGTGTTTGTAACATGCTATGAAATGCATGAAATTAGACTTTTATTTAGGCATTTTTAATGAGAAAAGTAATCTCTTGCATGAATTTTATCCCAAATTTGGTCTTAATATGTTTATATAAGCTTAACGAGGGTTAATTATGCGTAAAAGATGATTTTTGCGGATTTGGTGCAGATTTGGTACGTTTTTTTACAGGTTTTTAGCTATTTTTCATGTGATGCGCCTACAACAACAAGTGATGTACCAGCACTATCGAGCCCTAATTTTTCAGATTCAATTCTGCTCAGATCAGTTGCGATTTTCACGATTTTAACGGCTAAAAATCCTCGATTCTGCTGGTAAATCTTCAGAACGCAAATCTCGACCCTCCTCAACAGATTTGGGGGCCTATTAAAGGTGAAGAAGCCCTCCATCTTCGAAGAACAACTCACCTCCGCCGCACTCATCACTTTTTTCTCCGTTTTATTGTCAAATTTCAGTACCTTGGGTTTCTTCTCTATGTTCAAGTCAGTAGTCTTAAGAACGAAAGTTCCTCTAAGGCGTAGTGGCTCTAGGATTTCTCTTCCACAGAAGTGTGTGTTGAGGCAAAATTCTTTCTTGAGAGAGGGGAATCGTCCTAGAGAAAGACTTGTTACTTGAGGCTTTTCCAAGTTTTCTTGAGTTGTATTTATTTTCTAGCATTTATATTTATTTATTTCTTGTAACTTTCTCTTTTCTTTTTATCCGTTGAACATCATCTTGTAGCTATGATTTTTTATTTAATAAAGTTTATTATTTTATCATTAGTCATGAGCTAAATTCTCTAAGGGGTTCAGTTATATGGATACCCTGGGATTTTATGGCTTGAGCAATGTTTATGCTTCATACCTTTTGGACTTAATTTAGCAATCTAGTGGAGTCCTAATGCTGAGAAGGTCAAGATATAAACCGATGTCACAAAGGAATACGGGACTGGGAGCCTAGAAATAGGATGGTCATGTCACCTTAGAAATAAGGGACACTGTAGGATAAAGAATCTAAGCTTGAATTAATCTAAGATCCAGCTAACCATGGAAATATTAGGCATTAGCTGCTTAGAGTTGAGAATGCCTCGACGCAGTGGGAGAGTTGTATCATGGCCTTCCCATTACTTGGATTTAAGAGAAACTCAGGTTGTCGTACCTGACGACGGTGTTGAGGATCCATTGTCTTTTAAATAGGCAATGAATGATGTTGATAAGGACGAATGGGTCAAAGCCATGGACCATGAAATGGAGTCTATGTATTTCAATTCAGTATGGAAACTTGTAGATCCACCTGATGGGGTTAAACCCATAGGGTGTAAATGGACTATAAGCGAAAGAGGGACGTAGCTGGTAAGGTACAGACCTTTAAAGCTCGACTTGTAGCAAAGGGTTATACCCAAAGGGAAAGGGTTAACTATGAGGAAACTTTTTTCCCTGTTGCTATGCTTAAGTCCATAAGAATTCTCTTATCCATAGCTACATATTATGACTATGAAATTTGGCAAATGGATGTCAAGACGACCTTTCTGAATGGCAATCTTGAAGAGAATAGCTTTATGTCTCAGCCCGAAGGGTTCATAGCCCAAGGTCAGGAGCAAAAAGTTTGCAAACTGAATCGATCCATTTATGGGTTGAAGCAGGCATCTAGATCTTGGAACATTAGATTTGATACTGCGATCAAATCTTTTAGTTTTGATCAAAACGTTGATGAACCTCATGTTTACAAGAAAATCATCAACGGTAAAGTAGCTTTCTTGGTACTATACGTAGACGATATCTTACTCATTGGGAATGACGTAGGATACCTTACTGACATTAAAAAATGGCTAGCAGCCCAATTCTAAATGAAAGATTTGGGAGAGGTGCAGTATGTTATTGGGATCCAAATTATTAACGATCATAAAAACAGAACGCTAGCTCTATCTCAAGCAACTTATATCAACAAAATGTTGACTTGGTATTCGATACAGAACTCTAAGAAGGCTTTATTACCTTTCAGGCATGGGGTTCACTTGTCTAAGGAACAATGTACTAAGTGTTGGTTGTATTAGTCGTGTTACTATTTTGTCTATATTCACGATTTATTGGATTCCTAGTATCTCAAGTTTTTCTTAATACCAATCCAAGTATAAACTTATACTAAGATTTCTTGGTGAGAACCAAGGTCAAACACAGGGATTTTTGTAACTAATTGTTTGCTCAAATTGGAAATCTCGAGGTAATAAACAATTAAAAGAGGATTCAATTCAGAGTATAAACACTAAATGAATTAAAGTTTTTAAGTTGCAGCTACAAAACTGAGGGTGACTTATGAACAATGCAATTTCAGTGATGTGGAGGATAAAGAAAAGAGTGTTGAAGACCGTCATTCATCAATCTGTCAAATATCGGTTTAAATGCATCGATCAAACTTTCAAACACAGTTGGTTCATACCCTTCGGCAAAAAAGTCACACTAGTCATATATCTATGATGCGTGTTAGTTTGAATGAACGTAAGACAAATCCTATTTCTAACATTAACTTCTCAGCTACAGCAACTCTCAAATAACCGATCGCTAGCACTAAAATAACGTTCTCACGTTAAAACAATGGCAAATGATTTAACAATGTACTACTGTAAATGATCTAAGATTTAAACTTGCTTCAATAAGATTGATGAACACAGCCTCCAACCCTCGCGGAGGTTTAGCTACTCATACTGAGTTGTAAAATATATGCAAACATGAAAAACAACGAAGAGATGAGAAGTAGCAATATATTGAAATGATAACTACTTGAAATTCTTGATTCAATGATAAAATAAATATCTAAACACTGACTATGCACTAAATGATAAAAAGATTGAAAGAAGAAGTTGTAGGCGAGAGTGTCCAACTCGCCAACAATGAAGGCGTATCGCTGATATTTGCAGATGGCGATCGAAGCAGCGGTGCGATCTTCGTCTCTGTTGAGCCTCAGTTTACCGCGTTCCTCGTGGTTTTGCAAAACTGACCCTCGCAGCTGTCGCTGTGAGGAGGTAGAAGATGATGTGTGGCGACACTTTTCCCCAACGTTGATCGCTGCTAACCGTATTTTTTTTCTCTCCCTTTTTCTTTCGTCTTGGGCGGTTTTTATAGCCTTCATCATAGTACTTTTCTTTCTGACCGCGCATTTCGTCTCTACCTAACGGCTTATGGTACTGAAGATATTCTGGCGCAGCTGTCATGATTGGATTTTTCGGAATCATAAGCTTTGTTTTTATTAGCCATGCGTTGATGTAATCTTGGACGCATGGTTGCGATGACATTTTCCTGCAAACAAAGCGTTCAAGGGATGTAAATTCTCATCAATAATATCTTTTACTTTTTTGTACACTTGTGCACGTAATAAGAATACATCAGAGAATCATGCGTTGAAATGATCTTCTTTTCACTAATCTTTCATTTATTCTAAGTAAAAGAAGTAAAGTAACTTGTATTCCTACAAGTTATCACTAAGACACCTCAAGAAGTTGAGAATATGAGACGTATTCCCTATGCCTCAACTGTGGGCAGCTTAATGTATGCTATGCTCTACACTAGGCTAGACATTTGTTATGCAGTGAGAATAATCAATAGGTACAGTCTAATCCAAGGTTTGACCACTGGACAACAGTTACGAATATCCTCAAGTATCTTAGGAGAACAAAGGACTACAAGCTAGTGTATGGAGCTAAGGATTTGATCCTCAGGTTATACTAACTCTGATTTCCAAAATGACAAGGATTCTAGGAAATCCATGTCGGGATCAGTGTTTACCCTAAATGGGGGAGTTGTAGTATGGCAAAGTGTCAAGCAAGGATGCATAGCAGACTCCACTATGGAGGCTGAGTATGTAGCTGCTTGTGAAGCAGCAAAGCAAACAGTTTAGCAGACTCCACTGGGAGTTTACCTTCAATTCTCCTTTGTTTGTCAACCATTGAAGTTTGTATGGTTTTGGATGTTGACGGGTAGGAAGTTGAAGTCTTTTAACAAGAAAACTACTTACCACATTAGTGCAACTTCCACTATCAATCACTAAGCTACATGGAGTTCCTTTAATCAAGCATCTTGTGTGAAACAAGTTCTCCCTTTGATCCTCAACTTTTTCTTCCTTTATTTGGACATTAAGTACTCTTCTTGCAACTAAGGATATGGAGTTACCTTGTTCAATGTACTCATCATCATGTGCGTCGAATTCTTCCTCAAGTTGGGCATCTTGTTCATCACATTCATCTTCCGAATCGAGTATTCCATTTCTTATTACCATAACTTTTTTATTGACACAATCCTTGCTCATGTGTCCCAATCCTTTGCACTTCCAACATTGAATAGAACTAGATTTCTCTCTTACCTCCTTTGAAGCTTCATTCTTTTTAGCATTGGAGCTCTCAGCCTCCACTCTTTTGCCAATCACAAACTTTCCTTTTGCCTCATTCCTATTCATAAAACCATCATTGTTCCAAGCATTAGAATTTGAAAAGGTATTAGCTTTAGAAGTGTACCTCTTGGAATGCTCCTTTTCTTCTCTCAATTGATCTTCAAATTTGATGGCATAATGATACATATCTTCCAAGTAAAGTTGTGGATTTCTATCAACCGGATGAGCAATTTCTCGATTCAAGCCTCCAAGGAATCTAGACATGGTGTCTTCCTCATCTTCTCGGATTTTTGCTCTTTCCATCAAATTCTCCATTTCTTGATAATATTCAGCCACACTTTTTGTTCCTTGCCTCAAAGCTTGTAATTTAGTTTTTAAATCTCTTTCATAATGTTTTGGAACATACCTCTTTCTCATGGCTTCTTTAAGGTCTTCCCAAGTTTCTATTGGATCTTCTTCTTTCCTTCTTCTCTCGGATTTGAGATGTTGATATCAATTTCCAGCATGGTTGGTGAATTGGGCAATGGCAAGTCTCATCTTCTTATTTTCACTAAATGTGTTGCAATCAAACACATGTTCTATCTTCCTTTCCCATTCCAAGTATGCCTCTGGATTGGCCGTTCCACTAAATGGTGGAATTTTGAGCTTAACTCCGTTGTCTCTATCTTCTTGAATTCTCTCTCCTCTTCTAGCTTGCATAAAATTATTTCTTCCTCTTCCTCTCACATTTCCTCTTCCTCCAACTTGTCTTTCTTGTTCCACAATTCCTTCATCTTCTTGCAAGGCTCGTTCTTCTCTTTGTTGTTGTGCCCTCCTTTCTTGTCTATCTTCTATCATCATTTCCATCATGCCTTAAATGGCTTGAAGAATAGCCATATTAGGATTTTGTATTTGTGGTACTCCTTCACCCTGTGACATTGTCAAGTTAGTAATAAAAAGGACCTCACCACACTTCTCACCAATTTCACTCAAGGACACTCGTGTTTATCACTCAAGGGTAGGCTTTTGGTTCTAGGTCAAAGATGTAAAGGTTGGCTTAAATTTGGTGCAATCTTACTAAAAGTTTTGATGAAAACCAATTCAAAAAAATCAACTCTCACAAACTAAAACTAGAAAAACTCAAACTTAGGATCAAGAATTTGAAAATTGGAACAAAGTAAATGTAATGACAAGAAACTTTTCATGTGCCTTGGATCTTTTGAACATTTCTTTTCTACTTCTTTTTTTTTTGCTGGATTTTTTTTTCTTTCATTTTTTTTAATATGATCCAAGAGCAAACTTGAAGAAAATTTCAAGACAAGTTGTAGTATATCTTGTATTACAAGATGAAAGCAAATGCTTTGAAGAGAGAAAAAAGATAAAGATATTTCACCTCTAGGGCCGGCCAAGAACGATGACCAAATGCTCTGATACCAAATGATAAGCGCCCGCTATGTTTGTTGGATGCAAAGCTAGAGGTCCTTCTAAGATCCTTGCAAACACTCACAAAGAAAGCTAACTTAGATCAAACTTAAAATCTATGATGGTCACTCTTAGATCCCAAGACAACTCACTCCAAAATTAGCTTGATCAAGACTAATCCAATGAATTGATTTAAACATCAAACCTAAAGCAAGATTTGAAAGAAAAGACAACACCAAAGGAGTTGAATAAGCACAAGCTTTTTAATAACAATAATCTGAGTTTTGAAGAGTATTACAAGTCATTTTAAAGGCCAAATGGTCGTGGATATCCAAGAACCCAAAAGTCATTCAAACACCATTAAATGCAAATTGTAGAAATTTCTACCTAGGAACTTAAAACTTAATTGCATACTATTTAATAAGTCAAAATGCAAAACTAAAGAGATAGAAAGTCTCCAAATTGCAACCTTCGCAATGTAGATCTTATTATACGCATGTCAGGACCATGTCCAGGGATATGAATTCAAAATTGAGCACAGAAACCCTAAATAAAGAGGGGTACCACCCACAAAAGTTTCGCAGGACACGCGGAAATACTAGCTCGGACCTTGGAAAAAAACTGAGTCTGGGCCGTCGTTTCTCAATTTTTTTTTGGACGAACGTCGACTATCCTTCAAATGGACTCACTTACTTGTTAGAAAAAAAGTTTCGCGAGTTTTTCACCGAGATCAAATTTTGGTCTTTTTTTTGTGGCCTTATACAAGGCATATTTGGTCTGTTTTGGTCCTATCTCTGTCCTCCACTAAGGGGCAACCTTCGCGATGTAGATCTTATGTACGCGTGTCAGGAACGTGTCCAAGGATATGAATTCAAAATTAGGTGCCCAGAAACCCTAAATAAGGAGGGGTACCACCCACAAAAGTTTCACAGGACGCGCGGAAATACTAGCTCGCGCCTAGAAAAAAAATTGAGTCTTGGCCGTCGTTTCTCAGTTTTCTTTGGGACGAATGTCGACTATCCTTCAAATGGATGCACTTCCTTGTTAGAAACTAAGTTTCGTGAGTTTTTCACCGAGGACAAATTTTGGTCGTTTTTTTGTGGGCTAATACAGGTCATTTTTGGTCTGTTTTGGTCGTATCTCTGTCCTCCACTAAGGAGACCAATTCGCGATGTAAATGTTATGTACGCGTGTCAGGACCGTGTCCTGGGATATGAATTCAAAATTTCGAGCCCAGAAACCTAAATAAGAAGGGGTGCCACCCACAAAAGTTTCGAAGGACGTGCGAAAAAACTAACTCGGGCCTAGGAAAAAAACCGAGTCTGGGCCGTGGTTTTTCATTTTTTTGGGATGAACGTCGACTATCCTTCAAATAGACCCACTTACTTGTTAGAAACCAAGTTTCGTGAGTTTTTCACCGGGGTACACAAACAATTCTGTCTTTAGATGTCAGTTTTGCACTGCCATTGTATACATATATTGGTGGATTACAAACCACCCTTGTATCCAGTGTCATCTTAGGATATGATGGCGCTTTACCTTTGATGACAGTTAAAAACTGCCATCAACTATTCTGCCATCGTATATATACGATGGTAGTTGTTTGGGATGACAGTTGTGAACTTTCATCCTATCATAGACATTTGATGGCACTTTTGTATGATGGCAGTTAGGAACTTACATCATACCCATGTTGTCATACATAATACGATGATGGTTAATAACTGTTATTGTTGTATACTACGATGTCAGTTTAACACTAACATCATATCTCATATAACCTACAACAAATTATTAGTAAAACATGGAACCCAAATCCTGCATAAACGATTTTTATAATACCAATAATTCTCATCCTTTATTTTGATTAATTTCTTCACACAAATATTCAACAAAACAAATCTGTTATATCATTTCAATGTTGATAATCCATTCACAATTGAATTTCAATATTGAGCTACACAACATGTTTCAAACATACACAAAAATGTATAAGATCTACCAAAATTTCAAAAAACATGTCTAACAGCTTGACAACCAAACAATGCTTTACAATATGTTCCAAACTACACAATGCCTATGATCTACCAAAATTTCAGAAAACTCTCCAACAACTTTACAACTAAACAAAGTTACATAAAATGCTTGAGGGATACCAAAAATTCAGAGCGAAAGCCAAACAAATATATATTGTGGCACCATGCAATCCGATCAAGTGTTGTTTGACACATGCTCCGCCCACTCAACTCGGACCTCCTCGAGTTCTTCTTGGGTATAAGGGTTCTTAGTATTAAACTACATCAAAGCAAATAAATAACAAATATCACAATAAATTCATTATTACTAAGTTAAAAGAATAAGAGTGAAACTCTAACCTTCGATCTTTAGGCATATGTCTTAATCAGTTGAGCTATGAGTAGGTTGACAAAATATTGTAGTAGCAAAAATCTGCGCTCCTTTGAAGATTTTATTATTTTAAGATTGAATTGGATTTAATATAGTCAATAATAACAACTAAATTTTTGTTAGTTGTAATCCTAGTGAAACTAATCCACTTTTAAAAGTGTTTTTACTCCTTATCAGCAAGTTACTGCACAATCACTAATAAAGAAGCAAGCAATGATGCCAACTGATCAGTAATCGAAAATCTGGGAAAATTTTTCAGATTTTAATATATCAGAAATTCGTCTATTTTCTTCTTCTTTCCAAAACCATTCTTAATCACCTCCACCCACAAAGACCTAAATTGCCTGCAGAAGCTTCGAATTGACCAAAATTCAGCCGCTGAAAGCCATCGAACCTGTAAATCGTCAAAATCAATCGCCGTTTGAAAGTCGTAATCCATCGATTATTGTAAGTTGTCAAACGCAATAAGCCAACATACGTTATCCTTACTCATAGTCGATGGAAGGGAATAATCGATGTGCAGTTAACCATAGAGAGTAACGCGTGAAGGAGATGAGAAGAGATGACTAGGGTTTTCACAAAGGGTTTGCGACAACTTGATGTGGTTTGGACTTTTAGGCTGAAACGACGTCATTTGTAAGGTTTAGATGGCGGTTTGGAATTTTGCAAAACGGGGTCGTTTGGAGTTTAAAAAATTAAATTGTTTGGTGACAATTTAGAAACGTCATTATTAACATCTAATTTTTCACACGAACTAAAAATGTATCTCCCGCTATTTTATTACTATAGATGGCAGTTTAGAACTGACATTATAACCTCAGTTTAGATGACAGTTTCGAACTGACATCTTCTATGAACTTTATGTTAATCAACAAAAATATCTGTAAAATAAGACGCATTTTTTAGAAACCGTCATCACATAGCCAATTTGTCATCATTTATAAAATGCCAACTGACATCTAAAGTCAAAATTGTTGTAGTGGGTCAAATTTTGGTCATTTTTTGTGGGCTAATGTAGGCCATTTTTGGTCCGTTTTGGTCGTATCTCTGTCCTCCACTAAGGGGCAACCTTCGCGATGTAGATCTTATGTACGCGTGTCAGGACCGTGTGCAGGTATATGAATTCAAAATTTGGAGACCAAAACCCTAAATAAGGAGGGGTACCACCCATAAAAGTTTCGCAGGACGTGCGGAAAAACTAGCTCGGGCCTAGAAAAAAACTGAGTATGGCCGTCATTTCTGATTTTTTTTGGGACGAACATGGACTATCCTTCAAATGGACCCGCTTACTTGTTAGAAACCAAGTTTCATGAGTTTTTCACCGGGGTCAAATTTTGGTCATTTTTGTGGGCTAATACTGGCCATTTTTTGTACGTTTTGGTCGTATATTTGTCCTCCACTAAGGGGCATCCTTCGCGATGTAGATCTTATGTACACGTGTCAAGACCCTGTCCAGGGATATGAATTCAAAATTTGGAGCCCAGATATCCTAAATAAGGAGGGGTACCACCCACAAAAGTTTCGCAGGACGCGCAGAAAAACTAGCTCGGTCCTCGGAAAAAAACTGAGTCTGGGCCATTGTTTCTCAGTTTTTTTTTGCGACGAACGTCGACTATCCTTCAAATGGATGCACTTACTTGTTAGAAACCAAGTGATAAAGGGAACTACCTCAATCACGTTTGAGAACCCTCCTCCCCCCTTAAACAAGGTGAACCCCCACAACAGTAATAAGAATAACCCCAATTAACGAATTGATAATAACTCCAAGAAAGCTAAACAGATTTGGCTTGGAAGATTTATCAAAGATCAAGAAGAAAGGAGAACTTGTTCCTAACTTCAAGATTTCGAACTCTCCACAATCTAGTTGATCAAACTAGATTGAAAGTTCTAAATATGCATTCTAAACACAAGAATACAAAAAAAGCATAAAAGCTTGAGAGATTTACTCTATGAAAAAATTCATTCAAATTCAAATTCTTCTCTTTTTTGAAAGTTGGAATTACAACCCTATTTAAACTAATTAAAAAGACACTATGAAAGGACACAACCTTTCACCAAATTGTCTAAATCCATGTACACCCTTTCAACTACCCTAATAAATATAAATACAACAAATTAATTTGATACATAATATATTAAATAAGAGGATGAATGTGGATTTTGAGATTCATTGTGTCTCTTTGATGAAAAGGTGTCTTTTGATGCTTGAAATGTTGTAATTATTCACTATGACTTGAAGTCTTAGCTTGGAAGTAATCTTTAATGTTGATTTCTACTTATTTCCTTATCACCAAGTTTCGTGAGTTTTTCACCGGGGTCAAATTTTGGTCATTTTTTTGTGGGCTAATACATGCCATTTTTGGTCTATTATGGTCGTATATCTGTCCTCAACTAAGGGGCATTCTTCGCGATGTAGAACTTATGTACGCGCGTCAGGACCGTGTCTAGGGATATGAATTCAAAATTTGGAGCCCAGAAACCCTAAATTAGGAGGGGTACCACCCACAAAAGTTTCGCAGAACGCGCGGAAAAACTAGCTCGGACCTAGAAAAAGCTGAGTATGGGACGTCGTTTCTCAGTTTTTTTTGGGACGAACGTGGACTATCCTTCAAATGGACCCACTTACTTGTTAGAAACCAAGTTTTAGTGAGTTTTTCACCAGGGTCAAATTGTGATCATTTTTTTATGGGCTAATACAGGCCATTTTTGGTCCGTTATGGTCGTATATCTGTCCTCCACTAAGGGGCAACCTTCGTGATGTAGATCTTATGTACGCGTGTCAGGACCATATCCAGGGATATGAATTCAAAATTTGGAGCCCAGAAATCCTAAATAAGGAGGCGTATCACCCACAAAAGTTTCGCAGGACGCGCGGAAAAACTAGCTCGGTCCTTGAAAAAAACTGAGTCTGGGCCGTCGCTTCTCAGTTTTTTTTGGGACGAACGTTGACTATCCTTCAAATGGACGCACTTACTTGTTAGAAACCAAGTTTCGTGAGTTTTTCACTGGGGTCAAATTTTTGTCATCTTTTTTGTGGCCATTTTTGGTCTATTATGGTCGTATATCTGTCTTCCACTAAGGGGCATTCTTCGCGATGTAGATCTTATGTTTCCGCTGCGCTTGGGTTTTAATCCCAGCAATTGGTATCAGAGCCTTCTTAAAATTCAATTTAGGTTTTGAAATTTGCATTGGTTTGGTGGGTTTACTGCATTGTGAATGTGGTTTTTGCATTGAATGTTTACTGTAAAATTTGGCCATAGATTTACTTTTTTTTTAAATAAATATATGGGAGGTTTCTCGGCGAAAAATCCCTTATGAACACCATTTTCTTCTTGTTGAAGCTGGTGAAATAATGGATTCAGATCTCACATGGGCTGTGAGTCGAGGAACGGATCGTTAAGATCGTAATCTAGTTCGTCTTCCTGTGTGGAAGCCGATATTGTCTCACTTTTTGAAGAAGTAGAGGTTCCCATTGCAAGGACTCGTTAGAAGTCTGCATCAGATGTGGTATGTGCAAGTACTGCCAACAATTTTGATTTTTCATTGAGGAACTCGACATTTTTCTTTTGGTCGAGGTCCTGGAGATAGCCGTTTTGGCTAAACCATTCTTTGATTTTAGTTATGGTGGCATGTTGAAAATTATATTTTTTCCACCATTTGATTTTTAAGATCTTTGTGATCATCTTGTACTGAGGATTTGAGCTGGTTGAAAAATTCCAGCAGAAAATCCAGGGAATTTGAAAATACAAACAGAAACGCATCGAGTTATGAAACGATGTTTTCTGAATGGTTTTTGCAAAATAGTACTATGATTCCTCTATGGGAGTTGGAAGAATATCATCTGTCATGCCAAATGTATTCCACCATTGAATGAACCATAGCGAGAAACATATTTTATAAGCATTCAGGTAGAATTGAATGAACAACAAATGATTATAATTTGAGTACCACATGATGTTGTACCAGGCTTTTATGTAATCCCGGTAGGAAAATGTTTGAGGTACAAAGGGTTTTGAGAAAGATTTTTCAGTGTAAATACCTTGATTCCAATTGGTAGGATTCAAGGCTTTGAAGATTTTGAATTTTGGATAGGTGATCCTGGAGGGATCGTTTTTGTCTGGAATATGAGTAATTTCAACAGACCTGGTGTCTACCAAAATAAACTAATAAAATGTTCTTGTTTTCTTCATATCCTCGGGAACGAAAAAGAAGTTCTCGGGATACATTTTTGAAATAGTCTCTTCTAACTTGAGACCTTGATATTCTGGTTCGATGATTGGCTCATACAAAACCATTTGTTTTTTAAAATAAGACTTAATCTCTAGACGAGGTACGAACCTCTTTACCGGCGTGACAGCCTAAGAGTAAGTCGATGGAGGAGGGATTGAAGATCCCTGATTTGAAGAAGGTGAGGCAGTAGGCCTCATTTGAGTAACACTGCCTGATGTCGGTCTTACAAGAAAGGCAGAAGGTGGCGGAGTAGAAGACTCCATTGTAGATCCTAGCCGTATTTCGATGAATCGTGCCTGGAACGGGTTACCATGGTAAACCATACATCCATGGCATATTGATCAGCACTCATGGGTGGAGGTGCTGTATTTGAAGAAGATGGGCTTTTGCCCTTTGAAGAGGATGAGGTTTTAGCCTTTCTATTTTTCTCGCTCATGACTCTTGTTTTTCGAAGAGAGAGGGGAGAGAGAAGAGAGTTTTGGAGTTAGTAACTCCCTTGAGAGGTAATCAGCTAAGGGGTTTTGTTCTCCTTTTATAGACAAAACCTCAAAGTCGAAGCAAGAAAGAATTGTTTGCCATCTTGCAAAAATTTGCTTTGAAACAAGATTTTTTACATCTTTTTCCAGAACGAATTTCGAAGCCTTGGAATCGGTTTTGATGTTAAATTTTTGGTTAATTAATTCACCTTGGAATTTTTGGACACAGAGTACTATAGCAAGTAACTCTTTTTTTACCGTAGAGTAATTTTTCTGGGTATCGTTCCAAATTTCTGAGTGGAATCGGACAATTGACTCAGTCTTATCTAGACACTGTTTTAGGATTCCTCCATATCCGATGTCGGATGCGTCGGTCTCCATTATAAGAGAAGCTTTTGAATTGACAAGACTTAAATAGGGAATTGATTTGACCAAAGTTTTGATTTTTTGGACAGCTTGAGTATGCATGTCTGTCCAGGGTTTTGGATTTTTGCAAAGCCTTTTAAAAAGAGGTTTGCAAATGGGTCGGAAGTTCTGTATGAAGTCAGACATGTAATTTAGACAGCCCAAGAACCTTTGTAATTGGGTTTTGTCAAGGATTTTATCTGAAAAATTTGAGGCAAACTCGATGGACCTGTTTATTGGTTTAATAAGGCCCAAATGTATTTCAATGTCCAAAAACCTGATCTAAGTTTGAAAAAACTTTATTTGTGGAAGTGAAACGACTAAGTCGTTCCTTTTGATAATATCAACAAAAATATTGAGGTGTTTGAAATGTTGATCGATGCTTGAAGAGAAAACCAAAGCATCGTCAATGTAAACAATTGTAAAATCTTGAAAATCATTGAAAATATCATTCATGATCTTTTGAAATTCTGAAGGGGCATTTTTAAGCCCAAACGGAATAACATTCCATTCATATTGTCCGAAAGGAACATTAAAAGTTGTTTTGTATTTATCCTTATCTAAAATTTGAATTTGCCAAAATCCTGATTTCATATCGAATTTTGAAAATATCTTGGCATTTGAAATTCTTTTTATCAAATCTGATTTATTTGGAATTGGATATCTAATCCATTCCAAAACTTTATTGAGAGGCTTATAATTAATTACTAACCTCGGAACTCCTCATTCCTGCTCAGCTTTATTGTTGACATAAAATGCTACACAGGACCATGGACTTTTAGAGGGTCTAATTAATACTTTGCTAAGCAAGTCCTGGATTTCCTTTTGACAGTGCTTTAGTAATTCTGAATTCATCTGAATTGTTCTAGCCTTCGTTGGGATTCCTGCTTCTTTGAATTCCTGCATGTAAGGCAATTTGACAATATGTTTTTTCCTAGCCCAGAAGGCATTAGGAAGGTTAGAGCAAATTTCTTTTTCAATTTTATTTTGAAAAATTGAAATTCTGTTTTTGATAGAAGAATCTTTGAGATTTTCTTCTACTCTTCTAAAACTGACTTCCTCTTTTAGAAATCTAATTTAGTTTTGCTTTCTCTTAATTTCTTCTTCTTTAAGAAAATTAATTCCTAAAATCTCATGAGAAATTACAGGAGAAATAAATTTGAATAAAACTTCTTTTCCAGAAATTTTTTATGAAAGACCATCATTAGTAACTTTAAAAGGATATAATTGAGTTAAAAATGGTGTGCCCAAAATTAATTCTTGTTTTAGATCCTTTACAAGAAGAAAGGAATTTTCAAAACAAAAATCTTTGTTGCAGATATGAACATTTGGTAATTTATACCTAATGTTTAGCTTTTGACCGTTGGCACTACTTAGTGATTCGGTCGTTTTTTCAAAATATTTAGTAGGAATAAGGCCTTGCTGTATGCAATTTTGATCTGCTGCTAAGTCAATAAGAGATTTTAGGGTTATTTTAAAATCATTTATTTTTAAAGTGATTAAAGAATACAATTTTTGGTATTGAATTTTGGAAATTTGATTTATCAAAAATTCTTTTTCTTCTTCTGGTCCTTCATCAGAAGATTCTCGGTTTTGAAAATTATTTAAATTCAACGAATTTAAACTGTTTTTAATCTCTTGGATTTCAGAACGATTTTGAGAGACTTCCTTTTTCAAAGAATTTATCTCATTTTGTAAATCCTCGATTGAAACAGTCTTTTGAACTTGCTTTCTTTGCAAAATCTCTGTAAGAGACATTTGAACAAATTCTCTCCTCTTAGGAGGAGGTTTTGAACTAGAACTTTCAAGGGATTGCTTGAGAGTACTTAGAACTGCTCTTTTTTAATTCATCGTTATCTATGTGATCGATGGTTTGAAATAGAATTTCTTGTTCGTCTGTGAGAACGTTTATGCACTGTACTCCACAGGTTTTGACTCCTTCTTTAGGAATCTCTTCTTCACTTGAATATCTTGAACTTTCATCCATTAACTCATGAAGTTCATCATCTGAACTATCATAATCTTCGGATGAAGTGGAGTAATCGTAAGGATCCTCATTTTGAATTTATTTCCATAAGTTAAACTTAACCAGGGAATATTATAATTAAACTCTTTATTAAGAGAGTTATATACTCTCTCGGCAACGAAACTTGGAAGTCCATCAATAAATTGCTCCTTCCAATGTCTCTCGTTACAGTTGCCTAAGGCATAAACACGATGTAAAAACATGTCTCTATACCATTTGAAATTTCCCAAATTCGTGTATTTGAGGTTTCTCAATTTTTTTCTAAGATTGCTTCCACCAACATTATTATTTGCTGGTGTAAAATGGTATGCGATTGTATAAATCATGGTTGCTACTGCGTCTTCAATTTCTTCTTCTACTTCACTTGGTCTAGGAGTAGTAGAAGTAGTTGGAGTAGTGGAAGCTGTTGGTTCAGCTTTTACCTCAACCTTCTTTTTGACTTTCGTTTTGTGGGTTTTGATGTTCTTCTTTTGTTCATCAGAAAGGTAATTATCCCACCAGGTTTTTAAAACTCCAGTGAATCCCATTATGATAAGATTTGCTGCTTCATGATCTGTTCGATCAGTCGACTGATAGGCATTCGTTGCCATAATCATTTCATTAAAGAGATCATAAATCCGAAATTTAGCCATACCGTTAATATTCCAGACATAAATTGATTCTCCATCATATTGAGTGTTCTTTTGAAATTTAAACCTTTGTTCATATCCCATATCAGGAATAGAAGGCCTATGATACCAATTTATTTGGTCATGGCTGTTAAAAGGTTTTTGATAACGAATTCTATTGATTCCTTGTGAATCAATCTCTTCTTCTTGGAGGCGTTTGAAGTCTCCAATTAGAGATTCAATATCACTTTCATTGAGAAATTTACTTGTTTTGAGTTTCCCTCATTAAAACTAAGGGTTTTTAATCTCTTATCAATATCATTTATTATGAGATCCTTTTTTGTAGAAAGCTTTATCTTTTCTGGAGGATTAAAAATTACTGGATTTTTAATCTTCTCCTTAGGGGGATCAATTATCGTTTCAAGTCTATAGACTTGCTCCGCAATTGATGAAAGGATTCTATTTGAAAAATTGTTTTGGACTTGAATACTTTTAATCTCCTTATTGGTAGGAGGTTTATTTTCTTCAGAGTCCTTTAAAAGTTGAAAGGGTTTTGCAATGATATTTTCATTGTAAAAACTTTTGAATTCAACATCTTTCATTGGGGGGTAATCACCATCAATTTCTCCCCTCTGAAGAGTTTTCCATTTTTCTTTTTCTCGTATAGTGCAAAGATGATCAAAATCTTTTTTCTGATTAAACCATCTGAAAAATTAAATGTGTTCTTCTAAAACTTCAATAGTTTTGAAATATTCTTCTTTGAAAGCTTTTCTTTCTTTTTCAGAGAAATTTTTGAAAAATGCAGTTCTATCTTTTTTATTTTCTTTTGAAAGAAAGTCTTTTTGTAAAGCTTCTTTATCCAATTTGAACTCATAAATTATCATATTTAGTTGACTTCTAAATGTGGATCCTGTTTCCATCTCTGTTTGAGTTGGAGAGGAAGAATTTTGTTCTTGTTCATATTGGATATTGGGAATACCATGGTCAAATCTGACAGATTTTACTCTGAGTGAGTTAGATCTGATTAAGCTTAGACTTGGTTCACTTCGAATACCTGAAGTACTTGGTCTTGAACTTATGAAATCTTTGGATCTAATCGAATTTTCTTTGAAAATTGGGAGAAGAGGAGGTTCCTCTTCAAATTTGATCTCGACTTTCCCATCTGGAAATTCGATAATATGAGATAATTCTTTTTCTCTCCTAGGGGGAGTGAAAGCTTCAAAAATCCATTTAGGGTTCTTGGTAATTTCATCCCATGATAGCATCTTTGGGACGCTAGCAGAAGACTTATTGAGATTTGTCTCGATAAGCATAGTTTTCTTTTTAGGAGAACTTAAAAGTGCCTTTGGTTCTATAGTGGTAGTCAAAGTTTTGTAAATAATTTTATAAATAAGAGAGAATTTCTTCACTCCCTCTTCAAGGTTTAACCCTTGGCCTGAAATTTCAAGAGTCAAAGTTTTGAGAATATGTAGATCATTGAGAGACATTGTAAAATTAGAATAACAATTGAAATAAACTGGTCCTTCAGATAAATTTGATTCAATAATACCGAGGAGGGAATTGGTGAAGTCTTTGTGCCTCTTATCCCTTAAGATGGCCAGAATTCGTGTATCCAATCCCGTCCGAAATAATAGCTTAAGAGCAACTTGGACTGCTCCAATATGCAAAAATTGAAATTCCTCTTGATGTTTGAGAATATCATTTTTTGGAAATAATCTAATAGAATTGATATTCTCAAAAACTAGAATTTTTCTTTCAACAATTTTGACACAGTGATTTTCTTTGAAATTGAAAGTATTTTGAGAATAAATTGTTTTGGTATTGATTTCGGGTAAACCCCAATTTTGAAGATTGTTTTCGATCTTTGCGATTTGAAGAGCTTCATTTGAAAAGGTTGCTAGGGAAGAAGAATCCTTATGTTGATCCTCAATCTCATTTTGAGAGAGTTCCTTTGCGGAATCTCTTCGAGATAAAATCCTTTTCAATAAATTTGACATTATAACAGTTTAAAACATTTTAAGAAATTAAAGATAAATGCAAAAAGATTATTAAAACGATTGATGAAGAACTTCTTTTGGAAATTAATCCTATCCTTACCTCCCTATGCTAGGCTGATTACAGTATTCCAACGGTCTCACTGCGCTTCTCGCGTCTTACGGCCTGGTAGACCAACTAGTCACTAATTGAAGATAGTGAAGGGACAAACTTCTTTGGAAGTTAATTATCAATTGTGATAATACTCTTAATGAATTTACTCAGATTATCTTGAAAGGGAATAAACAAGATATAAGACCAAAAATATGAGAATGATAAATTTTTTTTTGAAATATCAGAATGCCTCTGATACCATTTGCTCGCAAAGGCAAGAATGCGAGAATGAGAGGATCTTTACAACCTAAGGGCATTGGCTCTACTCACAAATTTAGTATCAAGCTTCGAAACTTGAAGTAGCTCTTGTCCCAACTAAATAAAAACTGAAGTCTTTTATAGACTCTGGACTTATCAGCGGAATTGAATGCGGAAAATTAAAAGATAAGATCGAATCGCAGGACAGGACCCCTGACAAATTCAACTTTTTGCAAATGCAAATAGTAAAGTTAATTATTACAAAAGTAAATAGTAAAACTAATAATTTAACTAAAAGACAAGAAACTAAAAGACAGGAGCTTAATTTATTTTCATGATTGTTATAATTGTTATAATTTTAATTTATGAAAGTAAAATTGCATTGGGCATCAAACATCCATAAATTAATATAATTGTTATATTATTTTTAATGATTTGCATATAATATGGTTTTTTAATTAATTAGAATTTGATTGTTAATTAATTAAACCTTAGTATGCATGATTATAGGGCTAATTAATTAATTTTGTAAATATGTTATAAAATTAATTAATAGAAACCGTCAACCTATAATAAATAGTTGCATGCAAATATAGGATCTTAGGAAATTGATTTTAAATTGTTTAAAATTAATTTAAACTTAAGATCACATTAATTCTAATTAGATTAGAATTAAATTATTTTCGAATTGCCTTAATCTTGTAATTCCCGATCCTAATCTTTGTAATAGTATCAGAGCCAAATTCAATTCAATCGAATTCAATCATCCATATAATCTATTGATTTCAAATTAAATTCCGGGGAGGAAGAGATTAATCATATTTAAAAAAGTTCATTGTCGATAATTTCATTTCCAAATCGACTATTCTTTCTTTTAGATTCAACCTTCAAAGAAATTGATTCTACGTCCGCCTGTTCGTTCGTGTCTAGTTGGTGGTCCTGGCAGTAAATCACATCGTGGCGTGGTGAGTCCATTGGTCAGCCGTAATCAGCCTAGCACAAACAGGTATAGAGGATATTTTTAAGAAAGTTTAATCTTATTGAATTAATAGTTTGTTTGAAAATAAAATTATTTGCAAATGATTTCTTTAAATCTGAATTAATGTCGAATCTCCTAAAGAAGATTTTATTTAAAAAATTCTCCACGAAGGAGCTAACTCGAGAAGAAATTGAGGAGCAACATAAAGCTTCCTCTAGTATTTCAGAAGTTACAAATGAAGCTTTGTGTATAGCAAAAATAGAAAATGATCTTAAAAAATGGGGACTACCTAAATTAGATCCAAAAATAATTTATTTTCATAATACCTTTAATTTCAAAGAAAATCATTGTGTCAAAATCGTTGAAAGAAAAATCTGTATATGGAGAAGCAGATTCAATTCAATTATTTCCAAAAAAATGATATTTTAAAACATAAAGAAGAATTTGAATTTCTCCACATAGGAGCGGTTCAGGTTGCTCTTAGGTCAATGTTTAGATCAGGTCTTAATACGCCTGTTCTAGCCATCTTAAGAGATAAGAGGCACAAAGATTTTGCAAACTCCTTACTTGGAATAATAGAGTCAAACTTAGCAGATGTACCAGCCTATTTCACCTGCTACCCAAACTTTATGGTGGCTCTTGATGATCCACATATACTCAAAACTCTAAGCCTCGATATTACAGGAAAAGGCTTAAATTTAGAAGATGGTGTAACACTTTTATACAAAGTTACTTATAAAATACTAACTACCATAATGGAACCAAACTTTATGGTGGCTCTTAATGCATTCCCCTAAAGGGAAAACTATGCTAATAGAGACAAATTTAAATAAATCATCTGTTAGTATTCCTAGAATGCTTTCATGGGACGAAATAACAAGGAACCCCAAATGGGTTCTTGATAATGTCTTTACTCCTCCAAAGAAGGAGAAAGAACTTTCCCATATTATTGAATACCCAGATGGGAAAGTAGAAATAAAATTTGAAGATGAATCTCCAAAGTTTCCAATTCTTAGAGAACGCATAAATACAAAGGAATTTATGAATTCAAGACCTAGTACATCAAGTATTAAGGAGGATCCTCATCCTAGTCTTATTAGATCTAACTCTCTAAGAGTCAAATCAGTAAGATTAAATCACGATATTCCAAACATTCAATATGAAGAAGAAAAAGTTACATCTCCAACACAAACCGATATGGAGATAGGGTCAAATTTTAAAAGTCAATTAAATGTCATTATTTCTGAATTCAAATTAAATAAAGAAGCTCTCCAAAAGGAGTTTATGTCAAAAGAAAATAAGAAAGATAGAATAGCTTTCTTTAAAAATTATTGTGAAAAAGAAAGACAAATAATTAAAGAGGAATATTTTAAAACCTTGGAAATACTCCAAGAACATATATCATTTTTCAGATGGTTTAATCAAAGAAAAGAATTTGATTATCTCTGTACAATCAGAGAAAAAGAAATATGGAAAACAGCCCGAAGGGGAGAAGTCATATCTGACTATCCTCCTATGGATGATGTAGAATTTAAGAATTTTTACAATGAAAAAATTATTGCAAAACCTTTTCAATTAATCAAAGATTCAGATGAGTATAAAGCTCCTACTAATAAAGAAATTTAAAAGCATTCAACTTCAAAATAATTTTTCAAACAGAATTCTCTCGTCCATAGCCGAACAGGTTTATAGGATTGAAGATATAATAAATCCTCAAAAGATTGAAAAGAAACAAAAATTGTTTCAACCTCCTGAAAAGGTAAAATTAAATACAAAAAAGGACAAAATTTTAGAAGAAGTTGAAAAAAGACTCAAACTTCTAATCCCAAAATAAGAAAGTTCAAAACATGATATGGGAATTAACGTCTTAGATGATAGTGAGGCCTGAGTCACTCATTGAACAACTGGAAATACTTCAAATTGAAGAAATAAATTCGAATAATGATATAAATAGAATTAAATATAAGAGTTAATTAAACGAAAATGACAAAATAGATTGGTATCATAGACCATCGTTACCAGACATGGGATATGAACAAAGAAATAAGTACATTGGAAATACTGAATTTGATGGTGACTCAATTTATGTCTGGAATATAGATGGAATGCCAGACTTTTTAATTTTCGAAGTCCTTAATGAAATGCTCATGGCAGCCAGCGCCTATGAAGCAAATGATCTTTCAGATCACCAAGCAGTAAGATTAATTCTCAATGGCTTAACAGGCACACTAAAAATGTGGTAGGACAATTGTCTTAGCCCCGAAGCTAGAGAAAATATAAAAACTCATAAGACAAAAGTTAAAAGAAAAAAAACAATTAAAGTTGAAAACACAGTGACAATTGGAAAAGATGGGAGACCCATCGATGGAGCTTCTACTTCTAAAGAAGTAGTAGAAGAAGAAGAAATAGAAGATACTGTAGCAACCCTAGTCTACAGTATTGCATATTATTTCACTGCAGCAAATGACTGTGGTGCTGAAAATCAAAGAAAAAATTTAAAAAATTTGCGTTGCTAAAAATGGGTAACTTCAAATGGTATAAAGACATGTTTATAGGTCGAATATATGCTCTCCATGATTGCAACCAACGACATTCGAAAGAACAATATATTGACGGCCTTCCAAATTTTATGGCAGAAAGAGTATACAACTCTCTCAATAAAATTTATAGCCAAAACATACCTTGGTTAGACTTAACCTACGGTCAAATAACCACAAAAATTATAGAATGTGGTTTAGAAATTTGTAATGAAATAAAAGTTCAAAGTAAAGTTCAAAAGGCTACTAATCTCCATAAAAGAGAAATGAAAACTTTCTGTTCTCAATATGGTTTTGAAAAATTAGAAGAGCCAAGCTCTTTTAAGAAAAGAATTTCAAAAAGAGCCTACAAAAATTATAGAACTCAAAAATATTATAAAAAAACCTCAAGGAGAATATATCCCTTACAAACCAAAAAGATACCACAAAAGAAGTAATTACTACAAACAAACAGAAAACAAAAATCAAAGAAAAATTCAAAAGAATAAAAAGAATAAAGAAAAAGTTTTTTTGTTACAAATGTAGAAAAGAATGGCATTATGCAAATAAATGCCCAAGCAGAAAGAACATAAACGAAATTGACAATGAAAATTATCTTTCTGACTCAAGCTCTTCTCAATACTCTACTTCAGAAGATTTTGAGCCTTAAATTCATGAAATTATTGAAGAAACAGATTCTTCATTGTCCAGTTCTGAAGAAACCTTTAAGGAAGGAATAACAGCTTGTGGTTGCATCAATGTTCTAACAAGTGAACAAGAAATTCTCTTTCAAACTATAGATCATATAACTGATGATGATCTTAAAAGAACAATACTCAAAACATTAAAAGATTCATTAACTATTTCTACCCCTCAGACTTAAAAAAGAAAAGAAATAAGACAAAGGAATTTAATAGATATAACAATAGAAGACTTGCAATTTGAAATCAATAGCTTAAAGAAAGAAATAAATCAAAATCACATAGAAATTCAAGAAATCAAAAAAGAAATGGATTTAATAAAATCAAGAGACTTTAAAAACTCTGATTCTGAAAAGGAAACAGAAGAAGGAGAAAACTTCTTGATAAATAAAATTTCAAAAGTACACTACCAAAAGTGGTATTCAATAATCACTTTAAAGATTCAAGATTTCAAAATAAAACTTAAGGCCTTAATAGATTTAGGAGCTAATCAAAATTGTATACAACAAGGTTTAATACCTACAAAGTATTTTGAAAAAACAACAGAATCTTTAAGAATCGTAAATGGACAACGTCTGAATATCAAATACAAGCTTTCAAATGTACACGTCTGTAATCAAGAATTTTGTTTTATAAATCCTTTTCTTCTAGTCAAAGATTTAAAACAAGAATTAATATTGGGAACACCTTTCTTAACTCATTATACCCTATTAAAATAACCGAAAAAGGATTAGTAACAAAGATTTATGGAAAAGAAATCATTGTTGAATTCATTAGCCCCATAATTTCACTAGAAATTTTGGAAATTAATGAAATTAAAAATGAAGAAATAAAAAGAAAACAAAAATAAATTCAATTTTTAAAGAAGAAATAAGTTACAAAAGAATTGAAAAAAATTTAAAAGAACCTTCAATTAAAAATAAGATTAAAGGAATTCTATTAAAAATAAGATTAAAGGAATTCTATTAAAAATAGAAACTGAAATTTCTTCAAACCTCCCAAATGCATTTTGGGACAGGAAAGAACATATAGTTGATCTTCCTTACATCAAAGAATTTAAAGAATCGGATATCCCTACAAAAGCTAGGCCGATTAAAATGAATTTAGAACTGCTAACACATTGCAGGAAAGAAATTCAGGACTTATTAGATGAAAAGCTAATAAGGCCATCAAAAAGTCCATGGTCATGTGCAGCCTTCTACGTCAACAACGCAACTGAATGAGAACGTCGAGTTCCAAGGTTAGTAATTAATTACAAACCCCTAAACAAAGTTTTAGAATGGATAAGATATCCAATTCCAAATAAACAAGATTTATTAAAACAAGTTTCAAGTGCAAAAGTATTTTCAAAATTTGATATGAAATCAGGATTTTGGCAAATCCAAATTTCTGAAAAGGATAAATATAAAACAGCTTTCAATGTTCCTTTTGGACAATACGAATGGAATGTAATGCCATTTGGGCTAAAAAATGCCCCCATAATTTCAAAAAATAATGAATGACATTTTCAATGATTTTCAAGATTTTACAATATTCTATAGTGACGATGTTCTAGTTTTTTCCCCAAGCTTAGAAAAATATTTTAAGCATCTTGAAATCTTCATAGATATTATTAAAAGAAATGGCTTAGTAGTATCTATGTCTAAAAGTCAAGTTATTTGAAACCAAAGTTAGATTTTTGGGTTTTGAGATCCATCTAGGACTAATTAGGCCCATTCAAAGAACAATAGAATTTGCTTCAAATTTTCCATATCAAATACTTGACAAAACCCAACTTCAAAGATTTTTGGGCTGTCTAAATTATGTTTTGATTTTATTCAAAATCTCAGGCCCATTTGCAAACCACTTTTTCAAAGACTAAAAAAGAATCCACCTCAATGGTCTGAAAAACATACTCAAGCTGTACAAAAAATAAAAACTTTAGTCAAATCAATTCCCCGTTTAAGTCTTATCAACCCAAAGGCAAAACTATTAGTAGAAACAGATGTCTTTGATATAGGATATGGAGAAATCCTAAAACAGTGTCTAGATAAGGCAAAATCAATAGTAAGATTTCACTCAGGAATTTGGAATGAAACTCAAAGAAATTATTCTACCGTAAAAAATGAATTATTAGCCATAGTCCTTTGTGTCCAAAAATTTCAAGGAGATTTAATCAATAAAAATTTACAATTAAAACTGATTCAAGAGCCTCTAAATTCGTCCTCGAAAAAGATGTTAAAAATCTTGTTTCAAAACAAATATTTGCAAGGTGGCAGGCAATTTTATCCTGTTTTGATTTTAAAATTTTGCCTATAAAAGGGGAGCAAAGTCCCCTAGCAGACTATCTCTCAAGGGAGTTTCTAACTCCAAAACTCTCCTCTCTCTCTAAAATCTCTCTCCCAATGGCAGAAGAAAATGAGTGAAAGAAATAGAAAGGTAATAGCCCCTTCTTCTTCAGATGGCAAAAGCCCATCTTCTTCAAACTCAACACCCTCACTAATGAGTGCTGATCAATACGCCATGGATCTAGAATTTACTCTAGTAACCAGATCCAGATCAAGAAATACCGGCATACGGTCAATTTCTCCAATGGAGTCTTCAACTCCACCACCTAGGCCTTCGACCTTCCTTGTAAAGCCACCCTCTGGTGGTGTTACTCAAATGAGACCTACTGTCTTTCCCTCTTCAAACCAGGGATCATCAATCCCTTCTCCATCAACGTACTCTCAGGCAGTCATACCAGAAAAGAGGTTTGTACCTCGACCTGAGATAAAAACTTATTTTCAAAAGTCCATATCCATAAATGAGCCTATCATTGAACCTGAATATCAAGGTCTCAAATTAGAAGAGACCATTTCAAAAATGTATCCCGAGGGTTTTAATTTCATCCCTGAGGATCTTAAAAAGACCAGAACCTTTTATGAGTTTATTCTCGTTGACACAAAGTCAGCAGAAATAACTCACATCCCAGATAAAAGTGATCCCTCAAGGATTGCTTATTCAAAATTAAAAATTTTCAAAGCTTTGAATCCTACCCATTGGAATCAAGGCATTTACACCGAAAAATCATTTTCAAAACCTTTTGTACCTCAAACATTTTCATATTAGGATTATATTAGAGCCTGGTATAATCTTATGTGGTACTCAAATTATAACCACTCTTGGTTTATATCCTTCGATCAAAATGCCTACAAGATCAATTTTCCTTTATGGTTCATTCAATGGTGGAATACATTCGGAATGACGGATGATATTCTTCCAACTCCCTTGCAAGAATCATATTTTTATTTTGCAAGAACAATCCAAAAAACATCGTTCCACAATTCTATGCGTTTTTTCTTATATTTTCAAATACCATGGATATTTTGCTGGAATTTCTCAACCAGCTCATATCCTCAATATAAAATAATTATAAAAGTTCTCAAAATAAAATGGTGGGATAAGTACAATTTCCAACACACCACCATCAAGAATATTAAAGAATGGTTCACAGAGAACGGATATCTTCAAGACATGGATTTAAAGAAGAACGCAGAGTTCTTAAATGATAAATCAAAATTATTAGCAGCTTTAGCACAGACAACTTCAGAAGCTGACTTCCAAAAAATATTGGCCCTTGCAACTTCAAATTCGTCGTTGACTACATCTCCGCCTGCCTCAATAGAAGAAAATGAGGAAGAACCAGAGTACAACCTTGACGACCCATTTCTCGACTCACAACCCATATCAGCTCCGAATCCAATAAATTAACCTATTTCGCCAAGAAACAAATGGTGTTCATAAGGGATGTTTCATAAAGAAGCAATTCCATTATCATTATTATTACTATAAAAAAAATTAAAAAATTAAAAAAATTAAAAATTAAAAAATTAAAAAAAAATTAAAAAAATTAAAAAAAAAATATGCATATTCTCATCTCTAGATCTCATGTGTAAACTTTATATATTTCTTTCCAGTTTACACAGTGTAAAAATTTCTGTTGGCAAGAGCTGAGGAACAAATGTTTTGAAGCAGTAATGCAACCAAAGAAGAAATTTGAATCCTTGAAGACATATAATTTTGGTTAGTGATAAGGAGCTAGCCAACCAAGAGAAAAATACGGCTCAACATACTCAAACCAACTTGAATGAAGAGGAAAATGAAGCTCAACAAGCTCAGCCTAGCTCAAATGAACCTCATGTTGAAAATCAATGGGAGAATTTTCCAAGTCAACCCAATCATGAGGCAATCATTATGCCACAAGGACCAATGACAAGAGCTAGAGCTAAAAGACTTCAAGAGGGATTAAATGCTTGCTTCCAAGCTAAGTTTACAACCCATGATGAAAAGTTGCAACCATTTAAGCTTCTAGATACACCTTTTCATCCAAGAGTCATGATGAATCCAAAAATCCAGATTCATTCACATATTTAATTTCCCATGTATCCAATTTAATTTCATGTATTTATATTTATGAGGGTAGTTGAAAGGGTGTAGAAAAATTTAGACAATTTATTGAAAGGTTGTGTCCTTTCATAGTGCCTTTTCAATTAGTTTAAATAGGGCTGTAATTCCACATTTTAAAAACAAGACTTTGAATTTGAATGAATTTCTCATAGAGTAAATCTCTCAAGCTTTTATGCTTTCTTTGTATTCTTGTGTTTAGAATGCATGTTTAGAACTTTCAATCTAGTTTGATCAAATAGATTGTGGAGAGTATGAAATCTTGAAGTTAGGAACAAGTTATCCTTTCTTCTTGATCTTTGATCAATTTTCCAAGCCAAATTTGTTTAGCTTTCTTGGGGTTATTATCAATTCGTTAATTGGGGTTATTCTTATTACTGTTATGGGAGTTCACCTTGTTTAAGGGAGGGTTCTCAAACGTGATTGAGGTAGTTCCCTTTATCATTTGGTATTAGAGCTTTGGCTCTAAACAGATTATATCTTTTCTTATTTTCAGCCATGCCATCTTTCTTTTTCTAAATCCATTCATCTATTTTCTATCTTTCTTGTGACTCTTTATCTTCTCTGTTTTTTTTTCTGCTTCGTACATTATTGTGCTTGTTGAAAGAAAAAAATGGCAAAAAAAAAAAAAAGAAAGAAAGAAAGAAAAAGAAGTGATAAAGAAAGAATAAAAAAAAAAAGAACATTATTTATAGTCTTCTTGTGACTTTTCATATTATATGTCACTTGTTTTATGTCTTAAAAAAAAAAAGGTTTCATCAAGCAAGTTTGAAGCATTGTGATTACATATCTAAAAAGAGTCCTATTCATATTTATCCTTTTTGTCATTCCCATCTTTTCTTTCTTCTTTCTTGTCTTCCTAAAACCTATTTGCTTCTTAAAAGTTCTTTCCATTGCCTAGCCATACTTGTTTGTCTAAATTTGAGATTTTTGTGACTTTCCAACTTCTAGCTAAATTGACATTGTTCTTGCATGATTCTCATAAGAATACTATAAGACTTGCTGAAGTTTGAGATATTTTTTTGTCTTAGGAGTAACTCTTTATATATATATTGAGTGCAAACATGAGTGACCTTTCATCTTCTCGAGAGTAATCACGTGAGAGAGTGTTGGTGAGGTCCATTTTTTTTCGTTTACTTTTTTTTCTTTTTACAGGATGGCAAATCAAGATGACGTTGAAGTTAACGAAGTACGTTTAAGAGAAGCACAACAAGGAGTTATGGCGCGAATGATCAGTACTATGGAGGCACTAACAACTCATTTCGATAGGTTGGAGACTGGGCATCGGGCAATTGAAAGAATACCACCTCCTCCACCACAACCTGCGGTAATTCATCATAATGAGGACCAATATGAGGGTGATGGTTCTGATGACTTAGAAGATGATCAAGTTACATTACTTGGGGTGCCGAGAGGAGGAGAAAGACGAGTTGGACATGGAGTAGTTAGAGGTAGAGGTCGAGGGACAGGATACCAAAACTTCCAAAGGAGAGCTCAACGAGATGCAACTCTCGAAGAGCTTAATATGGGGGGCATCAAATTTAAAATTCCAAAGTTCTTTGGTAGAACCAATCCAGAAGAGTACCTTCAATGGGAGAAAGAGGTGGAGAACGTGTTTGCTTGCCATAATTTTAGCAACGAGCAGAAGGTTAGATTTTGTGTTGCCAAATTTAAGGATTACGCTCAAGTTTGGTGGGATAAGTTAATGTCAAGAAGGAGAAGAAATCTTGAAGCACCAATTGATTCATGGTATGAATTCAAAGAATCTATGAGGAAGCGGTTTGTTCCAAATCATTTCCAAAGGGACATGGCACAAAGGCTTCAAGGATTGAGACAAGGCAACAAGTCTGTGGAAGACTACTACAAAGAGATGGACACTTTGATGGCTCGACATGATCTTGATGAGGACATGGAGACTCTCATGGCAAGATTTTTGAATGGCCTAAACAAGGAGATTTCCAACAAGGTTGATTTGCAACCATACTTTGACACAGAGGAGATGTTGCACCTTGCCATCAAAGTGGAAAAGCAATTGAGTACCAAAAGAACAAGGTACACTTCTTCTAAACCTTCTTCGTCTTTCAATTCATCATGGAAAAAGGAGAATAGAAGTGATTTTAGAAGTAGAGATAAATTTGTGAAAGAAAATTCTAAAGAAAAAGTTGAGTCTTCTATGAAAGGAAAAGCTAAATTAGAAGAGTCGAAGGAGAGAAATAGAGATATTAAATGTTGGAAATGTCAAGGGTTAGGACATGTCAGTAGAGATTGTCCAAACAAAAGGACAATGATCATCCATAATGGAGAGGTAGTAACTGAGGGCGAGGGAAGTGAAAATGAGGAAGATAGGGAAGAAGTTGTTGAAGTAGAAGAGACTAGTGATGGAAGTTATGAAGAACCAATTGTTGGAGATGTGTTTGTAACTAGAAGAGCTTTAAGTGCTCAAGTTAAAGAAGATCTAGTTGAGGAGCAAAGAGAAACATTGTTTCATACTCGATGTCATGTGAAGGGAAAGGCATGTTGTGTGATAATTGATGGTGAGAGTTGTAGTAATGTTGTTAGTACATTACTTGTCAAAAGATTGGGATTGCCTACAACCCCACATCCTAGACCATACAAACTTCAGTGGTTAAACAATAGTGAGGAAGTGAGAGTCAATAGACAATGTCTTGTGTCTTTTTCTATTAGAAGATACAATGATAGTATCTTATGTGATGTTGCACCGATGCATGCTGAAGAGATTTTATTGGGAAGGCCATGGCAATTTGATAGAAGAGCTATTCATGATGGTTACCTTAATCGCTACAAATTCACCAAAGATGGAAGAAAAACCATTCTTCTTCCTTTGTCAACTAGAGATGTGTATGATGAGCAATGTAAGTTAGAGAAAATGAGAGTGGAAGTTGAAAAAAATGTGAAAGAGGGAAAAAGTACTTTGAGTGAAAAAAATAAAGGAGAAAAGAATTTGAAAGAAAAAGAGAAAATTCTTGGTGAGAGTGAGAAAAACAATTGTGAAGAAAAAGAAAGGGGTCGAAAAAAAGAAAAACATTCTAGAGAGAGAAAAGAAAGAACAGAGAGTTTGATAGCTAGAAATAGTGAGGTTCGAAAAGCTTTGTTTTCAACAAAACCAATCTTTGTACTTTTGTGCAAAGGGCCATGTTTTCTAACTGATCGCTCAAAAACTTCTTTGCCCAGTGTTTTCCTTAGTTTGTTGCAGGAATTTAAGGACATTTTTCCTGAAGAACTACTAAGTGGGTTGCCACCAATTAGAGGAATTGAGCATCAAATTGACTTTCTTCCGGGAGCCATCATTCCAAATAGGCCAGCGTATCGAGCTAATCCTATAGAGACAAAAGAAATTCAAAAGCAAGTTGATGAGTTGCTTGCCAAAGGATATGTGAGGGAAAGTCTAAGTCCTTGTTCTGTTCCCGTCATCTTGGTTCCAAAAAAAAGATGGATCTTGGAGAATGTGTGTGGATTGTAGAGCCATCAACAAAATTACGGTAAAGTATCGTCATCCTATACCTAGACTTGATGATATGTTAGATGAACTCTATGGATATACTTTGTTTAATAAAATTAATCTTAAGTCTGGATACCATCAAATTAGGATGAAAGTTGGTGATGAATGGAAAACTGCATTTAAGACCAAGCATAGATTGTATGAGTGGTTAGTCATTCCTTTTGGTCTTACCAATGCACCTAGCACATCTATGCGTCTCATGAATCATGTTTTGCGTGAATACTTAGGAAAATGTGTAGTAGTTTACTTTGATGATATTCTAATTTATTCCAAGTCTTTAGAAGAGCATGTGGAGCATGTTAGGGATGTTTTGATTGCATTAAGGAAAGCTCAATTGGTTGCCAATCTGAAAAAGTGTGCTTTTTGTAAAAAATGCTAGTGAAGTTAGGTCTTTTCATGGCTTAGCTAGTTTTTATAGGAGGTTCATTAAGGATTTTAGTACCATTGCTGCACCACTGAATGAGATGGTTAAAAAGAATGTTGTTTTCAAATGGGGAGAATCTCAAGAAAGGGCATTTAATGATTTGAAAGAAAAATTAAGTTCTGCACCTTTGTTGTCTTTGCCTAATTTTGATAATACATTTGAAATTGAGTGTGATGCTAGTGGAATAGGGATTGGAGCAGCTTTAATGCAGGAACAAAAGCCCATTATGTATTTTAGTGAGAAATTGAATGGTGCTGCTTTGAACTATCCAACTTATGACAAAGAATTGTATGCTTTGGTAAGAGCATTACAAACTTGGCAACGGTACTTATGGCCAAAGGAATTTGTCATCCATACTGATCATGAAAGTTTGAAGCACCTCAAAGGAGAAGACAAGTTAAATCGTCGTCATGCTAAGTGGGTTGAATTCATTGAATCATTTCCCTATGTGATAAGGTATAAAAGTGGTAAGGAAAATATTGTTGCTGACGCATTATCTAGGAGATATAGCTTATTATCAACTTTATCTTCTAAATTAATGGGGTTTGAGTTTTTGAAAGAAATGTATGAAAATGATGATGATTTTGGTAATTTATTTTCCCATTGTGTGAATGGAATAGGAGTAAATAATTTTTATGTTTATGATGGGTTCTTGTTAAGAAAGACAAATTTTGCATTCCTAAGGGTTCATATAGAAAATTGCTTGTTAAGGAAGCACATGGAGGTGGTTTGATGGGTCACTTTTTTGAATATAAGACATATGAGACACTCAAGAGTCATTTTATTGGCCACACATGCAACATGATGTTCACAAAGTTTGTAGTACATGTATTACATGTCGAGAAGCTAAATCTAAGTCTAGACCACATGGATTGTACACACCTTTGCCTGTTCCTAATGCACCTTGGACTGATTTGTCTATGGATTTTATTCTTGGTCTACCTCGGACTAAGAAAGGGCATGATAGCATTTTTGTTGTTGTTGATCGTTTTAGCAAAATGTCACATTTTATTGCTTGTCATAAAACTGATGATGCCAAGAACATTGCTGATTTATTCTTTAGGGAAGTTGTGAGATTACATGGCATTCCAAGTTCGATTGTTAGTGATAGAGATGTCAAGTTCTTAAGTCATTTTTGGAAAGTTTTGTGGGGAAAGTTGAGAACTAAGTTGTTGTTTTCTACCACATGTCACCCACAAACTAACGGTCAAACTGAAGTTGTCAACAGAACATTAATAACTTTGCTTAGGGCAATTCTTGAAAAGAATCTTCGTATGTGGGAAGAAATTTTGCCTTTTGTTGAGTTTGCTTATAATAGGGTTGTTCATAGCACAACTAAATGTTCACCTTTTGAAATAGTTTATGGGTTTAACCCTAAGACACCTCTTGATTTATTGTCTTTGCCAACTAACCAGTTTTCTCATCTTGATGCCAAATCAAAAGCTGAATTTGTGAAGAAGCTTCATAAGCAAGTGAAAGAAAAAATTGAGAAGCATAATGAAAGAGTCGCCAAAAATGTGAATCGGGGAAGAAGACCGCTCATTTTAAAGCCAGGAGATTGGGTTTGGGTACATTTTCGAAAGGAGCGTTTTTCAAATCAAAGGAAGTCTAAGTTACATCCAAGGGGAGATGGACCATTCCAAGTTTTAGAAAAGATCAACGATAATGCATACAAAATTGATCTTCCAGGTAAGTATCATGTGAGTGCTACATTTAATGTTGCTGACTTATCCTTGTTTCATGTAGGTAATTTTGATTCGAGGACGAATCCTTTCGAAGAGGGAGAGAATGATAAGGAGCTAGCCAACCAAGAGAAAAATACGGCTCAACATGCTCAAACCAACTTAAATGAAGAGGAACATGAAGCTCAACAAGCTCAGCCTAGCTCAAATGAACCTCAAGTTGAAAATCAATAGGAGAACTTTCCAAGTCAACCCAATCATGAGGCAATCATTATGCCACAAGGACCAATGACAAGAGCTAGAGCTAAAAGACTTCAAGAGGGATTAAATGCTTGCTTCCAAGCTAAGTTTACAATCCATGATGAAAAGTTGCAACCATTTAAGCTTCTAGATACACCTTTTCATCCAAGAATCATAATGAATCTAAAAATCCAGATTCATTCACATATATAATTTCCCATGTATCCAAATTAATTTCATGTATTTATATTTATGAGGGTAGTTGAAAGGGTGTAGATGAATTTAGACAATTTAGTGAAAGGTTGTGTCCTTTCATAGTGCCTTTTCAATTAGTTTAAATAGGGCTGTAATTCCACATTTTAAAAACAAGACTTTGAATTTGAATGAATTTTTCATAGAGTAAATCTCTCAAACTTTTATGCTTTCTTTGTATTCTTGGGTTATTTGATTGAATGTTTTGCTAAATTTTTGTTTGGATGTTGTGTAATGGGTTAAAACAAAGATAATTAATACGGTCAATTGTTTGTTATTTTTTCAGCACGACTTCCTCTATGATTGCATTACTAAAAAGCGACCAATTAACTGGTGAAAATTATGCAACGTGAAAATCTAACCTGAATACGATTCTGGTTATAGAAGATCTACGGTTTGTCTTAATTGAGGAATGTCCTCAACTCCCCCCTCGTGGTGTATCCCAAGTTGTGAGGGATGCACATGACCGCTGGACGAAGGCCAGTGAAAAGGCCCGAGTCTATATCTTGGCGAGTTTGTCTGACGTACTCACCAAGAAACATGAGGTCATGCTCACTGCTCGTGAGATCATGGAGTTGTCAGGATATATTTGGGCAACCGTCCACCATAACTACCCTCCTAAATGAGTTACAGACTTTTCATTCTCTTATGAAAAATAAGAGACCGAAAGAAGGAGAGGCAAATGTTGCCCATTCCAAGAAGTTCCACAAGGGTTCAACCTCTGGAACTAAGTCTGTTCCTTCATCTTCTGGTCCCAAAAAGATCCAGAAGAAAGGAAAGAAAGGGAAGGCTCCCGCTGCTGGCAAAGGTAAGGACAAGGCCAAGAAGGCTGACAAGGACAAGTGCTTCCACTGCAATGTGGATGGTCACTGGAAGCGCAATTGCCCCAAGTACCTGGCCGAGAAGAAGAAGGAAAATGAAGGTAAATATGATTTACTTGTCTTAGAAACTTGTTTAGTGGAAAATGACTATAATGTCTGGATACTTGATTCAGGAGCCACTAACCACGTTTGTTCTTCATTTCAAGAAACTAGTTCCTTCCAGCAGCTCGAGGAATGTGAGATGACGCTCAAGGTTGGAATGGGAGACGTCATTTCAGCTCGTGAAGTGGGAGCTGCAAAGTTGTTTTTTAGAAATAGATACTTATTTTTGAAAAATTTGTACATAGTTCCAAAAATTAAGAGAAATCTTGTATCTATTTCTTGTTTAATTGAACAATCTTATTGTATTACTTTTTTAACAAATGAAGCGTTCATTTCAAAAAATGGTGTACATATTTGTTCTGGTAAATTAGAAAAAAAACTTATATGTGTTAAGACCAACTGAAACAAAAGCACTTTTAAATCATGAAATGTTTAAAACTGCTAATACTCAATCTAAAAGGCAAAGAATTTCTCCAAGTAACAATACCTATCTTTGGCATTTGAGATTAGGTCACATAAATCTCGATAGAATCGAGAGATTGGTAAAGAATGGACTTCTAAGTGAGTTAGAAGATGATTCATTACCTCCTTGTGAATCTTGTCTCGAAGGAAAAATGACTAAAAGACCTTTTAGTGGAAAAGGTTATAGAGCCAAAGAACCTTTAGAGTTGATACATTCGGATCTTTGTGGTCCAATGAATGTAAAAGCTCGAGGAGGGTACGGATATTTCATCTCTTTTATAGATGATTATTCGAGATATGGTTACTTATACCTAATGACACATAAGTCTGAAGCCCTTGAAAAGTTTAAGGATGGCTGAGGTTGAAAACCTGTTAGGTAAAACAATTAAAACACTTCGATCTGATCGGGGTGGAGAGTATATGGATTTAAGATTCCAAGGCTATATGATAGAACATGAAATCCAATCACAACTCTCAGCACCTGGTACACCTCAACAGAATGGTGTATCAGAAAGGAGAAATAGAACCTTGTTAGACATGGTTCGTTCAATGATGAGCTATGCTTAATTGCCTACCTCGTTTTGGGGGTATGCAGTAGAGACTGCAGTTCATGTATTAAACAACGTTCCCTCCAAGATGTTGGACCGGTATGGCAACCCTAGAGGGGGGTGAATAGGGTTTAATTAAACTTTTTAAGAAATATGCTCAATTTAAACTAATTAAATACTTTTTAAAATAAATTAATAAAAACTCTAAATGATGCCAAATAACAAGATTGATAAAAAGTATGTAACAATAAATTCAATCAATATCAACCAACAAAAACATGCAATTAAAATTAAATGCAAAAATAATTAGGAAAGAGTTAGAGAAGAAGACACCGTAATTTTTATAGTGGTTTGGTCAAACTCAACCTACATCCACTTTCCCAAGCGCCTCTTGGGATTTCGATTAAAAATCTCCTTTTGACTTTTTCCACGGATCAAAGCCGAACCGTTACCTTGCTCCTTTTTCGGGTTCAAGAGCAAACCCGATCCTTTCCACGAGTTAGGATCAAACCGTTACAATGTTGTTGAAAACTTTAAATCACTCAATAAAACTCTCTAAAAGAGTGGGTATACAAATTTGAGCTCACACACTTTGATTCTCACAATACAATAGAAAATTCTCTCAAGAATAAGATGAAAAGAACAAAAATTGGAAGCTTGGAGAGAGAGCAACAATGGTGGCCTTTTTACTAATTTTGAGAATTGAAAAGTGTGAAAAAGTTAAAACAATTTTGGGAAGATGAAGTTTAAAAAGAGAGGAAAGTGGGCTAAAAAATTGAATTTGATTTTGATCCAGGATTGTGTAAAAAGCAAATTGAGTGGTTGAGATTAAAAGTAAAAAAGTAATTTTCTTTTTAGTTTTAAAATCAACTAGCCGTTAGACACAAACATATATAATATTAAATTCATTTACTTTAAAAACAACTAGCCGTTAGACACATACATATATATAATATTAAATTCATTTCTTTTTAAAATCATTTTTTTATTATTTTCAAAATCAATATCTTTTAGTTTTATTAAAATCCACCAATTATAAAATAAAGCCCCTTGTGTCACTTCCTCTATGGCTCCAAGTGACACTCCTTAATTAATCTAATTTGATGATTAATTTTGGCCACGTCACCACCTCTGTATTTTTTCGTTAACTTTATTTCGACGATAACTTCTTCGTTTGAACTCCGATTTTGGTGATTCAAGAGGCATCAGAATCGTTGTTTCGAGCTCTACACTATGGGCTATTCAAAATAATAAAATTGTTAGTAAACAAAATCAGGTTTGTTATCATCAAAACATTAATTAAATCATTAATTAAAATTAATTAATTTGAGATTAAGGGCCAAAAAGCCAACACAAGAGTGTTTCTGAACCACCTTTCGAGTTATGGAGAGGGCGTAAACCTAGTTTGCGCTACTTCAGAATTTAGGGTTGTCCTGCACATGTGCTCGTGACAAATCCTAAGAAATTGGAACCTCGTTCAAGATTATGCCAATTTGTTGGTTACCCTAAGGAAACGAGAGGTGGTCTCTTCTTCGATCCACAAGATAACAAAGTGTTTGTATCGACAAACGCTACATTCTTGGAAGAAGACCACATGAGAGATCATAAACCACGGAGCAAATTAGTATTAAATGAAGCTACTGAAGAGTCAACAAGAGTTGTTGATAAAGTTGGTTCTTCAACAAGAGTTGATGAAGAACCTAACACTTCAGGTCTGTCTCATCCTTCTCAAGAGTTGAGAATGCCTCGACGCAGTGGGAGGGTTGTATCACGACCTTCTCGTTACTTGGGTTTAACAGAAACTCAGGTTGTCGTACCTGACGACGGTGTTGAGGATCTATTATCTTTTAAACAGGCAATGAATGATGTTGATAAGGACGAATGGGTCAAAGCCATGGACCTTGAAATGGAGTCTATGTATTTCAATTCAGTATGGGAACTTGTAGATCCAACTGAAGGGGTTAAACCCATAGGGTGTACATGGATCTATAAGAGAAAGAGGGACGTAGCTGGTAAGGTACAGACCTTTAAAGCTCGACTTGTAGCAAATGGTTATACCCAAAGGGCCGGTTGACTATTAGGAAACTTTTCCCCCTGTTGCTATGCTTAAGTCTATAAGAATTCTCTTATCTATAGCCACATATTATGACTATGAAATTTGGCAAATGGATGTCAAGACGGCCTTTCTGAATGGTAATCTTGAAGAGAATATCTTTATGTCTCAGCCCGAAAGGTTCATAGCCCAAGGTAAAGAGCAAAAAGTTTGCAAACTGAATCGATCCATTTATGGGTTGAAACAGGCATCTAGATTATTAGGGATCGTAAGAACAGAACGCTAGCTCTGTCTCAAGCAACTTATATCGACAAAATGTTGACTCGATATTCGATGCAGAACTCTAAGAAGGGTTTATTACCTTTCAAGCATGGGGTTCACTTGTCTAAGGAACAATGTCCTAAGACACCTCAAGAAGTTGAGGATATGAGACGTATTTCCCATGCCTCAGCTGTGGGCAGCTTAATGTATGCTATGCTCTGCACTAGGCCAGACATTTGTCATGCAGTGGGAATAGTCAGTAGGTACCAGTCTAATCCAGAGTTTGACCACTGGACAACAGTTAAGAATATCATCAAGTATCTTAGGAGAACGAGGGACTACAAGCTAGTGTATGGAGCTAAGGATTTGATCCTTTCAGGTTATACTGACTCTGATTTCTAAATTGACAAGGATTTTAGGAAATCCACGTCAGGATCAGTGTTTACCCTAAATGGGGAAGCTGTAGTATGACTAAGTATAAAGCAAGGATGGATAGCAGACTCCACTATGGAGGCAGAGTATGTAGCTGCTTGTGAAGCAGCAAAGGAAGCAGTTTGGCTCAGGAAGTTCTTAAGTGATTTGGAAGTTGTTCCAAATATGAACTTGCCTATTACCCTATAATGTGACAACAGCGGGGCAGTAGCCAACTCTAAAGAACCTCGAAGCCATAAACGAGGAAAGCACATCGAGAGGAAGTATCACCTGATAAGAGAGATTGTGCAACGAGGAGATGTGATCGTCACAAAGATCGCTTCGGAGCACAATATTGCCGATCCATTTACGAAGACTCTCTTGGTTAAAGTGTTCGAGGATGATCTAGAGAATCTAGGTCTGCGAGATTTGTACATTGGGTAATCTAGGGCAAGTGGGAGATGTGTAATGGGTATACAGATGCCCTAGTTTATTGTATTCGTATTGTTTACCATCCCCATTGTTTTATATTATCTTGTACAACCCACTAACTAGAGTTTTAGTTCAAGTGGGAGTTTGTTGGGTTTTATGCCCTAAAACTCGTAGATAGTAAATGTTGTATTTTGACCGTCATTAATAAATGGTTATTCATTATTATTCAATAAATGTTATTGATTATTTTATCTTGTTTTAATAACCCTAAAATCCAATAAACGAACATCCTAGGCTGTTTTATGAGTCTTGAACAATATGTAGAGACATATAGAGATCAATGTTCAAGTTACAACCTAAAGGGTCTATAGTATAAGGATAGGGCTGGGTACCTTATCCTGGTAACACTATGGATACGACCCACTTTGTATTTGATACAAATGCAATGATCCAATGCGTTCGTGTAGGAGACATGCGAGTGGGGGTATCCTATGCAATGAGTTTGCATAAGACTCGACCACGAAATAGTAACCACTAGATGTAACTCCGTTGACTGGTTAGGTTTCTATTTCAATAGGTTGACCTAGGCAAATTAGTCTTAATCTTGAGTATATTATGAACTCCTCTTCACGAGGGATTGTCCTTTGATTTGTATGGGTGAGAGTGGTCTGTTTGCCGACTCGATATGCCTACCATTTTCGGGACAAGACTAAGTGGGGAGCTGGGAACATAATTATACAAGATTGATTTTACTCCTTCCTGACTTTAGGGTAAGTAGATAAGTGTTCCCTTAAGTGGTGTCTCCGGGACTTGAACAAAGGGCCCTACCCTCTCATTGGCCCGAGAGGAGTTTCTGTTTGATGGTTGGACCATAAACAAGTTGTTCATTAGAGGAGCACTGGTACTTAAGGATTTAGAAGTAACCTAGGGGTATAACGGTAATTTGACCCAGCTGGTGTTACGAACACTTGTGAAGGACTAACTTGCTGTTATTGGTCTATATCCGTGGACACAAAAATATATCTACAGTGAGAAGAGTGCAGTTGTGGGTCTTTAGTGGAGTGTACCCACAGTTAACGAATATTGATTAATGTGGTTAATGAGTTTAGTCCGTTAATCTCATATCGTTGGAGCTTCTGATCTGTAGGTCCATTAGGTCCCCTTCCTAGCTCGTAAAGAATATTGAAGAAATTTATTTTTGGATGAAATTTGAAAAGTTCAAATTTACTAAGGGAAAAGTATAATGTATAATGATACATTATAATATAAACTTTATTTTACAAATTAAACTTTATAGTATAAATATAATTTTGGATATGATCAAAGTTAATTTGTAAGAGAATTAAATATTTGAAATTGTTCAAATATTATTTTAATATGAATTAGATTTATATTAAACTATAGGTTAAAATTAATGCGCATTAGATGTACATTAAAACTGTAGGTTATGAGAGAAATATATTTGAATTTGATTCAAATGCAAGTTAAAATTAAATATTTGATATTTAATTTGGTAATTAATTAATTAGAGAATTAATTACTTATTTAATTTAATCTAATTTAATTAAATTAATTGAATTAAACTATAGATTATGTGACAGATGTTCATTTAAATATGATTTAAATGAATTAGTTAATTAAATTAGATTTAATTAATTACTAATTACTAATTATTAATTTAATTTTTAATTTATTTAATGTTAAATTTGATTTAATATTGTTGTAACTCCCATGTAGGGGAGTTACTTAATACGTGGGATAACACCCACGTTTTCCATTTTTCTCTCGCTTCCTTATATAGTGCTTAACAGAAAAATTCTCTTAGTAGAGTTCTCTCTAAAAAATTATCTCAGAAGAGTTCTCTGTATTTTTTTGTTTCTCTTTGCCAAAAAGGTTCCAACAAACATTTTCTCAAGATTAAGAGAAAAGGAAGGTCTCCATGTGGTGGTGACACAACACGTAAGTTTTTTTTTCTCTGATAATTTGTTTTTTTTTTGTATTCAATATGCTTAACCTAGATTATTTTAGATTTATTTTACTAATATAGAAGTATTTCAAAATTTTAAAATTAATTTTGAGATAGGGTTCTGATATGTTTCTGCTGCGCTTGGGTTTTAATCCCAGCAGTACCACCCAGAAAAACTAGCTCGGGCCTAGGAAAAAAACTGAGTCTGGGCCGTTGTTTTTTAGCTTTTTTGGGACGAACGTCGACTATCTTTCAAATGGACCCACTTACTTGTTAGAAACCAAGTTTCGTGAGTTTTTCACCGGCGACAAATTTTTGTCTTTTTTTTTGGGCTAATACATGCAATTTTTGGTCCGTTTTGGTCGTATATCTGTTCTCCACTAAGGGGCAACCTTTGCGATGTAGATCTTATGTACGCGTGTCAGGACCCTGTCCAGGGATATGAATTCAAAATTTGGAGCCCAGAAACCTTAAATAAGGAGGGTTACCACCCATAAAAGTTTCGCAAGACGCGCGAAAAAACTAGATCGAGCCTAGAAAGAAACTGAGTCTGGGCCGTCGTTTTTCAGTTTTTCTGGGACGAACGTCGACTATCCTTCAAATGGACCCACTTACAACTAAGAAACCAAGTTTCGTGAGTTTTTCACCGGGGTCAAATTTTGGTCATTTTTTGTGGGCTAATATAGGCTATTTTTGCTCCATTTTGGTCGTATATCTGTCCTCCACTAAGGGGCAACATTCGCGATGTAGATCTTATGTACACGTGTCAGGACTCTGTCTAGGGATATGAATTCAAAATTTGGAGTCCAGAAACCCTAAATAAGGAGGGGTACCGCCCATAAAAGTTTCGCAGGACGCGCGAAAAAACTAGCTCGGGCCTAGAAAAAAATATAGTCTCAGCCGTCGTTTTTCAGTTTTTCTGGGACAAACGTCGACTATCCTTCAAATGGACCCACTTACTGGTCAAAAACCAACTTTCGTGAGTTTTTCACCGAGGTCAAATTTTGGTCATTTTTTGTGGGCTAATACAAGCCATTTTTGGTCCATTTTGGTCGTATATCTGTCCTCCACTAAAGGGCAACCTTCGCGATGTAGATCTTATGTACGCGGTCAGGACTGTGTCCAGGGATATGAATCCAAAATTTTGAGCCCAGAAACCCTAAATAAGGAGGGGTACCACCCACAAAAGTTTCGCAGGACGCGCGAAAAAACTTTCTCGGGCCTAGGAAAAAAACTGAGTCTGGGCCGTCAATTTTCAGTTTTTTTGGGACGAATGTCGAATGTCCTACAAATGGACCCACTTACTGGTCAGAAACAAATTTTCGTGAGTTTTTCACCAGGGTTAAATTTTGGTCCTTTTTTGTGGGATAAAACAGGCCATTTTTTTGTCTGTTTTGGTCATATATCTGTCTTGCACTAAGGAGCAACCTTCGCGATGTAGATCTTATGTACGCGTGTCAGGACCATGTCCAGAGATATCAATCCAAAATTTGGAGCCCAGAAACTCTAAATAAGGAAGGGTACCACCAAAAAAGTTTCGCAGGATGCGCGTTAGAACTAGCTCGGGCCTAGGAAAAAAACCTGAGTCTGGGCCGTCGTTTTTCACTTTTTTTAGGACGAACGTTGACTATCCTTCAAATGGACCCACTTGCTTGTCAGAAACCAAGTTTCGTGAGTTTTTCACCGGGTCAAATTTTTGTCATTTTTTTGTGGGCTAATACAGGCTATTTTTGCTCCGTTTTGGTCGTATATCTATCCTCTACTAAGGGGCAACCTTCGCAATGTAGATCTTATGTACGCGTGTCAGGATCGTGTCCAGGGATATGAATTCAAAATTTGGAGCCCAGAAACCCTAAATAAGGAGGGCTACCACCCACAAAAGTTTCACAAGACGCGCGGAAAAACTAGCTTATGCCTAGGAAAAAAATTTGAGTATGGGCCGTTGTTTTTCAATTTTTTTTGGGATGAATGTCGCCCATCCTTCAAATGGACCCACTTACTTGTTAGAAATCAAGTTTCGTTAGTTTTTCACTGGGGTCAAATTTTGGTTATTTTTCTTGTGGGCTAATACAGGCCATTTTTGGTCCGTTTTGGTCGTATCTCTATCCTCTACTAAGAGGCAACTTTTGCGATGTAGATCTTATGTACGTGTTTCAGGACCGTGTCCAATGGTATGAATTCAATATTTGGAGCCCGGAAACCCTAAATAAGGAGGGGTACCACCCACAAAAGTTTCGAAGGACGAGCGAAAAAACTAGCTCGGGCCTTGGAAGAAAACTGAGTCTAGCCATCATTTTTCAGTGTTTTTTAGAACCTATTTGCCCCTTAAAAGTTCTTTCCATTGCCTAGCCACACTTGTTTTTCTAAATTTGAGATTTTTGTGACTTTCCACCTTCTAGCTAAATTGACATTGTTCTTGCATGATTCTCATAAGAATACTATAATATGTAACTTTTTAAGGATTTCAAAAAATTTAGAAACTTGAGAATCTAATTTTTTTTTCTGAAACTTTTGAGGATATGACAAAGTATTAGGAACAAAAGGCAAAGGTAGATGACTTACTTGAAAATTTCGATTTCTTTACCTTTTCTTCTACGATGATCTCCTCGGGTTCATCTTCTAGGATGGGCTCATCTATGGTCTCATTCACTTCTTGTACCTCATCCTCTTCATCAGTCAAAGGTGTGGACAGTGTTTTCTCACTCCTTAGAGTCAAGGCCTTGCATTCTTCTCTTGGATTCTTCTCAGGGTAACTAGGGAACTTACCCTTTTGCATAGTTTGAAGGGAAGTGGCTATTTGGCTAATTTGTACATCGATATTATGAAAGCCTTGCCATGACTTTCTACAACATTCTCTAATGTTGTGGTCCTTCTAGACTATTGATGAATTCTATCATCAACTCTTCCATGTTGGTTTTCTTTTCAATATAGGAGGGCCTAAAAGAGAAACCTGGAGGAACCTGTAAAACATTTTTATTGTTAGCATAGGATGAAAGTGACTTGACTCTTCTCGTTTACGACAGTGCCATTTATTTCTGCGATATTGAAATGAATCATCATGTTCAAAACATGCTCTCTCACAAAGGATCCTTATTTCATTCGGCAGTTGTAAACATACTTCAAAGCATCATGCATGAGGGATAAGGACAGTTGTCCAAACATCGCACGCAATGAGTCCATGATTTCCCTAGCGGGACCATGTTCTCATGCTTTTTGGACAGTATGTCAGATATATCGACAAGATGTATGCCCAGGTTTTTAAATTTGCCCTGATCCACTGTCATAGACATCTCAAACATTTCGGTTAGCCGTTGAGCTGAGAACTAGAGGACACTCCTACATTAAAACAAACCGGAGATCTTCTATAACCAGTATTGTATTGATATTTGATTTTCATGTAGCATAGTTATCTCCGTTAAGTTTATCGGAAGCTAAAAGTTGAATTATTGCCTTGTCATTGCTGAAATAATAAACATATTCTATTAGTGAATTAGATAACCATTATTCCTTTAGTAATTATCGTTTTTTATCGAGAATTTACTAACACTTAGTAAATCTCTTAAGTGTAGACCCTCCACTTTCGGATTTCATAGATCGGAATCAAACATGCTCTCGGGAAAGACAAATGCTTCAAAACAGACCTAAGAAACCCTATCCATTTCTACAGTTCACGTGTCTCAAATCCTATGTTACAAACCCTCCGACTGGATAAGCGCCTATTATTACGCTAAGCAGGTGCAACATAGGAATCTCACGTTGTGACCTAATGGAAGAGATCGTAAGACGTGTTGTGATAAGTAACCCTCGACGCTTTGGATCTAACAACCTTGTTGGTGAACAGGACCTTTAGAACTCAACCGCAAAAGACTCCAAATCAAGATGATCTCAGCCCCTAAGAATGGCTAGATGATGGATTACTTAGACGATCATCAAAACTACGGATCGACAAAACTTGTGGCTCCCATCGACCCTTGATCTTTAAATCACTCCACAAGCAAGATCGATCAAGTCAAGCTTGAATGATTCTGTGAACATGCAACCTAAACACCATAGAATTGCAAAGGAAACATAGCTCTAGGTTAAAAGAAAGCTCAAAGGCTCTTTTTACTACATTTTCCAAGTCTCCCCTTTTTTGACAAATCACATTACATTATATAGTCCTCAAAATATAACCCTAGACATTCTATGAGGCATTTAAAGAGTTGTAATTCTCACAATTGATGACCATTATCAGCCATGATCTAAATGTAACATAAAACACATAAAATGACTTAAAAACTGAAATTACATTTAATTGATACAATAAATCCGAAAATATTTGTTTCTAATCAGCAACCCATCAATTTGTAATCATCTTTGAGTTATGAAGTCCCACTTGAAATCTTTGTTCCATAAATGAAGCTTGATTCTTCAAAAATTCCACTTGATTTCACATAATTGCAAGTTTTCTTCATTGTAAATTTGGATAGCATATAGTTTGCATTCTAGACGAGGAGAGAGAATTCAAAAAGATAGAGATAACAAAGTTAAGCTCAAAATTCCACCATTTAGTGGAATGGCGAATCCAAAGGCATACATGGAATGGGAAAGGAAGATAGAACATGTGTTTGATTGCAACACATTTAGTGAAAATAAGAAGATGAGACTTGTCATTGCCGAATTCACCAACCATGTTGGAAATTGGTATCAATATATCAAATCCGAGAGAAGAAGGAAAGAAGAAGATCCAATAGAAACTTGGGAAGAGCTTAAAGAAGCCATGAGAAAGAGGTATGTTCCAAAACATTACGAAAGAGATTTAAAAACTAAATTGCAAGCTTTGAGGCAAGGAACAAAAAGTGTAGCTGAATATTATCAAGAAATGGAGAATTTGATGGAAAGAGCAAAAATTCGAGAAGATGAGGAAGACACCATGTCTAGATTCCTTGGAGTCTTGAATCGAGAAATTGCTCATCCGGTTGATAGAAATCTACAACTTTACTTGGAAGATATGTATCATTATGCCATCAAAATTGAAGATCAATTGAGAGAAGAAAAGGAGCATTCCAAGAGGTACACTTCTAAAGCTAATACTGATAAGTAACCCTCGATGCTTTGGATCTAACAACCTTGTTGACGAACAAGACCTTTAGAACTCAACCGCAAAAGACCCCAAATCAAGATGATCTCAGCCCCTAAGAATGGTTAGACGATGGATTACTTAGACGATCATCAAAACCACAGATCGGACAAAGTTTGTGTGATAAGTAACCCTCGATACGTTGGATCTAACAACCTTGTTGACGAACAAGACCTTTAGAACTCAACCGCAAAAGACTCCAAATCAAGATGATCTCATCCCCTAAGAATGGCTAGACGGCGAATTACTTAGATGATCATCAAAATCACGGATCGGACAAAGCTTGCAGCTCCCATCAACCCTTGATCTTCGAATCACTCCACAAGCAAGATCGATCAAGTCAAGCTTGAATGATTCTGAACATGCAATCTAAACGCCATAGAATTGCAAAAGAAACATAGCTCTAGGCTAAAACAAACCTCAAAGGCTCTTTTTACTACATTTTCTGAAGTCTCCCCTTTTTTTGACAAAATTACATGGCATTATATAGGCCTCAAAATATAACCCTAGACATTCTATGAGGCAGTTAAAGAGTTGTAACTCTCACAATTGATGACCATTATCAGCCATGATCTAAATGTAACATAAAACACATAAAATGACTTAAAAACTGAAATTACATTTAATTGATACAATAAATCCGAAAATATTTGTTTTTAATTAGCAACCCATCAATTTGTAACCATTTTTGAGTTATGAAGTCTTTGTTCCATAAATGAAGCTTGCATTCTTGGCGTCTTTCTTGATGTTTGTATGCTATGATTTAGGTTCCTCCGTTCATATCATTGTGGCTCCCATCGACCCTTGATCTTCAAATCACTGCACAAGTAAGATCGATCAAGTCAAGCTTGAATGATTCTGAACATGCAACCTAAACACCATAAAATTGCAAAGGAAACATAGCTCTAGGCTAAAAGAAAGCTCAAAGGCTCTTTTTACTACATTTTCCAAGTCTCCCCTTTTTTGACAAATTACATTACATTATATAGGCCTCAAAATATAACCCTAGACATTCTATGAGGCAATTAAAGAGTTGTAACTCTCACAATTGATGACCATTATCACCCTTGATCTAAATGTAACATAAAATCACTTAAAAGGACTTAAAACTCAAAATTACATTTAATTATTACAATAAATCCGAAAATATTCATTTTTAATCAACAACTCATCAATTTGTAACCATCTTTGAGTTATGAAGTCCCACTTGAAGTCTTTGTTCCATAAATGAAGCTTGATTCTTCAAAAATTCCACTTGATTTCACATAATTGCAAGTTTTCTTCATTGTGAATTTGGATAGCATATAGTTTGCATTCTTGGCGTCTTTCTTGATGTCCGTCCATATGCCATGATTTAGGTTCCTCTGCTCATATCAAATATATTTTCAAATTCTAATGCTTGGAACAAGGATGGTTTTGTGACTATGAGGTAAAAGGAAAGTTTGTGATTGGCAAAAGAGTGGAGGCCGAGAGCTCCAATGCTAAAAAGAATGAAACTTCAAAGGAGTTAAGAGAGAAATCTAGTTCTATTCAATGTTGGAAGTGCAAAGGGTTTGAACACATGAGCAAGGATTGTGTCAATAAAAAAGTTATGGTAATAAGAAATGGAATACTTGATTCGGAAGATGAATGTGATGAACAAGATGCCCAACTTGAGGAAGAAACCGAAGCACATGATGATGAGTACATTGAACAAGGTAACTCCATATCCTTAATTGCAAGAAGAGTACTTAATATCCAAATAAAGGAAGAAAAAGTTGAGGATCAAAGGGAGAACTTGTTTCACACAAGATGCTTGATTGAAGGAACTCCATGTGGCTTGGTGATTGATAGTGGAAGTTGCACTAATGTGGTAAGTAGTTTTCTTGTAAAAAGACTTCAACTTCCTACCCGTCAACATCCAAAACCATACAAACTTCAATGGTTGACAAACAAAGGAGAATTGAAGGTAAACTCCCAAGCTCTTATCTCATTTACTTTGTGTATTGATTGTCGAGCCATCAACAAAATAACGGTAAAGTATCGACATCCTATTCCTAGATTGGATGACATGTTAGATGAATTGCACGGTGCAAATTTGTTTTCTAAAATTGATCTTAAAAGTGGTTATCATCAAATTTGAATGCATGTGGGAGATGAGGGGAAAACGGCTTTCAAAACAAAATTTGGTCTTTATGAGTGCCTTGTTATGCCATATGGTCTTACTAATGCACCAAGTACTTTTATGAGGCTAATGAATCATGTTTTGAGAGAATACATTGGAAAATTTGTTGTTGTATACTTTGATAATATTCTTGTTTACTCAAAAGTTTAGATGATCATATTTTGCATGTCAAGACAATTTTTCTTAAACTTAGAGAAGAAAAGCTTTATGCCAACTTCAAAAATTGTAGTTTTTGTCTAGACCAAGTCAATTTCTTAGGATTGGTTGGAAAGGATGGGGTGAAAGTTGATGAAGAAAAGGTCAAGGCTAGTCGAGAGTGGTCAACACCCACCAATGCAACCGAGGTGAGATCTTTTCATGGTTTGGCTAGTTTTTATAGGAGGTTTATTGAGGATTTTAGTAGCCTCCCCATTGAATGAACTTGTTTAAAAGAATGTGAAATTTGAATGGAAAGAAAAGCAAGAAAATGCATTCAATGAATTAAAAGATAAATTGACTAACGCACCTTGTCTTGCGTTACCTAACTTTGACAAATCTTTTGATATTGAATGTGATGCAAGTGGAATAGGAATTGGAGCTTTTTTTATGCAAGAGACCAATCATGTTCTTTAGTGAGAAGCTTAATGAACCACAACTTTGCCATTAATTTTCATCATTTGGTGTTCAATCCATAGGTTACACTTTGAAATTTTGAAAAAGGGATGTTAAACATTAAATATGGCAGTTACAACATTTATGCACATTGAACTTTCCAGCTATTAAGAATGTAACTCTAATGTTTCTCCAACCAATAGATTAATTCTTAAGAGTGTAAATGTATGTGTTGGTCCTTCAATGTTACTTCCAAGTAATACTTTAGATTCGAGGACGAATCTTCTTGAAGAAAGGGAGAATGATATGAACGGAGGAACCTAAATCATAGCATATGAACATCAAGAAAGATGCCAAGAATGCAAACTATATGCTGTCCAAATTCACAATGAAGAAAACTTGCATTTATGCAAAGTCACAGAATTTATGAAGAATCAAGCTTCATTTATGGAACAAAGACTTCAAGTGGGGCTTCATAACTCAAAGATGGTTACAAATTGATGTGTTGTTGATTAAAACAAATATTTTCGGATTTATTGTATCTATTAAATCCAATTTCAGTTTTTAAGTCATTTTATGTGTTTTATGTTACATTTAGATCATGGTTGATAATGGTCATCAATTGTGAGAGTTACAACTCTTTAATTGTCTCATAGAATGTTTAGGGTTATGTTTTGAGGCCTATATAATGTAATGTAATTTGTCAAAAAAAGAGGGACTTTGAAAAATGTAGTAAAAAGAGCCTTTGGGCTTTGTTTTAGCCTAGAGCTAGGTTTCTTTTGCAATTCTATGGTGTTTAGGTCATGTTCAAAATCATTCAAGCTTGACTTGATCGATCTTGCTTGTGGAGTGTTTCGAAGATCAAGAGTCGATGGGAGCCGCAAGCTTTGTCCGATCCATGGTTTTGATGATCGTCTAAGTAATCCGTCGTCTAGCCATTCTTAGGGGCTGAGATCATCTTAATTTGGGGTCTTTTGCGGTTGAGTTCTAAAGGTCTTGTTCGTCAACATGGTTGTTAGATCCAACGCGTCGAGGGTTACAACAAGCAACCATGGAACGCATGGTTCGTGCTATGGAAGCATTGACAGAATGTATGGAACGGTTGGAGGCTCGATACCAAGCTCGAGAGGAGCAATATGAGGGTGACGATTCCAACGAAGGAGAGGATGACCAAGTTACTTTGGTCGCAGTAAGAGGAGAAAGACGTGCTATTCGTGGCTTGGATAGAGGGAGAGGTCGTGGACGAGGACATCTTAATTTTCAAAGGAGAGCTCCACGAGAAGAGGGAATTGACCGAACGTGGGAAGCATCAAACTGAAACTTCCAAAGTTTTATGGAAAAACCGATCCGAAAGAGTACCTTGAATGGGAGAAGACGGTGGAATCAATATTTGATTGTCATAACTTTACCGATGAATCGAAGGTACGATTGTTTGTTGCTCAATTTAAACAATATGCTCAAACATGGTGGGATCAGTTGATGTCAAGTAGGAGGAGGAATCTTGAAGCACCAATCGATTTGTGGTATGAGTTCAAGGAGTCGGTGAGAAAACGATTTGTTCTTAAACATTTTCAAAGGGACATGGCGCAAAAGCTACAAGCATTGAAACAAGGAAGAAAATCCGTAGAGGATTATTACAAGGAGATGGATACGTTGATGGATCGACTTGATCTAGACGAGGACATGGAGAATCTCATGGCACAGTTTCTTAATGGGCTAAACACGGAGATTGCGGACCAAGTTGATCTACAACCATACTTTGACATGGAGGAGTTGTTGCATATTGCAATCAAGATTGAGAGGCAACTCCAACGAAAGTCTCGACGGTATTCTTCTAAACATTTTTCCAACTCTAGTACTACATGGAAAAAGGATAATAAGAATATTGATTATAAGCCTGGAAACCAAGAGGTGAATGAGAAACCTAAAATGAAGCTTGAGAAAGGGGAAAGTTCTAAAAAGGGAAACGAGAAGGTTGATGACTCTAATGTGCGAAATAGGGATTTAAAATGCTGGAAATGTCAAGGGGTAGGTCACTTTAGTAGAGATTGCCCTAATAGGAAAATTATGACCATTAGAGAAGGAGAAATTGTGACGGAAGATGAAGAAGAAAATGAGGTTTTAATTGAAGAAAATGGAGAGAGTGAGAGTGAGGAGTTTAGTGAAGAGGATCCTTGATATGAACCACCCAAGGCATCAAATTATTATTAGAGAGGATCAATGACAATGCCTACAAACTTGATCTTCGAGGTGAGTACAATGTAAGTTCTACATTTAATGTCGCTGATTTGACTCCTTTTGATGTAGGGAATGAAGACCTTGATTTGAGGAGAAATTCTTTTAAAGAAAGGAGGGATGATGTGAATTCAACCATTGAACCATTGCATGTACCAGATGGAGCAATTACAAGAAGCAAGGCAAAGAAGATTCAAGAGGCATTCACACTACATTTTCAAAAGCTAGCAAATTCACGAGAAGTGACAAATAATTTTGAACCCAAATTTATATACAATGTTAGTTCAATGAGTCAAGAAGAGATGACATGAAGATGACATAGGAAAAGTCTTATAGTTTGGAAGATGGCACAATAGACAAAAAAAGTGTGCAGATTTTGTAAAGAAGATGTTGTCAAATGTGCACTGCTTGGGAAAACGTGATGTCAAACCTTGTCAAATGTGCACCTCAACTTTGCCGCCTTCTAGACTCCAATTTGGAGACTTTCTGTCTTTTTAGTTTTGCATTTTGACTTATTAAATAGTATGCAATTAAGTTTTAAGTTCCTAGGTAGAAATTTCTACAATTTGCATTTAATGGTGTTTGAATGACTTTTGGGTTCTTGGTCATATCCACGACTATTTGGCCTTTAAAATGGCTTGTAATACTCTTCAAAACTCAGATTATTGATATTAAAAAGCTTGTGCTTATTCAACTCCTTTAGTGTTGTCTTTTCTTTCAAATGGATCCTCTAGCCCATCATCAAGTATGACGAGTTGAGTTTTAGTTAAACCATGTATGATGAACAACCCTCCCACCACGTCGAGACTCTCTCAACTCTTGAGAAGGATGAGACTAACCAAATGAACTAATTCTATCAACAACTCTTGTTGAAGGACCAGTTTGATCAACAACTCTTGTTGAATTATCTGTAGTTTCTTCGGAAATCTCTTTTAATACTAGTTTGCTTCGTGGGTGATGATCTCTTATGTGGTCTTCCTCTAGAAAAGTAACAGTTGTCCATACAAGCACTTTATCATCTTGAGGATCATAAAACAAACCACCTTTCGTTTTCTTTGGGATATCCTACAAAAAAGCATAATTTTGAACGACGTTCTAATTTCTTAGGGTTCTGCACCAACACGTGTGCCGAGCATCCCCAGATTCTGAAATGACTATGCCCTATCCATAACCCATAAGGTGTTTCAGAAACACTTTTAGAGGGAATGTTGTTCAAAATGTATATCACAGTCTTTACTGCATATCCCCAAAACGAACGGAATAACTGAGCGTAGCTCATCATCGACCAAACCATATCTAATAGGGTTGTGTTTCTCCTTTCAGATACACCGTTTTGCTGAGGCGTACCAGGTGCAGAGAGTTGTGACTGAATTTCATGTTCTATCATATAGTCCTGGAATTTTAGATCCATATACTCTCCACCTTGATCTGATCGAAATGTCTTAAATGGTTTTACCTAAAAGGTTCTCAACCTCAGTCTTATACTCTTTAAACTTTTCAATAGCTTGAGACTTGTGATGTATTAGGTAAATGTAATCATACCTTGAATAATCATCAATAAAATTAATAAAATATTCATACCCTCCACGTGCCTTGACATTCATTGGACCACAGAGATTCGAGTGCACAAGTTCTAAGGGTTCTTTGGCTCTAAGTCCTTTTTCAGAAAAAAGATCTTTTGGTCATCTTACCTACAAGATATGATTCACAAGGTGGTAAATAGTTGTCTTCTAACTTATTTAGGAGTCTACTCTTAACCAATCTCCCAATCCTATTGAGATTTATGTGACCAAGTCTTAAATGCCAAAGATAGGTACTTTGAGAAACTCATTGTCTTTTATTTTGATAACATTTCAGTATTATAAACAGCTTTAACTTTGGTTGGTTTTAACTTGTATAAATTGTTTTCTAAGTTTGCAGAACATATTGGAATACCTCTTTTATTAATGAATGCTTCATTAATATCAAAAGTAACTTTGTACATATGTTCTAATAAACAGGAGATGGATATTAAGGTCCTTCTATAATTAGGAACATAAAGTACATTTTCTAACAAAACAAATCTATCTCTTAAAAACAACTCCATGTCTCCCACTGCCTTGCCCGAGATGAGCTCCCCTGATCCAACCCTGAGAGTAATCTCGCCATCTTGAAGCTGTCTCCAGGAACTAGTTTCCTGAAAATAAGAATAAACGTGATTAGTGGCCCCTGAATCCAGTATCCAGGTTAAGTTGTCATTTTTCACGCTAGTAGAGGGATCTAATGAACCTACAGATCATGAGCTCCAAAGATCCGTGATTAACTGGTCAAACTCTTTAATCTAGTTAACCAACATTTGTTAACTAACGGGACACTCCATTAAAGCCCGTAGCTGCACTCTCCTCATTGTAGATATATTTATGTCCCCTTGATATAACCATAATTAGTAAGTCGATCATTCACATGTTGTCCATAATCACAGCTAGGTCAAAATTATCGTTTTACCCTTGTGAATACATCTTGTTCCTTAAGTCCCATTGATCCTCTAATGAACAATTGTTTTGTGATCCTATCACTAAACCGAGTCCCTCTCGGGCTAATGAGATGGTGGAGCCTCTTGTTAGAGTCAGTACTTAAGAGAACAACCTATCTACTAATCCTAAGTCGGGAGAAGTAAATTCTGTCTCGCAGGACTACGTCCTTAGCTATCTACTCGGTCTTACCCCTGAAATGGGAGGCTTACTGAGTCGGCGAACTCGAGCCATTCTCACCCCATGCAGATCTAAGAATAATCCCAAATAAATAGGAGTTCATAGTTAGCTCAGGATTGAGATCGAGTTACTTAGGTCATCTAGTTGAAATAGTCAGTGTTAACAGTAAACGCCGTTATAAAGTAATAGTAACTATTTCGTGGTTCGGGCTTATACAAACTCATTGCATAGAATGCCGGCACTCATATGTCTCCACATGAACGAGTCAGGATCACATCGTTTGTATCAAATACAAAGTGGGCCACATTTAATAGTGTCCCCAGGATAAGTTACCCAACCTAATCCCTATACTATAGACCGTTTTGGCTATTTACTCGAACTTGATCCAATTTATGGCTCCACATATAGTTCAAGTATTCATACTATAGTCATGGGTTCTTAGTTTATTGGATTTAGGGTTATTTTAATATCAATTCACATATTCAATAACAAGTTTGCTGAATAACCTCGATAACGACTTTATTGATAATAGAATGCACATTAGTATTTACAACTATGAGTTTTAGGACATAAAACTCAACAGTATGAAGATACCATGATGCCAGAAGGTTTGGGAATCATTGGAAGGCCAAATCCATCCTGGAGACGAGCTTGGAAACCGGATAACTTTTCTTCCCTTTTTTTACTATTGATTTATTTGCTGTATTTTTGTTGTTCTAATGTGGATTTTATTTATGGAAGCCATGTTAAGCTAAATTTCTCATAGTTTTAGGGGTAGATGAATTCTTAGGTTTAAATTGTTGAACACTTTGCTTCTTGAATGTTAATTGACATTTATATTTTCTAGCATGATCGTTCTTAATGCTTTTAAATGTTTGATCAATGTTTAAATGATTTCATGATTTAGAATTTTGCTTGAACAAGTGAGTTTTAGATTAGATCATGCATGCTAGATTATCGTTTGAAATCACAGAAAGTAGTTGGATAACGGTAGAAATTGTTAATGAAGGTTCTTAATGCTTTGCTTAATCATCTAGTTTCAAGCGATTAGTAATTAGGGTTTAAGTAAAAGAAAAGATTGTTTTCGGAAGATTCAATCCGAATAAAAGACTTCTAGATCTAGGTGTTGTGTTAATTACTTCAAGAATCAAGCAGTTGTGTTTATAATATCTTTGATGAAATCTATTTCCTAAAATGTCTCTTAGTTGATAATTTTCATATCTCGATCACTTTTGTTTGCTTTCTTAGATGAGTTTACCCTAAGTGTCATTATAATTTGATCCCCTAAATAAAATTGGAACGATCCCGGAATGGCTAAAAAATTAATCAATCTCCTGATGACGATACTCGGCCAAGACCCTTTTAACTATATTACTACTCGATGTGTGCGCTTGGGCGTATCATTTAGCAAAAATAATAATGTACCCAAAAATACTCATTATTAATTTGTAACTATACTTTAGTGAGTCAAAATAACTCTACTGAGGGGCAGTCAATTGTTCCTTTACTGAATCAAGACGTTCTTGACTAAATACTAATTTCAGAATAACACTTATTCCTATAGTGTTTAGTTATCGCTACTTTGGTCAAGAGTTTACTAACCTTAGTAACTCTTGTAAGTGTAACCCTCCATTTTCAGATCCCAGAGATCGATCCCAACAAGCTACCGAATGAAAGACAATGTTGAGAACGGACCTAAGAAACCCTATCTATTTCTGGAGTTTGCGTTGTTTCTATCCCCATGTTATGGCCCTCCGAATGGAGGGTCGCTCCAGGAAGACAAGCAAGCAGAACATGGGAATCTCCATGGTGCAACCTAATGGAGGAGACCATAGGATGTGTTGACACACTTTCTTCTTCTACTTACTATGAACAATTTCCCCTATTCAGCTTATTATTGACCCATGCAAACAATTTTTGAAAGGAGGTCGCGCCTAGGGCGACACGAAGCCGAGCATGGATCTCACGGTGTGAACTCTTAGGGACGTTAGAGCTAAAAATAATATATCCTGAGTCTAGGTGTTTTATCCTGTTGGGTTGTATGTTCTAAAACTCGTAGTTTGTAAATAATGAACTTATATATAAAATGTTATTGAGACTTATTCAGTAAAGTTGTTATTAGATAAAGTGAATTGTGCAGTTAAGTAACTCTAAATCCAATAAACTAAGAATCCATAGCTATTAAGAATGAATACTTGAACTCTATATGGAGACATAAAAATGGATCAAGTTCAAGTAAGTAGCTAAAATGATCTATAGTATAGGGATAGGGCTGGGTACCTTGTCTTGGGGATACTATGGATGCGGCCCACTTTGTATTTGATACAAACGATGTGATCCTGAATCGTTCATGTGGAGACATGCAAGTGAAGGCATCTATGCAATGAGTTTGCATAAAGACCAGACCACGAAATAGTCACTGATACTTTATCACACTGTTTACTGTTAACACTGAATATTTCAAATTCGATGACCTAGGTAACTTGATTTAATCCTGAACTAACTATGAACTCATGTATGGGTGAGAGCACCGAGTTTGTCGACTCAATAAGCTTCCCATTTCAGGGGTAAGATTGAATAGATAGTTGGGGACATAGTCCTGCAAGACGGAATTCGCTCCTACCCTCTTCTAGGGTCAGTAGATAGGTTGTTCTCTTAAGTGCTGACTCTAAGACTTGAACAAGGGGCCCCACCCTCTCATTGGCTCAAGAGGGACTCGATTTAGTGGTTAGACCATAAACCAATTGTTCATTAGAGGATTAGTGGGACTTTAGAAACAAGATGTAGTTGTAGGGTAAAACATTAATTTTGACCCAACTGTAATTACGAACAACCTTTGAAGGATCGGCTTACTAATCATAGTTATATAAAGTGGAAAGAAATATATCTATAGTGAGGAGAGTGCAACTACGGGCTTTAGTGGTTAACTAGGTTAAAGAGTTTTGCCGGTTAATCTCGAATCATTGGAGTTCATGATCTGTCGGTCCATTAGGTCCCTCTGCTAGCTCATAATGGACTAAACCTTAGAACAGTGTGGTGAAATTTTTTTTAATCGTTCAAAATCAAATTAGGAAGTAAATGTTATTTATATACGATAAACGTTTAATCGTTTAGTTTTTGAATTAAACGATAGAGAAAGTTAGAAATATTTAAATGTGATTTAAATACTGAATATATGAATGGAGATTCATATTCGAAAAATCGGGATTGGTATAAATTTAATATTATTTTAATACTTGATATTAAATTAATATTATTATTAAAATTAATTTTATATAAAATTAATGATTTATTAATTTTATTTTATTTTAAAATTAATTTTATTAAAATTAAAATTCAAAATTAAATTGAATTTGAAAATTCAATTTAAAATTGAATTTTAAGTTTTGTTGGATTTTCCCACTAAAGCTTTCCTAAGTTTAGTGTGTTCACCAAATCAAGCCACAGATCCCACTAATTCCACTTGAATTTGGAAGAATTCCTAACAAGGGCTAGAGATATAATACTTCTAACACAAAATACAATTACATCATATATGCAAAGTTTTAAAAAGTATAAATTGTGTAAACAATAATATTATAAACAAACAAATGTAGGAAAATGAGAAAATAATGAAAAATGATCTTATAAGAATATTGAATCAAATAACGGAGAAAAAAAATTGAATAAACAATTAATTTGATAACAATATGTATAAAATAATGAAAAAAATTTAGATATAATTGAATGTGGTAACAAACCATTAAACAAATTGAAAATTAGTAAAGATAAAATCAAATTTGATACTTAAAGATAAATTCAAATTCAAATTCAAATTGGGGAGAAAAATCAGAAAGAGTTTGGTTTATTTTGAGTCAATTTTCAAATTGGGGAGAAAAATCAGAAAGAGTTTGGTTTATTTTGAGTCAATTCGAAAAGTAGTTACCAAAATCTAATTTGATAATAAAATACATATTCAAATATCAAATGGGGAAAAAAATAAAGAGGGCACTAGTTTATTGTTATTATTATTATTATTTATTGAATCTGTTATGTTATAATTTGATAATTCACACTTACTTGACTATTTATAATGTATTTATAACTCGATTCTTTTATAATAACTAACCATTATCGTGTATTTATAATTCTTGACCTATGAATCCATCAAGGAGCTGTTTGGGAGGCTGAATGAAATTAAGATTACTGGAAATTAGAGGAGTGTTGAAATGCGTGAAAAATCGGAGTATAATGGAAATAGGATTGTGAAACATGAAAACGAAAATAAGTTTGATATTACAATTTGGGTTCAAAATACTCACTCTAAGTACGAGTTTTGTACATTACAACCCAATCTCATTCCAAATCTCGTCTCCAAACAACCCCTGCAGGCAAATCAGGAATTCAAAAAATGTTTTAACTATGTTTATTATTTTCAGCTTTTGCTAAATGTCCAAATGAATACTAAGATGTTGCTATATTATCCAATTTCCCTAAGGTTTTAGCCCAAGAAGGCCCAGCCAACTCGCAATAGAACTCATCCGTCTCTTTCCCTCAGTCAAAATTCCCTTTTCCCTCTTCTGTTGCAGCGCTCAAAATTTCGGAGAAAATTCCTCTCCCGCTAAACATTCTCTCTCTTCTCTATTTTGAATTTCCTCTCGGTTCTCTATTATGTGTTCACGTCACTCTTCATGGGTATCCGATTTATAGATCAACATTTTATGTTGCCCTTTCAGAACTCATTCTTTTGGTACTGATTGCTGCTTCTTTTGCTGCATTTGATTGCATTCTGGGGTTTTCTTTCCAAGAATTAACCTTCCTGGTCCATACTATTCTCTTTTGTTCATTCTTATGGCGTACTATGAAGCTCCCTCCTTCTCTCTCGGCCTTGATTTCGATTTCGATTTGGAGCCCCAAATTCCTTTACCGGATTGCGCTACTCACAAACCATCTTCCGACTGTTTGGTGGGTGTCAGTGCTTCGTCGAAAGAGGACGATGTTGGGGTGGTGGGAACAGGGGATGCGGATTGCATTGGAGAAATTGGACATGATTCACCTAGAAAATTTAAGCGGCTCAAGCGTGGGCCAGCTCGATGTTCTTCGGTATCCAAGAAAAGCGAATCATCACCTTTGTTTTCTGCAGTCGATGATGACATTGAAGAGTTTTCATCCCAAGAAGATTGTCCCAGAGGTAATAGCACTTTCACGTTTTTTCTAATGGGAAGTTAGAAAGAATATTTTCAGAAACAAAGCTCTAAGGTTATATAGATGATATCCAGAGTATAGCGAAGCTTCCATTCAAGTGTTTAATGGTTTAGGACATGCTAGTCATCATACTATTGGAAATTTGGGATTGTTGTATTTGTATCATGCGAGCTTATTGTGCATACAATATTTTCTTCCAGTTTAAAGAATTTTTGGTTCAATAATATGTTTATATTGAACCGTTTCCCATAGAAAAAATTTAATGCGTTTATATTGAGCATCATAGTAGTCACATCATATACCTAAAATTTAATATTTTAAATATCTTAAAGGCTTCCCTTATAATCAAACTTAGTGGAGTAGGATGGTTATTTTTTGAACTTAGTCACAAGTTAGCTTGAACACTCACGGATATTATATAGCGAGAGAGCTTAGAAGATAATGTGTATTGTTTTGTTTGTTTGCAATTTGTTTGAGAGTTGCTGCAGGAGGTAAAGATATAAAAGCGTACCGTGTTACCTGTTTTCATGCTTTGTTGCTAACAGAGATGAAAGGTTGTAATTGTTCCATGAGATTAGTTAAGCCATGCTTAAGTTGGCTTGGATACCATGATATAAAAGAAGTATTACTTCCACAAGATTTTACCAATTAAGCATCACTAATAGCTAACCACATGTTTATGGTACTTCTCGGCTAGTTATTATGTTATTACATCCTTTTGATCTAAGAAAGTAATGAACTGCAAGAGCTTTGTCATATATGGTTGATGGTCAATTGTCACCAGAGATTTCAAACTGAGCACTGTTTATAAATTATAACAACAATTCTTGGTTAATTATAGATGTATTTTTATGATGATTACAATGCAACATAGTTGATTAAATGAAGACCTATAGAGTTGTCAAACCAACACATATCAGATGGACTCTGAGATTACAAATAATGGACTTGTATAAGTATAGAACTAACCTTTTACTCTTTGAAGTGGCTAACTGAGGGGTTTTACTTTCTGAAATTAACACATTGTTCACATGTACCTCAGTTTCAACAGACCATCATCTGTCGTCACTCTTCCAATCTGTCTGCAGTAGTTCAAAGGCTCCTTTACATGGTATCTTAACTGCTCCCACTTCCAGCCAGCAAAAGGGAAGGAAAGACAAACAGACCGCAGACGCCCCAACTTCTGTTGGTTTGGAAAAGCAAAATAAGTCATTGTTTTCTAATTTAACCATCAGTCCTCTTCGAAAGTTCCAGTTACTTGAATCTGATTCAGATGAACCTTCTAGCTGTGACAATCAAAGCAGAAAAGGGCCCGAAGTTGCTTCATCTTCAAACAAGCAAAAGTCTACATTTGGTCTCTCTGCAACAGTGGATGAGAAAAAGAAAAGTTTGACATCGAGTATTACTCAAAAAGAGGATCTGTGGAAAGGTTTTTGTCAAATGAAAAGTTTTCATTTGCCAACACCAGCCTTTGATGAAGTCTGTAAAGAATTTTCGCAGCTAAAGCAGGATAATAAAGCTGCTACTGAATTAGGAAGTAGTGCTCATATTAGGTGCATGGATAATCGTACCAGCAATAGTAGCAGCTCAAATGAAATGATGGATAAGCTTGGCTGTCCTGCTTATGACTATTTTTTTCATAATGATCCAAGGATTCAAAAATTAGTTCGCAATCGCTTACCAAACTTTTTCCCATTGGGAGTTGATGGCAGCAGAGGATCGGTGATTGATTATATGTTAGTAACTCTTATTCATATTATTTTCAATCATTCCTTTTCATAAACAAAATTGACGACTTTTCTTTCTGTCCTTGAACGTATTATTGCTGCATTGGCAGGAGACAATTTAGCAATGGAGAGGCTTCGACTAGCCAACCTTCACAGTTTAACATGGGGAAAAGTTCAAAAAGATCAACAAGTATTTCAAAAGGATCTAAGAACATCGCTTCCAAACGTATGGCTAATGAGAAAGCTGTTCCACCATTAAGCAGTAGAAGAGCACCCAAAAGGGCAGCAACTCAAAAAAATAAAATTGGTAGCAGTTCTAGAAATTTAAAAAGTAAACAAGGGGCGTCAAACTCTGATCTCTTAGAGGATTCTGGAAACTGGACTGATCCTAAGAGCTCTTTTAGTCTTCCTAGAGACGCTGGGAAAAGAAGGGTCCATGCAAGTGGGCAATCAGCTGGTCACTGGTATACATCCCCAGAAGGGAAGAAGGTATGGCACAATATAGTTCTACAGAGTGAGTAAATGTAAAAAAGTTCTCGAATGTTCATGCCAATAAGCAATTAAGTTCAATATACTTTGTTTTGTGCATTCATGTAAGTCACGAACTGTAGAGATAATTGCAGAAACAACCATTCAGCATTTTCTTTTTCTGTTACCCAGCTTGATATTTTGTATTGATGGTTATGTTATGTCAATGATGGTGGTGGTTTCCAATATTATTGTTATGGTAATAGCATCTTTTCAATTTTTATTTCTGCTGCAGAAATTAATCTCAAAGTGGAATTCCTTTAATTTTCTTTGATTTCTTTTCCAAAAGATACTGAATGTTTGTCTTGTTATTTAGTATCTTCTTATTCTTTTTGTTATTGCATTTTCACTTTTTGACATTACAACTTGAAAAATGATTCTGGTAGCCAGATTACTTATTGTTTCCTTTGCCTAGATTGATCTGGCCATTTCTAATAGGCTATTACCCCTTTCCAGGTATACGTCACTAAAAGTGGGGAGGAGTTGACTGGCCGAACAGCTTATAGATTTTACAAAAAGGTAAATCCAGATCCCAATCCTCTGGCTTTGGCTTTCCTACTCTTTTGTGGTTCTATTACACATTCAACGCTTCTATTGTTGCTTATAGGATACTGGAGGCTTTAGGAAGTCGAAAAAGAAAGGAGCAACCAAGAAGAGGAAATGATAAAAAGGATACCGTGCATGGGAGGCAAAACCGCACAAACAATCTAAACCCAATTTCCCATGTGATTGGTAACATCATTGACTTTCTAAGTGCTTAAAAAAGTGTTTTTATGCACTTTTTAAGTCATTCCATATAGAACTGTTGCAATTACCATTAGTTTGGTTAACATCATTGTTCATAGTATACATGTAACAATTCTGTCCAATCTTAGACCAACTAATCTGCCAGAGAACATTGCAGATTGTTTTCTTGATTCTTTCACATTATGCACCTGAATGTTTGAGTGTAAATCATACTAAACCAAACTGTTGAATTTAGGCTTTAATTTTGAATGACAGTCCAGCCAGACAATTTTCACCAGCACAATATGCTCCTATGTATATGCACAAATTGTTTTATGATAACATCATAATTTCAACAATCTTCAACATTGTTTTATATCTTTCTTGAATATTTGACAGGGTTGACTTCCTGCACTAGATGAAGAGGAAGGGGTAGAGAATAATTGTGGTACTCGTTTTAAATATTTAGATTTGTTTGTTTAGCCAATGGACAAATTACATAATTATTAGTGGGAAAGCAGATGGTAAGTTCCTTTTATGCCTATCTCACAAATTATCACATCATTTTTAGGGTTAAAATACTATTTTGGTGTTTACTTTGAAGTTTGTTCAATTTTAGTCCCATACTTTCAATGAATTTTCAATTTAGTCTTCACTATTAGTTTATTGTTGATTTTAAAAGGGTTATAAGTGATATGATACCAAAATATATATATATATATATTGATGCAAATGCAAGGATGCATTAAAATACGAAAACAAAATAACTCCATCAAAGACAAGGAACATAGTTTGACCTTCCTCACATTTTCAAAATGGGAGGAAGGAGGTTTCACCATAAATCAGACGTCTCATAGTCTCAAACTCCATGATAAAATGATTAAATTTTGCCTCTCCCAGCCTCGTATTTTGAAAATCCAAAGAAGCATTAGATAGTATTTTTAAAACAAATATTTTACATATCCTCACGTTTTCAAAATGTGGGGATGTGTCATAAATATATATTTTTAGTATTTTATATTTCCTCACATTTTCAAAATTTCAATCCTCGCATATTTAATATTGAGAATTTGCAAAATAAATATGGGATTGTAAAAAGTTCAATTATTGCATATTGTAAATAAAAGAATCTTCAAAACAACAATATTTGGCTAATAAATTTTAAGAAAATTATTATAAACAAAAAAAATATCAAATTATTTATAAATATAGAAAATTTTTATTGTCTATCAACGATAGATCATAAAAAACGATAGAATTTTATTGCAGCCTATCACTGATAGATAGTAAAAACTTTCTATATTTGTAAATAGTTTTGTTCATTTTTCTATATTTGAAAATAACTCTAAATTTTATATCTACATTATAATTATAATATATATATATATATTTGGAAAAAAAAACATTACTAAAAAAAATTCTGCTTTTGAGGGTACAAAAGATTGTGTAGAGAATTTATGAAATTAAACCAAGTCACTAAGCTCCATTTATAGAGACTAATTTTGAACTTTTAAGACAACATAGGACCCTCAAAATTTGAGTTTTTTTTTGTGTGTGTACGGATGACTCTTTCTCGGGCGCCCTTATATTCTTTGACCAACCCCCTACAAATGTATAAAATCTAACCTTATGTTTATGTCAATGTGCACTATCAGCATTTTAAGTGACATCGCGCTAGGGATGAACTTGCTAGCCTGACGATGACCTATCCCTGACCCAATGTCATGGTCTAGTTTGACGTCACCTCTTTTACGTTTTTTTCCAATCAGCACTCCCTCGCATGAGGGAGGCCCATTCCAGTCTGATGCTTTTTTACAACTCTGTCCCGATTTAAAAATAAAAGTGCGATGAATAAATTAAATAGAATTAAAAGCTCATTCATCCAGCTGATCATCAATCACCTCTCTTTGAAATATGTAATAGACAAGAGGACTGTTGAAAACCAAGTCTAGGTCAATCACCTCTCTTTGTCCTTCACTGCCTTGTTTGCATGCCTAATGTGCGGCAAATTCGTAAAATTAAACCTCTAAACTTTCATAAATGAATAAATTATTATCTTATTCATAATTTCCTTTGAGGATCATCCATGCATTTACTCGAATCGGCCATTTTGTAAAATTGACATTTGAAGAAGTCTACACACATTTGAGAGCTAATGCATGGATGATTTTCAAAAGTAATTGTAATGACGGGTCTAAATGGATTGACTTATAAAAATTTAAGAGTTTAATTAACTTAAATTATAAGTTTCCCACGATTTTAGTTGAACGAAATTTAGAGGAGGGTGTAAATTCACTTACGAAAGTTTAGAGTTCAAGTTGATACAATAATTAGTTTAACGTTTTAATTGAGACAACCCTAAAAAATTAGAGGTATAAATTGATATTTGCCTTTATTATTATTGTCAATATTAATAAGAGAAGTTGATCTACTTAGGTTTTGTGGTTGTGATGAAAGCAGAAAAAATTTCATACTGATAATTACTCTATACTTAAAATTTAAAATTTTATCAAAGAGTCATAAGGATCAAAGTTCTTACACGCATTCATTTTAAAAGGGTTACAAGTGATATGATACCAAAAATGCTCTAAACCAAATTATATGAAAACCATAGAAATTTAAAATGAAGAACGCTTATGTAATGAACATGCCAACCTCTAATTGTCAGTTACTAAGATCCTCAAATCTATTTCAACCCTAACGATTGAATTAGATATCTATTGTCTTTAGATCACGGAACAAGTTCTTTAATCTAAGATTTACGCACTTCATCAAGATAGGAAGATCAATTCTACATAAATATTAATTCTTGGCATGTAACTCAAATCAATGAATGACAAAATTCATGCCCTTTTGGCTAAACTTGAACAAAGCACAAAGGCCAAAATTTGTTCATCGAAAAATCTCCCCAAAAGAACGTGATGACAAATTTAGATAGTCTTCCATTTATATCCTAATGTCACATCATCAATCATATAAAAATTACAAAAATACTCTTTAATATTAGGAGTGTTCAAAAAAACCGATGACTCGAAAAACCCAATCAACCCAACCCAACCCTAGTCTGGATTGGGTTATAAACTCATTTGGGTTGGATTGAGTTCAAATAAATAAAAATTTGATGGGTGGGGTTGGTTCATGGGTTCACCTAAAATAACCCAAACCAGCTCAAAACCAACTCGAACTTCTTATTAATTTTAAAAAGTATGTCTTTTACTTATTGATACAATAATATATACATATATTTATTTTAACTTAATTTAACTTCATGAATTTTTTGTTTAAAAGAAAAAATTTCACAACATAAATTGAAATTGAGTTCCTAATCTTAATTCAATATATGAAAATAATTAACTAAAATTTTTACATATGAACATTGTATTTATTGTTAGAATAAAATTTTAAATAAATGATTCGAGTAACCCGAACCAACCCAACCAAAATGTTTCATGGTTGGGTTGGGTTGGGTTCATTATTTAACAAGGGTTATTTGGGTCGAAGAAACTTACCACCCGAATAATTAGGTTGAGTCTAAAAAATACTTCAACCCAATCCATGAACACCCCTATTTAATAGGTCATAAAAAAATAAAATTAGAAAACATCAAAATTATTTGATAAAAATCTAATATAACAATGACAAGAGGACCTACAGCCTGGAACCAAAGCACAGTAAAGACAAAAAAAAAAAAAAAAAACCAAACCAAACATAACCATAGGACCAAACAGACACAGACAAAAACCCCTAAACACGGTAGAACGCGACCAATTCAATTTTCAATTTTAAGCCCAAAGAGAGCGCAATGTCATTCTCACCTTCATTCCAACTTACCCACACTTGTAGTAAAAGGTATCAAGCTACAAGTAAAAATCTCAAATAAGGACACATGCTCACTTTACAGATTAACCTATCGCAACAAGGCCAAACATGGGTTACTTATTTGCCCCTGGCTACATAGTCAAATCTAAGGAGCACCTCAACCAGTCTTAAAAAAAATAACTAACATAAAAACCATAAAAAAAATAACTAACATAAAAACCATATAGAAAACACACCAAATAAAAGAAGCCAAAAACTACAAAAGACCAGCCACATTCTCAGGCCAAGAAGTAGCACAAGCCCAAACCAATGAAACAATGAGAGGAAGGAGAATTGAAGGACCACTAAGGCGCTTCCCATGCAGATGTTGATTCCTCTCCTACCAAATAAATTAAATTTTGGCGCACCACATCACCCGCCACAACTTCTTCCGACCCTATTTACCTAGCAATCTGATGTGAAGAGGACATCTACCCCAACACCCACTCCACACCTCACTTTTGAAACAAAACTAAAAAAGACAAATGGTTCCTCAATTCCACATGGAATGGATTGAATCCCAATGCGAAAGCAATTGAATACCTTCGTCTTTGAATTCGGAGGAGAAAAACCAAAATTGATTTACAGAAAATTAGATTAAGCATATTGTGAAAAAGAATTTTAGAAAAATTACCTTGATTGAAGAACGTTTCTTCACCAAAAACCAAGAAATCTTTTCTATGCAAAATTTCCAAGGTCACGAGCAGTGTAGACACTACCTGATAAAGGGAACTACCTCAATCACGTTTGAGAACCCTCCTTAAACAAGGTGAACCCCCACAACAGTAATAAGAATAACCCCAATTAACGAATTGATAATAACCCCAAGAAAGCTAAACAGATTTGGCTTAGAAGATTAATCAAAGATCAAGAAGAAAGGAGAACTTGTTCCTAACTTCAAGATTTCGAACTCTCCACAATCTAATTGATCAAACTAGATTGAAAGTTTTAAACATGCATTCTAAACACAAGAATACAAAGAAAGCATAAAAGCTTGAGAGATTTACTCTATGAAAAATTAATTCAAATTCAAAGTCTTCTCTCCAAAATGTTTGGATTACAACCCTATTTAAACTAATTGAAAAGGCACTATGAAAGGACACAACCTTTCACCAAATTGTCTAAATTCATCTATACCCTTTCAACTACCCTCATAAATATAAAAACATGAAATTAAATTGCATACATGGGAAATTAAATATGTGAATGAATCTGGATTTTTAGATTCATTATGACTCTTGGATGTAAAGGTGTATCTAAGCTTAAATGGTTGCAACTTTTCATCATCGGTTGTAAACTTAGCTTGGAAGCAAGCATTTAATCCCTCTTGAAGTCTTTTAGCTCTAGCTCTTGTCATTGGTCCTTGTGGTATAATAATTGCCTCATGATTGGGTTGACTTGGAAAGTTCTCCCATTGATTTTCAACATGAGGTTCATTGGAGCTAGGCTGAGCTTGTTGAGCTTCATTTTCCTCTTCATTCAAGTTGGTTTGAGCATGTTGAGCCTTTATTTTTCTCTTGGTTGGCTAGCTCCTTATCACTACCGCTTGGCAACTCGATTATTCTCAGGGGAAAGGAATCAAAGGGTTGGTGTTGGAGGCCTAAAACAAATGAATTTTTATAAACAACTCTCAGAAGCTTGTAGGCCAGTGGAAAGGGTCGTCTCACAGGGAATCAAAGGATAATTTAGTGCAATTGTTAAATTCGTTGTCACAAAATAAGGGGAGGGGGGGAGGGTTTAGTTTGGTGATCATGCAATAATAAAAAAAATAAAGAAATATAGGCAAAAACGCAATTCAAGACGGACGTGAAGTAACACGATGATGTGTTTCTTAATCAATTCAAACAAAATACTTGGGGATAGGAATGAATTTAGCTTATTTATCTATCATTGGATACTAGACATCAATGCATTTGCTAATGAACGCACAATCATTCAATGGTGGTGAACACTAAGTGTCTTATTTATTTGAACTAAACTCTTCAACGTTATTTCGAACCATAGCAGACTAGATAATGATCTAAATTCGCATTACGCACCTAGGGTTTCTAATTGTGACGAACGATAAATTAGAAAGCCTAAATCTATCGTGCGATTAACCCTTGAACTAATTAGTTAATGAATGTTAATTATAAAGATAGCCCCTAATTAAACATTCATGCTCTAACCGTGTTATATGTGTCGATTGTTTAATGCAATCGCCAATTGAACATAACAAACAACAAAACATTCAATTAGAGTTGTCAATTCTAACAAATGTCTTAAGGTAAATTCATTCAAATTCAAGGAGTTCACAGTAGCAACAAAGCAATATAAACAAATCCTCAAGAAAATTTAAAGTTTAGAATCCTATCCCCAAGTATGGATTACCTTAACCACTCATCATGTTCATGATTCTTCAATGTTTTGATGAGAGGATACAAGAGAATATCAGTTGGGATTGAAAGAGGGAAGAAAGAGATGAGAAAGTTTAGAGTTTTTATCTGGTGGCCGCTAAAAATCGGAGTGCCTTAACCTAAAATCTCGTGCCTTTAAATAAAATTCCTATTGAGAGCGTTGCTACGCTGCGGAAGAGCGTAGAGCGACACTGTGAGCGATGTGCAAAATCTTGAGCTCTCTGGTGGACAACGTAAAGAAAGCGCAGCGACACTGTAAGCAATGTGCAAAATCTTGAGCTCTTAGGTGGACAACGTAAAAGGGGTGTAAAGCAAGCGCAGCGACGCTGTCCTCAAGGGCATTTTGGAAATTTTACCTCCAAACTTGGTTTATGCATCCGGGACTCTGTTTAAATGCGTTTTAACTCCAAAATCCCAATGTGCTAGCTATCCACCTTTATGCTCAAATCCTACAAAACATAGGGAATAGACTTATAAAATCATGGAACGAGCCCGAATTATACTAGGAAAAATGACACTTTTATGGTGCCATCAACACCCCCAACTTAATTCTTAATCATCCCGAGCAAGGTAGAAACACAGAAGCATGCATCATGCTTATTGCTAAGTCACACATAAATCTCAAGTTTTAACAGTTTTCAAGGCATGCTTGAAACAATTTTAAACAATCCGACAACAAACAATCAATTTGAGACACATTTTAAAAAAAACTTTTCAAGTCAAGTCATGCATGGGTGAGTGTAAAGCTTCATCGTTTCGATTCAAAGCATACCATAAAGGGTTTTATCAAGCCCCCAATTGGTTTTCCCCCTACACTAGCTCGAAAGGTCAAAAACTAAACTTCCTAGACCCAAAGTGGCAATAACATGTAACAAGGAAGAATCAACCTCTATTCTTGCTATCATTTCATAAAAAAAAAAATTATTCTATCCAAATAGAGAGGAAACCTTTTTCAGAAAAACTGCTTTCGTTTTGACTTGCCCACACGGGTAACGTGAAAGACATCCAACTATGGGTTTAATTCCTTCAAAGGTGCCTAAGCTACTCATTTCCCTAAAACACTTTAGCTTAGAGGAAAACTACGAGTGTCATAGTTGCCCCAGGTTATTCATGTCCCTAAGAAAGTGGAGTAAACCTCTCCTAATATATATATATATATATATATATATATATATATGTATGTATGTATGTATATATCTATGTATGTATATATATGTATGTATATATATATATATATGTATATATATATATTCTACATTTTCTCATTTTCTCTAAGAAAAAGCAAGAAAATTGGTTGGTTTGAATCCTTATGCATGTATTACTAAATTGAAGTTTAGAAGAGCCTAATCCTATTCCCAAAGCCTTTCGGAGTGACAACAAAAATTCGAGCAAGATAATACATTTCTAAGTATCTAAGACTCAAATCAACTCAATAAAGCACTTAAAGACGCATGAGATTCCCAATTTTTTTTGTTTTAAAATGCTGTCTAAAAAATCTCAAAAGTTTTCCTCATGTTAAAATAATGCAAGCAAGTATAAGAAAGGTGCATTATCAACTTTCATAGAATCAAGCCTAAACAACAGAGCGATCAGCAAACAATTCAATCCATTCCATTCATGCAAAACCTGAGCTTAGATGCTCAAGGGTTCACCAGACCATAAATTACATATCATCAACCAAAGCATCAGAATTAATGAGTGTGCATGCGAAACCCAACCACCCCCAAGTTTTAAAGTATACATTGTCCTAATGTATAAGAGAACAGTCAAGCCAGGGACAGAGAAACGGAACTTCCCTGATCATGGGCGTGTACAGAGGCGAAGCATGCATCACGAATTCACAAGCAAAAACATCTGTCCAACAAAATGTTCAACTCTCAGACAATCAGGGAATAAAATAACAAAATAAAGGAAAAGAAAGTAGTAAATTTCAACACCTGGTTGCCTCTAGGAAGTGCAAATGTTTAACGTTGGTTGCTCAACGACCTGCGATCCTAGGCTCATGCGTAGGAAGGGTGCACCAGACCGACTTCAGAGCAAGGTGGGTCGACCTCTCCTTCATTGTAAACCTTCAGATGGTGGCCGTTCACCTTAATCTCTTTACCAGTATCTAAACTTTGAATGACGACTGCACCATAAGGAAGCACATTAGTAATAACAAAAGGGCCAAGCCATTTGGATTTCAACTTACCAGACATAAGCTTGATGCTTGAATTGTAGAGGAGGACTTTTTGACCAATCTTAAAGTCCTTGGCTACAAGCTTCCTGTCATGGTATAGTTTCGTCTTTTCCTTGTATATCCTTGAGCTTTCGTAAGCCTTAGCCCTTAACTCCTCGAGCTCTAGAAGCTCCAACAACCGTCCTTCTCCAGCTTCAACAAGTTCATGTTGCATTGCTTGATGGCTCAATAGGCCTTATGCTCGATCTCAACTAGGAGGTGACACACCTTGCCATAAACGAGCCAATAACGAGTGGTCCCAATGGGCATCTTAAAGGCAGTAGATATGCCCAAAGAACATCGTTGAGGCGCTGGCTCCAATCTTTTCTCCTGGGTTTCACAGTTTTCTCCAATATACTTTTTACCTCTCGATTGGATATCTCAGCTTGGCTGTTGGTTTGTGGACGGTAAGGTGTTGCCACGCGGTGGTGAACACCATACTCCTTAAGAGAGTTTGGATGGTACGGTTGCAGAAGTGCATGCCTTGATCACTAATGATGGCACGCGGGACTCCAAACCTGCAAAAAATATTCTTCGTAAGGAATCCTGAAACCACAATAGCATCGTTAATCCGAGTGGGGATTGCCTCAACCCATTTTGATACATAATCTACAAATAACTAAAGGAAGAGGGAAAAGGTCACATAAAGTCTATTCCCCACACATCGAACACTTCACAAAACAACATATGATATGAACAGAGGAACCTAAATCATGGCATATGAACATCAAGAAAGATGCCAAGAATGCAAACTATATGCTATCCAAATTCACAATGAAGAAAACTTACAATTATATGAAATCAAGTGGAATTTTTGAAGAATCAAGCTTCATTTAAGGAACAGAGACTTCAAGTGGGACTTCATAACTCAAAGATGGTTACAAATTGATGGGTTTCTGATTAGAAACAAATATTTTCGGATTTGTTGTATCAATTAAATGTAATTTCAGTTTTTAAGTCATTTTATGTGTTTTATGTTACATTTAGTTCATGGCTGATAATGGTCATCAATTATGAGAGTTAAAACTCTTTAAATGTCTCATAGAATGTCCAGGGTTATATTTTGAGGCCTTTATAATGTAATGTGATTTGTCAAAAAAGGGGGAGACTTGGAAAATGTAGTAAATTGAGCCTTTGAGCTTTCTTTTAGCCTAGAGCTATGTTTCCTTTGCAATTCTATGGTGTTTAGGTTGCATGTTCATAATCATTCAAGCTTGACTTGATCGATCTTACTTGTGGAGTGATTTGAAGATCAAGGGTCGATGGGAGCCACAAGCTTTGTTCGATCCGTAGTTTTGATGATCGTCTAAGTAATCTGTTGTCTAGCCATTCTTAGGGGTTGAGATCATCTTGATTTGGGGTCTTTTGCGGTTGAGTTCTAAAGATCTTGTTCGTCAACAAGGTTGTTAGATCCAACACGTTGAGAGTTACTTATCAACATATTAGTCAATGACATTTCATTTCGCTTAGAAAGCGATCCAGATCTCTGACATCTATCACAAGACTTACAGTCCCAAAACAAACCACTATCTAGGACCTTTCTAATAGTTCTCCTAGGGCTCAAATGGCCACCACATGCAAGCTCATGACAGAAAGATAAAAATGACTCAAAATCCTGCTTAGGGACACACCACCTTACAACTTGATCAGCACAAAATTTTCAAAGTTGGGGAGGGTCCCAAACAAAGTACTTCGAATCACTACGAAGCTTAAATATTTTAGAAGCAGACATGTCACAAGGAAACTGACCTATGACGAGATAATTCACCATGTCAGCATACCATGGTGTTATAGCAAATACTTGGAATAAGTGCTCGTCAGGAAAATCTTCCTTTAAAGGTAGTGGGTCCTCATCCTAAATGATCCTACTCAAATGGTCAGCTACTGAGTTCTCAGTACCCTTCCCGTCCTTGATCGTCAGGCCAAACTCTTGGAGAAGGAGAATCCACCTCACCAGGCATGGCTTGGATTTCTTCTTGGCCATCATAAATAACGATATTAGAACCAAGAACATACAAACGAAATTTATCTAAAGTAAAAACTATGGCAAGAAGCTCATTCTACGTCGTAGTATAATTTTTCTGTGCAGAATTCAAGGTCCTCGATGCAAAGCATATGACATGGCTCCTTTTATCATCCTTTTGGCCCAGGATGGCTCCCACAACCAAATTACTGGCATCACACATAATCTCGAAGGGTAGATCCCAACGAGGAGGTTGAAGAATGGGAGTACTCGTCAACTTACTCTTTAGGTCATCAAAAGCCTTCTTACAAATGTCATCAAAATCAAATAAAACATCTTTCTGAAGAAGGGAAGATAAAGGCAATACGATCTTGGAGAAATCCTTGATAAAGCGCTTGTAGAAACCTGCACTACCAAGGAAAGACCGAACTTCCCTAACACTTGTGGGACAAGGAAGGTTAGCAATAACATCTATTTTTTCCTTATCAACCTCAATCCCTTTAACAGAAACAAGATGTCCTAGAACAATACCATGACTATCCATGAAATGACACTTCTCATAATTCAAAACTAGTTTAGTTTCAATGCAACGTTTCATTACAAGTCCTAAACTGTGCAAGCATTCATCAAAATAGTCTCCATAAACTGTAAAGTCACCCATAAAAACTTCTATACATTTTTCTACAAAATCAGAAAAAATACTCATCATACATCGTTGAAATGTACCTGGGGTGTTGCATAGCCCAAAAGGCATCCGCCTGAAGGCGTAAGTCCTGTCGGTGCACCAAAAGTAGTTTTCTCTTGATCTTCTTGTGCGATGAGAATCTGATAGAAGCCTAAAAAGCCATCCAAGAAATAGAAAAATGGCTTCCCGGGGAGTTATTCCACCATTTGGCCAAGGAAAGGAATAGGGAACTGGTTTTTTCTAGTTACCTCATTGAGTTTATGGACATCTATGCACATGCACTAACTGTTCGTGATAAGGAAATAATTGGTAATGATTAGTTGAAACATTAGATGAGTTATTTCCATGTTAAGGTTCCAACTAGAGTTGAAGAGACGCAAGATTTCAAGCATCAAAAGACACCTTTTCATCCAAGATTTCAAGCATCAAAAGACACCTTTTTATCCAAGAATTACAATGAATCTTAAAATTCAGATTCATCCACATATTTAATGTTCTATGTATTTATTTAATTTCATGCATTTATTTTTGTTAGGGTAGTTGAAAACGTTTAGATGAATTTAGACAATTTAGTGAAAGGTTGTGTCCTTTCATAGTGTTGTTTCAATTAGTTTAAATAGGGTTGTAATTCCAACCTTTTGAAAAGAAGACTTTGAATTTGAATGAATTTTTCATAGAGTAAATCTCTCAAGCTTTTATGCTTTCTTTGTATTCTTGTGTTTAGAATGCATGTTTAGAACTTTCAATCTAATTTGATCAATTAGATTGTGGAGAGTTCGAAATCTTGAAGTTAGGAACAAGTTCTCCTTTCTTCTTGATCTTTGATCAATTTTCCAAGCCAAATCTGTTTAGCTTTCTTGGGGTTAATATCAATTCGTTAATTGAGGTTATTCTTATTACTGTTGTGGGGGTTCACCTTGTTTAGGGGGGGATTCTCAAACGTGATTGAGGTAGTTTCCCTTTATCATTTGTTTAGGGGGCTCTGATACCAAATGATAAAGGGAAACTACCTCAATCACGTTTGAGAACCCCCCCTAAACAAGGTGAATCCCCACAACAGTAATAAGAATAACCCCAATTAACGAATTAATATTAACCCCAAGAAAGCTAAACAGATTTGGCTCGAAAAATTGATCAAAGATCAAGAAGAAATGAGAACTTGTTCCTAACTTCAAGATTTCGAACTCTCCACAATCTAATTGATCAAACTAGATTGAAAGTTCTAAACATGCATTCTAAACACAAGAATACAAAGAAAGCATAAAAGCTTGAGAGATTTACTCTATGAAAAATTCATTCAAATTCAAAGTCTTCTTTTCAAAAGGTTGGAATTACAACCCTATTTAAACTAATTGAAACGACACTATGAAAGGACACAACCTTTCACTAAATTGTCTAAATTCATCTAAACCTTTTCAACTACCCTAATAAATATAAATGCATGAAATTAAATAAATACATAGAACATTAAATATGTGGATGAATCTGAATTTTAAGATTCATTGTAATTCTTGGATGAAAAGGTGTCTTTTGATGCTTGAAATCTTGCGTCTCTTCAACTCTAGTTGGAACCTTAGCATGGAAGTAACTCATCTAATGTTTCAACTAATCATTACCAATTATTTCCTTATCAGTTCGAAACCCTCATTGGCACCATCTCCCCTCTGTCATTTTCCACTATTTTCATCCCAGTCTTTTTAAGGACAACATGGATAGGACTCACCCATTTACTATCTAGTATTGGGTAAATAATGCCAGCCTCATGGAGCTTAATGATCTCTTTGAGGACCACTTCTTTCATGGTAGGATTCAGTCTTTTTTGTGGTTGCACGGTGGCTTTTGCTCCATCCACCAAGATAATATGATGCATACAAAGTTAAGGTCTTATACCCTTAATGTCTTCCAGAGTCCACCCAATGGCTTTCTTATAAGTTATCAGTGTCTCCACCAAGGTGCTTTCTTGCAAAGGTGTCGGCTCTCTGGAGATGATAACAGGAAGAGTATTTTCATCATCTAAGTAAACATACTTAAGGTGAGTTGGGAGAGCCTTAAGCTCCATCCTTTGTACCTAAGGAACAACAGGAAAATTATTAGAAGAAAAATCATGGTTAAAAGCAATCAATAGGGGTAACAAGTTCATCACAATCAACATCACTAGCTATCATCAATTCATCAACAATATCATGTGTTTCAATAAAACACAAGGAGTAACATTCTTTAGAAAATCTCATAGCATCATAAATATCGAATTTAACAACATCACCATCAAATTCTATTGAAAGAGAACATTCATCCACATCAATTTTGGTTTTGACAGTTTTCAAGAAGGGTCTTCCTAAGAGAATGGTAGAAGATGTAGGGGAAGAGAACTCATCTACTTTTAAAATGTAAAAATCTACAGGAAAGATTAAATCTTTGACCTGGACCAACACATCCTATACAATACCTAGAGATTGAATATAAGATCTATCAACTAATTGGATGGAAACATTGGTTTTTTCACAAATCATTTAATTTGAGATCTATATATACGTGATAGGACATGACATTTATGGATGCTCCTAGATCAAGCATTGCATGCAAAATTCTCCTATCTCCAATCACATAGGGTAATGTAAACATACATGGATCACGACACTTCTCAAGCATACTCCTTTTTAACAAAGCAGATATGTTCTTACTCACAACGACATTACCTTCATCCTTTACTATCCTCTTTTTGGTGAAAGTTTCTTAAGAAATTTCGTGTACCACGGTATTTGCTGGATTGTATTTAGAAGAGGGATGTTGATTTGAATTCTCCTAAAAATATCTAGCAACTCTTCATCTTTTTCCTCATTCTTAGGTCTAGAAATCCTACTAGGAAAAGGGGCTTTAGCGACATAAGAATTAATAAGGGAAGATGAAGTACTTACCTTTTTCGAAGGAGGTGCTGAAGGTATCTCAACAGGAGTTTCTTTTTCTTGACTCACCTCGACCGGAGTGTCAGCAACAGAAGAGGTAATGGGTGGGTCTACTGACGATGAGCTTACAGACGGAAGCTCTTTTCCACTCCTAAGAGTGATGGCACTCACATTCTCATGGTCAGGTTGAGCTAGGAGTTTGCTAGATGACTTACTCTTCATTCTGTTGATAGCAGTCACCAACTGACCCAAATTACTGAACTCTGTCTTGGTTTCCTGAGTCAACTGGATAGAGTCCTTCTGAAGTTGCGCTATATCCGGCTACTGCTTGAGAGAAGGTCAACTAAAGATTTAACAATGTCCTCGAAAGACATACCTGGCGAAGATGTGGATGCATGATGGGAATGTCTGTTATCATTCCTTGGACTCCTCCCCATTTGAAATTTGGGTGGTCTCCCCATCCAGGGTTACATGTGTTGCTGTTGGTGCTGGGATTAAAACCCAAAACGCAGCGGAAACGTATCAGAACCGTATCTCAAAATTAATTTTAATAATTTTGAAATACTTTTACATTGGCAAAAAAGACTTAAATTAATCTAGGTTAAGCAAAAAATTAGAGAATAAAAACTCTTACGTGTTGTGTCACCACCACTTGGAGACCTTCCTATTCTCTGAATTTTGAGGGAAGGTTTGTGGAACCTTTTTGGCACAGGAAAAAAAAATACAGAACTCTTCTGGATATTTTTTTTAGAGAACGCTGAGAATTTTGTTTTTTGTTGAGAGAATGGTTCACACCAAACAAAATTCTGTTTTTGCACTATATAAAGAAGCGAGAGAAAAATGGAAAACGTGGATGTTATCCCACGTCTTAAGTAACTCCCCTACGTGGGAGTTACAACAAACTTAATTAATTAAAATTAAATTAATTAACTAAATCAATAATTAATTAAATTAATAATTAATTAATAATTAATTAATAATTAATAATTAATTAAATCTAATTTAATTAATCAATTCATTTAAATCATATTTAAATGAACATCTCTCACATAACCTATAGTTTTAATTCAATTAACTTAATTAAATAAAATTTAATTAAATTAGATTAAATTAAATAACTAATTAATTCTCCAATTAATTAATTACCAAATTAAATATCAAATATTTAATTTTAACCTGCATTTGAATCAAATTCAAATACATTTCTCTCATAACCTATAGTTTTAATGTACATCTAATGCGCATTAATTTTAACCTATAGTTTTAATAAAATAATATTTGAACAATTTCAAATATTTAATTCTCTTACAAATTAACTTTGAATCATATCCAAAATTATATTTATACTATAAAGTTTAATTTGTAAAATAAACTTTATATTATAATGTATCATTATACATTATACTTTTCCTTAGAAAATTTGAACTATTCAAATTTCAACCAATAATAACCTCAATATTCTTTACGAGCTAGGAAGGGGACCTAATGGACCTACAGATCAGAAGCTCCAACGATATGAGATTAACGGGCTAAACTCATTAACCACATTAATCAATATTCGTTAACTGTGGGTACACTCCACTAAAGACCCACAGTTGCACTCTTTCACTGTAGATATATTTCTGTGTCCACGGATATAGACCAATGACAGCAAGTTAGTCCTTCACAAGTGTTCGTAACACCAGCTGGGTCAAATTACCGTTATACCCCTGGGTTACTTCTAAATCCTTAAGTACCAGTGCTCCTCTAATGAACAACTGTTTATGGTCCAACCATCAAACAGAAACCCTCTCGGGCCAGTGAGAGGGTAGGGCCCTATGTTCAAGTCCCGGAGACACCACTTAAGGGAACACTTATCTACTTACCCTACAGTCGAGAAGGAGTGAAATCCATCTTGTATAATTATGTTCCCAGCTCCCCACTCAGTCTTGTCCCCAAAATGGTAGGCATATCGAGTCGACAAACGAGCCACTCTCACCCATACAAATCAAAGGACAATCCCTCGTGAACAGGAGTTCACAATATACTCAAGATTAAGACTAAGTTGCCTAGGTCAACCTATTGAAATAGAAACCTAACCAGTCAACGGAGTTACATCTAGTGATTACTATTTCGTGGTCCAGTCTTATGCAAACTCATTGCATAGGATACCCCCACTCGCATGTCTCCTACATGAACGCGTTGGATCATTGCGTTTGTATCAAATACAAAGTGGGCCGTATCCATAGTGTTACCAGGATAAGGTACCCAACCCTATCTTTATACTATAGACCCTTTAGGTTGTAACTTGAACATTGATCTCTATATGTCTCTACATATTGTTCAAGACTCATAAAACAACCTAGGATGTTAGTTTATTGGATTTTAGGGTTATTAAAACAAGATAAAATAATCAATAACATTTATTGAATAATAATGAATAATCATTTATTAATGACGGTCAAAATACAACATTTACTATCTACGAGTTTTAGGGCATCAAACCCAACAAACTCCCACTTGAACTAAAACTCTAGTTAGTGGGTTTAAGATAATACAAAACAATGGAGATGGTAAATAATACGAATACAATAAACTAGGGCATCAGGATACCCATTACACATCTCCCACTTGCCCTAGATTACCCAATGTACAAATCTCGCAGACCTAGATTTTCTAGATGACCCTCAAACACTTTAGCCGAGAGAGTCTTCGTAAATGGATCAGCAATATTGTGCTCCGAAGCGATCTTTGTGACGATCACATCTCCTCGTTGCACAATCTCTCTTATCAGGTGATACTTCCTCTCAATGTGCTTTCCTCGTTTATGGCTTCGAGGTTCTTTAGAGTTGGCTACTGCCCCGCTGTTGTCACAGTATAGGGTAATAGGCAAGTTCATATTTGGAACAACTTCCAAATCACTTAAGAACTTTCTGAGCCAAACTGCTTCCTTTGCTGCTTCACAAGCAGCTACATACTCTACCTCCATAGTGGAGTCTGCTATGCATCCTTGTTTGATACTTCGCCATACTACAGCTCCCCCATTTAGGGTAAACACTGATCCCGACGTGGATTTCCTAGAATCTTTTCAGTTTGAAAATCAGAGTCAGTATAACCTGTAAGGATCAAATCCTTAGCTCCATACACTAGCTTGTAGTCCCTCGTTCTCCTAAGATACTTGAGGATATTCTTAACTGTTGTCCAGTGGTCAAACCCTGGATTAGACTGGTACCTACTAACTATTCCCACTGCATAACAAATGTCTGGCCTAGTGCAGAGCATAGCATACATTAAGCTGCCCACAGCTGAGGCATAGGGAATACGTCTCATATCCTCAACTTCTTGAGGTGTCTTAGGACATTGTTCCTTAGACAAGTGAACCCCATGTCTGAAAGGTAATAAACCCTTCTTCGAGTTCTGCATCGAATATCGAATCAACATTTTGTCGATATAAGTTGCTTGAGACAGAGCTAGCGTTCTATTCTGACGATCCCTAATAATTTGGATCCCAAGAACATACTGTGCCTCTCCTAATCTTTCATTTGGAATTGGGCTGCTAGCCATTTTTTAATGTCAGTAAGGTATCCTACGTCATTCCCAATGAGTAAGATATCGTCTACGTATAGTACCAAGAAAGCTACTTTACCTTTGATGATTTTCTTGTAAACACAAGGTTCATCAACGTTTTGGTCAAAACCAAAAGATTTGATCGCAGTATCAAATCTAATATTCCAAGATCTAGATGCTTGTTTCAACCCATAAATGGATCGATTCAGTTTGCAAACTTTTTGCTCTTTACCTTGGGCTATGAACCCTTCGGGCTGAGACATAAAGATATTCTCTTCAAGATTTCCATTCAGAAAGGCCGTCTTGACATCCATTTGCCAAATTTCATAGTCATAATATGTGGCTATGGATAAGAGAATTCTTATAGACTTAAGCATAGCAACAGGGGAAAAGGTTTCCTCATAGTCAACCCCTTCCCTTTGGGTATAACCCTTTGCTACAAGTCGAGCTTTAAAGGTTTGTACCTTACCAGCTATGTCCCTCTTTCTCTTATAGATCCATTTACACCCTATGGGTTTAACCCCTTCAGGTGGATCTACAAGTTCCATACTGAATTGAAATACATAGACTCCATTTCAAGGTCCATGGCTTTGACCCATTCGTCCTTATCAACATCATTCATTGCCTGTTTAAAAGACAATGGATCCTCAACACCGTCGTCAGGTACGACAACCTGAGTTTCTGTTAAACCCAAGTAACGAGAAGGTCGTGATACAACCCTCCCACTGCGTCGAGGCATTCTCAACTCTTGAGAATGATGAGATAGACCTGAAGTGTTAGGTCCTTCATCAACTCTTGTTGAAGAACCAGCTTCATCAACAACTCTTGTTGACTCTTCAGTAGCTTCATTTAATACTAATTTGCTTCGTGGTTTATGATCTCTCATGTGGTCTTCTTCCAAGAATGTAGCGTTTGTCGATACAAACACTTTGTTATCTTGTGGATCAAAGAAGAGACCACCTCTCGTTTCCTTAGGGTAACCAATAAATTGGCATAATCTTGAACGAGGTTCCAATTTCTTAGGATTTGTCACTAGCACATGTGCAGGACAACCCCAAATTCTGAAGTAGCGCAAACTAGGTTTACGCCCCTCCATAACTCGAAAGGTGTTTCAGAAACACTCTTCGAGGGAACGTTATTTAAGATATGAACTGCAGTCTCTACTGCATACCCCCAAAACGAGCTAGGCAATTGAGCATAGCTCATCATAGAACGAACCATGTCTAACAAGGTTCTATTTCTCCTTTCTGATACACCATTTTGTTGAGGTGTACCAGGTGCTGAGAGTTGGGATTGGATTCCATGTTCTATCATATAGTCTTGGAATCTTAAATCCATATACTCTCCACCTCGATCAGATCGAAGTGTTTTAATTGTTTTACCTAACAGGTTTTCAACCTCAGCCTTATACTCCTTAAACTTTTCAAGGGCATCAGACTTATGTGTCATTAGGTATAAGTAACCATATCTCGAATAATCATCTATAAAAGAGATGAAGTATTCGTACCCTCCTCGAGCTTTTACATTCATTGGACCACAAAGATCCGAATGTATCAGCTCTAAAGGTTCTTTGGCTCTATAACCTTTTCCACTAAAAGGTCTTTTAGTCATTTTTCCTTCGAGACAAGCTTCACAAGGAGGTAATGAATCATCTTCTAACTCACTTAGAAGTCCATTCTTTACCAATCTCCGATCCTATCGAGATTTATGTGACCTAATCTCAAATGCCAAAGATAGGTATTGTTACTTGGAGAAATTTTTTGCCTTTTAGATTGAGTATTAGCAGTTTTAAACATTTCATGATTTAAAAGTGCTTTTGTTTCAGTTGGTCTTAACACATATAAGTTGTTTTCTAATTTAGCAGAACAAATATGTACACCATTTTTTGAAATGAACGCTTCATTTGTTAAAAAAGTAATACAATACGATTGTTCAATTAAACAAGAAATAGATACAAGATTTCTCTTAATTTTTGGAACTATGTACAAATTTTCCAAAAATAAATATCTATTTCTAAAAAACAACTTTGCAGCTCCCACTGCACGAGCTGAAATGACGTATCCCGTTCCAACCTTGAGCGTCATCTCACCCTCCTCGAGCTGCTGGAAGGAACTAGTTTCCTGAAATGAAGAACAAACGTGGTTAGTGGCTCCTGAATCAAGTATCCAGGCATTATAGTCATTTTCCACTAAACAAGTTTCTAAGACAAGTAAATCATATTTACCTTCCTTTTCCTTCTTCTTCTCGGCGAGGTATTTGGGGCAATTGCGCTTCCAGTGACCATCCACATTGCAGTGGAAGCACTTGCCCTTGTCAGCCTTCTTGGCCTTACCCTTGCCTTTGCCAGCAGCGGGAGCCTTCCCCTTCCCTCCTTTCTTCTGGATCTTTTTGGGACCAGAAGATGATAGAACAGACTTAGTTCCAGAGGTTGAACCCTTGTGGAACTTCTTGGAATGGGCAACATTTGCCTCTCCTTCTTTCGGTCTCTTATTTTTTATAAGAGACTGAAAAGTCTGTAGCTCATTTAGGAGGGTAGTTATGGTGTACTGTATTTTATTCATTACCGCATTGCTGCGGAATTGAAGGAAACTCGTCGGAAGAGATTCCAAAATAAAGGACACCTGACTTTGCTCGTCTATGACCGCGCCGTTCATTTCAGCAACGTTGAAGTGAACCATGAGGTCGAGAACATGTTCTCTCACTGATTGGCTTTCCTTCATACGTGCGTTATAAACGTATTTGAGGGCCTCGTGCCGGATCTGTGTGGACGGTTGCCCAAACATATCCTGCAACGACTCCATGATCTCACGAGCAGTGAGCATGGCCTCATGTTTCTTGGTGAGTACGTCAGACAAACTCGCCAAGATATAGACTCGGGCCTTTTCATTGGCCTTCGTCCAGCGGTCATGTGCATCCCTCACAGCTTGGGATGCACCACGAGCGGGGAGTTGAGGACATTCCTCAATTAAGACAAACCGTAGATCTTCTATAACCAGAATCGTATTCAGGTTAGATTTCCACGTTGCATAATTTTCACCAGTTAATTGGTCGCTTTTTAGTAATGCAATCATAGAGGAAGTCATGCTGAAAATTTAACAAACAATTGACCGTATTAATTATCTTTGTTTTAACCCATTACACAACATCCAATCAATATTTAGCAAAACATTCAATCAAAGAACCCAGAAAAAATGATTAAGTTTTGCAATGATACTTCAAAGGTTTAGAGCAACAGTCACCGAAGGGTAATCAGCTACTCCTCCCTTGAATTGAGACGATCTCAGCTAATTACTAATTCCAGAATAACTCTTATTCCTATAGCTCTTAGCTACCATTCGTTTGGTCGAGAATTCATTAACTAGCTTAATACATCCCGTAAGTGTAACCCTTTCATTTTCGGATCCCAAAGGTACGCTTCAATAGGCTACCGTTAGGAAAGACAACTGTTGAAGATTAACCTAAGAAACCCTATCCATAACTGGAGTTTGCGGTGTTCCGAATCCTATGATCAAACCCTCCGAAGGGGTGGTCGCTCCAAGACGACACGCAGGCAGATCATAAGAATCTCACGTTGCAACCTAATGAAGGAGACCGTAGGAAACGTTGACACGTGTCCTTCTCCCACTTACTATGAACATTTTCCCTATTCACCTTGGTATTGACCCATGCAAACACTTTCCGAAGGGAGGCCGCGCCCAAGGCGACACGAAGCCGAGCATGGATCTCACGGTGTGAACTCTTAGGGACGTGAGAGAAAAAAAAAATTGATATATCATATATACCATTTTTCTCCCACTAAAATGTTCTACTTATTTTAGGGTTTTATTATACTTAGTTAAAAAATCGGTAATGAATCTATCTAAGTCTATGCCTATTATAACTCTTATAAAAGGTCTTTAAACTATAGTTCTAGGTGAATTAAACAGTTTAATTAACCTAGTGACATTGCATGCTAATAGGACTTAGTTAATTCAACTCAAGTTCTGATTCAGTTCCCAGTTAGGAGGTGTTCCGTAAAACCGTCAACTTAAAAACCCCCAATCTAGCCAGAACTGAACCAGTAGAGTTCCCTTATAACCAAAATCCTATTTGTCCTATTTATTCCAATTTAAAACTATTTTAAAAGAAAATAAGACTTAATTCTAATCTAATTAGAATTAATGTGATCTTAAGTTTAAATTAATTTTAAACAATTTAAAACCAATTTCCTAAGATCCTATATTTGCAAGCAAATCTTTATTATAGGTTGACGGTTTCTATTAATTAATTTTATAACTTATTTACAAAATTAATTAATTAGCCCTATAATCATACATACTATGTTTTAATTAATTAACAATCAAATTATAATTAATTAAAAAATATTATATGCAAATCATTAAATATAATATAACAATTATATTAATTTATGGATGTTTCATGCTCAATGCAATTTTATTTTCATAAATTAAAATTATAACAATTATAACAATCATGAAAATAAATTGAGCATATGCATCACATTAAATAAATATAACACTTATATTTAACTAAATTAATGTCATGCATCATGCTTTTTCAATTTCATATATTTAACATATCAACATATATTAAATCACTCATGAAATTATTAATCATGCATTAAAACCATACATTATAACATTTATAACATATTAAAATGCATGAATATGCTTAACCTAAGGTGGGATTTATCTAAATGACATCCATAAAGCATTTAAATAGCAATTGAACCCATAAAATTGGCCCCTAGGATAAAATAAAGCAATAAATTACAATAATTTAGCTAAATTTATCCTAAAATTAGTCTTTGCCGCTCCAAAATCAGACCAAAAACCTTGAACCGCTTCAAAACGGGTCCCAAAATCGCGAACCAAGCCAAAAAAACAGCAAAAACCGGACCAAAATAGCTGAAATAGGCGCGAACCGGACCAAAACCGGATAAAACCAGCCCAAAACAGCTAAACCAGCCCACTGATGTCAGTATGATGTCAGCGATGACATCATACTGAGTCAGCCCTAGCAGCAGCACAGCACCAGATTTTTTATCTTTTTTTTTCGTCGTCTTCTTCGTACAGTAGCGAAAAACAATGAAATCTTGGCCTCCGGGCATCCAATTTGGGCAAAATTGGTGTCGTTTTTCTCAGTAAAAAGAACCCGATCTAGACACGGACTTACAAAGACTCAATTTACATTAAAATGCCCAAAAACGCAGGGGCCTTTACAATTGATCCAATAAAAAAAAATGTAAATCTATGGCCAAATTTTACAGAAAACATTCAATGCAAAAAAAACCACATTCACAATGCAGTAAACCCACCAAACCAATGCAAATTTCAAAACCTAAATTAAATTTTAAGATGGCTCTGATACCAATTGCTGGGATTAAAACCCAAAACGCAGCGGAAACGTATCAGAACCGTATCTCAAAATTAATTTTAATAATTTTGAAATACTTTTACATTGGCAAAAAAGACTTAAATTAATCTAGGTTAAGCAAAAAATTAGAGAATAAAAACTCTTACGTGTTGTGTCACCACCACTTGGAGACCTTCCTATTCTCTGAATCTTGAGGGAAGGTTTGTGGAACCTTTTTGGCACAGGAAAAAAAATACAGAACTCTTATGGATATTTTTTTTTAGAGAATGGTTCACCCCACACAAAATTATGTTTTTGCACTATATAAAGAAGCGAGAGAAAAATGGAAAACGTGGGTGTTATCCCACGTCTTAAGTAACTCCCCTACGTGGGAGTTACAACAAGCTTAATTAATTAAAATTAAATTAATTAACTAAATCAATAATTAATTAAATTAATAATTAATTAAATTAATAATTAATTAAATTAATAATTAAATTAATAATTAATTAAATTAATAATTAATTAATAATTAATAATTAATTAAATCTAATTTAATTAATCAATTCATTTAAATCATATTTAAATGAACATCTCTCACATAACCTATAGTTTTAATTCAATTAATTTAATTAAATCAAATTTAATTAAATTAGATTAAATTAAATAACTAATTAATTCTCCAATTAATTAATTACCAAATTAAATATCAAATATTTAATTTTAACCTGCATTTGAATCAAATTCAAATACATTTCTCTCATAACCTATAGTTTTAATGTACATCTAATGCGCATTAATTTTAACCTATAGTTTTAATAAAATAATATTTGAACAATTTCAAATATTTAATTCTCTTACAAATTAACTTTGAATCATATCCAAAATTATATTTATACTATAAAGTTTAATTTGTAAAATAAACTTTATATTATAATGTATCATTATACATTATACTTTTCCCTTAGAAAATTTGAACTATTCAAATTTCAACCAATAATAACCTCAATATTCTTTACGAGCTAGGAAGGGGACCTAATGGACCTACAGATCAGAAGCTCCAACGATATGAGATTAACGGGCTAAACTCATTAACCACATTAATCAATATTCGTTAACTGTGGGTACACTCCACTAAAGACCCACAGTTGCACTCTTCTCACTGTAGATATATTTCTGTGTCCACGGATATAGACCAATGACAGCAAGTTAGTCCTTCACAAGTGTTCGTAACACCAGCTGGGTCAAATTACCGTTATACCCCTGGGTTACTTCTAAATCCTTAAGTACCAGTGCTCCTCTAATGAACAACCTGTTTATGGTCCAACCATCAAACAGAAACCCCTCTCGGGCCAGTGAGAGGGTAGGGCCCTATGTTCAAGTCCCGGAGACACCACTTAAGGGAACACTTATCTACTTACCCTACAGTCGAGAAGGAGTGAAATCCATCTTGTATAATTATGTTCCAGCTCCCCACTCAGTCTTGTCCCCAAAATGGTAGGCATATCGAGTGACAAACGGGCCACTCTCACCCATACAAATCAAAGGACAATCCCTCGTGAACAGGAGTTCACAATATACTCAAGATTAAGACTAAGTTGCCTAGGTCAACCTATTGAAATAGAAACCTAACCAGTCAACGGAGTTACATCTAGTGATTACTATTTCGTGGTCCAGTCTTATGCAAACTCATTGCATAGGATACCCCCACTCGCATGTCTCCTACATGAACGCGTTGGATCATTGTGTTTGTATCAAATACAAAGTGGGCCGTATCCATAGTGTTACCAGGATAAGGTACCCAACCCTATCTTTATACTATAGACCCTTTAGGTTGTAACTTGAACATTGATCTCTATATGTCTCTACATATTGTTCAAGACTCATAAAACAACCTAGGATGTTAGTTTATTGGATTTTAGGGTTATTAAAACAAGATAAAATAATCAATAACATTTATTGAATAATAATGAATAATCATTTATTAATGACGGTCAAAATACAACATTTACTATCTACGAGTTTTAGGGCATCAAACCCAACAGTTGGGATCATACTTTCTATTGAAGCTTCCCACTGCATTCACTTCAGGGCGCGCTTGTGGACAATTTTTAGAGGAGTTTCCAATAACGCCGCAAGCTCCACAAGTTTTGATTTGGGGAGTTCCTCCTTGAGCCATTTGCGTGACAAGAGTAGTCAAATTAGACAACTGCGATTTAAGCTCATTTACCTCTTGAGAGTTGGATGTGGACAAGTCAGTTGCTCTAGTCCCGAAGTTTTAAGAATTTTTCGCCATTGTTGAAATCAACTCTCAAGCTTCTGTTGGAGTTTTGTCAGGAAGGGCTCCTCATGCAGCTGCATCTTTGGTAATCCTGTCACCTGAAAGTAAACCTGAGTAAAAATACTGTATAAGAAGTTGATCAGATATTTGGTGGTGGGGACAGCTAGCACAGAGCTGGTTGTATCGTTCCCAGTATTCGAACAAGATCTCTCCCACTTTTTGTTTGATCCCATAGATCTTCTTCCTAATACTATGAGCGCTCGAAGCAGGGAAGAACTTTTTTCAGGAATCATTTTTTCAGACTGTTCCACGTTATGATTGAACAGGGGGCAAGTAATACAACCAATCCTTTGCACCTTCTTTAAGAGAGAAAGGGAAGGCCTGAAGATTTAATTGTTCTTCAGTGACCCCGTGCAGTCTCATACCATCACAGACCATATGAAAATCCTTGATATGTTTGTGGGGATCTTCACCAGGGCTCCCTCTAAATTCAGGAAAGAGGTCGATAAATCCTATTTTCAGCTTGAATGATACTGTAGTCGCCGGATAAATAATACACTACGGTTGTTGTGTCATATCAGGCTCTACAAGCTCTCTTCAGGTTCTTTCTCTAAATTTTGCCATGTCAACTCTTGTTTCTTCTACTTTCTTCCTCTATGTGCTCCTCTTCCAGTCTTTCTAAGTTTCTCCTTTCCCAACAAATTTGCCTCTCTTCCCTTCTTATATCTGCAAAAGAAGCAAGTACAAAGCTCCCAGAAGAGCGGGTCATAAACCAAAAGGAAACAACCGCACTCAAGGATTCTTTCAAACAATTTTTCTTTTTCTTTTTCTTCTTTTTTTTTTTAAAAAAATGAATTCAATAATTGACTAAATAGTTGCCTAGATTCCCTGGCGACAACGCCAATTTGTTGGAGGCCTATCGAGACCTAAAACAAATGAATTTTTATAAACCACTCTCACAAGCTTGTAGGCTAGCGGAAAAGGTCGTCTCACAGGGAATCAAAGGATAATTTAGTGCAATTGTTAGATTCGTTGTTACAAAATTTGGAGGGGTGGGGGTTTGGTTTGGTGACCATGCAATAATTAAAAATAAATAAAGAAGTGTAGGAAAAAACGCAATTCGAGACGGATGTGAAGTAAAGCGATGAGGTGTTTCTTAATCAATTCAAACAAAATACGTGGGGATAGGAACAGATTCTACTTATTTATCTATCATTGGATACTAGACATTGGCATTTGCTAATGAACACACAATATTCAATGGTGGCGAACAAGAAATGTCCTGTATATAAATTAGATCAAAATTTAATTTGAACTAAACTCTTCAACATTATTTTGAACCATAGCGGAGTAGATAACGATCCAAATTTACATTACGCACCTAGGGTTTCTAATTGTGACGAACGATAAATTAGAAAGCCTAAATCTATTGTGTGATTAATCTCTTGAACTAATTAGTTAACGAATGTCAATTATAAAGATAGCTCCTAATTAAACATTCATGCTTTAACCGTGTTACATGAATCAATTGTTTAATGCAAGTGCCAATTAAACATAACAAACAACAAAACATTCAGTTAGAGTTGTCAATTCTAACAAATGTCTTAAGGTAAATTTATTCAAATTCAAGAAGGAGTTCACAGCAGCAACAAAGCAATATAAACAAATCCTCAAAAAAATTTAAAGTCTAGAATCCTATTCCCAAATATAGATTACCTTAGCCACTCATCATGTTCATGATTCTTCAATGTTTTGATGAGGGGATACAATAGAATATCAGCTGGGATTGAAAGAGGGAAGAAAGAGATGAGAAAGTTCAGAGTTTTTCTCTGGTGGCCGCCAAAAATCGGAGTGTCTTAACCTAAAATCTCGAGCCCTTAAATAAAATTCATGTTGAGAGTGTCGCTACGCAGCGGAAGAGCATAGTGACACTGGTCTAAATAATTGCAGCGTAATGCTACGCTACGAAAGAGCGTAGTGACGCTGTGAGCGATGTGTAAAATCTTGAGCTCTCGAGTGGACAACATAAAAGGAGCATAAAGCAAGCGCAACAACGCTATTATCAATGTGCAAAATTTTGATCTCTCAGGTGGACAACTTAAAAGGGGCATAAATCAAGCACAGCGACGCTGTCCTCAAGGGCATTTTGGTAATTTTGCCTCCAAACTTTGTTGATACATCTGGGACTCCGTTTAAACGCGTTTTAGCTCCAAAATGATCCCAATGTGCTGGTTATCCACCTTGCTCAAATCCTACAAAACATAGGGAATAGACTTATAAAATCATGGAACTAGCTCGAATTATGCTAGGAAAATGGCATTTTACGGTGCCATTAGTTTGTGGGAACCTTTCTTTTGCAGGGAATTAATGATTTTGTGAAAGAGATAGTGAAAGAAAGGAGAGGGAAATTTTAACAAAACTTGAGCGACCTCAACCCACTCTCCACTCCCCTATAAAATTGCACAGAGAGTTATTTTCCTTTCTTTTTCTTTTTTTTTAATTTAAAAAATTATTATTATTTGAAATAAATAACTTTATTAAATCAAATTTAATATAATATACATTATTAAATAAAATAAATAATAATAACTAATTAATTTATTAACTATTAAGTAATTAATAAACAAATATCACATATTTATTAATAATGCATTTAAATCATATAAAAATGCATATCTCTCACATAATCTATAGTTTTAATATGAATCCAATTCATATTAATTTTACTCTATAGTTTTAATATAAATCTAATTCATATTAAATTAATATTTGAATCTTATCCAAATATTATTCTATCTTATAATATAGTTTTAATTATAAATCATATTTATAATTAACTATATATTATTATCATTATGCATTATACTTTATATTAATCCTTATTAATATAAAATTCTCTTTAAATAAATTTGAACAATTCAAATTATTATGAAATTAACTTATCCTTATTTCATCCTTAGTGAGCTAATAGGTGACCTAATGGACCTATAGATTAGAAGCTTCAATGATTCAAGATTAAATTAATTAGACTCTTTAACTAATCAAATCAACATTCATTAATTTTGAGTCACTCCACTAAAGACTCACAGATGCACTCTTCGCACTGTAGATATATTTATGTGTCCATAGATATAACTAGTCATCAATAAGTCGATCCTTCACAAACTGCTCGTAGTTACAGCTGGGTCAAATTACCATTTTACCCCTGTAGTTACTTCTTTCTCCTTAAGTCCCACTAATCCTCTAATGAACAACTTGTTTGTGGTCCTACCATAAACAAATCTCTCTTGGACCATGAGAGAGAGTGGCTCTTTGTTCAAGACCCAGAATCAGCACTTAAGGGAGAAATTTATCTACTTTCCCTAGAAGCGAGAAAGAGTGAGCTTCATCTTGTGACTATATTCCCAGCTCTCTACTTGGACAAATTCCAAGGCATATTGAGTTGGCGACATAGGTCATTCTCACCCATACAAATCAAAGGATTGCCTTCATAAACAGGAGTCCATAACTCACTCAGGATTGATATCGAGTTATCTATGGTCATCCTAATGGAATGTTAGTCTCTTCAATTAACTGTGTTATAAAGAGAGATTAATCATTTCGTAGTTCGGTCTTATACAAACTTTTTGTACATTATATCCCTACTCACATGTTGCCACATGAACGATTTGGATCAAATCGTTTGTAACACTTACAACTTTTATAACATTTATAAAGTGAGTCATATTAGTAGTGTTACTAGGATAAGAAACCCAACTTTATCCATATACTGCAGACCTTTTACGTTATTACTTGAACACGATCCATTTATATGTATACCATATACTGTTCAAGTTATATTAAATAACCTAGGATCTTAGTTTATTGGATTGAGTTAATGCTGTCGCAACGTCATCGCGATGCGGAGCGACCGATGTCCTTCCCTATGGGTCTCTTTCGAGGTGAAAGATTTGGAGTCGCCACCAACCATTTTATGGTGTGATTGATCACCCATTTTAAAATGAATAAAAATAAAAACTGTCTACTTTTTCAAATATAGGTTCGGGGGTCATTGAGTGTAGAGAAGGTATTAACACCCTACAATACCCGTTTGAAAACGTTTTATTTTGTTATCCAATATTGTAATAAAAATGAATAAAATGAAACCCGATAAAAAAATTGACCAAATAATTTCCAGGTAGAGGTGTTCCCTTACGGTCAACTTAAGTACCTCAGTCTAAACAGAATTATTATATTAGCCAATTATATTTTTTAAAAAATTGATAAAATTTAAATAAAGGAAATGTCTCACCAAATTTTACTATAACTTTAACAATAAAGTATAGTTGAATTTTGTGAGTGATAATGTCTGTCAATTTATATTTGGATTCTCTTAGGAAAGGATCAATATTGGTTCCCTCATGGGATTTATGAAAAATTTAAAAATATTTGAAATTCATTTGAAATTTGAAATTCACATTAAGCTAGAGTTTATCTTGAAAATTGTACAGTTAATTTAGATTTTGTTTAAATATTCGATGCATAAAAAAAATAAGAAATTTAGACAAATTTCCTAAATTAAATCCAACACAGGAAATACTTGAAAAATTTGTTAGCTAGTAAAATTAAAATTTATTTTGCCAATGCAAATGTGGATGTAGTAAGAAAATTGTATTTAAAGTTTCAAATCCAAGAAATTTGAAATGGTATTAAGAAATTTCAACCTTAGAAAAAAACCTAAAGCATATTTAAGAGTACTAAATTAAAGAATCCACATTTATCTTATAGTAAAAACTTTGATTAAAGGCTTTAAGAAATTCTTAATTTCAACTCATTAGTTTGAAATTCATTCAAACTCAAAATCATTTAATAGAAATCTCATGTTGAAAATAATCCACAATTTAGAATCTAATGCATTGAGATTGAGAATCCAATGGTGATTAAAAACCAACAAAATAGAATATAAGATAAAACAAATTTAAAATAAAACATTTGAAAATATTTTTAAGAAAGTAAAAAAAAACTTAAATCTTTTTAGATGAAATAGAGAGAGAAGAAATAGAAAATAAATAATAATAAATGTATAAAGAAATAATAATAATAAAGAATAGAAATGAAAATGTGAAGGAAAAAAAATAATATAAAAGTATGTGAGGCTCACTATGTTTATTAAATATATAATAAAATAAAATAAAATATAACATGGTACCCACACCTTTATTAAATATCTCCTTCTCTCCTCTTCCTTTTTCTTCTTCAACATTTTTTTTCCTTCTTCTCCTTCTCCACCTTCTTTCTTTTTATCTCTTTTTTTTCTATTAATCTTTCCCTCAATTTTTTCTTCTCCTTCTTTTCTTCTTCAATCTCTCAACTTCGAAGAGGGGGAAGATGATATGGATCAGGACCTATGAGTTGCATTAGTAAACTTTAGTTCTTTTTAATTAATTTCCAGCATTTTAATTTAGAGTCATTTGTTGTCTTTAATTAATTTCTAGCTTTTAAGTGTTAAAGTTAAGTCTTGGTAATTAGAGGATGCATTGAAGATGGTTGGGAAGATAGAGGTTGCCATTTAATGAAGATGCATTAAAAATGGTGGTTGGAAGATGTTGGTTGGAAGATGGAGAACTCCTTTAATGTTTTATTTTGACTTTTTGAAATTTACATTAAATAGGATAGAATCTCTACAAGTCTATATAAAGGCTTATATCCTTTCATTTGTAAAAAAACAAAAGACTTTTGATGAATGAAATTTGAGATCTCACATTGAGACTTTTCCCTTAGAATTTGCAATTCTTGTGATAGAATGCATGCGAGCCATTCAATATAACCTTGATCAAGTTTGATTGTGTCGTGACTCAATTTAGAAAAAAATTTCCGAATCTTGCTTCTAGTTCTTCGATCAAGAGATAATCTAATTCTAGCCTTTTTCTTGGGGTTTATCTAAATTCGTATAGGGAGGTGTTAATTTCTTAGTTTCAAAGGTTCCTACTTATCAATAAACTAAGGCACATATACCTCATAATACTCTCACTTGCCCTAAATAAGATGATGCATATCTTGTAGACTCAAACTCTCCAAGTGACCCTAAAAAACTTTAGCCATGAGCCTCCGTAAATGAATCAGCAACATTCTGCTCCGAAGCGATCTTCATGACGATCACGTCTCCTCATTGCACTATCGAGATGATACTTGCACTCTATATGCTTTCCTATTTTGTGGCTCCGAGGCTCTTTGGAGTCTTCTGAAACACAACTTTTTTCACAATATAGGATGATTGATATTGACATATTTGTGGGATTGGTGCCTAACTCTGATGGGGTCTCGTAATTTATAATTTGTACATGATAATTCATTTATTGAATAAAATAAGATGTATTTTTTATTTGGCAATTAAATTGCTTTAACTCAATTCAATAAACTAAGATCCTAGGTTATAACATGTAACTTGAACATTATGTGATACACATACAAATGGATCTTGTTCAAATAATAACCTAAAAGGTCTGCAATATATAGATAAGGTTAGGTGCTTTATCCTGGTAACACTGCAGATACGACTCACTATGTAATTGTTACATGAGTTGTAAATGTTACAAACAATTCGATCCAAATCGTTCATGTGGAGACATATAAGTGGGGGTATCATTTACAAAGAGTTTGTACAAGACCGGACCGCCAAATACTTAATCTCACGTTATAACACCATTAACTGCTGAGACTAACATTTCATAGGATGACCATAAATAACTCGATCTCAATCCTGAGTAAGTTATGGAGTCTTGTCTATGAGGGCAGTCCTTTGATTTGTATGGTTGAGGGTGACCTATGTTTCTAACTCAATAAGCCTACCATTTTGGAGATTTGTCCAAATAGAGAGTTGAGAACATAGCTACACAAAATGGAGTTTACTCCTTCCCGCTTTTGGGGAAAGTAGATAAATTGCTCCCTTAGGTGCTGATTTCGGGTCTTAAACAAGGGTCATTGGTAAAGAGGGATTTGTTTATGGTAGGACCATAAACAAGTTGTTCATTAGAGGATAAGTGGGCCTTAAGGAGAAAGAAGTGATTACAGGGGTAAAACGGTAATTTTGATCCAACTGTAATTTCGAGCAATTTGTAAATGGTCGACTTATTGATGACTGGTTATATCTATGAACACAAAAATATATCTACAGTGCGAAGAGTGCAACTATGGGTCTTTAGTAGAGTGACCCGCAGTTAATGAATGTTGATTTAATAATTAAAGAGTTTAATTAATCTAATAATCATTGGAGCTTCTAATCTGCAGGTTCATTAGGCCTCTTTGCTAGCTCACTAAGGGTAAAATAAGATTCAATTATTTTGTGAAATAATTTGAATTGTTCAAATTATTTAGGGAATTAATATTAATAGAGATTAATATAAAGTATAAAGTTTATTTAATATATAGTTGGTTATAAATATGATTTATAATTAAACTATATAATAAAAGAGAACAATATATGAATAAGATTTATAATGTGAATTAAATTCAATTTGAAACTATAAAGTAAAATTAATGTGAATGTGATTCATATTAAAACTATATAGTATATGAGAGAAATGTGCGTTTGATGTATGATATTTAATATTAATTAATTAATTAATTATTATTAGGGGTCTTTTCACAAATAGAAAAAAAATGGAAAATAGAAAAACATGGAGTGCACTTTTTTCTATATGTGTAATTAGTTTTGTTTCTTTTTCTATACACAACACTTTTCCTTATTATTATTTCAAATTAATTAATTTTATATATTATTATTTATTTATTTATTTAATTATATACATTAAATTTATTACATAATAATAATAATAATAATAATAATAAACTCCCCTACAAAACTATAGGGGAGTGGAGAACGTGGGTACGTTGCCAACTCGGCTCTTTTAAAAAGAAAACTATAGGAAGAAGTGATGGATGCTCTCTCTCTGCTGAAATTCTCTGTGGGTTAATATCTATGTAAAAACTACCCTGCAAAACAAAAAGGACTGGACCATCCTATTGCACTTCCCTGAGTTATAGTGAGCTTTACCCAAGTCTTCATTTGGAATGAGTAGCCAACCATTTTTTAACATCAGTTAGTAATCCTACATCATTCTCAATGAGTAGGATATCATCTACATACAAAACTAAGAAAGCTACTAAATTGTTGATGATTTTCTTTTATACGCAAGGTTCATCAACATTTTGGTCAAAGAAATAAGACATGATCTCGATATCAAATCTTATATTCCAAGATCGAGATGCTTGTTTCAATCCATAAATAGACTAATTAAAGCTCGCAAACTTTAGGCTCTAATCTTGAGCAATGAATCCCTCTGATTGTTTCATGTAGATAGTCTAATCAAGATTACCATTCAAAAAGGCAGTCTTGACATCCATTTGCCATATCTCATAGTCATCATATGTGACAATAAACAAGAGAATACGGATAGCATGGCAACAATTGAGAAAATTTCATCATAGTCAACTCGCTACCTAGGTATAACGCTTTGCCACTATTCTGGTGAAACGCACCTTAATTGTGCGTTTATTACTCTTTATTTAGAAGTATTTTTAGTAGATTTAATGTGTTTGTTAGTGGATTTCAAGCTAAAATGAAAAAAAATGATTTTCGGAAGCAATGGAATCAAACTGAGTCAAAACCGGACAAAGATAACTAAAAAAACCCTAGAAAAACAGGGCAGCATAGAGTAAAAGCGTCGCTACGTTGGCCCTTTACGCTAAAGACCCAAGAGCACCTAATTTTGGTACAATTAAGAGCGTAGCTACGCTCCTCGAAAGCGTAATGACACTGAGGCAGCACAGCTATGCTAACCCACAGCACAATGCTACGCTGTGATGAAATTAGGCCAGCGTTGCGACGTTGCCTTTCTTTTTTGGTTTTTGAAGCAACTTTTGGAAAGTTTTTCCTATATAATGAGGGGTGATCAACAACCCTAATACACAAAACAGCAGAGCCTCAAAGTGAGATTTTGGCACTAAAAGAGAGGAAATTAATTAGAGAAGAGTTGGAAGCCATTTGAGATCCCGTGGTGTCAGCCAAGCAGATATCGAAGTAATTCAATGACGGAAAGTGATTCGAGAGATCTTCTTCCTAAGTTTTTTTTCTCTTTACTCTTATGCCTGAAAATTCATATAATAATATGTATTTGAGACCTATGTGTGGTTAAACTCTTAGTTTTAGGGTGTTGTATGATTTAATTATGAATTTAAGTTAACGTTTTAGTATTTTTTATGGTTGTGTTGAATGATATGTTTTTCAATACTATTGTGTTTTACTCTTCCTTGATTGATCATCAATGAATATTAGGTTAGATGTATGATTGAGTGATTGTATATCTAATTGGATCTATAGTATTGAACCTTTAATCGATCTTTCATGAAAATAGCTAGATTGTTAAAGGAAGTTGTTGATGATTGTTCTTAATGTTATGCTTCTTAATTTGGTTTCATGAAAATAGTAATCAAAATTAGGTTGCATAAGAAAGGGTTATTTTTTTAGAGAAGATAATTCGGATAATAGTTTCTAGCCTTAAACATATCATTTGCTTATAATTGCATTAAAACCTAAAGCTTAAGTTAATGAAGTAATTAATGATATCTACACCCTAGAACGCTTTGATCTCTTGATTTTTACTTGCTTTTACTTTCTTTATTTGCTTTTCTCTATTCAAAACAAAACTCGAAGTTGATTCCTTAACTAAAATTGACTAAATTCTTGAAGAGCTTAGTATTTAAACCATAACAAGGTCCTCAGTGGAACGATACTAGGACTAATCGTTTTATATTACAACTTGACCCGTGTACTTGCGGAAATCGCACTTCAAGTTTTTGGCATGGGGAATAATGAATGGTTTATTTTGTTAAATATTTAAAGAATTGATATATTTTAATTTAAGATGTACTTTTACTTTGTTTTTCTAGATTGATTGTAATTGCTTTTAGTTTATGCCTCATGATGATACTAATCTTCTTCCTCTTGATCCCGAGATTGATAGAACATATAGGAGAAATCTAAGAGTTCACGAAACTCCCACTGGAGAGATGGTAAAGGAAGTACCAAAGGCAAATTGAGATTACTTCCAACCAATGCTACCGACAAATCACCCAGACTTGCAAATGCCCCCATCGATGTTAATAATGTAGGATCGGTATGGCAACCCTAGAGGGGAGTGAATAGGGTTTCTTCAAATTAATGAAAACTTTTTCTTAAAGTAGACCCAATTAAACAAGTTAATAAACTTTTTGCTAATAAGTAATTTAAACAAAGATTCTACGCAAATAAATTCAATCCAAAATAATCAAGAAAAACTAAAACTAACACTTTCAATCACCTATTTAATTCTAATAATAAGATTAGTAAAAGATATGAAAATTTAAGAACTACCAATCAAAGTAAACAAATTTGACCAATTAATTTCATGCAATAAAATATAATAACAAATTAATTGCAAAAATAAATAGGAGAAGGATAATGGTTCGGCACAACCGGCCTACATCAACTTCCCAAGCTCCCCTTGGGTATTTCACTAGAAGCCTTGACTCTTTCCATTACTTAGAGTCGAACCGCTAGAATGTTCTTTTTTCGGGCGTAAGAACAAATCCGATCCTTTCCACGGTTGAGGATCAAACCGTTACAATAACTCTTTTTTTCGGGATCAAGAACAACTCTTATAAAAGTTTGGAAATGAAGAACAAGATGAGGAAAACTCTCTCAAAGAATAGATTTATAAATTTGTAGCACTCAACAAATCAAATCCTCACAATATAATAAATCTCTCTCATGAATTAGATGAAAATAATAAAATTGAAGCTTGGAGAGAGAGCAACAATGGCGACTTGGTGAATTATGGAGGATTGAAAAATAAAAGTTGTTGATTTTTTGAGAAGAAGATGAGTTTAAAAAGAGGGAAAAGTTGTTGAAAACCACATTTAATTTAGACCATTAAATCTTGAAAAAGAAAAATCAATTGACAGAGATTTTTCTTCTTTTTTAATCAACTAGCCGTTAGACACAAACAAAAAATAATATAATAATATCATTTTCTAGAACCATTCCTTTTAAAATCCAACAAAAAGTAAAAGCCCACAATGTATCCAAAACTAGCTGTTAAACACAAATATAAAATAATATAAAATTCATTTTCTTTTTAAAACCAATCCAAAAATCAAAAGCCTCATGTGTCACTTATCTATTACTCTACCTTTCATCCTCTAGTAGATCCACTTTGATGATTTGGCCACCACGTCATCGACATCGGGTATTTTTCCATTAAGCTTGTTTTGGCGCTATCTTTTTCATTTGAGCTCCGATTTAAGTGATTCAAATTGCATTGGAATCATTATTTCAAGCTCTATATAATGGATACTTCAAAAATACTAAATTTATTAGTGAATAAAAGCAGATTTGTTATCATCAAAATATTAATTAATTAATTAATATTAATTAATTTGAGATTAAGGGTCAAAAGCCAACAATCTCCCCCTTTTTTATGATGACAAACTACTCAAAAAAAATGAAATTCAAAAAGATGTATGATGTAAAATATAAACTTAAACTATACTCCATTCAATAGCAACAAAGATATTCAATAATAACATGCTTTTGGAATCAATAAAAAAATAATTAAGAAAAATAAGCAATGACATGAAAGTTTTCCTTAAAAACATGAACATATAATTTTGCAATTCTTCTCCTATCAACATGCCTTCTAAAAGACCATAACAACCAACATTATAGATTCAAGAGGCATCATATACACTTTAGGACTAATTTCACAAATTTTCATCCCTTTTGAAATCAATTGAACACTCCCCTTAATAAGGGACAAAAAGACATTTAGCACATAACAACTGGAGGGTAGAAATATCAAACATATTTTCAAATAAATTTTTACTTCAAAGACAATTACTCCTTCTAAAAGGATAAATAAAAATATGCATAAGAGAGATACACAACAATAAATGGATAACTCCCCCTAAAATCAAACATTCTCCTTTTAATAAGAAATATCAATAAAAACCAAGGAGATGAAATCATTCTAGTAAAATTCAAGCAACTGAGATACTAAAATATCAAATATTATAAAATAAATATCAATTGTTGAAAAGAAAAAATGATACCAAATAATATCAAATTAACATTAGCATCTATTATATGTCACACAAAGAGAGAATATTATCAATATAGGCATGGAAACATACATGAGAAGAATTACTTCAATTTTGAGCAAATCACTAATGGGGATCAAGAAAGTAAATCAATTCAATAACTACTCCCCCTATGGAAAATAATTTATCAACTCTCCAAAATAACATGCTCAATTATTTTTCATTCAACAATTTAAGCCATATAATATGTATAACTCATGCTAAAAAAACATTTAATAAAAGTTTAACCTATTTCAACCTAGAGCATAAGCAACATATACTGATATATTTACTTTAATCATCAAAATAGTAACAATCTTTTGCAACTCATCTATCCTTTTGTTCTGTAAACATCTAATTGGCCAAAAAGCCAAATAATGAGCCATAAAGACAAATACCAAATAGATAGATATACAATTATTTCTCATGGCATTAAATCTAGTCATCAATATAAATCAAGAAATCTCATATCTTAACCATTCAAAACCATTCAGGAAATATAATTTCCATAAAAGATTCCAATAGAAATGCTTATCTAAAAAATTCAATAAAACATATAAAGTTACCAAATAAGTAATTTCCTTTCTTAGATTCAAGCAAGTCATAAAAGTTGCTCCAATTGAATTAACTTCTCAATTTGAAGTCCAAGCAACCATTTCTTCTTGAATCACACCTATAAACAAAGCTCAGCCAAAGGATTTTGGTACCCAATTCTTGAGTCCTTCATTGTTAACGAGCAAAGATTTTGGAACCCATTTCAAATTAGTTCTAAAATTATTAAGATTCGTTCTTGGCAAATAACAACTATTAACTTTATGACCAATTTTGCCACATGAATAACATTCAACATTAGGCAAAATTTTCTTTTTAACACATTGATTTTTCACAAATTTTTTCTCATAGAAATTCTTTCTTGGAGCATTTTTCAATTTAAAACAATTTGGTCTAATATGACCTTTAACTCCACAACAATGACATGTAGGCACAAATTTTGATTTCATATGCATACCTCTAGCATTTACATGATTATGCACAAGTTTAGCACTATGCATACATTTCAATTTTTCATGAACATGTTTAGGTACAAACTTTGAATTTTCATGCAAAGGCCTAGTTTTTTCATGCTTATTCACAAAGTTCACATTTTGTGCATTTTGATCTAGCATGAAATTTATTTGGCAAAAATTTTGATTTTCCATGGATATTTCTAAATTTTTCATGCTTTGGAACATATTTAAATTCAATCTTAGGCAAATTAGGTAAAACACTTTGAGACATACAAGGGGTGGCTTTAACAAAAGTAGTCTTAGAACTAGATGATGAATTTTCATCCACATAGCCTAATCTCTTTTTGTCACTACAAGGTTTACCCATGTCAATAATTTTATCCAACTTTTAAGCACCAATAGTCAATTTCTTTATGGACTCTTTTGCAATCTCAAACTCTTTATTAGCAAGCAATTCTTTTTCTTTAAGCAAATGCAAATGATCATTTTTCTCACACTATCACATTCAAGAAATTTAATCTTATCAACAAAAGAAACTTTCGCCTTTTCTTTTATATTGTTAGTTTTCAAACTAATAATTCTATTTTTCAAACTAACAATTTCATCTTTTAGTTCTAAAGAACAAGATAAATTTCTCATTTTTATCCCTCAAATAATTCAATTCAATATTTTCTTTTTCAAAGTAACTTGATTCTATCATTCAAGGTACATTTCTCATCATCACAAAATTTATCAACATTCAAAACATCATTAGTTGCTTTATTTTTCAAACATGCATTTTCATCCATCAAAGATTGGTAGCACCTAAAATGTGCTATCACAATGTTTCTAATATTGCCAATTGATGTAATTAATGTGCGTAAATGTGTTATTTTGTAGGTATCGAGCATTTAGATGTATAATTGAGTGTTAAGAAAACAATGGAGCTGAAATGGACCAATTTGGAGTCCTAACGAAGCAATTAGGCCAAAAATAGTCACAATTCCAAAACTGCCACTACAGCATCGCGACGCTGTCTCGTAGTATAAAAAAACTGCTCTTTGATTTTTAGGTCATATCTTTTGATCTGAGTGGCCGTTTTGGGCATATGACCACTCGTTTTCTTCGTTTTTTTTTTCGTGCTTTACCCACCTACAACATTAGATTTTAAAGTTCGTTAATCTTCTTTCTGTAATCAAGTTAAATGAAGTCGAAAATGCCGATTATGGGCTAAGATAGTCGTTTCTAGCTTGGGTTTTAGGATTTTTTTTCCCTATTTCAATGTATTTGTGAGTTTTCGAACTGGGTTTCATATTGTATTGCTGGATTCAATTTTATTTTTAATCAAATTTAGATCATATTGTCGTACGCTTGTGGATGTATGATTATTGCTTTCAATTAATTTACGAATTGTGACACTTGTTGTATGTTAATTCGTAGGAAGGGATAAGTTAGATTAGCTTGCGAATCAATTTAGATTAGTATTGATCCAATCAACTTAGAATTGAACCAACGAACATTTAATTATGCGCTTGAAAGTTGAATGTTTCATCTAACGTTCCCTAGATCTTAATGCCATTAGGATAATTAGATTATGCATGCTTCTCATATTAATCCATTTAGACTAATTGGTTGCTTAAGACATTTTAATTAGCTTTTCTAATTAAAATTAGTTAGGTGTAAAGCAATCAATAAATTTCGGTAATGAGAATTCAATGAACAAATATCTTGAGTAGGAAAATTCCATAATAACCCAAGCTAGACATTTTAATATTGAATTTTAACTCTTTACTCTTTGTCTTTTAATTTTATGCAAATTAATTTATTTGCAAACAAAACAACTTCAAACCCCCCGGTTACCTCGAGCTGTAAGCGGTTCAATTGAGGAAATCTGTGCACTCCCTATGTTCAACCTGGCCTTGCCACTACTACGATTTTAGTAAGTACGGTATAATTATTTGGTCTGGAATTGGGCGACGAATTCCACCCGACCAAATTGTCAACGCTGCTGGGGAGCCAAGAGATTTCTCTTTTAAAAGGTTTACAGTTCTTTGTTTGTTCTTAATTTTTTTTCCTTTATATGACCTGATCCTCCCAGGATTGAAATTCTTGGTTGTATTTTACAGATCTTGGATGGGAGGAGAGGAGAAGGAGAGAAGTTCGAGAACAAAGAGCCTTAGAAGAACAAATTTGTGTAGAAGGAACAATTGAAGAAGAATTTTTATGATTGATTCACCTTCTACCACTAACTTCGTTTGTTCTAGTACTCATATTTTTCAGGGTAGTGGCCAACCTCCTAAGTTGGGGGTGTGAGAAGATGGCTCAGCCAGCCTTGATGATTATGGTTGATTAAGTTGAGTGGGGTCGAGCATAACGACCTTAAAAAATTGCGCTACCTGGAGGTAGCCACGATTTTTATTGCTTTCTTAGTATAGGTTTCCTTTCAGTTAATTTTTATTTTTTTTATTTGAGCTGAATTCTTTCTATATTTCTTGATTTTGGTTTTTGTAGCCCATTGAGAAGATAAAGAGAATTATTCTTTGATGAGCCAAATATCACTGCCATCCTTGTGCCAAAATTCAGATAAGATTTTTGTTTCCCTTCTATTTTGTCCCTTGCCTTCTTTTCTTTATCACATTGGGGACAATGTTAGATTTTAAGTTGGGGGTGGGGGATGTCTGTGTTCTGGTTGGAGCCCTTGAGCATCTGAGCTTGAGTTATATATGTGCTTAATTGCCTGCTTGCTTATCCTATGCTTGGTTCACTATGATGACTAGTTGATGACGCACTCCCTAGTGATTTTTCTTGTATGAGATGATGTTTTCTATGAATAATCATGATTTTTAGCCGTTTTAATTTTTTTTCTTACTTTTCATGCACGTTTAAGTTCTTTGTTTGCCCATATTCGGTCTCGCATGCTTAGAATTGTATTACTTAACTTGTATTTTTGTTGTCACTTTGATAGGCCCCACGGATTTGATAGTGTCTTTCATGATAGGTTGTAATGTAATACTGATGAGTAAAAATTATTTATATGCCTATTTAAAAATATGCAGATAAAAATGTTGTGCTGAAAAGAAATTATCATGAAAAGGAAATTTTAAACTTGTAATATTATGCATTAGGGGTAGAAAGAGCTACCTTTACTGTGATTAGCTAGGACAGTCGCGAGGAAAGAGTGAGTACAGTTTCCTGCAGTGATGTGTGAAAGCTAATACCCCTAGATAAAAGAAATGCAAGTTTAGGGCCCTTGAGTTTAATTTCAGGCACCACAGTTGAAATATTATCGCTTTGATTTTTTTTGGCACTTGGTAATTTGTGCTCGAGCCAACATTGGGGGAAAACAAATTGAGAGTCATTTAATGTCATTTCAGGGTGTTATGACTTAATTAGAAAGGCTTTGAACTCACTCTTGCGTGAATAAGTTTCGAATCAGTTTTAAAATTGTGCTTAATTGATTGATTATAAATTGATTTTATTGTTGATTGCAATTTGATTCTTAGTGACTGTTGAGACTTGAGTAACGAACCATGCAAATTGTGATATGAACGGAGGAACCTAAATTGTGGCATATGAACTTTAAGAACGACGCCAAGAATGCACACTATATGTTGTTCAAATTCACCTTCAAGAGAACTTGCAATTATGAGAAATCAAGTGGAATTTATGAAGAATCAAGCTTCATTTATGGAACAAGGACTTCAAGTGGGGCTTCACAACTCAAAGATGGTTACAAATTGATGGGTTGTTGATTAAAAAGAAATATTTTCGAATTTATGGTAATAATTAAATGTAATTTCCAGTTTTAAGTCATTTTATGTGTTTTATGTTACATTTAGATCATGGGTTGTAATGGTCATCAATTATGAGAGTTACAACTCTTTGAATACCTCATAGAATGTCTAGGGTTATATTTTGAGGCCTATATAATGTAATGTAATTTGTCAAAAAAGGGGGAACTTTGGAAAATGTAATAAAAATAGCCTTTGAGCTTTATTTTAGCCTTGAGCTATGTTTCCTTTGCAATTCTATGGTGTTTAGGTTGCATGTTCAGAATCATTCAAGTTTGACTTGATCGATCTTGCTTGTGGAGTGATTTGAAGATCAAGGGTCGATGGGAGCCGCAAGCTTTGTCCGATCGGTGATTTTGCTGATCGTCTAAGTAATCCGTCATCTAGCCATTCTTAGGGGCTGAGATCCAATTGAATTTGGGGTCTTTTGCGATTGAGTTCTAAAGGTCTTGTTTGTCAACATGGTTGTTAGATCCAACGCGTCGAGGGTTACTTATCATTTGGTATCAGAGCTCTTTAAGAACGACGCCCAGAATGCACACTATATGTTGTTCAAATTCACCTTCAAGTGGGCTTCACAAGGGTGATTCGAAGATCAAGGGTCGATGGGAGCCGCAAGCTTTGTCCGATCCGTGATTTTGATGATCGTCTAAGTATTCCTAATTGTAGTAGGAATTTGATATTTATCTCTTGTTTACTAGAACATATGTACAAAGTTACTTTTGATATTAATGAAGCGTTCATTAGTAAAAGAGGTATACTAATATATTATGCAAAATTAGAAAACAACTTGTATAAGTTAAAACCGACCAAAATTAAAGCTGTTTATAATACTGAAATGTTTAAAATGGTTGAAACTCAAAATAAAAGGCAACGTATTTCTCAAAGTACCTATCTTTGGCACTAAAGATTAGATTACATAAATCTCAATCGGATTGGGAGATTGGTTAAGAGAGGACTACTAAGTCAGTTAGAAGACAACTCTCTACCTCCATGTGAATCTTGTCTTGAAGGAAAAATGACTCGAAGATCTTTTATAGGAAAAGGTCTTAGAGCTAAATAACCCATAGAACTCATGCACTCGAATCTCTATGGTCTTATGAATGTCAAGGCACGTGGAGAGTATGAATATTTCATCAGTTTCATAGATGATTATACAAGGTAGGTTATATTTACATAATGCATAAAAAATCAGATGCACTTGAAAAGTTGAAGGAATATAAAATTGAGGTTGAGAACCTCTTAGGTAAAACCATTAAGACACTTCTATCAGGCCGAGGTGGAGAGTACATGGACTTGAGATTCTAGGACTATCTGATAGAACATGAAGTCCAATCACAATTCTCTGCACCTGGTACGCCTCAGCAAAACGACGTATCTAAAAGGAGAAACATAACCCTTTTAGATATGGTTCAGTCGATGATGAGCTATGCTCAGTTACCGAGTTCATTTTGGAGATATGTAGTAGAGACTACAGTATATATTTTGAACAACGTTCCCTCTAAAAGTGTTTCAGAAATACCTTATAAGTTATAGAGAGGATGTAAAGGTAGCTTACAACACTTCAGAATCTGGGGATGCCCGGTACACGTATTGGTGCAGAACCCTATGAAATTGGAACGTCGTTCAAAATTACGCCTCTTTGTAGGATATCACAGAGAAACGAAAGGTGGTTTATTTTATGATGCATAAGATGAAAAAGTGATTGTATCGACAAATGCTACTTTTCTAGAAGAAGACTACCTGAGAGATCATTAACCACACAACAAACTAGTATTAAAAGAGATTTCCAAAGAAACTACAGATAAATCAACAAGAATTATTGATCAAGCTAGTTCTTCAACAAGAGTTGCTGATAGAATTAGCACATCTAGTCAGTCACATCCTTCTCAAGAGTTGAGAGAGCCTCGACGTAATGGGAGGGTTGTTCATCAGCCTGACCATTACATGAGTTTAACTAAAACCCAACTCGTCATACATGATGGTGGGTTAGAGGATTCATGAACCTATAAACAGACAATGAATGATGTAGACAATGATCAGTGGATCAGAGCCATGGACCTCGAAATGGAGTCTATGTACTATAATTTAGTCTGAGAACTTGTAGATCAACCAAGTGAGATAAGACCTATTGGTTGTAAAATGGATCTACAAGAGAAAAAGAGATCATGTTGGTAAAGTACAGACTTTAAGGCTCGACTTGTGGCAAAGGGCTATACCCAGGTCGAAGGGGTGGACTATGAAGAAATATTCTCTCCTGTTGCCATGATAAAGTCGATTAGAATACAGCCTGATAAGCGCCCGCTATGTTTGTTGGATGCAAAGCTAGAGGTCCTTCTAGGATCCTTGCAAACACTCACAAAGAAAGCTAACTTAGATCAAACTTAAAATCTATGATGGTCACTCTTAGATCCTAAGACAACTCACTCCAGAATTAGCTTGATCAAGACTAATCTAATGAATTGATTTATACATCAAACCTAAAGCAAGATTTGAAAGAAAAGACAACACCAAAGGAGTTGAATAAGCACAAGCTTTTTAATAACAATAATCTGAGTTTTGAAGAGTATTACAAGCCATTTTAAAGGCCAAATGGTCGTGGATATGACCAAGAACCCAAAAGTCATTCAAACACCATTAAATGCAAATTGTAGAAATTTCTACCTAGGAACTTAAAACTTAATTGCATACTATTTAATAAGTCAAAATGCAAAACTAAAGAGATAGAAAGTCTCCAAATTTTCTTAAATATCTCCTCTAGAAGGTGGCAAAGTTGAGGTGCACGTTTGACAAGGTTTGACATCACGTTTTCCCAAGCAATGCACATTTGACAGCATTTACTTCACAAAATCTGCACACTTTTTTTTGTCCACCATGCCATCTTCCAAACTATAAGACTTTTCCCATGCCATCTTCATGTCATTCTTTTCTTGACTCATTGAACTAACATTGTATATAAATTTGGGTTCAAAATTATTTGTCGCTTCTCGTGAATTTGCTAGCTTTTGAAGATGTAGTATGAATGCCTCTTGAATCTTCTTTGCCTTGCTTCTTGTAATCGCTCCCTCTGGTACATGCAATGGTTCAATTGTTGAATTCACATCAACTCTTTCTTATATTAAAATTTTCAGGTAAAGGGAAGGACAGACCAATCAATGTTTTCCCTCATGTTTTTATGTTTTTATGTTATATTTTAAATCATAGTCTTGACGTTTAAATTAAATAATTTGATTTTGCATCGTTAGACGTTTTATGAAAAGTTTATAGTTTTGGTTTTATAATTTTTAGGAGTACTCCGATCCAAGATTTTTAATTATTTAAATTTAATGAAGCTATTTGTTTTATAAATTTCTATTGATTTTAATCAAATTTATGAAAGTGTCGCTTTGAGATGTATGCATGCATGAAGTAACTGCCTAGAAGTAACTGCCTAGAACAAGTACTAGGAAGTCGTGTCGCTTTGCTGTCAAATGGTGGACAGCACTTGACTTCGCATAAATGCAAGTGTTCTTCATTGTGAATTTGGACAGCACATAGTTTGCATTCTTGGCATCTTTCTTGATGTTCATATGCCATGATTTAGGTTCCTCCGTTCATATCATGATGAGTACATTGAACAAGGTAACTCCATATCCTTAGTTGCAAGAAGAGTACTTAATGTCCAAATAAAGGAAGAAAAAGTTGAGGATCAAAGGGAGAACTTGTTTCACACAAGATGCTTGATTGAAGGAACTCCATGTAGCCTTGTGATTGATAGTGGAAGTTGCACTAATGTGTTAAGTAGTTTTCTTATAAAAAGACTTCAACTTACTACCCGTCAACATCCAAAACCATACAAACTTCAATGGTTGACAAACAAAGGAGAATTGAAGGTAAACTCCCAAGCTCTTATCTCATTTACTTTGGGAAGATATAAAGATGAAGTCCTTTGTGATGTAGTACCAATGCATGCGGGTGATATGTTATTGGGTCGTCCTGGCAATATGATAAAGTGGTGACATATGATGGATTGTTAAACAAGTACATTTTTACTTTGAATGGGAAGAAATTTACTCTGCTTCCATTATCTCTATATGAAGTACAATGTGATCAATTGAAATTAGAAAAGAGAAGAAAAAAATTTGAAGATCAAGAGAGGAGAGAAGAAAGTAAGTTGAAAGAAAGAGAGAAGAGTGAAAAAAAGAGAAATGTGAGAGGCAAAAGGTGAGTGAAAATCAAGTGAGAAAAAAGAGTGATTTTGAGGGGAAAAAAAGAATGTGAGTTTGGTTATAAGAAAGAGGGAAGTGAGAAATGTGTTTTCAATTGAAGCACCAAACTTTGTACTTATGTGCAAAGGAATGTGTTTAGTAACTGAACCTCGTTCTAATGATGCTTTGCGTAGTGCTTTTAAATCTCTTTTGCAGGAATTTAATGACATGTTTCCTCATGAAGATGCACCGACGGGTCTACCACCTTTAAGAGTGATTGAGCACCAAATTGATTTTATACCTGGGGTAACTTTTCCAAATATGGTTGCCTATAGGACCAATCCAACTAAGACCAAGGAAATTCAAAGGCAAGTGGAAGAACTCATGGATAAAGGTTATGTTCGAGAAAGCATGAGTCCTTGTTCGGTTCCGGTGATTTTGGTACCCAAGAAAGATGGCACATGGAGGGTGTGTGTTGATTGTTGAGCGATCACCATAATTAGTGCACGTGATATCATGGAGTCAGTACGTGAGATGTTTGGGCAACCGTCCACATACCTCAAGCATGACACTCTTAAGTTCATCTTCAATGCTAGAATGAATGAGGGATAATCTGTTAGGGAGCATGTCTTTAATATGATGATTCACTTTAATTTGGCAAAAATGAATGGGATCGTCATAGACGAGTCCAGCCAGGTAAACTTTATTCTTGAAACTCTACCCGAGAGTTTCCTTCAGTTTCGCAGCAATATTGTTATGAACAAGATAGATTAGCCTTACCACCATTCTTAACGAGCTATAGACTTATGGATCTTTGATGAAAGTCAAAGGTAAGAAAGGGGAGGAAAATGTTGCCTTCTCCAACAAAAAATTTCCACAGAGGTTTGACCTTTGGGGCAAAGACTATGCCTTCTTACTCTGGTTCCAAAAAGTGGAAGAAGAAGAAAGGTGGAAAGAGGAATAAAGCTACCCTTGCTGTTGTTGCCTAGAAGGGCAAGAAGGCCAAGGTTGCAAAGGGAACTTGTTTTCATTGCAACAAGGACGAGTACTCTGGAAACGAAATTGCCCAAATCATGTTTGTTTTGGAAACCTGTTTAGTGGAAAATGATGACACAACCTGGATACTTGATTCAAAAGCCACTAATCATGTTTGTTCTTCTTTACAAGGAATTAGTTCCCAGCAGCAGCTGGAGGCTGGAGACATGACTCTGCAGGTTGGGACTGTTGGGATGTATGCCTTAAAGCCTCGTAGTTATATGTTATTTGAAGTAATGATTGATTATTTAATATATGCAATAATCCATTAAAGAAAGATTAAAGGTTATTTTATGTAACTTAAACATGTATGTGGTTGACATACAGGTGGATCATGTTTAAGTAATAACCTAAATGGTCCGTAACATATAGATAAGGTTGGGTGTCTTATCCTGATGACACTACGGATACGACCCACTTTGTAAATGTTACAAGAGTTGTAAGTGTTACAAACGATTTGATCCTAATCGTTCACGTGGAGACATGCGAGTAGGGGTATCCTATACAAAGAGTTTGTATAAGACCGGACCGCGAAATGATTAATCTCTCTTTATAACGCCGTTACTTGAAGAGATTAATTTTTCAATAGGGTGACCATAGGTAACCCGACTGTGACAACCTAAAATTTTAGGTAATTTAAATTTAATTACCTTAAATTATTTGGGTGTTACTTTGAATTTTTAAGGCTTAATCGAATTATTTTGAGAAGATAATTCAATTTAAATTAAACAGAATAAAAGATTTGGGTTGAAATTCAATTGGTAAAAATTGAATTTTAATTTGGGAGATTTAATTTGTTTAGTTGAATTGGTGGAGGAAAAAGAAATTCAAAAATACATATATGCATACCTAATTTATTAAGGAATTAGAGTTTATGATTATATATATATATATCATCTAGTGACTTAAGGAGGTAGAGAGTGAGAAAAACACACAGAAAAACGGAGAAGGAAAAAGAGAGCAGTGCAGTTCGATTTTTCAGCGACAACTCCCGGAAAGGTATCGATTTTTGGAGTTTCAATCATTGGATCGTGTTGAAACTTGTTCATACTGTTCAGGACACATAGAGTCTCGTTTTAAACGGTTGGAACGTTGTTTTGAGCTCTAGTTTGTCTGTAATTGCTGCTGAATAGAACCTGTAAAATTGTGTGATATTTTTCATTCTTTTATCTTTCAAGCGTAGATCTCTCATGTATGAAAGTATTTGTGAGTTTTTTTGCAATTTTTTGAATACCCATCAATTTGTTACCCAAATTGGTTGATGTCGTTGTATTCTTAGTATTAGGAGCGAGTTTTGGAGAAGTTTTGAAGGCAGAAGCATGCTGTCCAGCGAAGTAAAGTTTGGTTTGGCGATTTTGGATCACTTTTGGTGAGCGACAATGTCTTGGTTATTTTGGAAGTTTTATTGGTGTTGGAAATTGCATTTTTAATCCGTAATATTAATTTTTGTCTAGGTTGGACTTGTTGTTTAGAGTTTGGAAGAGGACTGGGACTTGATTGCACTTCGGGTAAGTTGTTTGGACACAATTGAAACAAGTTTATGTTTGTGCTTAGGCATTAAATGTAAATTTTAATTAATTTCATGTTGTAGGATTCATTCAAGATTTGTAAAGGTTGAAGGAGATTAGTTGCTTGGATAAAACTAATTATATGATAGAACATGGAATCCAATCCCAACTCTCAGCACCTGGTACACCTCAACAAAATGGTGTATCAGAAAGGAGAAATAGAACCTTGTTAGTCATGGTTCGTTCTATGATGAGCTATGCTCAATTGCCTAGCTCGTTTTGGGGGTATGCAGTAGAGACTGCAGTTCATATCTTAAATAACGTTCCCTCGAAGAGTGTTTCTGAAACACCTTTCGAGTTATGGAGGGAGCGTAAACCTAGTTTGCGCTACTTCAGAATTTGGGGTTTTCCTGCACATGTGCTAGTGACAAATCCTAAGAAATTGGAACCACGTTCAAGATTATGCCAATTTATTGGTTACCCTAAGGAAACGAGAGATGGTCTCTTCTTTGATCCACAAGATAACAAAGTGTTTGTATCGACAAACGCTACATTCTTGGAAGAAGACCACATGAGAGATCATAAACCACGAAGCAAATTAGTATTAAATGAAGCTACTGAAGAGTCAACAAGAGTTGTTGATGAAGCTGGTTCTTCAACAAGAGTTGATGAAGGACCTAACACTTCAGGTCTATCTCATCATTCTCAAGAGTTGAGAATGCCTCGACGCAGTGGGAGGGTTGTATCACGACCTTCTCGTTACTTGGGTTTAACAGAAACTCAGGTTGTCGTACCTGACGACGGTGTTGAGGATCCATTGTCTTTTAAACAGGCAATGAATGATGTTGATAAGGACGAATGGGTCAAAGCCATGGACCTTGAAATGGAGTCTATGTATTTCAATTCAGTATGGAAACTTGTAGATCCACCTGAAGGGGTTAAACCCATAGGGTGTAAATGGATCTATAAGAGAAAGAGGGACATAGCTGGTAAGGTACAAACCTTTAAAGCTCGACTTGTAGCAAAGGGTTATACCCAAAGGGAAGGGGTTGACTATGAGGAAACCTTTTCCCCTGTTGCTATGCTTAAGTCTATAAGAATTCTCTTATCCATAGCCACATATTATGACTATGAAATTTGGCAAATGGATGTCAAGACGGCCTTTCTGAATGGAAATCTTGAAGAGAATATATTTATGTCTCAGCCCGAAGGGTTCATAGCCCAAGGTAAAGAGCAAAAAGTTTGCAAACTGAATCGATCCATTTATGGGTTGAAACAAGCATCTAGATCTTGGAATATTAGATTTGATACTGCGATCAAATCTTTTGGTTTTGACCAAAACGTTGATGAACCTTGTGTTTACAAGAAAATCATCAAAGGTAAAGTAGCTTTCTTGGTACTATACGTAGACGATATCTTACTCATTGGGAATGACGTAGGATACCTTACTGACATTAAAAAATGGCTAGCAGCCCAATTCCAAATGAAAGATTTAGGAGAGGCACAGTATGTTCTTGGGATCCAAATTATTAGGGATCATCAGAATAGAACGCTAGCTCTGTCTCAAGCAACTTATATCGACAAAATGTTGATTCGATATTCGATGCAGAACTCGAAGAAGGGTTTATTACCTTTCAGACATGGGGTTCACTTGTCTAAGGAACAATGTCCTAAGACACCTCAAGAAGTTGAGGATATGAGACGTATTCCCTATGCCTCAGCTGTGGGCAGCTTAATGTATGCTATGCTCTGCACTAGGCCAGACATTTGTTATGCAGTGGGAATAGTTAGTAGGTACCAGTCTAATCCAGGGTTTGACCACTGGACAACAGTTAAGAATATCCTCAAGTATCTTAGGAAACGAGGGACTACAAGCTAGTGTATGGAGCTAAGGATTTGATCCTTACAGGTTATATTGACTCTGATTTTCAAACTGACAAAGATTCTAGGAAATCCACGTCGGGATCAGTGTTTACCCTAAATGGGGGAGCTGTAGTATGGCGAAGTATCAAACAAGGATGCATAGCAGACTCCACTATGGAGGCAGAGTATGTAGCTGCTTGTGAAGCAGCAAAGGAAGCAGTTTGGCTCAGAAAGTTCTTAAGTGATTTGGAAGTTGTTCCAAATATGAACTTGCCTATTACCCTATACTGTGACAACAGCGGGGCAGTAGCCAACTCTAAAGAACCTCGAAGCCATAAACGAGGAAAGCACATTGAGAGGAAGTATCACCTGATAAGAGAGATTGTGCAACGAGGAGATGTGATCGTCACAAAGATCGCTTTGGAGCACAATATTGCTAATCCATTTACGAAGACTCTCTCGGCTAAAGTGTTTGAGGGTCATCTAGGAAATCTAGGTCTGCGAGATTTGTACATTGGGTAATCTAGGGCAAGTGGGAGATGTGTAATGGGTATACTGATGCCCTAGTTTATTGTATTCGTATTATTTACCATCTCCATTGTTTTGTATTATCTTGTACAACCCACTAACTAGAGTTTTAGTTCAAGTGGGAGTTTGTTGGGTTTGATGCCCTAAAACTCGTAGATAGTAAATGTTGTATTTTGACCGTCATTAATAAATGATTATTCATTATTATTCAATAAATGTTATTGATTATTTTATGTTGTTTTAATAACCCTAAAATCCAATAAACTAACATCCTAGGTTGTTTTATGAGTCTTGAACAATATGTAGAGACATATAGAGATCAATGTTCAAGTTACAACCTAAAGGGTCTATAGTATAAAGATAGGGTTGGGTACCTTATCCTGGTAACACTATGGATACGGCCCACTTTGTATTTGATACAAACGCAATGATCCAACGCGTTCATGTAGGAGACATGCGAGTGGGGGTATCCTATGCAATGAGTTTGCATAAGACTGGACCACGAAATAGTAATCACTAGATGTAACTCCGTTGACTGGTTAGGTTTCTATTTCAATAGGTTGACCTAGGCAACTTAGTCTTAATCTTGAGTATATTGTGAACTCCTGTTCACGAGGGATTGTCCTTTGATTTGTATGGGTGAGAGTGGTTCGTTTGTCGACTCGATATGCCCACCATTTTGGGGACAAGACTGAGTGGGGAGCTGGGAACATAATTATACAAGATGGATTTCACTCCTTCTCGAGTGTAGGGTAAGTAGATAAGTGTTCCCTTAAGTGGTGTCTCCGGGACTTGAACATAGGGCCCTACCCTCTCACTGGCCCGAGAGGGGTTTCTGTTTGATGGTTGGACCATAAACAGGTTGTTCATTAGAGGAGCACTGGTACTTAAGGATTTAGAAGTAACCCAGGGGTATAACGGTAATTTGACCCAGCTGGTGTTACGAACACTTGTGAAGGACTAACTTGCTGTCATTGGTCTATATCCGTGGACACAGAAATATATCTACAGTGAGAAGAGTGCAACTGTGGGTCTTTAGTGGAGTGTACCCACAGTTAACGAATATTGATTAATGTGGTTAATGAGTTTAGCCCGTTAATCTCATATCGTTGGAGCTTCTGATCTGTAGGTCCATTAGGTCCCCTTCCTAGCTCGTAAAGAATATTGAGGTTATTATTGGTTGAAATTTGAATAGTTCAAATTTTCTAAGGGAAAAGTATAATGTATAATGATACATTATAATATAAAGTTTATTTTACAAATTAAACTTTATAGTATAAATATAATTTTGGATATGATTCAAAGTTAATTTGTAAGAGAATTAAATATTTGAAATTGTTCAAATATTATTTTATTAAAACTATAGGTTAAAATTAATGCGCATTAGATGTACATTAAAGCTATAGGTTATGAGAGAAATGTATTTGAATTTGATTCAAATGCAGGTTAAAATTAAATATTTGATATTTAATTTGGTAATTAATTAATTGGAGAATTAATTAGTTATTTAATTTAATCTAATTTAATTAAATTTGATTTAATTAAATTAATTGAATTAAAACTATAGGTTATGTGAGAGATGTTCATTTAAATATGGTTTAAATGAATTAATTAATTAAATTAGATTTAATTAATTATTAATTATTAATTAATTATTAATTTAATTAATTATTGATTTAGTTAATTAATTTAATTTTAATTAATTAAGTTTGTACTTAAGACGTGGGATAACACCCACGTTTCCCATTTTTCTCTCGCTTCTTTATATAGTGCAAAAACAGAATTTTGTTTTGGTGTGAACCATTCTCTCAACAAAAAAAACAAAATTCTCAGCGTTCTCTAAAAAAAAATCCAGAAGAGTTCTGTATTTTTTTCCCTGTGCCAAAAAGGTTCCACAAACCTTCCCTCAAGATTCAGAGAATACGAAGGTCTCCAAGTGGTGGTGACACAACATGTAAGAGTTTTTATTCTCTAATTTTTTGCTTAACCTAGATTAATTTAAGTCTTTTTTGCCAATGTAAAAGTATTTCAAAATTATTAAAATTAATTTTGAGATACGGTTCAGATACGTTTCCGCTGCGTTTTGGGTTTTAATCCCAGCAAGAAAGAGTTGATGTGAATTCAACAATTGAACCATTGCATGTATCAGAGGGAGCGATTACAAGAAGCAAGGCAAAGAAGATTCAAGAGGCATTCATACTACATCTTCAAAAGCTAGCAAATTCACGAGAAGCGAAAAATAATTTTGAACCCAAATTTATATACAATGTTAGTTCAATGAGTCAAGAAAAGAATGACATGAAGATGGCATGGGAAAAGTCTTATAGTTTGGAAGATGGCATGGTAGACAAAAAAAAGTGTGCAGATTTTGTGAAGTAAATGCTGTCAAATGTGCACTGCTTGGGAAAACGTGATGTCAAACCTTGTCAAACGTGCACCTCAACTTTGCCGCATTCTAGAGGAGATATTTAAGACAATTTGGAGACTTTCTATCTCTTTAGTTTTGCATTTTGACTTATTAAATAGTATGCAATTAAGTTTTAAGTTCCTAGGTAGAAATTTCTACAATTTGCATTTAATGGTGTTTGAATGACTTTTGGGTTCTTGGATATCCACGACCATTTGGCCTTTAAAATGACTTGTAATACTCTTCAAAACTCAGATTATTGTTATTAAAAAGCTTGTGCTTATTCAACTCCTTTGGTGTTGTCTTTTCTTTCAAATCTTGCTTTAGGTTTGATGTTTAAATCAATTCATTGGATTAGTCTTGATCAAGCTAATTCTGGAGTGAGTTGTCTTGGGATCTAAGAGTGACCATCATAGATTTTAAGTTTGATCTAAGTTAGCTTTCTTTGTGAGTGTTTGCAAGGATCCTAGAAGGACCTCTAGCTTTGCATCCAACAAACATCGCAAGCGCTTACAGGCTGTAGTTGGGTAACTCAAAATTTTGCTACAACTTGTAAATAATTTGCCCAATTTTTCTATATTTAAAAAGACCCCTTTAATATATATAATTAAATAGAATTAATTAATTAAATATCACATACTTAATTTGATTTGAATCATATTCAAATGATATTCTCTCACATAACCTATAATTTTAATATGAATCATATTCACATTAAATTTAACCTATAGTATTTATATGAATCTCATTCATATAATTAATATTTGAATCTTATTCAAATATTTATCTCTCTCATAATATAAAGTATAGGGCTCTTTTCAAATATAGAAAAATGAGTCAAACTATTTACAAGTATAAAATTTTTTTTCAATCTATCAGTGATAGACAGCAATAGAATTCTATCACTTAAGCGATAAAATTTATTTGCTTGAACGATGGAAAGGGATAGAATTCTATCACGGTCTATCACTGATAGACAGTGAAATTTTTCTATATTTGTAAATAGTTTTATATTTTTCTGTTTATAGTAATTTCTCTAAAGTATAATTGCAATCTCATTTAAATTAATTTTATATTATAATGTATCTATATACATTATATTAATTGTATTTTATACAATTAATTCCCTTGTTTAATTTGAACAATTCAAATTAATCCAAAATCAGTTGATTCTTATTAATCCCGTAATGAGCTAGCAAGGAGACCTATGGACCTATAGATTAAAAGCTCAAATGATATGAGATTAATTAATTAAACTATTTAATTAAATTAATCAATATTCATAACTGCAGGTCACTCCACAAAAGACCTACAGTTGCACTCTTCACACTATAGATATATTTCTATGTTCATGGATATAACCAAACAACAGTAAGTCTACCCTTCACAATTGCCCGTAACTATAGTTGAAAAAAATTACTGTTTTATCCCTGTAGTTACATCTAACTCCTTAAGTACCATTGATTCCGCCAATGAGAGGGTGAGGCCTCATTATTCAAGACTCAAAATTAGCCCTTAAGGGAGCAATCATCTACATACCTTAAAGATGGGAAGAAGTGAATTCCATCTTGTGAGAATACGTTCCCAACTCCCTACTCAGAAAAATCTCCAAAATGATAGGCTTATTGTTATTGAGTCGGCGATCTGGCCACTTTCACCCATACAGATCAAAGGATTTCCCTCATAGGTAGTAGTTCATAACCCACTCAGGATTAAGGTCTAGTTACCTATGGTCATCCTATGAAATGTTAATTTCTTCAATTAACGGTGTTATAAGGAGAAATTAAACATTTCGCGGTCCGGTCTTATACAAACTCTTTGCATAGGATACCTCCACTCATATGTCTCCACATGAATGATTAGGATCACATCGTTTTTAACACTTTACAACTCTTGTAACAATTACAAAGTAGGTCATATCCGTAGTGTTACCAGGTTAAGGCACCCAACCTTATCCCTATACTACATACCTTTTTTGTTATTACTTAAACATGATCCAACCTTGTATGTCAACCACATACATGATTAAGTTTACATTAAATAACCATGGATCTTGTTTATTAGATTTGAATTAATGCAACAAGAATCAAATAACGTAACTCTTTATTTTATTGATACAATAATTTGTATTTACAAGAATTACAAACAACGACAAACTAGAAATTTAAGACACCAATCCCAACATTAACTGTATTATAAAAAGAGATTAATCATTTGTGGTTTGGTATTATACAAACTCTTTGTACAAGATACCCCCACTCACATATCTCCACATCAACTTTTATAACATTTACAAAGTGGGTCGTATCAGCAGTGTTACCAGGATAAGGCACCCAACCTTATCCATATACTGCAGACCTTTTAGGTTATTACTTGAACACTGTAACGACCCGACTTTCTAGAAGTCGTTACTTCATGCATCCATACATCTCAAAATGACGCTTTTCGTAATTTGACCAAAACCCAAGAAATTCATAAAATAAATAATTAAATTTGAATAATTCAAAATCCTTTACAAAAGAAAATAAAACTAAACCTTGATCGGGGTACCCCTAACCAACAAATTGAATCAAAACAACTAACAAATAAAATAAATAAAAGAATAGATTCACCGGTTTTAAAAAAACTAAACAAACTATCTAAGAAAACATGAATAAATGAAATGTGGAAGCCTCAACGTGTCCCTATTTGGCCTGGTCACGGATTCTGTCTGTCGTCCGCCGGTCCATTCCTGCCTTTACCTGAAATCCATAAAATGTAAATAAATGAGTATAAAACTTATATGAACGGAGAAACCTAAATCATAGCATATGAACATTAAGAAAGATGCCAAGAATGCAAACTATATGTTGTCCAAATTCACAATGAAGAACACTTGTATTTATGTGAAGTCAAGTGGAATTTATGAAGAATCAAGCTTCATTTATGGAACAAAGACTTCAAGTGGGGCTTCACAACTCAAAGATGGTTATAAATTGATGGGTTGTTGATTAAAAATGAATATTTTCGGATTTGTGATAATAATTAAATGTAATTTTCAATTTTTAAGTCATTTTATGTGTTTTATGTTACATTTATATCATGGGTTGTAATGGTCATCAATTGTGAGAGTTACAACTCTTTGAATGCCTCATAGAATGTCTAAGGTTATATTTTGAGGCCTATATAATGTAATGTAATTTGTCAAAAAAAAGGGGAGACTTTGGAAAGTGTAGTAAAAAGAGCCTTTGAGGTTTGTTTTAGCCTTGAGCTAAGTTTCATTTGCAATTCTATGGTGTTTAGATTGCATGTTCAGAATCATTCAAGCTTGACTTGATCGATCTTGCTTGTGGAATGATTCGAAGATCAAGGGTCGATGGGAGCCGCAAGCTTTGTCCGATCCATGATTTTGCTGATCGTCTAAGTAATCCGTCGTCTAGCCATTCTTAGGGGCTGAGATCGAGTTGATTTGGGGTCTTTTGCGGTTGAGGTCTAAAGATCTTGTTCGTCAACAATGTTGTTAGATCCAACGCGTCGAGAGTTACTTATCATTTGGTATCAGAGCTTAGGCTCTAGATCGAATATATGTTTCCATTGCTGCAATTTTTTTTCTTATTCTTCTTTTTTATTTTTGATAGTTTTTCACTTTCATCTCGTCACATTCTGTCCATTTCATGAAACTCGAAATAAAAGTCCCATATCCAGCCATGTTTTCATGTTTGCGTAAACTTGAGGTTTTTAGATCAGAGTCTAATCTACAAAAGTTCTTTTCTTGACGTTTTTAAATTCGGCTTCATTCAATGTGAAATATCTGTGTTTTGAAAATCAGTCAGAAAAAAAATTATATTCCTTAGAGCATTTGTTCTTGAGTTGTTCTTTCTCTCTCAAAAGCATGTCAAATCTGAATTCTTACAATTTTATAATGGTTTTGCCATTGATTTTCATCATTTGGTGTTCAATCCATAGGTTACACTTTGAAATTTTGAAAAAGGGATGTTAAACATTAAATATGGCAGTTACAACATTTATGCACATTGAACTTTCCAGCCATTAAGAATGTAACTCCAATGTTTCAACTTCCAACCAATAGATTAATTCTTAAGGTGTAAATGTGTGTGTTGGTCCTTCAATGTTACTTCCAAGCAATACTTTAGATTCTAGGACGAATCTTCTTGAAGAAAGGGAGAATGATATGAACGGAGGAACCTAAATCATAGCATATGAACATCAAGAAAGATGCCAAGAATGCAAACTATATGATGTCCAAATTCACAATGAAGAACACTTGTATTTATGTGAAGTCAAGTGGAATTTATGAAGAATCAAACTTCATTTATGGCACAAAGACTTCAAGTGGGGCTTCACAACTCAAAGATGGTTACAAATTGATGGGTTGTTGATTAAAAATGAATATTTTCGGATTTATGGTAATAATTAAATGTAATTTTCAGTTTTTAAGTCATTTTATGTGTTTTATGTTACATTTATATCATGGGTTGTAATGGTCATCAATTGTGAGAGTTACAACTCTTTGAATGCCTCATAGAATGTCTAGGGTTATATTTTGAGGCCTATATAATGTAATGTAATTTGTCAAAAAAGGGGAGATTTTGGAAAGTGTAGTAAGTTTCATTTACAATTCTATGGTGTTTAGATTGCATGTTCAGAATCATTCAAGCTTGACTTGATCGATCTTGCTTGTGGAGTGATTCGAAGATCAAGGGTCGATGGGAGCCGCAAGCTTTGTCCGATCTATGATTTTGCTGATCGTCTAAGTAATCCATCGTCTAGCCATTCTTAGGGGCTGAGATCGAGTTGATTTTGGGTCTTTTGCGGTTGAGGTCTAAAGGTCTTGTTCGTCGGCAATGTTGTTAGATCCAACGCGTCGAGGTTTACTTATCACTTTCGTCCTCGAAAGTCTTAATCTAGGAAAAGTTTTGGGTACTGAGTCCTCATCTCATCTTCTCGCTCCCACGTCGCTTCTTTGAACTAATGCTTCTGCCACAACACCTTCACCAATGCTATCTCCTTGTTGCGCAAGACTTTCACCTCTTTCGCTAGAATCTGGATCGGCTTTTCTTCATAGCTTAAGTTCTCTTTCAACTGCAACGGCTCAAAATCTACCACATGAGACGGGTCCACCACATACTTCCTCAACATAGAAAATGAAAAACATTGTGAACCGCCGAAAAAGACGGCGGTAACGCTACCCGGTACGCCACGGGGCCTATTCGTTCCAACACCTCAGAAGGTCCAATGAAACGGGGACTTAACTTTTCCTTCCTCCCAAATCTCAGGACGTTTTTCATAGGTGCCACTTTCAGGAACACATTCTCTCCTACCTCAAATTCTAAATCTTTGCGCCTGACGTCAGCATAACTCTTTTGTCTACTCTGGGCTATTTGCATTCTTGCCCTGATCTTCTGAACGGCTTCGTTTGTAATCTGAAGCAACTCGGGTCCTAGTAGCTTGCGTTCACCAACCTCCTCCCAGTACACCGGGGATCTGCAATTCTTCCCATACAACGCCTCAAATGGCGCCATGCCAATAGTAGCCTGGTAGCTATTATTATACGCAAACTCCATAAGGTGCAAATGAGAATCCCAACTCCCTGAGAACTCCAACGTGCAGGCGCGTAGCATATCCTCCAGAATCTGGTTCAAACGCTCTGTTTGCCCATCAGACTGTGGGTGAAAAGTTGTGCTGAAATCCAACCGAGTACCCAACGCTATTTGTAGACTCTTCCAAAAACTGGACGTGAAACGAGGGTCCCTGTCAGACACAATGGACACTGGCACCCCATGTAGCCTTACCACCTCCTCCAGATACAACTGCGCCCACTTGTTCATTGAATATGTAGCTTCCCTGGAATAAAGTGAGCTAGCTTCGTGAGTCTATCTACAACTACCCATATCACCGAAAAGCCTTTGGCCGTCCTTGGCAAACCCAGTACGAAATCCATCGACACGTTTTCCCACTTCCACTCAGGTATGCTTAAGGGCTGCAATAGACCTACTGCTTCTGTCTTGGGGCTTTCACTTGTTGACACACTAAGCACTTACTGACAAATTTTGCTATCTCTCTCTTCATATTGTGCCACCAGTAGTGTCACTTCAAGTTTTGGTACATCTTGGTGCTACCTGGATGCACTGCGAATGGTGAGTTATGAGTTTCTGTCAACAATTCTTTCATAAGGTCATCATCTGCCGGTACACATAGGCGTCCCTGATACAACAGACCACCACCTACGAAAATTGAGAACTGACCTCCTTGCCCTGCCTCAATCAAGTGGAGCTTCTCAACAAGGTACGGATCGCTGACCTGAGCATCAATAATTCTCTGCCTCAAGGTTGGTTGAACTGTCAGCTGTGCCAATTGGGAATTGACTTCCCCTACTGCTACCGCAATTTCTGCTCGCTCGAACTCACGGTGCAATTGGACCTGCCTGGTAATTAAAGCTGTTGAGTGGACTGCCTTTCTACTTAAAGCGTCTGCTACCACATTCGCCTTGCCCGGATGGTACATAATCTCACAGTCATAGTCTTTCACTAACTCAAGCCATCTGCATTGTCTCGTATTCAACTCCTTCTGAGTGAAGAAATACTTCAAGCTCTTCTGGTCCGTAAAAATTTGTATCCTCTCCCCATACAAATAATGTCGCCAAATCTTCAAGGCAAAAACTACTGCTGCTAACTCCAGGTCATGAGTGGGATAGTTTCTTTCATGAATCTTCAACTGACGGGAGGCATAAGCAATTACTTTACCATGTTGCATCAACACACACCCCAGCCCTTTCTTTGAAGCATCACTGTAAACCACGAAACTCCCTGAACCGTCTGGTACTGTGAGAACTGGTGCGATAACCAATCTCTGCTTAAGGTCCTGGAAACTGTCTTCGCAAGCTTTACTCCAATCAAACGAAACTCCCTTCCTGGTCAACTGAGTTAAGGGGGTGGCTATCCGGGAAAAATCTTTAACAAAGCAACGGTAATAGCCTGCTAGGCCTAGAAAACTGCGCACCTCGCTGACGGTTGAAGGGCGAGACCAACTCAGAACTGCCTCGATCTTAGCTGGATCTACCGATACTCCCTCCTTCGACACCACATGTCCTAGAAAGGACACCTGGTGCAACCAGAACTCACACTTAGAGAACTTGGCATACAGTTGGTTCGATCTCAAGGTCTCCAAGACTTTTCGCAAATGCTCCTCATGCTCTGCCTCCATTTTGGAATAAATCAGAATGTCGTCAATGAAAACTATCACGAAGGTGTCGAGGAATTTCCTGAACACCCTATTCATCAAGTCCATGAATGCTGCAGGAGCATTGGTCAAGCCAAACGACATTACAATAAACTCATAGCGCCCATACCTGGAACGGAATGCCGTCTTCGCAATATCACTGTCCTTAATCCTCAACTGGTGATACCCTGAACGAAGGTCAATCTTGGAGAATATAGTCGCTCCCTATAACTGGTCAAATAGATCATCAATCCGGGGAAGAGGGTACTTGTTCTTGATAGTTACCTTGTTTAACTCTCGATAGTCAATGCATAAGCGCAGTGACCCATCCTTCATCCTTACAAACAACTATGGCGCACCCCAAGGTGACACGCTCGGCCGTATGAAACCCTTGTCCAGCAGTTCTTGCAACTGAACCTTAAGCTCTTTCAACTCTGCAGGGGCCATTCTGTAAAGAGCCTTCGAGATGGGAGTCGTATCTGGTTCCAATTCAATGGCGAAGTCTATCTCTCGGTACGGTGGTAAACATGGAAGATCCTCTGGAAAGACGTCGGGATAATCTCTGACAACTGGCTCTGAGGTCAAAGCGACCTCAGTGTCCCTAGTATCTACTACACTAGCCAAGACACCCCAAGTCCCTTGATTAAGTAACCTATGGGCTTTTAGGGCGGAAATCACTTTGGGCAAAACCACGGTCCCGACCCCTTTAAACTTGAAGCTGGTCCCCGTGGGAGGACTGAAAATCACCTCCTTACGGGCACAGTCAATGCTGGCATGATTAGCGGCTAACCAATCCATGCCCAAGATAACATCGAAATCCCGCATGTCCAACACTATCAAGGTTACATCTAGCGGGTGCCCCGCTATCACTAACTGACAAGCCTTGACTCTCTCACTAGCTAACATAAGTTCTCCTGACGGAGTTGAAACTGATAACGCATACTGCAGAGGTTCTAGTTCTAACATGGCTTGCTTCACAAATAAAGATGAAATGAAAGAATGCAACGAGCCTGAATCAAATAGAGCTAAAGCATAATACCCCAAGATAGGGAGTGTACCTGTCACCACTAAATTAGACTTGTCTGCCTCTCGCCGAGTTGTAGTGAATACTTGGCCTTGCTGCTGCTGCTATGGGGCGCTCGAACCCCTCTGACTAAAATCGGTAGACTAGCTTCTACTGCTCGACCTGTTCCTGTTAGGGCATCTGTCAACTGAATGCCCCTCCTACCTGCAGTGAAAATAAACTCCGGAGCCAGCCAGACATCATCCCCAATGCCACCTTCCACAAGTGCCACACACTGGTCGGCTTCTCTCTACCCAGCCTGACTCTAAAGCTTGCTATCGATAGTGTCGTAAGGGTCTGTCCGACAGCTGGTCCCTCGATGCTAGCTTAGATGCTTTCCTCTTCTGCCCCACAGAAACCCCAGCTTCCAACTTTTTGTACTCACCTCCGTCCCTAGCATCCGCGTCGATCCTTACGGCGGCACGAAGCGCGGCGGCGAAGGTTTGGGGCTCTATCGCATGCACCAACCCTCATATTCCACTCCTCAAGCCTTGAATAAACCTTTCTGTCCTGTCCTTTTCGGTGGCCATAAGTCTTGGGGCAAATTGGGACAGTTTTTCGAATTCCTGCTCGTACTCCTCTACCGTCATGGTTCCTTGCTTTCAGGAACTCTGCTTGTTTACTGTGCCGGGTGTAGGCCAAGAAGTACTTTTCATAGAAACACTCCTTGAATTTCTCCCAGGATGCAAGCCCTCCGTTCGTGTCTATAGTCTTCTCTGCTGAGCGCCACCAAATTTCTGCATTGTCCGTCAACATGAACATGGCACACTGAAATTTCTGGTCGTCTGGACACTTCATATAGCGAAAAATTTTCTCAATCGATGACAACCACATTTCTGCCTTGGTAGGATCTTCAGTGACCCATCGAAGGTGCGAGGGTTATATTTCCTGAAATCCCTCAGATGCTTAGCCTCGACAGACAAGTCCTGCACATTATGCTGTTGTGCCTGCCCCTGTGATGCTTGAGCTGGTTGGAAGGGTGTCTGCTGGGACTGAGCGAACTGGGCCAGTCGCTCATCCATCATTTCTTTCATCTTAACCAGTAACACTTCCCCTATTGCTGCTGCCATAGCTGAAAATTCAGTCGGGGTTCCTATAGGCACATCCGTACCCTCCGTTCGACTCTTGCTTCGTGTCTGTTGCCACCTTGACCTAGAAGGGTCTCTAGGCGGCGGGGGATCCTCCGGCGCTGGGGGGTCTGGCCCCACTGGGTCTTGCTGTGCGACTCTGACTTTTTTCTTCCCTTTATCTTTTGGCGCCATCACCTAACAATCACCCATTACACTCCCTAGCAAACGCTGCACCATAAAGAGGAGGCCAGCCAACATAACAATCAAACAGGTAAAGTCCCACATGCACACACCCATACACATAAACATCCATACTTGATTATGTATTGTATTTTAACGTACCTGGCAGCGACGAAGAATCCGTTATGGCCAAATGGGACAACCTAGACTTACACTGTAAGTCAGTCTACAGAACCTAAAACTTAGGCTCTGATACCAACTGTAACGACTCGACTTTCTAGAAGTCGTTACTTCATGCATGCATACATTTCAAAATGACGTTTTTCGTAATTTGACCAAAAACCAAGAAATTCATAAAATAAATAATTAAATTTAAATTTCTCCTCACTCTTTATAACTACTTCACCTTTACCTTTTGATCCCTCTCCCAAAATTTGATGATTATTATAAATGTAATATAAATATAGATATTCATAACATATATAGGTTACAAAAGATCATAAAGCTCCCATTGAATTTCATGTTGTAACATACCCCTCATTGAATTCAATCGTGTAACCTACACCATCCCATATCCTATAAATAGTAGTATATGGTGTCTTCGTAATACACACCACAATTGAGTTCAATTGTTAACTCTACTTTCTAATTCTCTCTATTTTGTTGTTTTGTTCTTTCTTTGTTCTTGTTTTGTTCTTGTTTTGTTTATATTTTATAATACGTTATCAGCACGAGTCTCTATCACTTTGAAGATTTTGTAGAGATTGGATTCGATTCATTGGAATATCAAGAACGCTAAAGACCCGCTAGAATTTTCTCCATAATTCTTAAGGTATTTAGAATTTCGTTCAAATACGGTAAGTATTTTGATTTTGGTGATTTGGTCTTGTTTGATTTAGAAAAACAAAATTATACATATGTGTTTGATGTATTCATCATTGGTTTTCTCACCACCATCATTTATCTTTATTCTATTAAAATAAAAGTCCAAAATAAGATGAGTACTCTATTTTAATCATATATGTGATTTATGTGTTTGCAAATGGATTTTTAAGGTATATTGGTATTAGTTTTTTTTTTTGTTAAACTTTTAATTAGATCAAAGGTAAAAAGTTCATATTATGAGATTTCTGTAATAAGAAAACCTAAGCAGTAGGTTGCATGGTAATTTTGGTTTCCTAGACCTTATTTATTCTTGATTTTGATGGGAGCTATTCTACTACCAATGATGATATTTTTCAACTTTTTGAAGTAAACTTTAATCTCTGTTTTTATAAGTATGTGTGTTAAGCGTGCACTTGCCTACCTGAACTCTTGAATGTGATTTGGTATAAATTAATTAAGCATTATTATTCAAAATTCATATAAAGCATTGAGCATTTAACTTTTTATTTTATGTCTTTGGGGTGCATATGATGCATATTAAATATAGATAATTCGCATTTTTGTTTAAATTTTATTTGAAGTATATACAAATATACATATGTATGTTTACTGTTGTTAGACCATAAACAATTTTGAATTTGTGAATTGAATAACTTCTTTAAAGCGATTGTGTAAGTTGAGCAAAGAAAGTTTTTTTTAAGGTTTTTGAATTCTAAATTCAAATCAATATAATTTAAATTGTCTTCAATTTCTTAAGACTACCAAATTGTAAATTATCATATATGTTTAAAAATATTTGATATTTTGCCTAAAGTATGTTATTTAGAATAAGGTTGTAAATTATGGTCGATTCAATTGAGATGTTTCCTAATTAATTTATATTTTCCATATATTTGAATAGAAAAATTGAATTAGGATGTGTTTATATCTCATATTTCTAACCATTAGAAATTTTCTAATAAGGATTATTATGATTCTCTCTATTATCTTTTATATGTTAAAACTATCTTCTAATAATATTATCTTTTATTTTTCAAATATGAGAATAAATATCCAAGACTATCTTTAATTTTATTTTGAAAGGTTTAAGATTTAAAATATTAAAGATTATTCCTTGAGTGAATTAGTTTTTGTAAGATGAAAAATAAACCTTAATAATTCACTTAGATTCATTAATCTATTGATTAATTCTTAACTAAAATATTAATGAATTAGAAATAAAAATTTGACTATAAGATAACTCTGTCAAATGATGATTCTGGCTAGGATGAGGTATTTAAGCTGACCATAAGGGAACACCTCTACCTGGGAACTAACCTGAGAGTTGAATTAGTCAAATTTTTGTTTGCCTATTGAAATTTATTTGATTGTTGAATATTTAAATGAATATTTAAATTATTCTCATGTGGATTTTGTAAACTTTAAAAATTTATATATAGTGATAATATATATTTGAATGAATTCTATCATGGTAAAGTTTGAAAGTAATGCTTAATAGTTTATTACTCGTCCTAAAACTAATTTCGATTCAATGCACCAGAAGTTGCAGAAATCAAAATGAGCCTATGAGTTATGCAAAATAATGAATTTCGACTATTTAATATCATTCCTTGAAGTGAATGTTTCAATATTTAATAATTGTGATTGAAATTATCTTTAATTTGAAGAAGTAATTATTCTATTAAAACCACACATATTTATATGAGAATTTCATTTCAAGTGTGATGCAAGAGAGACAATGATCTTGTACCTTTCGTACATTAAGAGCATTTTTGAAAAATTAAAATCCTTAATAATGAAAAGAAAAACGATTTGTGGTAGCAAACTTTGAGAATTTATTTGAATCTCTTGAAGAGATCATAACTTATCATTTCCCTAAATATGATATTATTTGGATGTTACAAGTTTTTAGAATCTCCTGAAGAGAAAAGAATAATTAATAATATTTATGTTTTGCATATAGTACATCTATGTATATGATACTTAGAAGTAGACAATACATTTTCCAAAATTCAAATGCTTGAAGCGAAAAATCAAATATGATATATATTAAGTCCTATAGACTTGATTAAATATTTTGGAAAAGAAAATATTATTTTGCTCAGAGGAGCAAAATTTACAATTGATATACCACATTCTCTTGTAAATCAAAGAGAAGTTTAGTAAATTTGGAAGGTATATATTGCAATAAATATCATCTAGAGAAATTGATAATTTATTGTCTCCTACGAGAAATGCATATAGAAAAGTTGTATGCTTTTCTTTCTAAATTGTATTACACATATTCGTGTAATTAAAATATATGCAACAATGAACCCGAAGTTCATTGATCCAAATATATTTTTATTTGACATGATGAGTTATTTTGGGTTAATAGTGAAAATAATTATTGAAAATATACATTCACATCCACGGAAGAACTAGAAGATTCTTCCATCCAATAAATTTTCATATGTGGCTTTGTTCTCAAGAGATTAATTATCAAACTCTTACTAGTTAAAATTGAAACTGGACTTCTCAAGTGAACAATTTAAATATTTTATAGTTTTGTTGGCGCATCCAGTTGATGGTCACATATATGTTTATTATCTTCAAAACCTTACATCTACAAGGTTCGTTACTCAAATAATTAAGTGTACAATTTCATGATTTTGAAATTAAAAATTTTGTTTTGAAAATGCTAGTGAGTTTGCATCCCAACATTTGATAATTGATTGGGATAATTGTTGAACATCCTGTAGCTTATGTTCAAATAGCAAAACTTTTAAATATGTATGAGATCACATTGTTGTGTATACTCTAAGCCAATAGCTTATGAGCCTATGGCCAGAAGCCAAATATATTTCATGTGTGCAAATGTGCAGTAAATTATTAAATTGTTACACAATAACAATTAAGATAATGAAGTAATTAAAATGAATCCTCAAAAGAGGTTATAAATCTATATTGAAATTGATTTTACATCAATTAATAAATACTATGAACCCCTGATGGGTGATATATTTACTACACAATTTGCTATTTGTTATTAATGAGACAAATTTTCCAACATTAGAGGGAAGAATTAAGAAAGTTGAAAAAAGAAATTGAATGAAATGCATATGCATTGTCTCATTTTGATCATCATACAGATCACTTTGAACTAGAAGTTCAAAAGATAACTAATTTAAATATTACAAATCAAATGCTAGATGTATTTACAAAGCCTTTATAGTTGTAAGAAAGTTAGTAAAATATATATATTGGTTGTAAATACATCTAAAAGTGATATCCAATGCAAGAAGTTGTCACTATTAATGAGTCTACATCATGCCTGAAGCGTGATAGACAAATGGGTTCTAAAGATAAAGATCATCGAAAAGTAGTCAATAATAAAAAAAAAAATGACTTAGTTAAGAATATGGATATTCCAGAAGAAATCCTAAATATGAGTAACTCATAAGAATCTTTAAGTAAATGAGGATAATAAAGAGATCTCAAGAAATTATATATGATGACAAGAAAAGGATGGAACCATACTTATATAAGTTGACAACATTTTTTTGCATACAATATTGCTAACGACATTATTTATGAAAATGAGTATTATGTATTGAAAAATGTCGACATAGAAGGGATTGACTTATGTGGAAAGAAACAATTCAATAGAAATAAACTCATGTTTCAAATTGTGAGGACTAATAGTCCAGACTTCAGATAATGTCAAACATGTGGGATACAAGTGAGTATTTGTAAGAAAAACAAATAGAGTGAAGTCACACGATATAAAACGAGACAGATTCCACAATAATTCTCACAATGAATTGGTATTGACTATGATAGAACATATCCTCTAATGGTGGATATATAATACCATAAAATATCTAATTTATTTGACTGTGCATGAAAAGTTTAATATACATCTTATGGATGCAGTCATACGACATTTAATGAATCTCTTAATAATAATAATCCCTGAAGGATTTAAGGTACCAAAATCATATAATTCAAATCTTAGAGAATTATATTTATCATAGAGATTCTTATAAAAAAAAAAAAAAAAAAAAAAAAAAAAAAAAAAACTCCTGACGAATGTGATATAGTGATCATCTTATTAAAGATTTGTTGAAATAAGGGTATAAAATAACCCTATTTGTCAATATGATATTATAAAGAAATCATAGTCAAGATTTACTATATACGTATATGTTGATGATCTAAATATATAATGGAAACTCCTAAAGAGATTTCAAAGGCAATAAAGTTTCTTAAAAAGAAATTGAGATAAAAGTTCTAGTAAACAAAGTTTTGTCTTACCTTGCAAATTAAACATAAAGCGTGCAGATGTGATTACATCAAGTTATACAGAAAAGATCTTATATGAACTAGTTACAACATTGAACACTCCTGTGGTGGTTCATTTACCTTATGTGAAAAGATATATCATTCGATTTCAGGAAGATAATAAAAAATTAGGGTCCTGAAGAACCATAATTTTGGGAAATAAGTGCACTTATATATTCTTACTAGTTATACACTACATGTTGTAGTATTGTAGTAATTTTGTTTACATAGATATAATATTTCTCTAAAAGAAAGATATTGGAGTAAAGTTAAACATATGTTATATTTTATATGAGAATTAGCTTACATGGATTTATTTTATTATGATAAATCTAATTATGATTTAATTGGTTGTGAAGATGCAGATTATTTATCTAACCCATGCGATCTAGATCCTAAACATGTTACTTAGTACATGGAGAATCATTTTTATGACAGGCTATGGAGCAGATCATAACAACAACCACTTTAAATCATATTGAAATCCTGATGATTCAGGTTGGCTCCAATAGTGTTCTTACATGAAGACAATAAAGCATAAAATGACAACATCAATATTCAACATATTTCTTCAAAAGATGACTTGGAGGACTTATTGACGAATGTGTTACCTACAACAACACTTGAGAAGTTAAGTCACAACATTTGCATGTGACAACCAAGAGTTATCAAGTGATGCTTTTATGAGGGGGAATTATATGTGTTGCACTCTTTTTTCTTTGACTTTATCCCACTGGGTTTCCTAGTAAAGTTTTTAATGAGGCAGTTGTTAAAATATATGAATAATGTACTCTTTTTCCTTCACTAGGTTTTTTTATCCCATTGGGTTTTTCCTAGTAAGATTTTAACGAGGCATATATTCTATATAATATGGATATCTAAGGGGAGTATTATAAATGTAATATAAATATAGATATCCATAACCTATATAGGTTACAAAATATCATAAAGCTCCCATTGAATTTCATGTTGTAACATACCCTTCATTGAAATCAATCTTGTAACCTACACCATCCCATATCCTATAAATAATGGTATATGGTGCCTTTGTAATACACACCACAATTGAGTTCAATTGTTATCTCTACTTTCTAATTCTCTCTATTTTGTTGTTTTGTTCTTTCTTTGTTCTTGTTTTGTTCTTGTTTTGTTTATATTTTATAATAATGATGACCCTCATTCATCTCAACAACCTTACCATTGAAATCTTCATTTTTGACTTGTTGATTACTTCCCTCATATTAAACTATACAATTAATTTTTTGACGTAACTCTTAATTTAATTGCGCTATATAATCAATTGATCGATGTTTATCAACCAAACTTCCTCGAAAAGCCTTCCAAAAATTTGCATCGTTCTTGTTGGTCGCATGATGATTTCTTCTTTGGTGAAACATGTTGTAATTAAGACTTCTAATATCTCAAACTTCAGCAAGTCTTATAATACTCTTATGAAAGTCATGCAAGAATAGTCAATATAGCCTAGAATGTGAATAGTCACAAAATTCCAGAGTCTAAAAAATATATATATATATATATAGAAAGATGCAAAACACAATTTTTTTTCCTTTTTAAAAAAAAATCCAGTAAGTACGCTTAAAATATAAAGAAAAATAAAAGATGATGAAAAGTCACAGGAAAAAATGGATGGGATGAAATTTGGAAGGAAAAAACGAAGATAGAACGAAAAATAAAAAAAAGATATAATCTATTTGGAGTCAAAACTCTAATATTAAATGATAAAGAAAACTATATCAATTACATTTGAGGACTCTCCTTATTCAAGACAAATCTCCACAACAATAATAAGAATAACCCCAATAACGAATTGATACACAACCCCAAGAAAGTTAAACAAAATTGGTTTGAAAATGTTATCAAAGATCAAGAAGAAAAGAGAACTTATTCCTATTCTTAGGATTTCGAACTTTCCACAATCTAATTGGTCAAACTAGATTGAAAGTTCTAAGCATATATTCTAAGCACAATAATACAAAGAAAGCATAAAAGTTTGGGAGATAAACTCTATGAGAAATTCCTTCAAATTCAACTCTCGATGATTTGGATCTAACAACTTTGTTAAGGAACAAGACCTTTAGTTCTAATACTCGAAAATCCCAAATCAAGATGATCTCAACTCATAAGATTGAATAGATTACAGATTACTTAAATGATCAACAAAACCAGGGATCAGACAAAACCTGTGGCTCCCATCAACCCTTGATCTTTGAATCACTCTACATCCAAGATTGATCAAGTCAAGCTTGAATGACTCTAGACATGCAATCTAAACTTTATAGAATTACAAAGAAACTTAGCTCTAGGCTAAAAGAAAGCTCAAAGGCATTGTTTGACTTCATATTTCAAGTCTCTTCTCTATTACAAATTAGATGACATTATATAGTCACAAAATAAAACTCTGGACATTCTATGAGGCATTTCAAGAATTGTAACATTCCATCTTTATTACCATAGTCAGCCATTATGTAAATATAACCTATAAAAAATTGAAAATATATTTAACTAGACAACATAAATTCGAATTTATTTGATTTCCATCAGCATTCCGAGCATTTGTAACCATCCAAGAGTAAATGAAACCCTCATCTAAAGTAGCTTGAAGTTTGTCATTTAATGAAATTGATTTCACTTGACTTCACTTAATGCATCTTCTTTGGTTTGTAAATTTGGACACTCGTGTGGTTCTTTCTTGACATCTCCATTCGTATAACGAGTGGCTAGGAATATTTCCCCAAATCAAATCAAATGAAATCACAACACCGTAGGATATGAATAATAATAATTGATGTCCTTGGTGTTTCATATCAAGAAGTTTTCTTATAATATCCAGATGTGTAACAATATATGATCACCTTTTAAAATCATTAAAGTTTTTTTTTGATAATTTCACTGCAAGTAAAACAAAAGAAATTGTTTTTCCAACTGTCCATTTTGTGAGCTTATTTTTGTCACATATGTTCTTTTACCACTGAACTACGTTCAAATTTACATTACTTTTGTTAGTTTGTTATACTGTACCTCTTACATTGATAGGAAAACATTCCTGCAATTAGAAAATCTAGATTACAACTTAGGTTTCATGTTTAATGTCCTACAAAAAGTGACTTTCACACGTTAATGTCTTGATGGAGCTGAAACCATCCCTTTTTTCTGTGTGATTCATGATAACCATGGAATGTGTATATATATATGTATGTCAGATATGATAAGTTTTCACAAAATCAAATATCTCAAAACAGACAAAGAATAGAAAGGCAATAATTCAACAAGGGTTGCCTTCAAATGGTTGCAAAATTGAGAGACAGCCCTCATTAGAATGATACAACACTCATGTAGGTTTAAAGTGAATGTGAGACCAAAAAAAAACAAAAAAAAAAAAAAAAAAAAAAAAAAACATGAGCTGATTGGTTATCTGTCATCACCTGCAGTTGTACTACTCTTCATTCTGGACACTTAGAAACAGTGGCAAGAGATATCATCCACTTTTGTCAGAAGAATAATAATCATAATCTTTGATTAATCTTAAGAACCACTGCTGCCTTTTAAGAATGATGGTTATCAGAAGAATTGTGATGGTTTGGTTCCTTGGAATCTCCTGAATGTGTATGAGAAGACACAGGTCCCAAGATCCCCTGGCATGTCCTGAAATGCAGTTTAATTTTAAGCAAATGGTAGTAAGCCACTGGATAAATAAAAGGCTGCAGATACCAAGCATGCTTATTTGAAATAAATATAGAACTGAACTAAGTAACTGTTTTTCGGGTTCTAATCTATTTATAACATGTTGGCATAACCAGAAAGATCGTAGCTTAAAATTACTGTCCCAAAGACCATTCAGATTAGTGCACTTGAAAGATATAGTTTAATAGTCCAGTACTAAAAACAAGGTTAGGAGAACTTCTCTACAGTAAGTCTAATCTTACAGAAACTTCTAAAAAACAACAAATCAAACAGAGAAGCATCATACTTGTCAAAATCTTCTACCCGAGTTCTGATCTCACTTGACCACAGTAAAGGGTCAATGTTTTTCGGTAACAACTCTTGTTGTTGGTTTTTCTCTGTTAGCCACTGCTCTGCTTTGTCGCACTCCTCAAGTATCTGGAGAAGAGTGAAGAGTTTGAGTGAGAGAATTCAAACAAACCCAACTATGACTCGTAATAGTAGAGGTTATTAGTCATTTACCAACGCTCGAGCTTGAGGTGAAAGTGAATCCCCTGAGTTCCTATAATCAGAAATACGCTTTAACAGATGCGCTTTAGCTTGTGCTCTAGCTTCTTCATCTTCGTATCGGTTAATTATCGGATCCACCAACTAAGAACAGTGGAAGACTAGAGTAAGCAAGGAGAACTTGAAATGGCAAACCTCTGGTTCAGAAAATGTAATACAACTTTGTATCATACAACAGAAATAGAAACAACCTTCTTAAGGTCATCTAACTTAGAAGAATAAGCACTCTCTGTCTCATCGTCTCCATCCTCATATAGCCACTCCTCTGTTTGCTGGAGGCTTGAGGAGATGCCTTCTCGCTCTTGATCACTAACGAAACTCCGATATGTGTTGAAAAGCTATTAAAAAACCACTTCTAGAATCATCATTACTTTTATAATAATAAATAATATTCAAACTGCAACATTAGATTTCTGTAAAGATAAAAAGAAATTGGCAGGATAGTGATCACACTGATCAGTATGCATGAGATGATGAGAATAAAAGTCTACCTCAAGATACCAACATTTAGTGATATAAATTATCTAATTTTAGTCAAATCTCGATTTCAAAATTGACAAAAACAAACTTTTTTTAATTTTTTTTAAAAAGTTGAAATTGAGTTAATTGTGAATTACAAGATACTAAACTAAAATTAGTAATATAAATAATATTTAATTTTACATTAGTCATTTTAAAAAATTACTATTTTTTTTTACATATTTAAGTTAGTTAATTTTAAAATAATAATAAAAGGAAGAAACGCAACTTTAATTTTGAATTTAGTTATATTTGAAAAATATGAAAACTATTTTACTTTAAACCTGACTATATCAAAATAATTAAAAAAAAGATAATTAAGATGACAAATTTAAAACTAATCTAAGATCTAACCATTGATTAAACACAATAAAATATTTCACTAACTTAAGACTTCTAAATTTGCACTCCATACCTAGGCTTCCTAAACTCCAATCACAGTTTTGTTAACCCAAGCTACCTAAACTCCCTAGCTTCAATCTCCAAGCTTCATTCCTAAACTTACGATTCTAAAACTGCACGTCAAATGCCCCTTAAGAAGTCTAATGTTGATAGAGCCTTGTCTAAAGGGAAAGTTTTATGGGTCTGAAACCACACAACAGCTTAAATTTCCATTGAAACTAAATGGTGCTCGCATAATGGAATCAATAATTTGATCTAAGAGGTGGTGGTAGCAACTGAAACTAATCCAAGCATATAGATGTAAAGTGAGCTTTAAATAATTTTTTCGCATCACTCAAATCAAAGTGTACAATTGGCATCAGAAAAGAAAGATTGAAAATCCTTTAAGCCTCAGGAAAATAGAATATTTACCTTATTCCTCATCTCATAGACATATGACTCTAAAGCATTCTTCTTATTTTTGGCCTGTTCCATATTTTTATCCTGTTGGGCCAGTTGGAGTTCTCTTTCTTGGGCTTCTGAGATCTCAGCCTTGGTCATTCCACCATATATATGTTCACTAACTGGTATGTCAATCCTCTTTGTGCTCCTAGCTTTTCTTGAAACATCATACTGGAGAAATGCAATAAATCAGTTTCTTTAAAGACACCGAATCGCTGTGAAGTACAAAGAAAGAGATAGATACAATTTCCCAGGGAAAGAAATCTTCAATACCTCAGAATGGGAAGAATCAACAAACTCAGTCTCCATTTTTTCTGTGTTCGAGTGAGCAGCATCTCTCCTCAGCATTTGTTCATCTACATTATCCTCTACAAACTAAATTCATAATTCATATAAATACCCAGTTTCACTTAAATAGTGGGAAATCTGATGGAAATATTACTTACTGTAGCTGATTCAACAGTAATGATGCCGTTCATATTTAATTGAACTCTGACTTTAACCCTTGAATTCGAGTTGTTTGAACCTTGGATAGGACCAATCTGCATCTCAAATGACTCAAACATTTAAGAATCAATTCCAATCCATCATAATAGAAATTAGAAAAGAAGCAGAAACAGGTCAAGACACTCTCTAGAGTAGTTTCTGAACACTGGGGCAGTTCAAAAGCATTCCAGCTCCACAAGAACAACTACTCCAATAACAATAACAATAATAAATAAAAAGCTTAAAACTGAACATACTGTAAAGCAACCAATTTTTGAAGACATGCCAGGAGGTAGTTCATCCGGATTAGTATAGACTGCTTCTAAGTGGAATAAACTGTTGCGGTGGAATGATAGAACTTTGGTACTTGGAATGTGCTGGCCTTTGGGAAATAGTACATTATTTAAGCCTAAGCTAATTGGGCCTGCATCTGATGAGAAGCCAATGGAGAAAGGGGATGAATCCTGAACCTGCGTTTGTCAACCATGTCAAGAAAGTAGATGAAGGAAACACGTATTACAAATTAGATGAAGAAAACACGTATTACAAATTTAAAAATCACCTAAATCGTGTTATACAAGACCATGAAATATCATATTTCACCATTTTTTACAGGAAAATAATTGGACAGTTACTCTTCAGGTTAACTAATTTATAAATAGGCCAATGCTGGTAAAAAAGAGTAGGATTCAAGAACCCTTCTTTGTTTTAAGTACGTTACATCCAAATAGTACCCTCAAAAGGAAGCTTGTAAAAAGGGAAAAAAAGGGGGGGAAAAAAAAAAAAGCAGAACCATGGGAGTTTTGTGTTTCATCCAGTCATTGTGCGAGGAAAGCTTCAAGTTCATGCTAGGAATATAATATTTTTCTCAACTCCCCATTAAAATCCTAGCTAATGCAAGTTATAAAACCTCAGGGGAAGTACACACCTCATATTCTCTGACACGGAAAACTGGGCTAAGCATGGCACACTGTAAAGCACAACCACGAGCTACACATTCACTAGCATTAAGTTTGCGACTGGGTTCTCTTTTAAATACAGAAGTCAATAACCTTGTTATTGCAGGGGTCCTTGACCCTGATCCAACAAGCTCAACAGAATGGATTTTTTCTACAGTTAATCCTGCATCAGCTAAGGCTCTGGTACAAGGAGTGCTAATCCTCTCCAATAACCCAGAAGCAAGCTTTTCAAATTCTTCTCTTTTGATAAATCCCTTAACGTCTTTCTCATCCATCAGGCATTCAATATTAAGAGGTGCCTCTAAATTTGCACTCAAAACTTTCTTCAGCTTCTCACAAGCTGCCCGCAATCTGATAGAAGCCTTGACATTTGAATTTACATCTATATCATAATTCTTCTTAAATTCTGCAACAAAGTGGCTGAATAGAACCTCATCAAAGTCTCTACCTCCTAAATCTCTATCATAGGTATGTGACATGATCCTCATATGTCCAGGCTCAAATGTTACAATAGAAACCTGGGTATCACAGTGACCAATATCAACAAATGCAACATATATTGGACCTGTAGTTGAGAAATCTGTTTTATAAATTCCATAGCTAAGTGCTGTTGCAGTACAGTCGTGCATGAGTCTCAAAGGCTTTAAACCAGCAATAGCAGCAGCATTCCAATATAAACGTCTCTGCAAATCTGTAAAATAGGATGGAATACCAATAACACAATCTGAAAATGGTGCTCCCAAATTTTTCTCAGCTACATCTCTCAAATGTGCAAGGAGCATTGCCATGATCTGAACTGGAGTAAATGTATGGGTCTCCCCCAAGTATTTCACGTGAACCAAGATGCTGCCATCAAGGGCTTCAGATGTTTTGAAAGGAAGCATTTTGAGATCCTTTTGAACATCTGGCTCACCGAAGTTACGTCCAATCAATCTCTTTACCTGAGATATTGTGGATCTTGGGTTCATTGTAGCAGAAGCAGCACCTGCTGAACCCAAAAACCGCTGCTTTTCCCCAAAACATATCACTGCAGGGGTTTCTCGTTGTGATTCCTCATTCAGCAGAACATCGATACCACGTTGCCTCGACACAGCAATAACACAATTCTCATTTCCAATATCAAAACCTACTACGCTCATCTCTGCTTGTCTGTTTAACTAGCTTTCAGATAGAAAAAAAACTGAAAGAATTAACTCTCAACCCAATCATTTGCCAGAAAAATTCATGAGCTGTTCCTCAACTAACTGAACAATCCCCAAGTTCTTCAAAAGAAGGCTTCAGAAACTAATGGCCACCTAATGTAACTGCATAAATATGAGATCAACCACAATCAGCAACGAATCTCAATTCAACTTGAACCCAAACAAACTCTCAGATTTAAGAAAAAACAAAAAATGACAGGAAATGATAAAAGGCCTATAAACGTAAGTATTTGACCCTGCACTAATACAAAAGTCAATTGGATAGCTTTTAGTAATTATGGCTAGTTGGGAGGTTTGCTCTTCCTCCCTTACTGTACTCTTCCCTTGCAACCGAACACATCTTTCACTCTCCATTTATTTTTAAAAATAAATTCTAATTCATAAATAGGATGGACAATGGAGCAGGACAGGGCAGTTGGAATCCCATGTCTTCACCTCTTAAGGCCTTTCCATTTACAGAGACAGAAGGGTCAAAGATGGAGGCAGAGATTCACCACAATATTCAGAATAAATGAAACGCCAGGTCAGGGAAAACACACTTGACTCTAGGATCAAAGATCCAAGGTAGTGCTACCATCAAATTATCTCCAAATTTTTTATTTCAAGTAATTTGGAATTAACAAATAATTGTAATATCACGGTGAAACAAACAATTTAAATGTAACTAGCAAACTTACGTCCTTGATAAAAACAATCAGATTCATGGTCGTTAATTACAAATGCATCGAATGCTATTGTTCCTCACAAACAGCCCTAGCGTAGCTCAACAAAATTCTACACAAAAGAAGGGGGGGATTCATTAAATTCCTAAACAAATGCAGCAAATGAAGTTGCATTGCATTGAGTGCCAAGAAAACCAGAATTGCTAAATGGCGATAAAAAGAACTCACATAATGGTCACTCAATCTAATCAATCTCAAACATCAGATGAAACCCATGAAGACCCACCTGAGGACAGCCTCTCAGAAGCTAACGGCGGCCGGAAACAGCACCGGCAACGGCAATTGGAGATGGAAAAAGGTATCAAAAAGAGAAAGAGCGAGAGAGAGAAGTTTTTATCATAAGTTATCGGGAGAGAGAGGGGTAGGGGGGAAATCTAGGGAGGGAAGAGAGGCTTCTGTTACAAATTCCATCGGCTGGGCGACAATTTTGGGGAAATTATATATCGAAACAAAGGCGAGGCTTCGAGATTGCCTTGTCGCAACCTCGCAGAACAGCAGGCTTTTTTCCCTGTAATTTTGACTATGACTTTCTTTCCATCTTACGTTTTGTGAGTGCCTCTCCCAACCCAATACCACCTTTTCTTTGCAATCACAATGAGTCAATGAGTGACATTTCATAGCAATAAATTGGTTGAGTTTGTAATGAATTTGTCGTTTTTTTTTTTTTTACTTTCAAATATATAATAATTATAAATTTAATTTATACGGTAAATAAATTCATTAAAATTAGATGTCAGTATTTAATATTCATCAATTTTGTGTCGAAGCAAGCATAACTCAATTAGTATATATTATGTATTAGCAACTAAGAAGTTTGTCGAATCACTCACTTCCTATTATATTAAAAAGAGATGATGTAAATTTTTTTGGCTTATAATCATTTGGCTCCTAATTAGTTTATTGGTGTAGAAATGCAAGAATTCTTATTAAATCTTAATACTAATTTTCACGTTAAGAACTAAATCATTGCAAATTTTAAAATATTAATACTAAATTGTTACTTCAAGTTCAGGGATCAAATATGATTTTAAATCTAAATTATACTTGAACCTTCAACTTTAGCCCCTGATTTTTTAGATTTATATCTCTTTGAACTTTTAAAAGTGTTTAAGAGATTGTTCTAAACTTTTATTTTTGTGTTTATTAAGTATTAAGTTTCTAACATATTTGAAAATTTTAAAGTAGTTGATGTTATAAGATGTAAATTTGAATTTTGTCTAAAAAACCCTAGATTTTCAATTTTGAGTCTATTCATGAATTTTTTTTTTTTTTTTTTAAATATCAAATGAGCTAAAAACTTATTAGACACAAAATTAAAAATTCAGGGCGCTATTGAAAAAAACACAATAATTTAATAATTTACCGACACTTTTTAAACTTGAAAAACTTATTGGACATAAAATTAGAAGTTCAGAAACCTATTAAACACTGAAAGAAGTAAACATAAACTAACTTCTAATTTAACAACATTATTTTAGGCTTTAAAAAGTGGCTAGGGAGCAATCATTTTTTTGTATACTTTGCTGAACCTTACATTTACAAAGCATGTCACTAAATTATAGAATTAACCTTTAAAAAAGCTAGAGAATATGAAAAGTTTATTTTTGTACATTATTATCCTTAATTTTTATAAATATGATACCTAAATTGTTTTTATTAAATTTTATCAACTTTGAAAGATGGGTTACTGAGAAAAAAAGTTCAATAAAGTAATGATAGTTTCTTTTTTCTTTTTTTTTAAAAAAAATTTATTATATTTTTTTAAGAGTTGTTTATTTTAATATCATTTAATATTTAATAAAAAAAAAGGTCACAATAAAATTAACCTTCATTGTTTAAACACTTTTCACATTCTCAATTTGTTATCCATATATAACCTTATACCTATATAAATATTTTTTATTAAATACTTTAACGTAAATTTGAGAAATGAAGAGGTTAAAATATGAAAATTTCTCATCTCTTTATTTCTATAATTTAATTTTCAAAATTTATGAGCTTATCTTTAATTGGGTTTAATGGTGAAATTTCAAAGATTTTGTTTTATCTCCTACAATTGTATATAGGGTTCTCTTCGACATTTCTTTTTTTACATACATTTTTTTTTGGGTCTTTTCACAAATAGAAAAAAAATAAAAATAATTACACATAGAAAAAAAAGTAGGAAATAGAAAACCGTTTATAACTTTTGAAAATTCCTAACATACCCTCCCAAACTTCGCGCGCCCGTCGTTCATCGTCCACGATTCGCGCGTCGATTTCTTCATTCATCGTCCACGATTCGTAGATTTCCTTCTTCGTAGGTGAGATCGGACTTCTTCATAGGTGAGATCAGACTTCTTCAGCGTGAGAGATTTTCTTCTTCTTCAACATCGAGAGCCTCGTACGTCTTCTTCTTCTTCTTCTTCTTCTTCTTCTTCTTCTTCTTCTTCTTCTTCTTCTTCTTCTTCTTCTTCTTCTTCTTCTTCTGTTACTGTTGCATCTTCTTCTTCTTCTTCTACTCTTACTTCTTGTTCTTCTGTTACTATTGCATCTTCTTCTTCTTCTTCTTCTTCTTTTTCTTTTTCTTCTACTCTTACTTCTTCTTCTTCTTTTTCTTCTTCACTGTTGCATCTTCTTCTTTTTCTTCTTCTTCTCCTATCGTTACTGTGCATCTTCTTCTTCTTTTCCATCTTCTTCTACCGTTACTGCTGCATCTTCTTAATTGTTTATATTTATGCATTAATTTAAATTTCTGATTTCAGTTTTGTCCTAAATCATTAATGATTATTGATGTATTCATTTTGTAATTTTCTTCTTCTTCCTCTACTGTTACTTAGGTGTTATCAGATTTCTTCTTTTCCTTTTTTTCACGTTTTATTAGGTGTTCAATTTGAAGTCATCTCTAGATAGAATGTGATATAAATCTATCACAGTCTATCTTGATAATGAGCAATTTACTTAAATATGTTCTTTGTTTTTATCCAGCTCAAACTCTTATCTCACTAATGTAAGGTAATAAGGCTCACTGATATAAGGTAATCAGGTTCTATCACTATCTATCTATCACAATGAAGTTCTTTCAACAAACAATGTGCTCAATAAAACAGTGCAACAAAAAATCTGTGATAGATACTGATAGAGTTCTATCAGTGTCTGTTCACAGATAGACACTGATAGAATTCTATCATTTTCTATCTAGATATAGACTGTTATACAGTTCCATAAGGTTTATCACTAATACACAGAGATAGAGTTCTATCTCTGTTTATAACTGATAGACACTGATAGAGTTCTATCTTTATCTATCTGTAATAGATATTTTCAGTAATAGTTTCTTATACAAACTTTTTTACATTATGCAGTAATTTGATACCATGGTGAATGTTCCTATAGTTGTTTTTTATGATGGACAATGGAACCATTACAATTATTATGAGAATTATAAAGTTGTTGGAGTTTTGGTAGATGATATGATAGACTTCAATGGTTTAATTGCTTTGATATTGAAAGAAATTCAGCGGGATGCTTCGATAGATTTGTCAATATTATTGGATTTTGGTAAAACTATTATTCCAACTGTGGTTCAAATAAAACAAGATAAGGATGTTACTTGGTTTCTGACTTTGGTTAAAGATACTAATACTAGACAACCTTTAGTTGCTCACAATAGTCATTATTCTATGGAAGGATGTTCTAGTTCTGTTAGTAGTGGAGATGGTGATAGAATATTATCTTTAACTTCTTCTACTTCTTCTTCAAGTGACAAGGTTATAAGAAATATTTGTTTTAATGGAGATTTGAAGGAAAAAGATTTATTTGATAGTAAAGAAATACTATCAAAGTGTTTTTACATAACAGCAGTGAAGAAAATTTTCCAATTTAGGACTCCAGTATCAAATTCAAAGTCACTTGAGTTCAAATGTTTGCAAGAAGGCTGTAAATGGTATGTTAGGGCATCTCGGTACAAGGATACTAAATTGTGGATGCTTAGAAAATTCATTTCTGACCATGATTGTTCATTGAATACAACTCAGAGTACTCATAGGCAAGCTTCTTCTTCCATAATTGGCGAATGCTTAAAAGATGATTTTAGGTTTATCTCTACAGATCAATCTGTTCCTAGAGATATTATTCATAAGGCTCGTACAAAACTTGGTGTAAATATAAGTTATCAAAAAACTTGGAGAGCAAAAGAACACATAGTACGTTCATTGAAAGGTGATGCAGCTGAATCATACAGCTTAATTCCAAGGTTCTTCGAAAAATTGAAGGAAATGAATCCAGGTATGAAGTATTCCCCTTAACAAATTTCTATCACTCTCTATCACAGATAGACTGTGATAGTATACTATCACTGTGTATCAGTGATAGTTGTCTATCACTCTCTATCACAGATAGAATGTGATAGTATACTATCACTGTGTATCAGGGATATATCAGTAAACTATAGTGTTCTATCAGTAAACTAACTATTAGTCTATCAGACAGATAGAAACTGATAGAGTTCTATCAGTAAACTAACTCTCAGTCAGATAGAAAATGATGGAGTACTATCAATGTCTATCAGACAGATAGAAACTATTCTATTAGTAAACTAACTCTCAATCAGATAGAAACTGATAGAGCACTATCAGTGTCTATCAGACAGATAAAAACTGTTCTATCAGTAAACTAACTCAGTCAAATAGAAACTGATAGAGTACTATCAGTGTCTACCAGACAGATAGAAACTGATAGAGTACTATCAGTGTCTATCTGTGATATGTCTATCAGACAGATATAAACTGATAGAGTACTATCAGTGTCTATCAGTCAGATAGAAACTGATAGAGTACTATCAGTGTCTATCAGACAGATAGAAACAGATAGAAACTCTATCAGTAAACTAACTCTCAGTCAGATAGAAACTGATAGAGTACTATCAGTGTCTATCTGTGATATGTCTATCAGACAGATATAAACTGATAGAGTTCTAGCAATGAACTCTCAGTCAGATAGAGACTGATAGAGTTCTATCAGTCTCTATCTATGATAATCATAACTTCGATATCCTCATCTTTTGTGGAATTTTGAATGACACTCTCTGATTCACAGATAGACACTGATATAAACTTCAAAATTCAAAATTCAAGATATAATCAAAATCCACATTGTCACTAGTATAACCAAATTCAAAAAACAAACAAGAATTCATATTGTCAGAAACCAAATTCAAAAAGAACAAATGTTCACAAAATATAGTTCATCTCACTTGTAATGTATTCTTGCCAAAAACTATGATTCACACAAAATAGTAAACTATAGTTCTCAAAAAATAGTTCTAAAATCAAGGTTGAGAAGATTCAGATTGAGATCGAGATTGAAGCTAAGAAATTTTCAAATCAAAGCTTGGAGCACTGTCCATCAATGATGTTGTTGCTATCGTTGTGGAGACTTTCTTCTTTTGCTTCGTTTCAACCTTTTTCTTTGGAGAGACTTTATCTGCTACCTTTGTTGTTGGTTTTCTTTGCCTCTTTGGTCTCTCATTCACAAGGTTTCTATCATCTCCTAACACTTTTGGTTGAAATTTTTTTACGTTTGCTATGTCTCCCTTTCCCTTCAACAGCCTATGATGGTTACGAAGAATAATGTTTTAATGATATAATAATATAATGTGAAAAGAGTACTATGTTGAACAATTATTATTCAATATATTGACCTGTTTCTCATTTTTTTTTGTTTTGATCTTGTTTCCCTTCTTGTATTTTCTTCCTCATCAGATACATATTCCTTTGACTTTTTTGATTTACTTTCCCTTCTTCTATTTTCTTCTTCATTATCATCTTCTTGAACACCTTCCCTACCTTGAACTTCAATTTCCTGTAATAAATTTTATGTATTGTTATTTTTCTATCTTAGATAGATATACTTCTATCAATTGAACATTAAACATTTAAAGAGTGAGAATAGAAAGTTGATTAAGAAAACAATCAAACCTTATCAGTTTTTTCACCACCTTCAACATCAATATCTTATTCATTGTCATTTTCAAGAACAGCTTCCAAGCCTTCAAGTTGAATTTCCTGAAATCAAAAAATTTGTTGATTGTTCTTGCTTTTTACAAAAGATAGATACTGATAGAGTTCTATCAGTATCTGTCAAGAAACTAATTGGTAGAATAAAACCAGAGAGAGTAACTAAAGAAAAACTATCAAACATTTTGTGTCGGAGCATCATCCAACTCTTCCTCTGTCTCAAGCACTTGTGTTTTTGGTGTTTCCAAATCTACAGTTGAAATTGGTTCCAAACTATCTTGTGTTTTAAGCACTTGAGTTTGTGTTCCGATCTCTCTTTCCTGCAATAAAATAATTTATAGATTGTCATTGGTTTCTACATAAGATAGAAACAGATAGAATTTTATATGTTTCTATCAGAGATAGAAACAGATAGAACTCTATATGTGTTAGTGCATGCCTATCACAAAATACAACATACCACAGTCTCAGATAAATATTTTGCTGCATACTCAACCATAGTATCAAGATCATCGTCCTCTTCTAGAATTCTAAGGCTACAAGATGGAGCTTTATTCTTTTCCACACATTCTTCATCCTCCTTTTCTTCTTGTTATTGAACATTTTCAAATGCAACTCTATCATTTAATCCTTCCATCATTGTTTTCAATATTCTAATTATTTCTTCTTGGCCTTGCTTCAAAACTTTTTGTTCATTCTCTACTCTTTCTTGGCCATTCTTCAATTCTTCTATTTCTTCTAGTATTACTTGTGCAGAAACCTTTTTCCCTCCTACTCCTCCTTCTTCAAAAGATTCCTCAATTTCTTCTTCCCTTTCCATTTCTTTTTCTTGTTCCCTTTCCCTTTCTTTTTCTTTTTCACTCTCTTCCAGGTCTATAAAATATTTGAAAGCAGTTGAATGACATTCTTCTTCTGTTGGATGCAACGGAACCACACAAAACTAAAAGTAAACAAATTGATCTTATTAGAGATAAATATACTAGCACCATTCTGATAGTCTGATAGACAGAGATAGTATTCTATCGTTGTCTATCAAATAATTGATATACAAGTGATATATAGTGATAAACTACCATCACTTATTTATCAATTTGTCTATCAACGTTTTTTTTTTTGTTCAAACAAGAGGATTTTTTTTAAATGAAAATAAGAATTTATAAGAAGTACTTACATCATTTGTTTCAAATATATTCTCATGAAGATTTCTCCATTCATCTGCCTCCAAACACTCCCATGTTATGATCCTTGGAATTTGCTTGCCTATTCTTCTTCCAAATCCAACATCTATGTCTAACAGTTTAGGCATTATCTCAAAAGCCCAATACACTAGTGCTAATGGGAAACCTTGAAGGTAGATAGACTACTTCTCACTATAAGATGCCTTCTTAAAAAATTGATAGGTAAGATTGTAGGACAATCTTCCCCAAGGATACTCCCTAAATAGTTCTTCATTGTCCAAAATATCAACATGTTTCCAATTCGTACTATTATGTCCTTGCTTAGGGAGTAAAAAATATTCTAACAAAACAAGGTTTGCCAATTTCACCTTCACTGAATCACTCTCAGAATCATGTAACAACTTAAAACTTCTCTCAATATCTTTCCTACTAATGGTTTTATTATTTTTAAACACTATTTCTTTAAGTTCTAACATTTTGACCTTTTCATCTAAACTTATTGGAGGAAACTCATGACCCTTTAATCCTGTTACCAAACAAAACTCCCTTAGTCCAAATTCAGCTATGTGACCATTGAAGTTAAAGGCCATGACATTTCACTTTTGTGTAGTGCACTTGGACATGTGAAGATCAAGAAAGTGACCAAAAGAACCATTCTTAAAACTAGCTAAATTTTTATCATCTAATTTGTCTTTGATAAGTTCTAGGGTAGCTAAAGTTGCATACACTATTATATTCATCTTCTTCTCTTGATCATATAGTATGATGTCATGTTCCATCTGTAATATATAAAATATATTAAAACACTATATCAGCAACAATCTAAAAGAAATTAAACAAAAACTAGCAACAAACTATTAGCTCATGATCTTTTATTAGAAACTAACAACAAACTATTAGCTGATAGAGAGTAATAGAACACTATTTATCACTGTCTATCCCACTGTCTATCAGGATAGACAGTGATAGAATACTATCACTATCTATCCCACTATATGTCATCAATAATAAAACAACCAAACAAACACCTAACATACTCAGATACAATGTGATAGTGATAGATATTACTAGAAGACTAAAGAAAGAATGACTGCAAAAAAATATTTCTTAACCTATAAGTGGGATAGAGAGTAATAGAACACTATCTATCACTGCCTATCCCAATGTCTATCAGGATAGACAGTGATAGAATACTATCACTATCTATCCCACTATTTATCAAGAAAAAACAACCAAACAAAAAACATCTAACAAACATTTATGACTCATTTGTCATTTACAATCAATGTATATATGATTTTATTAACAAAAGGAAATTTTAAAATGTTTAAAACACATAATATACTCTGATATAATGTGATAGTACACTATCACATTGTATAAAAAATTAAAATCATACATTTTCTTTTCCTTTATCCTTATTTTTCATTTCAGTCTTAATGTTTTTTGATGTGCTTGGTGAGTCCCCTTTGACTGAAATTCTTTTTCTTTTCTTTACCATCTATACAAAATTATTTTCTTTTTTTTTCTATACACAATAATTTTCCATTTTTTTATTTTTTTAGTTTTGTTATGTTAGGTTTTCTTCTCTTCTTTTATTCATTTTTTTCGCTTTGCCTTATATTTTGTTTGATAACTTAATCTAACCTCCATCTTGCTTTTTATTTGTTCCAATATTGACCCTTTGTAATTTAAGAAACTACTAAAAAAAAAAAGAGTTGAAGATGATATATTGCAAATTAAATTTTGGTCCATTTATTTTAAGTTTTTTGGCTAAACATAAATTTTGTATGCAATAAAAATATTTTATGTTAAAAAAATACCTTTTTGGTCCACTATGTACTTTGAGGTTAATTCTATTTTAGTCTATGTATTTTTAAATGTTCAAATTTAGTCCAAACTCTCATTAAATCCTTAAATGTAGTCCTTATTGTTAGTTTCAAGTTAATTTATAACAAACTTTACAAAATAATAATGATAATTGAAAAGAAAAGACACAATTTAAATGGATGTGTTTTCAAAATTTATAGAAAAAATATTGATAGGGACTAAATATTCTTATTAGAAAAATTAACCATGGGCTAATGAATGAGATTAATTTTAAGATTTAGGGCATGTTTGGGAGTGGTTTTAAAATAGCTAAAATCACTTTTGTTATTTTCAAAATCACCGTAAAATATGTTTTTAATCCTTCAAAACTAATTTTGATGATTGAAAATTACATTTAAAAGTGTAAAATTAAAACTTAGATTAATTTTGAGTGATTAAAGTGTGTTTTTGAATGATTTTAACTATTTTAAAATCATTTCCAAATATGTCCTTAATAGGTGATTAAATTTGAACTCTTAAAGATATCTAGACTAAAATAGAACTAGTCTCAAAATATTCAGAATAATTATATTTTACTCAACCTTAAGGATCATTGAGCCCACCAACTTCTTAAGTTGTTTACTATTGAATTTTGCACATTTATCAAGTAACTTCATCTTTCTATCTTTTTCTACTTTTTGCATTTATCAGGTAATTTCATCTTCCCCTCTTAATCTACTTTTTACAATTATCGAGAAACTTCATCTTACAACTCTATATACCAAACAGGAAAATTTCTAGTGCTACGGTGGTATAGAAATTTCTCCATACTACCTTCATTCATTGTTTGCCACAAAAGTACATTTAAAAATTATGTGGGGTCTACGAATTAAATGAATAATTAATTAATTAATCATTTGATGATGTGTCAAAAAATGAAGGGAGATAATATGTACTACGGTAGTACTAGATTTACTTCATACTTATTAACCATTCGGTGGGCAGACATTCCCTTAATAACAATTTTCACAAGATTATTGAGTGTGAAATGGGATAAAAAATACAAATGGATGCAAAAGCTAAGTTGAAAATATGGTATTTTTAATTGATAATCTAGAGAGGTGTAATAATTGATTTAAGATTTCCATCCCAAATTTGAACACCTTCCTTCCTTTGCTCCATTGTAAACAACGAAATTATGAGATAAAAAGAATTCATTTGTTGAAAAGATGTTCTGGAAGTTTCTAACGACTTAAAAGAATATATATTTTTAAAGACTTAAAAAAAATTAAAAGTAGAAAATATGTTTCAGTACTTGGAAAACGTTCCAACAGATCCTTATTATGCTAAGAGAAAAAACAAAAACAAAATAATAGTACCCAATAACCAAGAACCTAAGTCAAGAGGATGAACATCCAGATATAAAATAAGATAGGTTGAGCTTTGGGCAATGTTTTCTAAAAAACCTTATTATACTTTTTTTTTTTTAGGTTAGGTTCGCTTTGGCAACCTCATCTACACTGTACAAGACAATTCTGTACATTAAAAGTTACTCAATGAATCTGAAACATCATTATTTAAGCCACGTTGGATAACGATTTCAAATTTAATTTCTAAAATTTTGTGCTTGTTTTCTCCCCATTTTTTCAATTATGGTTATTCACCTTCCTTCTAAGAAACACTAATTTTTTTTTTGTCAAATTTTTTTTAAAAAAATAAAACTACTTTTTGCTTTTGAAAACATGAGTTGAAAGTAAAAAAAAAAAGAAAAAAAACACGTAAAACCTTACGAGTGAAAGTAGTATTAACAAGCTTAACTAAATTTTTTTTTTATCAAACAACACCTTAGTTAACCAACAACAAAGATTTATATAGTTTAGAGAAGTAATTAGAAGAAGGAGAAGGAAGGAAAGGAAAAGAAAGAAAAAAAAGGTCTCAACTCAACCAACGGGTTCACTTCATTCAGCTCTGAAACATTCCTTGATCCTTTGCAGCAGCATGATCCAAGCCCAGCATTTTGAAAACATTGCAGAAATGAAGCAAACAGAATCTCAAGAAAATGGAAGCAAAAGTCACCTCCTTCCTAGTTGCTAAATGGAACAAATCAAGACCAGGCCAACCTTTCAGAAGCTCATTGCTAGCTGCAAGGTGAGAAACATTTGGTAAGCTCGTAAAGCCACTTTTCAAGACCACCATCTATATAGTACCTTTCTGGTATTTTTCGAACTATAAGAAGCTAGTAAGCGAAATATGTGAACCTACTCATCTGGCTGAGTGTAAGGCCGTGGATGATAATTTGGTCACTCAAGGGAATCATGAAAAGGAAGGCTCCATTTGGTTCCTACAACTTTGGATGGCAAGATGCTGTTTGAACGGAGTGGAATGAGTTCAAAACTCTATAATTCAATTGAAACTGCGGGAACTAGAACTCATGCCAAATTATGATTTAGATGAGTACTCAGAACAATACAGATGGCTGAAGGTTTGTGAATTTTCAACTTCTTCTTGGAAGGAAATTAGGATCATCTATCTACTTATATTTACCTCTTTCTCAAATGAGAATCAAAGCTCTATAAATCCTGACACAGCAAATTCAATAGAGGCCTGCTCATGTTACTTCAGCAGCGCTTTTTCGCCTTCTCGAGGTCTTGTCAGTCGATACATATTCATTGAGAACCAAATTAAATGTTGCCCATTTTGATTTGGGAGGAAAAGCTTAAAGTTGACAATTAATTTTCAGCCTCTCATCTTTACATCTCCTTTGATCTCCTATCATAGACTCAAAAACATCCAACAAATCCTCCAGCCCCTCAGGGTGATCTCCTATTACTTTCAAGGCATAGACAATGCTTTCAATGGTGGACAAAAAACCAATCTTAGGCTGATGTCTCACTTCACTATACAAGCTCATCTGCTCTAAATCCAACTTCATATGTGGCAAAAGCCTCAACCAAGGATTTTCATTGTACATTCTCTTTGCTTTTGCCCATGTTCCATCTAAAACTATCAAATTATTAACATCAAAATCACTACCATCAACATCACCATTCACAGTAAATGCATTTTCAGAGGGAAAAAGTAGAACTGACTTGGGAGGAACCTCAATCTCGAACTCAGAATATTCCTCTAGCTCTTTGCTTTCATCTAGCTGCCGCTTCTGCAGTTTCTTCACGATGAACCCTTTTGCCATTGATGCCCTAATTTCTGGAGAAGCCAAAATCTCATTGATTTTAAGCTCCTGCAAACTCGGTTGATGCATCCAGATGTGATTGAATGAGTTAACGACGCCATATTTCCCAATCGTAGCAGTAATTACAGCTCCTTCGTTAGCTTTTGTGCTAGTAAGTTTATCAACTAGAGATTCATCCCGATTCTGTGCTTGAATTTGAGGCCTTTGAGTGGCATTCTGACCATTTCTGAAACTACATTCTACATCAGGATCAAAATTTTGTACTGCGGTATTACGTTGAGGTAACCGAATAATGAAGCGAGCCTCGAAATTAACGTCGGAAACGGTGGCGATCTCGACATTCTTGAGACCTAATTTTGCGATTCTAGCAGAATTTAGCGGGTGCTTTTTCTCTAAACTGTGCTGAAGAATGATTACCCCGACTGAGTTCTCTAGACTGGGGCTTCGGAGCCGCGAACAGAGACAGATACTGGCCGGTTTCGAGCAGGATGGACAGACGGGTCTTCTGGAACTGGGAGAAACATCCGCCATTGCTAGGGCTTGAAGAAGCTTGGATTGAAGATGATTAGGAATGCGATTTAGCGGGTGTATAGGGTTCCCAAATCGGATCGGAAATCGAAAATGAATCATCGTTCTCGGCGGCGCTTTGTCGTCGACGGAGAATTTTCCGACAATGCCATTTGCTGGACGACACACAAATGAAAAAAAAATTGAAAATCGATTTGATCTGCCGCCCATCACACATCTCACAATCCACACAAATATTATATAATAATAATAATTTTAAACTAATATATTTATTTAAATTTTTAAAAAAATTTCTAACTACTTATTTTCTCCTAAATATTCTCTCTTCTTTTTCAACTTACATTTTGTTTTTTTTTTCTTCTTTTTCAACTTCTCCTCTCTAAGCACGGATGAGAAGTTTCTTCCCCCCTCTAAGGTCCCCTTTTTTTTTCATCGCTCTTTTTTCTTTTTACTACACATGCTTTACTTTTCTTTTTCTTTTTTTTTAAGTAAAGAAAAACTAAAACAAGAAACTATGAAGAGGAAGGAGATGAACAAAATAAAAAGTAAATGAATAAATAAAAAATAAGATATACACAAATGTAACAGCAGATCTAACGCAAATGTTAGATAAAAGCTACATGACAAAATAAAATATGAACAATAACAGTATTAAAAACAAAAATCTCTAATACATTTGTTACTTTTTTATTTATTTATTTATAAAGGTACTTGAGAAAGAAGAAAAAGGAAGGCTAAGAGATAAAATGAAGAACATGAAAGTGTTGGATATTTATAGTGAAATAAAAAGTGAGACGTTGATGAATATTTGAAACATAAAAATTGAATTTAATTGTGTAAATTAAATTCATTGTTGGAAACTTCAAATTGGAATGAAACCATCAAACTAAGATGAACTTTCATATACAAATTTAACATGTATGAAAGTTAAATTTATAGTTTCTTCAATTTGAATGAGTTATATGTGATTTTTGTCAAGTAACAACTAAAATGAGTTAAATTTGACAAATGTTTCAATTTTTGTATTTATTTGATTTGATTTTGTATTTTGGAAAGTTACTAAGTTGTTAGCCTATAAATAGCAACTTGTTTCTTGATGTGAATTCAACCATTGAACCATTGCATGTACCAGAGGGAGCAATTGCAAGAAGCAAGGCAAAGAAGATTCAAGAGGCATTCACACTACATCTTCAAAAGCTAGCAAATTCATGAGAAGCGACAAATAATTTTGAACCCAAATTTATATACATTGTTAGCTCAATGAGTCAAGAAGAGAATGGCATAAAGATGGTATGTGAAAAGTCTTATAGTTTGAAAAATGGCATGGTGGACAAAAAAAGTGTGCAGATTTTGTGAAGAAAATGCTGTCAAATGTGCACTGCTTGGGAAAACGTGATGTCAAACCTTGTCAAATGTGCACCTCAACTTTGCTGCCTTCTAGAGGAGATATTTAAGACAAGTTGGAGACTTTCTATCTTTTTAGTTTTGCATTTTGACTTATTAAATAGTATGCAATTAAATTTTAAGTTCCTAGGTAAAAATTTCTACAATTTGCATTTAATGGTGTTTGAATGACTTTTGGGTTTTTGGTCATATCCACGACCATTTGGCCTTTAAAAAGGCTTGTAATACTCTTCAAAACTCATATTAATGATATTAAAAAGCTTGTGCTTATTCAACTCCTTTGGTGTTGTCTTTTCTTTCAAATCTTGCTTTAGGTTTGATGCTTAAATCAATTCATTGGATTAGTCTTGATCAAGCTAATTCTGGAGTGAGTTGTCTTAGGATCTAAGAGTGACCATCATAGATTCTAAGTTTGATCTAAGTTAGCTTTCTTTGTGAGTGTTTGTAAGGATCCTAGAAGGACCTCTAGCTTTGCATCCAACAAACATCGCGGGCACTTAGCATTTGGTATCAGAGCATTTGGTCATCGTTCTTGGCCGGCCCTCGAGGTGAAATATCTTTATCTTATTGAATTAGTTTTCATTTCAATTTTTTTTCTCCAAATCATTTGCTTGCATCTTGTAATACAAGACATACTACAACTTGTCTTGAAATTTTCTTCAAGTTTGCTCTTGGATCAAAAAAAAAAAAAAAAAAAAAAAAAAAAGAAGGAAGAAAGAAAGAAAAAAAAAACAAAAAAAAATCCAGCAAAAAAAATAGTAGAAAAAAAAGTGTTCAAAAGATCCAAGGCACATGAAAAGCTTCTTGTCAGTACATTTACTTTGTTAAAATTTTGAAATTGTTGATCCTAAGTTTGAGTTTTTCTAGTCTTAGTTCGTGAGAGTTGATTTTTTTGAATTGGTTTTCATCAAAACTTTTAGTAAGATTGTACCAAAATTTAAGCCAACCTTTACATCTTTGACCTAGTACCAAAAGCCTACCCTTGAGTGATAAACACGAGTGTCCTTGAGTGAAATTGGTGAGAAGTGTGGTGAGGTCCTTTTTATTACTAACTTGAAAATGTCACACGGTGAAGGAGTACCACAAATACAAGATCCTAATATGGCTATTCTTCAAGCCATTCAAGGCATGATGGAAATGATGATAGAAGATAGACAAGAAAGGAGGGCACAAAAACAAAGAGAAGAACGAGCCTTGCAAGAAGATGAAGGAATTGTGGAACAAGAAAGACAAGTTGGAGGAAGAGGAAATATGAGAGGAAGAGGAAGAAATGATTTTATGCAAGCTAGAAGAGGAGAGAGAATTCAAGAAGATAGAGATAACGGAGTTAAGCTAAAAATTCCACCATTTAGTGGAACGACGAATCCAGAGGCATACTTGGAATGGGAAATGAAGATAGAACATGTGTTTGATTGCAACACATTTAGTAAAACTAAGAAGATGAGACTTGCCATTGCTGAATTCACCAACCATGCCGGGAATTGGTATCAACATCTCAAATCCGAGAGAAGAAGGAAAGAAGAAGATCCAATAGAAACTTGGGAAAAGCTTAAAGAAGCCATGAGAAAGAGGTATGTTCCAAAACATTATGAAAGAGATTTAAAAACTAAAATGCAAGCTTTGAGGTAGGGAACAAAAAGTGTGGCTGAATATTATCAAGAAATGGAGAATTTGATGGAAATAGCAAAAATCCGAGAAGATGAGGAAGACACCATGTCTAGATTCCTTGGAGGCTTGAATCGAGAAATTGCTCATCCGGTTGATAGAAATCCACAACTTTACTTGGAAAATATGTATCATTATGCCATCAAAATTGAAGATCAATTGAGAGAAGAAAAGGAGCATTCCAAGAAGTACACTTCTAAAGCTAATACCTTTTCAAATTCTAATGCTTGGAACAAGGATGGTTTTGTGAATAGGAATGAGACAAAAGGAAAGTTTGTGATTGGCAAAAGAGTGGAGGCCGAGAGCTCCAATGCTAAAAAGAATGAAGCTTCAAAGGAGGTAAGAGAGAAATCTAGTTCTATTCAATGTTGGAAGTGCAAAGGGTTTGGACACATGAGCAAGGATTGTGTCAATAAAAAAGTTATGGTAATAAGAAATGGAATACTCGATTCGGAAGATGAATGTGATGAACAAGATGCCCAACTTGAGGAAGAATCCGATGCACATGATGATGAGTACATTGAACAAGGTAACTCCATATCCTTAGTTGCAAGAAGAGTACTTAATGTCCAAATAAAGGAAGAAAAAGTTGAGGATCAAAGGGAGAACTTGTTTCACACAAGATGCTTGATTGAAGGAACTCCATGTAGCTTGGTGATTGATAGTGGAAGTTGCACTAATGTGGTAAGTAGTTTTCTTGTAAAAAGACTTCAACTTACTACCCGTCAACATCCAAAACCATACAAACTTCAATGGTTGACAAACAAAGGAGAATTGGAGGTAAACTCCCAAGCTCTTATCTCATTTACTTTGGGAAGATATAAAGATAAAGTCATTTGTGATGTAGTACCAATGCATGCGGGTGATATGTTATTGGGTCGTTCTTGGCAATATGATAGAGAGGTGACATATGATGGATTGTTAAACAAGTACATGTTTACTTTGAATGGGAAGAAATTTACTCTGCTTCCATTATCTCCATATGAAGTACAATGTGATCAATTGAAATTAGAAAAGAAAAGAAAAGAATTTGAAGATCAAGAGAGGAGAGAAGAAAGTAAGTTGAAAGAAAGAGAGAAGAGTGAAAAAAAAAAAAGAAATGTGAGGGGCAAAAGGTGAGTGAAAATCAAGTGAGAAAAAAGAGTGATTTTGAGGAAAAAAGAAAGAATGTGAGTTTGGTTATAAGAAAGAGGGAAGTGAGAAATGTGTTTTCAATTGAAGCCCCAAACTTTGTACTTATGTGCAAAGGAATGTGTTTAGTGACTGAACCTCATTCTAATGATGATTTGCCTAGTGCTTTTAAATCTCTTTTGCAGGAATTTAATGACATGTTTCCTCATGAAGATGCACCGACGGGTCTACCACCTTTAAGAGGGATTGAGCACCAAATTGATTTTATACCTGGGGCAACTCTTCTAAATATGGCTGCCTATAGGACCAATCCAACTGAGACCAAGGAAATTCAAAGGCAAGTGGAAGAACTCATGGATAAAGGTTATGTTCGAGAAAGCATGAGTCCTTGTTCGGTTCCGGTGATTTTGGTACCCAAGAAAGATGGCACTAGAGGATGTATGTTGATTGTCGAGCGATCAACAAAATAACGGTAAAGTATCAACATCCTATGCCTAGATTGGATGACATGTTAGATGAATTGCATGGTGCAAATTTATTTTCTAAAATTGATCTTAAAAGTGGTTATCATCAAATTCGAATGCATGTGGGAGATGGTGGAAAACGGCTTTCAAAATAAAATTTGGTCTTTATGAGTGGCTTGTTATGCCATTTGGTCTTACTAATGCACCAAGTACTTTTATGAGGCTAATGAATCATGTTTTGAGAGAATACATTGAAAAATTTGTTGTTGTATACTTTGATGATATTCTTGTTTACTCAAAAAGTTTGGATGATCATATTTTGCATGTCAAGACAATTTTTTTTAAACTTAGAGAAGAAAAGCTTTATGCCAACTTCAAAAAGGATAGTTTTTGTCTAGACCAAGTCAATTTTTTAGGATTCATTGTTGGAAAGGATGGGGTGAAAGTTGATGAAGAAAAGGTCAAGGCAATTCGAGAATGGCCAACACCCACCAATGCAACCGAGGTGAGATCTTTTCATGGTTTGGCTAGTTTTTATAGAAGGTTTATTAAGGAATCTAGTAGCATAGCCTCACCATTGAATGAACTTGTTAAAAAGAATGTAAAATTTGAATGGAAAGAAAACCAAGAAAATGCATTCAATGAATTAAAAGATAAATTGACTAATGCACCTTGTCTTGATTTACCTAACTTTGACAAATCTTTTGAGATTGAATGTGATACAAGTGGGATAGGAATTGGAGCTGTTTTGATGCAAGAAAAGAGACCAATCATGTTCTTTAGTGAGAAGCTTAATGGAGCACAACTTAGCTACCTAACATATGACAAGGAATTACATGCACTTGTAAGGGCTTTGCAAGTTTGGCAAAATTACTTGTGACCAAAAGAGTTTGTTATCCACACGGATCATGAAAGCTTGAAGCATCTCAAAAGTCAAACCAAGCTGAACAAGAGGCATGCTAAATGGGTAGAGTTCATTGAGACATTTCCATATGTCATTCATTACAAGAAAGGTAAGGACAATGTGGTGGCTGATGCATTGTCAAGAAGGTATGCATTGTTTTCTTCCCTTAGTGCAAAAATTCTTGGTTTTAAACACATGATTGATTTGTATGAAGTTGAGAAATCTGAATTTTATGATGTTTATATGCATTGTTTAGAAGGGAAAAATATGCATGATTATCTTGTGTTTGATGAGATGCTCTTTAGAAAGGGTAAGCTTTGTATTCCTAAATGTTCCATTCGAGAGTTACTTGTGAAGGAGGCTCATGGGGGAGGATTGATGGGGCATTTTGGGGAATTTAAAACATATAGCATGTTGTCTGAACATTTTTATTGGTTGAAAATGAGAAAGGATGTGAATAAAGTGTGTAGACAATGTTTCAAATATAAGGAGGCTAAGTCTAAGACACAACCACATGGTCTTTACACACCTTTGGATGTTTCTAGTGAACTTTGGGTTGACATTAGCATGAATTTTTTTCTAGGATTACCAAAGACTAGAAAACATCATGATAGCATTTTTGTAGTAGTTGATAGGTTTAGTAAAATGGCACATTTTATTCCATGTAACAAAACGAATGATGCTACTAACATAGCTAATTTATTCTTTCGGGAAGTGGTTAGATTGCATGGTATTCCTAAAACCATTGTTAGTGATAGAGATGCTAAATTTTTAAGTCATTTTTGGAAAGTTTTGTGGGGTAAATTGGGAACTAAGCTTTTGTTTTCAACAGCTTGTCACCCACAAACTGATGGGCAAACTGAGGTGGTTAATAGAACATTGGGGACTTTGCTTAGGTCACTAATTTCTAAAAATCTCAAGTCTTAGGAGGATACTCTACCTTTTGTAGAGTTTGCTTACAATAGAGCAACACATAGCACTACTCACTGTTCACCTTTTGAGGTTGTGCATGACTTTAATCCATTAACTCCTTTAGATTTATCCCCTTTGCCACCTAATATGTTTACTAGTGATGCAGCTGTTCCAAGGGCAGAATACATAAAAACTTTGCATAAGGAAATCAAAGAAAAGATTGAAAAGAAGAATCAAAAGCTTGTTAGAAGCAAGAACCAAGGGAGAAAGAAATTGATTTTTAAACTAGGTGATTGGGTTTGGATTCATCTACGGAAAGTAGGTTTCCAGACCATAGGAAGTCCAAACTTCAACCAAGAGGAGATGGTCCATTTCAAGTGATAGAGAGGATCAATGACAATGCCTACAAACTTGATCTTCGAGGTGAGTACAATGTAAGTTCTACATTTAATGTCGCTGATTTGACTCCTTTTGATGTAGGGAATGAAGACCTTGATTTGAGAACAAATCCTTTTAAAAAAGGGGGGGATGATGTGAATTCAACCATTGAACCATTGCATGTACCAGAGGGAGCAATTACAAGAAGCAAGACAAAGAAGATTCAAGAGGCATTCACACTACATTTTCCAAAGCTAGCAAATTCACGAGAAGCGACAAATAATTTTGAACCCAAATTTATATACAATGTTAGTTCAATGAGTCAAGAAGAGAATGACATGAAGATGGCACAGAAAAAGTCTTATAGTTTGGAAAATGGCATGGTGGACAAAAAAAATGTGCAGATTTTGTGAAGAAAATGCTGTCAAATGTGCACTGCTTGGGAAAACGTGATGTCAAACCTTTTCAAATGTGCACCTCAACTTTGCCGAAGACAATTTGGAGACTTTCTATCTTTTTAGTTTTGCATTTTTTACTTATTAAATAGTATGCAATTAAATTTTAAGTTCCTAGGTAAAAATTTCTACAATTTGCATTTAATGGTGTTTGAATGACTTTTGGGTTCTTGGTCATATCCCCGACCATTTGGCCTTTAAAGAGGCTTGTAATACTCTTCAAAACTCAGATTAATGATATTAAAAAGTTTGTGCTTATTCAACTCCTTTGGTGTTGTCTTTTACTTCAAATCTTGCTTTAGGTTTGATGTTTAAATCAATTCATTGGATTAGTCTTGATCAAGCTAAGGCTGGAGTGAGTTGTCTTAGGATCTAAGAGTGACCATCATAGATTCTAAGTTTGATCTAAGTTAGCTTTCTTTGTGAGTGTTTGCAAGGATCCTAGAAGGACCTCTAGTTTTGCATCCAACAAACATTGCGGGCGCTTATCAAGGGCTCGTTGCTTCAATGAAGTGTGGTAGATAGTAAACTTTTTTTATATTTGTAAATAGTTTGATATTTTTTCTGTTTATAGTAATTTTCCTTAAAAATCGAGTTTCGAGAGCAAGAATGACTCTTATGAAATTTCAATTATCGATTCTTGTTAATTGAACATGCATTTGATTCATGTATACACAACGACTTACTAAGCCTAACCAAAATTAACGATGTTACAGACAGTCGAATCATTTGATTAAACCTTGCAAGCGCCCAAGTTATCAATTAAAGCCTAAGACTCTAATTAAACTAAATGCATTGTGATCTATTCGGTTCGAATGTGTCCAAACATACCTAATAACATGTGAGGTGAAGATTTAAATATTTTTCAAATATATGTGATCAAAGATTTAAACATTTTTTATAGTTTAATTTACATTTTTCAAATATAATTTAAGTTTTTTTTTTAAAAAAAAAATCAACAAGTGAGGTGAAGATTTAAACATGAACTATATTTAGATTGGCAATTTTATTTTGTGATATAAAATTTGAAAGTTTCAGCCCATTTAGTTTTTAGGAAAAAATATCTTTTTGATAGGTGCATTTAGTCCCTCATGTTTTAAATTGGCCAAGTCCCTAAGTTTTTAAGAATGAGTTTAAAAGGTCCTGCCGTCACGTGCCCGAGACGACGCGGTGCGGCCGACGTGCTTTAAAAGGGGTAATTATAAAAAAGAAAATAAAAAGAGTCGCAACTAATCTTTTTTATCGTGTGATTGGACACCGAAATAAAGTAAATAAATTTTAATAAAAATTAATAAAAATGGTCTGCAAAAAAACTAAAGTTGAGTTCGGGAGTCATTTGTGTATAGGGAAGGTGTCAGCACCCCACAACACCGGTGACCAAATTTTAAATCTTGAATTGAAAATTATTTTTTAAAGAAATCATTTGGGGAAGAAATTTTTTTAAAATAAATGTCTTATTTCACCCTTCATTACTCCAAAGTAATGATCCCATAAAATAAGTTGAATATATTTCCATCAATTAGGCTACACTAGAATTAAAGAATTAAGGAAAAATTCCTCACCTCAAGAAATTGGGAAAGTATTACAATTTCTCAAATCCGTCATAGGAATAGGATTTTTATTAAAATATTAATTAAATTCATTTTTTCTTGGTATCAAAATCTTGGACTCCCAAATATATGATCCCTTACCTTAAGAATCTAGAAAAAACGGACTCCCAGATATTTCTAGATTCCATCGTCGAAATTTTTTAAGGAAAGCGGTCCTAAAAACACGTTATTAGAAAAAATTGATTAGAAAACCTTATGAAATAATAGATTAATTTTTTAAAGATTAAAAAAAACAAAATGTTGTAAGAAAATTTTAAATAATTTAAAAAGAGTTATAAAAAAGATTTAAATAATAAATTAGATAAATTTCAATTAGAAATCAAATAAGATAACATAAACACTTTAAGCAAAAATATAACATAACGATGAACTAGGTAAAAATATATTGGAGATCGATCTCGAACTCCTAAAAAATTGACTCCTCACCTCAAGATTTTTAGAAAATCGGACTCCCAAATTTTCTAAATTCTATCGTTAGTTTTTAGTTTTAGAAGGGACGCAAATAAAAGATTAAGGATAATGACATAATAAACATAATAAAGACACATTAAAATAATATCACCACATAATACTTAAAAAGTAAAATAATTAAGTACAATACTCAAAATAAAATTATAAAAAAAATTAAATAAGAAAATACAAAATGATAAAATTAAATAAGAAAATAACAAATAATGAATAATGAATAATGAATAAACAATAATAAAAATAATAATAATGTTTAAAATGTTAAATGATGCATTACATCTCTTTTCTTTTCTTTCAAAATAATAATAATGATAATGATAAATAAATAAATAAATAAAGTGATAGGTGGTAAATCAGCCACCCATCCCAACACATCACACACTTTCCAACACCACTTAAAAAAATAATAAATAAATAACAACTAATTTTTTTTTTAAAACAAATTAAATCATTTAAACTCTATTTTCTCTTTTTCTTTCAAATGTTTTTTTTTCTCTTTCTCTTCCCTGCTTTTTTTTTTTACTTTACTTTCTTTTAAAAAAATGAAACAATAATAATGAAAATACCATGAAGAGGAAGAAGATGAACACAAAAATAAAAGAGGAAATAGTAAAAGTGATTCTTAGTGAAGGTAGAGAATGATAAATATCACATGATATTATAAAAATAAAAAATGGAAGATGGAAGAAATAATAGCAATAAAAATAAGTTTTTCCTTATAACATTTTCTTTCTCTTTACCTTTTTAGATCTAAGAGAGAAGAAAAAAGTTGAAGGTTTGAATCCATAACACGAAACCGCCCGTTGTCCGAGGTGCGAATCCTTCCTTATAACATTTTCTTTCTCTTTACCTTTTTAAATCTAAGAGAGAAGAAAAAAGTTGAAGGTTTGAATCCATAACACGAAGCCGCCCGTTGTCCGAGGTGCGAATCCTTGGGATGAATGCCGTACCGAATGCAACCTCCAACGAGCTAGAACTCTATTGTGTTGTGGATTTTCAGACTTTTTTGGAACGATTAGGTTGATGACTGATCTTTCTCTCTAATATTTTCTTTAGGGTTTGTGGTTGTGTAAAAAAAAAAATTCTTTAGGTTTTTTTTATCAAGAAATCTCCTCCTTAGGTTTTATATCAAGAAATCTCCTCCCCTCGGGTTTCTCCTCAAGAAATCTCTCTTCCACCTTCTATGGTTTTTTTTATCAACAAATCTCCTCTTCTACAAAGACTAAAAACCAATGAATTTATAGCCAACTAAAAACATATTTAATAAGGAAAAAATCAATCAAACTTGTTTTAAAAGGAAAAAACAAAAGGTAGATTATGACATGATTTTTCCAAAAAAAAATATTTATATTTTTTTAAAGATTAATTATTAAAAAATTATTTATTTAATTATTTACGTATTATTTTTTAAAAACAAAATTAGCACACAATAAAAAAATAAAAATAAAATAAAACAAATAGGACGAAAATAAGTGGCTACAGGTCCCTCTAATTAAAAAAATCATTAAATTTGTTGACTATATGCTTAAGTGGCAAGATGAGTGGGATAAAAATACTATTTTTTTATTTTCTCTCATCTCTCTTCTTTCTCTCTCTCCCCTCCCTTCGTACCCTCTTTCTTTTTCTTTTTCTCTCTCCTCACACTCCATGGTAAACTAACAATATTTTTAAAAAAAATACTAAAGAACAAAAAACAAATCCAAATATGGTTATTATGAGTTGTTGTAACCCATCCTTAATTTTAGGCTAATTTAGAAGTTTAGACGTAGACTTTCCAAAAAGAAAGAAAAAAATAAAAAATATTTTCAGTGTTATTTGAAAGATTTTTGAGATTTAGAATATGAAACCAAATATTAGATTAGTATATGAGATTTTTGTTTCCTTTTCACATATATTTTTATGGTTTTTGAGAGGTTAGTTTTTTAAATCTTTTCTGTATGTAGTTTTGGTTAGGACATTTTTATGATTTTTCAGAACAGATTTAATGTGATCTTTTGTATCCAATAAAGTTGAAAAATGGAACTGGAACCTATTTTGGTGACGGTAGATGTGATAAAATTGTATTGTGATCCATTAAAAACACTTTTAGTTTTAAAACTATGATTAGACAATTAGATGAGATTTTCAAAATTTGCAAGAGAGAGTAATAAGGAACTGTTATGGGATTGCAATCAGAATGTTAGATATTAGCTACTAGGGAAATAAAAATTAACACTTATTTTTTTTTTTATTAAAAAAAACGCTGCTTATACAGGTGGAGAGACTCATTGTTAGAGGTTTGATTTCTTAAGAATGTATTGACATAGTGATTTATGAAACAAACAAATGGTGTACACTATCAATTTCAGATTTTTTATTTGTGTTTATATTTTTAGTGTTTGTTGAAGTTTAGTAATGGCATAGGAGAAGAGAGAATATGATCGAGAGGAGGATGAAATATTTTTTTATTTTTTTTCCTTCAATTTTGGAAGTTTAGGCATGGAGTGTGAGGAGAGAGAAAAAGAAAAAAAAAAGATGTGAGAGAGGAAAGAGGGAGGGGAGAGAGAGAAAGAAGAGAGATAAAAGAAAATAAAAAAAAAATAGTATTTTTATCCCACTCATCTTGCCACTTAAGTATATAGTCAAACTTTTTATTCATATTTAATAATTTTTTTTATTAGAAGGACTTTTTAAATCTATTATTAAAAATTTAGGGACTAAATTGGCCAATTTAAAACATGGATTAAGTGTACCTATTCTTCAAAACTCAGGAACCAAAAAAGTATTTTCTCCTTAGTTTTTATTTTTGTTTTTTACTTTAAAAATTAAGCTTAGTAGTTGTTTTCAAAAATGAGTTTTTGTTTTTAGAATTTGACTAGGAATTTAAATGTTTCTTTAACAAAAATGAAATCATGATTGAAAAACAAATATAAATTTTGAAAACAGAAAATTAAAGAAAAAATCATTATGAATGGTATTTTACTAGTTAATACAAGTTTTATAATCGATAAGGGATTATGGCTTACTAAGCATTTCTACCCTTTAGCAATAATAGAAATTCAGCCTTATAAGTTTGAAACAAAAACGCAAATGAACTCCTATAATGTGATCTTTTGAACTTCTGAAGCTTAAGCAAGAATGCAGCAAGTTAATTTTAATTTTTTTAAAAATTATCTTTTTAATCTATAAATTTATATAAATATGTGTATTTATAATAAATACATGTACTTCTTTAAAATTCATAGACTTTAGTCTTAAAATTTTAAAATATATATTTTTAATGTTTGAATTTTTTAAAAAATAATACTTTGATACATCGTAAGAAAAATTAAAATATTTTTTTAAAAAAATAAGAAAGATTTATATATATATATATATATATATATATATATATATATATATATATTAAAATAAGTGCATTCCATTGGGTTTAAAATGGGAATCTACGTCACTTGTCTTTTACTCCAACTTGAAATAATTATGTAGGTTCATACTGGAGTTTACTAATGATGAGGGGTCTTATAAGTTTTCTCAATCTCACACTTCATTTATTCTTCCTCTTCCTTTTTTTATTGAGTTTAACAATTAAACGATGGCCCATCAATTTTTAAGATGACTGATGATTTGTCATACATTAAACTATTTTTAATATTGATGATGAGTTTTAAAAGTTTCGATATTGGGCCAAAAATTAATTTTTATTCTTTAAACTTGTATAAACATTTATCTTAAATTTTTAATTTTATCAAAGTAAGGGTTGCAATCTTAATTTAAACTTTAAAAAATATTGAATTTTGTTAAATAAAGTATTCTCTTTGTCTTATGCTTTCAATGTTATAAAACCATGAGTATGATATACAATAGAAAAAAAGTTCAGAGATAAACAACATTAGAGTTCAATTTCTGTTGATATTTATAGTATTGACAAATTAATTTAATAGTTAATTTTTGTATGGATCAAATTTAATTTTGTGTAGAACTTGACTTTATTAAAAATGGTGAATTTATGGTGATTTTCACATTGTTTTTTTTTTTTCAAATCGACTAAAGTTGAAAATTTATAAAGAAAATTAAGACAACCGACAACTTTATGAGTAAAAATTGATTTTTACCCTCTCTTTTGAGTTAAACAACATGTAGAGGTATAAGGATTTGAACAATTATTTATTTATTTATTTTTGAAAAGACAGTCTATTACACAACAATAAAGGAGCACCCCATATCCCAAGGCCAAGACACTCAAAAGAAAAAATAGCAGAAAACGCAAACAACACAGAAAAACCAACCAAAAGAAGGCCAGCTAATCCCACCGGAGGAAAACAACAACACAAGAAGTTGCCCAACAAAACAAGAGAGCTAAAACAGCACAAACTAGAAAGACAACCCAAGAAGAAAAACACGATAGCCCAAACAAACAGGGCCCTAAACAAAACCCCACAACTCGAGCGAGGCAAAAAGACCTCAAAACCCAGGGCAAACAAAAACAAACAAAACAAGACATTACCCCATAGCCCAATGCAAAGCAGAAACCAAACATATAAATAAAAGAAAGCTAACAACATAGCCAACTAAAGCAGACCCTCTAAATCTTTAGGCCACGAGACAGCACGAGCACGAACCACAGAAATGATGATATGAAAAAGAACTGAAGCATCCCGGGGATGATCCCATGCAAACGACGATTCCTCTCCTGCCAGATAAAGCAGATAATCACACACCAAAAGACTCTTCAAAGCTTCCTCTTAACCCCTTTACTTATACCTACCCGACAGATCTACCCCAACTCCACATTCCACTCGGCCACTCCATGAGAGCAAGTCATAAGATCCCTAAACTTTGTACTTTGTGTCAAAAATACCCTTAAACTTTCAAAAGTTTCAAAAATACTTTTAAACTTTAAAAAACAGTTCAATAATATCCTTGCCCATAATTTTGGATGAAAAACCGTTAGTATTTTTGTTTCAAAAATACCTTCCAACTTTCAAAAAGTTTAAAAAATACTCTTTTTTTATTAGTGTTTTGTTTAAAAAATATCCTCGAACTTTCAAAAAGTTTAAAAAATACTCTCTTCTTCTTCCATGTTTTTATTTTTGTTTTGAGTTTTTATTTTTTTAATGTAAAAGCTACGCGATGGTTGCTGAGAGAAGTGAATCTTTTTCTTTGTTGATATTTTTTCCTCAGTATTTTCATGGTGGTTGTTGATGCCTGTTCTCCATTTCTCCATTTCTCCTTCTTTGCTTCATCTATTTATTTCTATTTGTACTTGCCTACATTCTTCTCTATAGAATGGTGTATCCTCTCTATAAAAATCATCACAATCCACACACAATATTTCAGTCCCAAATCTATTATAAAGAATGATTTCTACTCCTAATTAGAAGGATACAAAGAATTTTCAAAAAGAAAACCCCAAAACCAAAATCACGATATTTCAGTCAAAAATTGATTCTTTTGATTATCCCCTGCAAAAACAAAGAAACCCCATAACAAAAACACCTCTAAAATCAACCCCATAAGCAGAAACAACCGAAAAAAACAAAATCAAAGAGAACCCAAAAGAAAAAACAGAGAGAGAAGGGAATGAGGAGAGTAGAGGAGTGAGAATGAAGAAACCTGTGGAGTAGAGGAGTAAGAATAAAGAAACCATGAGAGGAAGGTTGAGAATGGAGAAGGGAGAAAGAAGAAAGGGAAGGAGAAGGGAAAGGACAAAGGAAGATACGAATAAGAGAAGGGTTGAGAATGGTGACGTGATGCATGCAGATTGAATGTGTGGGAAACGGCTGGAATGGCGTGAGAAATGGAAAGAGTTAAACAGTGGGAATAGAAATAGGGTTGGATTAGAACCGAGTCCAAAATCGACCTCCCAATGTGGACTTGTAATCAAAACTCATTCCTATCCCTTGACATTATATAGGTGTCCAAACCAGTTCTAACAATTTTCATCCAAAACTAACCGTAAAGATATTTGTAAACTTTTTTTTGAAGCTTTAAGAGGTCGTTTGGTTAAATTTTTTATAGATAACTAAAAATATGATATCTAAGAATAGGAAGTATGAAAATTGGTAATAGGATGTATGAGAATTAAAGACGATTGTGTTTGGTTGTGCCTGATACTATCAGAATTTTATGAACAAAATTATATATGTTTGTATTTAATTTATGATTGTAATAGATTAATTAATTATAAAATAAATATCATTCACATATATGGATAAAAGTTAATTAATTAAGAATAGATAATAATTTTAATTAAAAATATTTGAAAATTGAGTAATTTAAGAAAGGAGGACAAAATTCAAAAATATATATATAATATTTTTTTCTGACTTCCATACAATTATCTCAATAATTTGGGTTACTAGCATGATTATCCCATCACTATCACGAATGAGAAATGACAATCTTTACTTTACAAAAAAAAGCAAAATGACAATCTTTTGACAAATTGCTCTTCTTTTCACACAAACACACAATTTTCAAAAGGGAGATTTGATTTATCTTTAATCATTCTTCTATGTTCTCAAGAAATTGCAGGAAGCAATCGAACGAACTCGCGTGAAAAATGGGGGCGAATCTAATGCTCTTCCTCTTCCTCGTCCTCTCAATCATCTCCAGTTTCAGAGCTGATTATGTTCGTCCTCAGCCACGCCAAACTCTGCATTTTCCATGGAATCGGAAATTATCTTCTCAACCCCAACAGGTTTCATTTCCATTTTTAGGGCTTTCTTTGTGCTATCGAGATTGTGTTGTCGTTGTATAGGGTTTTTGAAGATCCATTGCAAACCCATGTTTGATTTTGCAGTAGCTTGATTCTTCTAGGCGAAGCGCTCCTAAATCGAATTCTTTTTGTACTGTAATTCTAGTTGCCTTTTCGTCATCTGGGACCAGTTAAATCTTGGTATTTATTATTGTATCATCTGTGTGTTTGTTTGTGAAAAACTTTCGTGGGCTTTCCAGCCTAAGAATAGTCATCATTTCTTTTTCTTCTGAATTTGGTAATTTTAGAGTTTTGATTATTGACCTAGATTGGTTAAGAATACGAACAAATGATTATGCTGAAACTTACTAGCAAAGCTTGTAGGTTTAGTTCAAGAGTGTAATCCCTATAATCACTTGTTGAATTTTGTGCTAATTTTCAAAGCCCACAAATGAAGGATGGATTAATGGTTGAGCGTGGCTGCGTATCGCAGCCGATCAACTTATCACATTTCTTTCTTTGCCCTTTTCTTTTTAAGAGTTGTTTCTTTGTTTGAGTTGCTTTTGTTTCAGTATTTCAGTATTTCCTTGCAGGTGCATATATCCCTAGCAGGAGACAAGCATATGAGAGTCACATGGATTACTAACGATCATTCTGCTCCTTCTTATGTTGAATATGGAACATCTCCAGGAGAATATACTTCTGTTTCTCAAGGGGAGAGCACCTCATATAGTTATATTTTGTACAAGTCAGGAAAGATACACCATACAGTAATTGGACCTCTAAAGGCTGGCACTGTTTATTATTACCGATGTGGAGGGGAAGGTTCTGAGTTCCAGCTGAAGACACCTCCTTCCCAGTTGCCAATTACTTTTTCAGTGGCAGGGGATCTGGGTCAAACTGGATGGACCAAATCAACATTAGAACACATTGATCTGTGCAGATATGATGTACATCTGCTTCCAGGTGACCTATCCTATGCCGATTACTTGCAGCATCGGTGGGACACGTTCGGTGAGCTTGTGGAGCCACTTGCGAGTGCGAGGCCATGGATGGTAACTCAAGGGAACCATGAAAAGGAGGACATATTGATATTGAAGGCTCCATTTGACTCCTATAATGCAAGATGGAAGATGCCATTTGAGGAGAGTGGATCAACTTCAAATCTCTATTATTCTTTTGAAGTTGCTGGAACTCATGTGATTATGCTTGGATCGTACACTGATTATGATGAGTCCTCAGATCAATATGCATGGTTGAAGGTTTGTGAGCTTTTAACTTCTTTGTAGAAGGAATCTTCTACTAGATAATATTAAATATGGAACGAGAGAGAGAGAGACCACATAATTAGTTTAGAGAGAACTGAAAACTGTTTAGTTCTTGAAATAACTATTTAGGTGAGACTCTGCAATTATTTTAGAGCTAACTACTCTCTTTTTGGAGGTCAGGAGCAAATAGTTTAATTAGATTGGGATACCTATTGAGAAGCAGGTCAAGACACTTTCTAACATGACCATATGAACACTACTGAATAACAATCAAGGTCTAAATGTCTAACCCATCTAGTACCACTGGATTTGACCTTTCAATTCTCCTTTGGATTCAATGCACAACCATGAATCCCTTATTCGTTTGTTTTGTTTTGTTTTGTTCTTTTTATGGGAAATGATTCAGCCACAGGCTTAAGAAATTTTCTTGTTCAATAGGCTGATCTTGCAAAGGTGGACAGGGAAAGAACTCCCTGGCTAGTAGTGTTATTCCATGTGCCATGGTACAATAGTAATAAAGCTCATCAAGGTGAAGGTGCAGATATGATGGCTGCCATGGAGCCGTTGTTATATGCAGCTGGTGCAGACCTAGTAATTGCTGGTCATGTCCATGCATATGAACGCTCGGTATATTATTTTGGTCCTTTTTGGATATCTGATTATTCCTTGTTCTCCTCGAGTATCCGTTGATTCATTTTCACTCTATGGCAGAAACGTGTGAATGCTGGAAAATCTGATCCTTGTGGTGCTGTGCATATAACTATTGGCGATGGAGGAAACCGAGAAGGTTTAGCTCACAAGTATGGGATCACTATATTTCCTCAACTCATAATTGGTTTTCATTTACTTATTTCTATAAAGACTTTTCTGTTATCAACTCTCAGTCTCACATATCAAATTTTCTCCCAAAAAAAAAAAAAAAAAAAAAAAGAGAAAAAAGAAAGAAAGGAAAAGAAGAAAAACATCTTACAATTATCCATGGTTCATCCAATTTAGAATTTTTGGACAATTATAGTTTAAATCCTAGAACTTTTACGCCCAATTTCTTTGATCTTTATAGTCTCGGAACTCCTAGAAATTCTATTTGTCCTTAAAATATGGTTAAAATCCATTTTGCTATTTATTGGTAAACTTCTGAGCACATCACTTATAAAATTTGTTTCCAATTTAGAAATGAATGACATTGATTTATGTTAAATATAAAAAGAAAGTTTAGACATAGGACCATAGTGAATTTTAATGAATACAATAACCATCATTCCAAGATGACATAAGTACGAATTAAGAGATGATTATTTTGTTGAGGTGCTCAATGTCGTGTTCTTTTGATTGTATTTGATAGATACAACTCGCAGCCTGAATGGTCAATTTTTCGGGAAGCTAGTTTCGGTCATGGGGAACTCAAGATAGTCAACTCAACTCATGCCTTTTGGAGTTGGCATAGAAATGATGATGATGAACCAGTAAAGTCTGATCAAGCATGGATAACCTCATTAGTGGCTTCTGGCTGTGTTTTTGAGAAGAATCATCAACTGAAGAAGTTCAGATGAAAACTTTGGATCATCATCTGATTCTCTTTAACATAGTTTATCCCTTCTGCTTTAGAACGAATTTCCTTTTTGTTCCAATGTAAATAGTTGGTGTGAGCATATATTTCATCTTTCTAACTTCAGTTGCTAGTTCCATCATCCTCATTTATCTACATTTACACCTGTAATTTTACTAGAACTCCATTATATATAATGTAAGTTTATATACTATAGCATATTAATTATCATTATTGGCCTCTATTCAAGCTATTCCTAGATTTGATGTTGTTATCAGAATGATAGTAAATATTAATCAATAATTCACAGCAGATATCAGATCTAAACTTGCCTACAAGCTAAGTCAAGATGCTCAACTTTTCAACATTACAACACAAGGGGTTTGAGAAATGAAAATCAACACATTCCCAAAACTCATTCAAGATATGGAGCACCATTACAGTCTACATTTCCTCTGCCTTTCGAGTTCATGCACTCTTCACAGTCCATGGCATAATCTGCTCATCCCTAAACAAAACGAGTACACAGTATAATTTGCTTATACTTGAAGAGAAACCATCCTTTACCACATGTAACATCATTTGTAACGGATAACGTGTGTTCCACAAGCACGTCTCCAATGGCCTACATTCACCATCTATGAGTTCATGTACTCTTCATGATCTTTCTTCCCTCTCCATAGAATAATCTGCTCATCCTTGAATAAAATGGGCACACAAGGTACCAAATCCTGGATTGTTGGCAGAGGACATTTAGAATTGAAAGTTTCCAATCAACTTCGACCGGAGTTTTATGCTTTAATCTTTAGATAAGAAACAAATTTAGCATTAACACTTACCCTTAATTTAACACCTATCTGTTTGCAGTCACTGCCACCAACGTGAGTGCAATCTAGTCTAACCACCTCCTCGAACTCGAAGGCCTCTCTCACTCTGTCCATGACGTTGACATATACACCATTCCTTGCTATCGAAAATACATTTAAAGGTAAAGTTCAGCCTCATAAAACTACAAACACCATCTTACTATTCATACCTCAGACACATACAAAGTTTGTGGTCAACCTGAGCATAAAGATTATATATGTAATCTGAGCTATAATATAAAAGAAAAAGAATAGTGCACTGGAGTTTACTCACTAAGTTTCATTAGAGGAGGAGAATTCAATCCTCTGTTTCTCATCTCCTTTGTTTCATCAAATGACAAGCCATCTGCCACATTCTTCACAAGCTTTGGATATATTGGTGCATAAGGTTTCCACAACATAAGAGGGATAGCTGGTCGATTCTTGGGATCGTAGTTCCGACCACGGTATAAAAGAAGGATGTTGATATGTCGATATATAATCTTCCCACCAGACTTGTCCTAGAAAGAAACTATAGCTCACATCAGGTATTTTCCTAGTGAAAGTCGAGCTTGAAAGAAAGAACAAGACAAAATTATGTTGGATACTTGAGGAATGGATGTAGTTCAAACGAATCAAACCTCAAGGTGGAAACATATATTGTCCATATCAAGAGTTGGCACTCCCAAGCATTTGATCCTCACAGCTTCAGCTCTTTTCCAATGGTTGTGTATGTCATCCAACATATTATGAGTAACTCCCCCCTTTCCTATTTGAGCCAAAAGCAAAACCAAGCACTCAAACCCTTTATTCCTTCTTTCTCAATCTCAAAAAAAATTTTGAGCAACAGTTTATGATCATGACAGACGAGAACAACACTATAGAAAAGGGATTCAACCATACAGCTACCACCCAATTTCCTCCATTAACATGAATTCAAGTTATCATATCATAGAAGAATTAACCTCGCATTTGGAAGAAATAACAAAATTACAAGCCTTCAGAATGGTTGTAAAACTAATGTAGAATTTACCAAGATTGATTTGCCGAGAGCAATTGTTATGCCGATACTGTTCCACAAGCTCTGCAACTTCCTCCTCCGATAATGGGTCTCCAAGAATCCGTTTCCTCTCCTCTAACACTTCATTTATTTTCACTTCCACCTCTGCAGGGGCCGAAGTTCCAGTCCATTTCCGGTCGAGCCGGCCCGGTCCAAACGGTGAGAATTTGGGCGATTCTCGATAGCCTATAGGGGTAACTGAGCGATTGGTCTCAGAGTAGGAGTGGAAGAAGTCGAAAGGAAGATCCGACTGGAGCGGGAGAGTGGGGTTTTCGTTTGAATTCGAATTTCCATCGTGGGTCTTCTTCTTCTTTGCCTTTCGGAGCTTGGAAACAGGAGAAAATGGAGGATCGTAAGTGCTTTCAGACAGAGATTTGGAGATGAATCGGCAAATGAAGAAGAAATAGCCACAGGGTTTTTGGTTCGAGTAATCTGGAAATCTGATCCGGGTTCGGAAATGAATAGCCATCTTCGGCAGCTCTCTCTCTCGACGAGGGTATACTGAAGTTGTAGTTTTGCAGAGAGGTAGTGAAGAAGAAACTATATACGGCGTGGTTTTGGTGGGGGCGGAGCGAGGGTAACCAAGTCATTTTGAAAGACGAACTAGGGGTACTTTGGTAAATACGTTTGAGGGCGTGTGGACAGTCAATTTTGACCAGTGGCGTCCCACACGCCATACAGCTCATAAGGCAGTTGAGAAGAAGTGGAGAACACCTTCATTCCTCTTTGATCTGTGAAATTAAAGAAGGATTTACTAAAAATCTGATATTCCCAGGAAACCCAGTTTGGAAAAATGCATGATTTCTGCTTCACAATCCCTTATGGATTGATTTTAGTTGGTGGTGGCATTTTTGGCTACCTCAGGAAGGGGAGCACAGCATCGCTAGCTGGAGGTGTGGGTACTGGATTGGTTCTAATTCTGGCTGGATACTTGAGCCTTGGAGCTTTCAAGAAGAAGAAGAACTCCTATCTTGCTCTGATTCTTGAGACAGGTATTGTTGGTTTTATAACTTCTCTTTCCATGTTCATCTTTTCATGTTTGATCTTGTTTTTGCTCTTTCTGGGGTCGAAGATCTTGTTTGCAACTATTGATCCTGGTAGTTTTACCAGTTATAGAACCTTAAACAATGGGATCCTTGCCGCTCAAATGTGTCAATTGTTTTCTAATTTCTTTTTGATGTTTTAGTGTTCTTGTTTCTTCAAACTTGAGACCCTTGTGAGCAAACTCATTCGAGGTATTGTGGGTCTCTTATTTTTCTGTGTAATCTATGCGGCGAAAATCACTAATCACTAGGATTGTTCAAATCATTACCTTATAATATTTTATTAGTAGGAAATCTTGTTATGAATCTATAGCTACAATTCATGAGAACTTGCTGAACACGAGTTTTTTTTTTTTTTCTTCTTCTTGCCCTGCTGCTTTTAACCAGTATCGCTTCGTGTTCTCTTCTTGAATTTTATTTCCAAATAGTTAACTTTCTTAGCTCTTTGCTGGGTATTATCTTGAGTTTATGTAACGGGAGGAGTCTGATGGCTGTAAACTTTTTGAAAATGTCAAAAAGAGATTTAATATACTCTCAATTCGCGCTGGTGTGTCCATATTCTTTCATTGGTCTCAGTAGGGTTGTATGGAAGGGAACTACTAGGGGTTTATGGGTAGGAGTAGTATGGTATTAGTCAGTTCATATAGGTAATTAGTTAGGGAGTTAGAGAAGAGAGGCAATTGTTGAGTGATTTAGGGCTTGGGTTAGCATGGAAAGAGAGGGGAGGTTCCAAGTGCCTTATATTTGGTTTATCTTGTAGTTTTTGATCCTTTACCTTTCATTTCAGTTCTTAATTTTTGTTAAGTGGTATCCAAACATTCATTGGCACATTCTGAGCTGCTAGGAGAGCGCTGCCTTAGCCTATGTGCTGCAAGGCACAGAACTAGATACTGCTGCTACAACCTACCTTCCCATCAGATCAAATGCACACCATTGCCCCTCCATTGGGGCAGGGGAGGAAGGTGAAATGTCGAGTCAAACTCTAGGTGGACTTGCTTTTATGATGCCTGACTGTTTGGTCCATCGGTTTTTAGAAAAATAAAAGAAAAGGGTTATCTAGCACATTGGATTCTTTTAATGCAAGTAACGATGAACTCATGGGGGAGTTGCCTAGTAGATCTTCTGAGCATTCAGTGCTTTCCATAATTGGTATGGATCGGATATCCAGATTTCTTATTGGTGCTGGATGTCTAAAAAAATAGTGTTTGCTAGATGTTTTAGTTTACTTATTTATACTATTTTCTCCCTGAAGATCCTTTTCCAGGACTACTGTGATGTGTGCGTTTTTATGTCTAGTGAACTGCTATAGACACTGATATTCTACATACTTGTTACTTACTCTGTTTTCCTTGATCCTTTATCTGGAGCTTGCATCCATGACCATCATTTTTTATTAATTAGCTACAAATGTAGAAGGTAGCACAATTCGGTGGAATCAAACATCAACTAAGTCCAAGAAAATCAAGGACGCCTTGAAGAAGGGAGCACACTACTTTGATTCTTCTTTCCCACCACTAAGGAAGTGTTAATTGCTGCTATTACTTTCGCACCTGCTTCTCCTATTATAGTGGAATGAACTCCTGCACCTTCTTTTTTTTTCACTGCATTTCTTCCTTTTTTACAACAATCATGCTTAGTGCTTCTACACCTCCAACTTCAACTGGAATTTTTAGGACATGCAGTTTGAAAGAAGGCTACTTTGGCTACCCTGTCCGAGTGGACTGAAGACCAAATCTTTTTAGGATATGTACCTTGAAAGAGATTTGAACAAGTCGTCCAAGTGGAGATTCGACCAAATCTTTCACGACCCTTTTTATCCATCCTTCGAGCTATTTCCTTTTTGTATAAGAATTTCCTGTGGACTGTCAAGGTATTTTTCCCGGGAAGATCCTGACATGACTGTAGGTTCTTACTTAGTTGGAATATTGCTACAAATATTTGGGAGTTCAAAGTTTGGGCATGGAAACTTAAGGAAAAGAAATGTGTCCCTCCCTCTTCATCAAACAGTTGTGGAGTTTTCCCTTGGAAAGGAAGCTCTTATGGCGAGATTATAAATTACTAGTATGGGCTTTCTCCCCCTTGGGGTTAGTGCTAGCTTCATATACTAATGCCAGTTTCAGTAGTTTCTGGAAATCAATTTTAGGTTTGAGCGATTTGTTTGTCGAGAGGATTAATCTTATGGTGGGTAATAGTGTTAATTGGAGCTTTTGAAAGGATTCCTGGTGTGACGGCAGACCTTTCTCAATGTTCTTTTCCCAGGCCAGGTTGTTTGCCTCGTGATGAATTTGTTGCCTGATTGCTTGGATGGCTATCTGAATTTCTGAAACCTCAATCATGAAAGGAATATGAATGATGAAGAGGCCTTTGAGTGGGTAGGTACAATGGCTCGGCAAAGATTAAGGTCTTTATTTGGAAATGTCTATGAATAGACGTCAGCACCTGGGACAAAGCTCAAGCAAGAAACTCTAACCATCTCTTGCAAGAAACTCTAACCACTTCTCCCATTATTGTAGTCTGTGTTGGCAGAAGAGACTGTGGACAATTACTTGTTCTTTTGGTGCCCTTTTCCTCCATCTTTGGCTCCAGTTCTCAAGTATCTTTGGCTTCAGTATGCTTTCTCATACTGATGCTTAACAGTTTTCTGTCTTTACTGCTGTGTATCATGTCCCAAAAAAAAGAAGGCTAGCTTTTCCTTGTGAACAGGACTAGATCGTTTTTATGCAAAAAATGATTCAAATTATTTTGTACAGAAGCTTTCTGTTTCCAGAGCCTCTCTACGTAGTAAAATTAACTTTTTGTGACTAATATTCTTACACTCTTACGAGGTTGAGAGAGCGGGTGGAGAGGTGTTGGACTTCGGTCACTAGGCCTTTTTCGTAATTATGATCTTGGTCTTGTTCTTGATTAGAGTTCTGTTGTGCAGTTTAGGATAATGCCCTTGTATTTTTATTTAATGAAATCTTGGTTTCTTACAAAAAAAAAAAAAAATCTAACATTTATACCAACCGGAGGAACTTTTCGTGGTTCCCTTGCCTTTTGGTTGTGTTCAATCATTTCATTCCTTGAACGAAGTTTGCTTCCTTATACAAGAACGGTATTTCCTTGATGCCACAACGTTGTGTGTTCTGTGTTTCTCAAGAGTTCTCATTAATGATTTATCACTTTTCCATGTCAAGTTAGCTTTGAATTTACTTTAAATGGAGTGATAAAGATGTATGTGCATTTTGGAACAGTATGTAGCGGCGCACTCACGTGGGTGATGGGACAACGGTACTTACAGACTTCAAAGATCATGCCAGCCGGAGTTGTAGCTGGACTCAGGTAACTTGATCTACTTCTAAATTCACGTCAAGAATTTCTTTTAAATGAAAGCAAACATTTTCTTGTGCTGTTGTTTATATCTTGATTGGAAAAACATAGTGATGCCACTATTTATCAGCTATCCGAACTATACCTTTTGTTTTTCGTCTGCGTTACAATACGAACAAAATCTTGTCGAACCAATAGATTTGACGGGTGATGTTATTATCACATTTTTGTAACTTATATTGTTACTGTTATTTATTATTTTTTAAGACACCGAGCTTTCATTGAGTAAAATGAAAAAAAATGTGAGGGCATAGAAAGAAACAAGCCCAACAAGAGGGAGCCCCAAAACACAACCCATGAGAAGATACTCGAATCTAGCAAAATCAAACTAAGGTCATAATTACAAAAAGGCCTAGTTTCCGATGCTCATAAGGGGACATTAAACCTCACCACCTCCCAAAACTTGTTACATGACCTCTTCACCCTTCTAAAGAATCTAATGTTTCTCTCAAGTCAAGTGCCCCCACAAAATAACAAAAAAACTAGCATGCCACAAAACTTTGCCCTTTTCCAAAATGCGAACTTGGGAGCCCACGAAGTAAGATATGGTGGGTATAATTTTACCCCTCCCTCCATGTTATCTTTTTCCTCTCCCTGTGTTATTTTACTCCCTCTGACTTCTCATTCTCTCTCCCACGTGCATTCGATCTTCACGCGAATCTCGTCGTCCCTTTCTCTAGCCTTTTGTCTTCCTCTTTCTTCAACCATTGTTCTCTTTGTTTAACCTCCTAGCACCATCCCTTTCTCTCTCACCTTTCGTATACTCCGTGGATCATCACAAACACAGCATTACAATTCTCAATCATCCACAACCCCAACCGCCAGTTCAAAATCAAATATGAAATCAGGAAGATCAGACGGTAAAATCGAAGCAAGGCCATGAACCTTTTCAGATTTAGATCTCCGCCCATCCTCAGTGATTGAAGAATCGAAAAATGCACAAAATGCTGTCGTCTTCGAATTACCCACAAGAATCGGGCTCTCGTTCATCGAGTAGGCGAAATTTGCCCCCATCTTCAAAATAGTAAAATAGGGAAGTGATAAGCCGTCAAAGACTGTGGAAATAAACAAGGTAGCACCACCGAAGGTTTGAGTGACAACATGAGTGTTGCGAATAAGGAAATTGTAGCAGAAATTGCCAACAATTAGAGCACAAGTAAGAAAATTGGGTGGTGGGTCTTTGGAATTGCTCACCATCTAGGGATTGGGAAGAGAAATAAGAGAGAAATTGAAGAGAAAAGGGGAATGTGTCGATATATTGGTATTGTGATCCCAGAAAAGTGAGGGGAAAGGGGCTAAGCCGCCATGGGAGGATGACTGGAAGAAGAAATGGAAGAAGAAAAGATTTGTAATGGAAAATTGGGAATGAATGAATGAGTATGAATTTGAGGACAGAAAGGAAGAAAGTCGTGTAAGAAGGAGAGAGTGGAGGTGGTAGAGAGAGGCGACACGCGTCGGTGAGAGATTTGGATTCAAAAGGGTTTATGTTTATGCATAAACGTTTTTATTTACTTTAGTTTGCCATTTGCATGAAATTATTCTGTTTAGTGCATCCTTTTTTGTTCAATAAAACAACAAAGTTTGAAGATCTAATTTTCTTTTTCTAAAGAAAGGGGCTTATATTTTTCTTAAAAAAAAAGTGGATCATGGTCAACAAAGGGAGCTTTAAAAAAAACATGAACTAAACAACTCGTCAAATTAAACACCTATGCACCATAAACACAGATAATTTAACTCTCCAGACTAAACAACTCTGCCCAAAATATAGATTATTTCAATTCAGACTAAGACTAAATGACTTTGGACCCCTAATACAGATTATTTTAACTTTCAAACAATATAACTCCCTAGACAATTTAACTCTGTTATTTTTCTTCAGGTTATATATTCACTAGCACTTAAAAACTGTAATATTTTCTTCAAATTTTAATTTTGTGTCTAATTAGTAATTTTAATTTTATGTTCAATAGATCCTTTACATACTCATAATTTTCTAAAATTTATCTTCCAATTAAACACAAAATTGAAAGTTTATGACCCTAGTAAACACGAAATTTAATTTTATATCTCATGAATCAATTGTTATTAATTAATGCATGTGTTTTGGTGTGATTATATTCCTCGCCCCCATTTTCGCCTCATTCTTTTTTTTTAAAATTCAATGTTATGTCTAAGGGAACGTTAAACTTAAAATTTTTTGTTTCTAGTAGATTAAAAATTTAGGGATTATTTGTAATTTTGAGATTTTAGAAAAGAAATGGGCATATAACCTTAAAGCTTATTGGCTAAATTTGTAATTTAAGTATGAATTTAATGTAATAGTAGAAATATGTTAAATGGTTAGATATATAATAAAAGTTGAAATGTTGAAATTTGAAATGGAGCAAATGGTTAATAGATTAGGGACAAAATTGATATTTTATTTATTGGAAAAGGACTAAATGGGTATTTTATAACTTTAGTGTTTACAATCCTAGCGATTTTTATTCCCTCCCTCCTCGTCAAGTCACAGACTCACTTCTTCATCTCAAGAAAAAACCATGGCCATCACAATTGAAGTTTGATGGGGGATTTTAGGATAGTTACTAGTTATAAAGCATGTGTGATGGAATGAGTTAGGGGGTTTTGAACAATCATTTCGTCACGGGATTGGAGGTAAAATACGACAACGATCTACGACCGGTTGTTTTGATTTTGTGTGTGGATGCCAGTATATGATTTTTCAGATAGTCAATGCTGATGGTATACTGTTTGTTTTGCGACATTTGGTGAAGCTTCGTCGGTTCAGGTTATTTGGCCTGGAGATCAATATTGCTTGTTGAAGGCTGTGGTGCCACTATAGGCCGATGGTTAAGAGAAGGGGAGAGGTGGGTATGGACGGTGTTGATGGATTCCTTGAAATAAAGTCTAAACCAAGGGTGAGAGTTGAAATCGTCTAAATAAAGTCTAAAGCATTTGACCTCTCAAGCGAAAACAACCAATAAAGATTACACAAACGAGTTTATATAGTCCTTTTCAGAGAATATAGTCCTTTTCAGAGAATATAGTCCATTCTTTATTTTTATATGCACGGAAGGATATAAGAGCGGTGAGTTTTAGTGAGTATAAGTTATAGTTCTTTTCTAGACGAGAACTCATCATCCGATCAAGTTTAGACATCATAATTATTGGACTACCAATTATGATTTTGCTATAAAATTTACAACATTGTCTTCATAAGAGAAGAAAATCAAATGGTTAGATTCATTGTTTACACACTATAGCAGACGATATAATGTATCTTTATGCATGAAGTTTCTTGTGTATATAGCAAGCATCGTCTTACAAACTTCAAAGCACAAGCAAGTTGTTACTTACCAATTGAGCAGGAGATATTGAAGCCTTTATGGGCGTGTTTGGCCCAAGGAGTTAGGATATATCTTATCGACTCCTTATCTTGTGAACCTTAGGAGTTCACAACTCTCTAGACTTCATAATTCCTTACTCTTCATTATTTCATTCCTTACTCCAAACACTCCCTAAATCGCAAAGTGCTAACAGATTTACATGATAAATCACATTTGCTTGAAGATGAATGCCAAAACCTACAACTATGAACCCCATACAAAATCCAAGACCACATCGAGCACAAACATAACCAACTATTTCAGGACCAAAACTAGGACCCATCCAACACCACAATTCATGCTGTGTTGTATAATCATATGAATAATCATCTCATATTAGCCTTACCGACAAGGAATACTGAAATGAAAAACTTCCTTAAAAACATGCATAATTTTTTCTTATACAAAACTGAGATGGATAACTGCACGCATATAGAGTAACTTTGAAATTTAGAAGAATCTAGCTTCATTTATTCCATTAAATTTATTAGGAATGGGCTGTGGTGTTGGATGGGGTCCTAGTTTTGGTCCTAAAGTAGTTGGTTATGTTGGTGCTGACCATTTGGTTTTCTTCTCCTATGAACACAAGGTTGTAAATTTTATAGCAAAATCAGAATTGGTAGTCCAATAGTTGTGATGACTAAACTTGATCGGATGATAAAGAACTATAACTTATACACACTAAAACTCACCGCCCTTATATCCTTACGTGCATATAGAAAGAAAGAATGTAATGTATTCTCTGAAAAGAACAACACTAAACTCGTGCAATTTTTATTGGTTGTTTTCGTTTGTGAGGGTCAATCAAATGCTTTAGACTTTATTTAGACGGTCTCAACTCTCACCCTTGGTTTAGACGTTCTTTAGACTAAATCTGCAAGGAATCCATTTAACACCGTCTAGACCCACCTCTCCCCTTCTCTTAACCATCAGCCTTTGACAAGCAAATATAGATCTTAGGCCGAAGAACATGCACCAGAGCTTCAACAGATGCCGCAAAACAAACGGTATACCATCAACATTGGTTATCTGGAAAATCATATACTGTTCATCTACACACAAAATCAAAACAACCAGTTGTCGATCGTTGTCGTATTTTACCTCCAATCCCATGACAGAATGAGTGTCCTAAAGTCCCCCATCTCACTTCGAAGGTAGCTTCTCTATCAAACTCATGAAGAACTTCAATTGCAATGGTCATGGTTTTCTCTTGAGAAGAAGATGAAGAAGTGAGTCTATGACTTGTGAATGAGGAACGAGGAGGGAGAGAATAGAAAGTGCTAGGATTAGAAAAATCTATTAACTATTTACTGCATTTCAAATTTCAACCTTTGAACTTTTATTATATATCTAACCATTTACTATATTTCTATTTTATAAACACATTCTACCCTTGTTAAATTAAATTCATACTTAAATTACAAATTTAGTTAATGAGTTTTGAGATTTTATGTCTATTTCATTTCTAAACTCTCAAAATTATAAATAATCTCTAAATTTTTAAAATTCACGAATCTACTAGATGTAGATTTTTTAACTTTAGCGTTCCATTAAACATAACATTCAAATTATAAGAAAAAAAGAAAGAAAGAAGGAAATGAGGCGAAGACATGCATTAATTTATAATAATGGATTCATGAGATATAAAATTAAATTTTGTGTTTACTAAAGTTATAAGTTTTCAATTTTGTATCTAATTAATGGATAGATTTTAGAAAATTATGATTGTGTAAAGGATCTATCGAACATTAGATTTAAAATACACATTTTAAAGTTAAAATTACTAGGTAAACACAAAATTAAAATTTCAAGAAAGTATTAGATACTTAGTGGCGGGTGAATATATAACCGCGAGTAAAATAATCTTGAGTTTTGTGTTGTGGTGCATAGTCATTTAATTTAACGAGTTGTTCAGCTCATTTTTTTTTTTTTTTTTTTTTTTTTTTTTTTTTTTTTTTTTTTTTAATATAAGCCTCTTTCTTAAGAAAAAGAAAATTAGATCTTCAAACTTTGTTGTTTTATTTAGCAAAAAAAAAAAAAAAATCACTAAATAGAATAATTCCATGCAAATTGCTAGGGGTGTTCAAAAATCCAGATGACTCAAAAAGCCCGATCAACCCAACCCAACTCGTATGGTTTGGGTTGGATTATCAATTCATTTGGGTTGGGTCCAAAAAAATAAAAATTTTATGGGTTGGGTTGGTTCATGGATTCACCTAAAATAATTTTTTTTTGAAACAGAAACAAATTTTTCATTGATTTAATGAAAAGAGACTAGTGCTCCAAATACAAAGTTTCAAAATACAACAATACCTAGTAATGATCATAAAAACCATAGTACTATGGATCAGTAGGTGCACTAGGACATATCAACTAGGTTGACACCCCCATAGCACCATCATCATATCCATTTACAAGAAAAAGTTATCAATACAAAAGACAATAGACTACTTGCTTGATTACAAAGAAGATATAAAAGCATTCCAATTAAGACAAATGTCTTGAATAGAATAATCAACAAAAAAAACTTTGATCGAGAGCACCAAGAAGAGGCTAACAATCGGGCTGATCCAAACCGGTTTGACCAATCAATGGCCTTGTTGTGGAAGACTCGTTGGTTTCGTTCAAACCAAGTTTCTGAGATCAAGGCTTTAACCGCATTTGACCAAAGAATTTGTGACTTTGTAGACAAAATAGGGCCAGTTAAAATCTGTGAGATATTGTTGTTAATGGTTTGTCCAAAAACCCAATGTAGATTGAAATATGAGAATAGTTTCTCCCAACATTTTATTGAGCAAGGACAAACAAAGAACACGTGTTGGAGGTCTTCACTGCTTGCTAAACATAAGTGGCAGATGGTGGGAGATATGTAGTGTAAATGAAGTTTATGTTGCAATACTTTGGAGCAATTAAGTGACCCAAAAATTAAAATCCAAACCAGAATGTTTATCCTTCTCGGGCTCTTTGATTTCCAAAGGGCCTGAAATAACTCTTTATCTAGAGGGGGAGATGAGTTCAAGTGCTTTGACAAGGACTTAACTAATCCAAACCAACCCGAACTTATTATTAATTTTAAAAAGTATGTTGTTTTTTACTTATGATACAATTATTTTTATATATATTTATTTTTATTTTATTTTATTTCATGATTTTTTTTTGTTAATTTATTCTTCAACAACTCCTAAAAATAATTTTTAGCACTCTGGAAAGAAAATGTTTATATATAAATTGAAATTGAGCTATTAATCTTAGTTAAATTTATGAAAATAATTAAATATAATTTTTACGTATTAACATTTTACCTATTTTAAGAACAAAAATTTAAATAAATGACCTGACTAACCCAACCCAACCCAAATGTTTCAGGGTCGGGTTGGGTTGGGTTCATTATCTAATAAGGGTTATTTTGGTTGAAGAAATTTACAACCCGAACAATAGGGCTGGGTCTAAAGAGTGCTTCAACCCAACTCAACTCAACCGACGAACACCCCAACAAATCTCATTTCTTGCCTCCCTCTACCACCACCACTCTCTCCTTCTTACACGACTCTCTTCTTTTCTATCAAATTCATATACTCATTCATTCATTCCTAATTTCCCATTACATATCTCTTCTTCTCTTCAATTTCTTCTTTCAATTCTCCTCCCATGGCGGACTTTTCCACGAGATCACAATACCCACCGACACATTCTCTTTTTCTCTTTAATTTCTCTCTTATTTCCCTTTCCAACCTGCAAATGGTGAGTGATGCCAAGGACCCACCTCCCAATTTTCCTCCTCGTGCTTTAATTATTGGCAATTTCTGCCACAATTTCCTTATTCTCAACACCCATGTTGTCATCGAGTCCCTCTGGCGCTGCCTCGTTTATTTCCATGGTCTTTGATGGCTTATTGATTTCGTATCTGACTGTTTTGAAGGTGGCGGCAAATTTCGGGTACTCAACGAACTAGAGCCCAATTGTTGTGGGTAATTTGAAGACGATCGTGTTTCGTCCGTTTTTTGCTTCTTCAATCATCGGGGTTGGGCATGATCTAATTCTAAAAAGGGTTGTGGTCTGTGCTCCAATTTTACCGTCTGATCTTCTTGATTTCAGATTTGATTTTGGAATAGCGATTAGGGTTGCAGATGATTGAGATTTGTGATGATCCATGGAGTATACTAAAGGTGAGAGAGAAATGGATGGTGTTGGTGAAGGGATTGAATCCCGACATAAGTGTGTGATCGCTTGTGATTTCAATTTTTAATTACGAATATCAAGAGAAGCCACAAACACTTCTCAGCAAGGATCGAACCCAGAATACAGCAAAAACACGAACAAGAGGAACAACCCAGTGGGCACTACCACTCAGAACACTTGCTATTATCTGGATAATTAGGTCTTGGAAGAGTGGTCTCCAAATTGTTATGCTGGGAAGATCAGAAATTTGTGAGAGTAAAATTAATTCAAAATTCTAGAAAGCACTATCTTCTCCTTCTGTTTTTCTATAGGTTAAAAACTATATGAGAATGGGGTGAGAGTTAAAAAAAACTTCCTCAAACCACGAATGATAACTGCCGAATAGGAGTTATCCTATTTAATTTTAAATCAATTTTTATTAAATAAAAATTAAATTAATATTATATATATATATATATATATATATATATATATATATATATATAAAAATCTTATTCACATTATTAATATTTGAATCTTATTCAAATATTTTCTCACACATATTTTAAAGCTTAATTTTGCATCTCATACATAATTAACTTTATATTATAATGTATCCATATACATTATTTAATTGTATCTTATAAAATTAGTTCCTTTAAAAATAATTTGAACGATTCAAATTAAACAAAAAAAAGCTGACCGTATCTTATCCTATCTAAGCTAGCAAGTGGACCTAATGGACCTATCAAATTGAAGCTCCAATGATACGAGATTAATTAATTAAACTCTTCAATTAATTAATCAACATTCATTAACTGCCGGTCATTCCACTAAAGACCGACAGTTGTACTGTTTGCACTGTAGATATATTTCTATGTCCATGAATATAATCAATTAATAGCAAGTCGACCCTTCACAAATTGTTCGTAACTACAACTGTGTCAAATTACCGTTTTATCTCTGTGTTACCTCTAACTCCTTAAGTACCACAGATCCCTCTAATGAACAATTTAGTTATAGTCTAACTATGAGCTAGACCCCTCTCTAGCCAGTGAGAGGGTGAGGCTTAAGGGAGCAATTCATAAGATGTGAATTCCATCTTGCACAGTTGAGTTCCCAGCTACCTGCTCGGACATATCCTCAAAATAGTAGGCTTATTGAGTCGTCGAACCGTCCTCACAGGCAGGAGTTCACAACTGACTCAAGATTAAGGTTGAGTTACTTATGATCATCCTAGTGAAATATAAGTCTCATCAAGCAAGGGTGTTATAACGAGAGACTAACCATTTCACGGTCCGGTCTTATACACGTCTCACATGTGTAGGATACCTCCAGTCACATGTCTCCACATAAACGTTTAGGATCAGAACATTTGTGACACTTTACAATACTTGTAACAATCACAAAGCGGGACGTATTCATAGTCTTACTAAGATAAGATACCTAGCCTTATTCATCTACTACAGACCGTTTAGGCTATCATTTAAATACGATCCACTTATATGTCTCCACATACATGTATAAAATAACACTTATTTTATTAAATAAATAATTTTTTTTTGTGCAATACAAGTTTACAAACTACAAGACCACGAGACTTAGGACATCAATCTTAACTGCTGGGATGTTAAACAACTAATGATGGTTGAAGAAAGAGGAAGATGAAAGGTGAGAGAGAAAGGGAAGAGGAGAGACGCGTGAAGATCGAGTGCATGTGGGAGAGAGAATGAGAAGTCAGATAAGAGGAAAAAGACAACACGAAGGAAGGGGAAAATTTATACCCACCGTATTTTACTTCGTGAGTGGGGTTAATATAACCCACCCAACCCACTCCTCTCCAAACGCCCCAAACGCCCCCTAAGTGCTTCTAATATACTGAAGTTATCTGGTTTTCTTGTATGACATGAAAGCATCGAATTGAAAGATCCTGGGGTTGGATCTAACACATTTTACACTTTCCTTTTTGTTATTCTTGCAGTTTTCGCATGACTTTTTGTTATTCTTGCAGTTCTCTCATGACTTTATTTTATTTTGCAGTTCTCTCATGACTTTATTTTACCTGTACAAGCTCGCAACCGGTGGTAACCATATTTCTCCCAAGGCCGAGTGATGATTTCAAATACCTTTTTCGATATTTGATATGGGAAATGCATTGGATCACACTAGAAACTTGAACAATGTATTATCATACAAACGATTGCTGTTATTGCTAACTTTGCAAAGGTTGGACGCGTAAACTGAATGATCATTACTGACTATAAACCAGCTGGGGTTGAAAGTCTTAAGAGTCGTTATTTCAACGTGTTCTTGGCCGAGCTCTGAGCTGTTGCTCAGTGAGTCTGTCCTTTTACATGTGTACTTTCCTGGAATCAAGTTTTGTGGGAAATTTTTGGATTCTCTTACAGATTCTTGTTTGTTCTGTTTGTCTGTCATCAGCTTTTTTGTTCATTGATGTAGTACTTTAATGAAACTTACGGGGAGCTGAAAAACAAATCTTTGCTGACATTTGCACATTGTCATTTATATTCACAAGGTTTTGTTTTTTCTTTTGGTATGAGACGGTGGTTGTCATTTGTCAAGCATTGTTCCAATGATTTAACAATTCTCGAAGATAAGGATCAAATGGTATTCTAACCCTAAAAGTAAAAAAGTAAAATGCACTACATACATATATTTATCCACTAAAATGTTGATACCTACCTAGGAATGAGTTTGGGATGAGTTTTGAGAGGAGTGTTTTGGTTGAAAGTTGTCTTTAAATAACTTGTATTATCATATGCTTAAAGGCCTACACCATTTGAAAAGTATTCCTTTGTTATCTATTTTTCAAAACTTAAAAGGAAAAAAAGAAGTAGTTTTTGCTTTTAGAATTTGGATAATTATTTAACAATTATTTAAAGATGAAAACTTTAATTTTAAAAAACCAAACAGTTTTCAAATGTAACAAGATCAACATTTTCCAATCTATTTATTATTTTTGGTTCTCATTTTCTTAGAAGCCAAAATGTTCAATAAATCATTCTTTATCCTGTTTCTAAATTATAAAAAAGCTCTTTTAAAAATGAGTAAAGATTACTAATTTGATAAATATTTAGAAGATGGCTAATATATTCCCTTGAAAAGAAATATGTAAATCTATAGGATGCTGATTAAGATTCCTCCATAACATATATGACCTCTTGTGAGTTGAAAGGAATATATATATATATTTGAAACCGTTTATGAAGCAAGTTTTCAGAAGAAAGCAAAACCATGATCATTTACCTAACAGTCTTCTGTCTTGTAATCCCCATCTTCCTCTTCCTTCTCAGAGGAAGAAGAAAATCGTCCAAAAACCTTCCTCCAGGTTCGCTAGGGTTTTTTCCATTGATCGGGCAGAGTCTGAGTCTCCTCCGCGCCATGCGAAGCAACACCGCAGAAGAATGGGTGCAGCAGAGGATGAGAAAGTACGGGGCGATCTCGAAGCTAAGCCTGTTTGGAAAACCCACAGTGTTCATCGGAGGACAGAGCGGTAACAAGTTGATTTTCAGCGGCGATTGTGGAGTAGTTTCGAATCAGCAAAATGAGTCTCTTAGGGCAATTTTGGGGGAAAGCAATTTGTTGGAGCTGAGTGGAGAAGATCACAGGCGTGTGAGAAATGCGCTGGCTTCGTTCTTGAAGCCGGAATGTTTGAAGCAATATGTGGGCAAAATGGATCAAGAAATCAGAGAACATATCAAGATGCATTGGCAGGCCAAACAAGAGATTACCGTGAGTACTTCTTTTTCCTCTCTACTCTTTCAAGATGAGAGAGTCTCAAAATAAAAACGCCGTTGCCGAGTATCGAACCCGGGTCACCCGCGTGACAGGCGGGAATACTCACCACTATACTACAACGACTCATTTGCTAATGGCAACAACATAATCTTATTTAAAATAGAAACGTTTTTTAAAAAAATATTAGATGCATGAGTAGTGAAAATAAAAGGAGAGGAAAAAAATTATATAAAGTAATAAATAATAATAATAATAATAATTATAATCCATCACTTTCGGCCTTTCATTTCGAGGCAGAAGATGTTGGAGGAAGAAATCTTAGAGAATACGATTATTTCTAGAGAATTTTTTTTTTTTTTTTGGTTCTTAAGTTTCAAACTATTCAATTTTTAACTTTGCGTTTTGAGTTGAATTTTATTTGGTCTTTGGGTCTTAAAACATTATCATTTTACTCTTTAGATTGAGTTTGGTTCCATTTAGCTCCTCTTCAAAATTTATACTTTTAACCTTAATTGTTTTTTATTAAATACTTACTTTTAGTCTTTAGTAGCTAAGCTCTATTAACTAATTTACAACAATTAAATTAATTATGATTAAACTAGCTTTCATTAAATCAAAAATCAAAACTCAAGATCTAATTGTAGGATGAGGTTGGTATTCCTTTACTTTGGCAGACTAAGCTGTAAATATGAACCAAAAAGAAATGAATTCTAGGCTTCTTAATCCTAGCTAATATAATCCTGAGAAGTTTCTTCATGATTTGGTGACACTCGAGAATTTCTTGCTGAGCACTGAATATGAAATGTGTGATTGCCATTAAGATCTTGGTTTGTATGATGTTTTGTCTACTGATGTGTTGTTTCTTTATGCCCATAGGTATTGCCATTGATGAAAACTCTCACCTTCAACATTGTATGTTCTCTTCTCTTTGGTCTTGAGCAAGGTATGAGAAGAGAAAGAATGATAGAATGGTTTCGAGTAATGATAGGCGGAGTATGGTCGATCCCAATAAACTTTCCGTTCACGAGGTACAACCAAAGCCGACGTGCGAGTAGGAGAATCCAAGAGATGCTTAAGGAACTGTTGGATGAAAAGAGAGTTGAATTAGAAGAAAAAGGTGGTTCCTCACACCAAGATCTAATCACTTGTTTGCTAAGCATCAGGAATGAAGAAAATGAAGTAATATTGAGTGAGAAGGAAATTGTGCACAATATTATGTTGGTAATGGTTGCTGGATTTGATACTTCATCGGTTCTTATTACATTCATGATGCGGTTTTTGGCTAATAATCCAACTGTTTATGCATCTGTTCTTCAAGGTATCCTTCCAACTATCTCACACACTCTTAATATTACTGATCTTTGTTTTTTAAAGGATAGATATATACTATTATAAAAATACCGATTTTTTGGTCTATATGTTCCAAAATGTTATACTTTAACTCCTAAATTTTGAGTTTTATTCTCATTTGATCTGCAGTTTCAAAATGTTACATTTTTACCTTTTCAGTTTCGTTTCTACTTGGTCCCTGAGTTTCAAGATTTATACTTTTCTACTTGTTTTTTCACGGAACTCATGGTAATTGGTGTTATTGCCTAGAAAGTAATGTAAAAAAGAATTAAATTAGTTTCACTAAAAAAATTCACACTATAATTATTTTAAACTAATTAACTGAAGGTTCACGCAAAAGACCGAAATTGAGCAGTAGTGAATACCAAAGATAAAACTTCAAAATATTGAAACTTAGAGATCAATTAAAAACTAAACTAAAAAAAAATTATATTTAATTTTGAAAAATATGAACCAAAATAAAAATTAAAGTCAGAACTTACGAGCACAGCCATAACATTTTGAAGTCCAATGACCGATTGGAAACTAGACTCAAAATTGAAGGACCAAATAGGTTTTTTTTCTTTTTTCCCTTTTGTAATTAATTAGTAGAAACTCTTGTTTTAGAATTCATTGCAGAAGTGAACTCAGATATCAGGAAATTGGTATGGGAAAAATGCAAAACAGAAACTCCAAGGGGAAAGAAAAGGCAGTATAAACAAAATCTTATTTGTAAAGGAATTGTAGTCACTAGCTAGGCAGTAAGAGACTCACCCATTTGAAGCATATATTTGGTTTCTGGTGGTGTGTGTGGTTACAGAACAAGAAGAGATAGCAAGAAGTAAGAAATGTGGAGAGTTGCTTACTTGGGAAGATCTTGCCAAGATGAAGTACACATGGAGAGTTGCATTAGAGACCCTAAGGTTGGTGGCACCTATATTTGGAGGCTTCAGAAAGGCTATGAATGATATTGAATTTGGTGGCTACCTTATTCCTAAAGGATGGCAAGTAAGTAAAGTTTTCTTCACTTTTTCTTATTTATGTTAAAAAGAATTTAACATGTGAAAAGCGTTGAGAGGATCTCGAGAGATCTCACACCTCTTGTTGTCAGTTGGATTTTAGATGAAATCTCATGTTTATCTAATAAAAATATTCATTCAACAACCATTGGATTACAGATATTCTGGACATCACCAGTTACTCATTTGGATGACACCATATTTAGAGATCCATTGAAGTTTGACCCAAATAGGTTCGAGAATCCAGCGTCGATTCCACCGTATTGCTTCGTTGGATTTGGCGGCGGTCCGAGAATTTGTCCAGGTAATGAGTTTGCAAGGATTGAGACTCTTGTTACCATCCATTACTTGATCACCCAATTCACATGGAAGCTACTTTTGGATGACCATTTTATTAGAGATCCAATGCCAACACCTACCAAAGGAATGCCTATCAAAATCTGTCGTAGAGAAATTTCCATGGCATTGTAGAATGTGTAGAAATGAAAATCACGATCAATGACATATTTTAGAGTAAGATCTTGAAATTGTTAAAATCACTTGTCGTGTTAAAAATCATTTTAAAACATGTTCTTGACTATTGAAAGCTAGTTTTGATAATATGAGAAGATCGAGTTCAAAATTGTTAAATAATTAAAATGTGTGTTTTCCAAGTAATTTTGAACCTGACAAAAATCATTTTAACTATATTAACATCACTCCTAAACATTTCACAAGAATGGAGCGGTGAATGCTAGAGATGGATGTTTTGGTAATTTTTAAACTCATCCAGTTCATTTTCACAATTGCTCAGCACTTCAAATGAAGAGAACATAGACATCTAAGACTACATATAAAAGATTATAATCTATGCAAGTCTTGTAACACGCACTAAAAAATAGTCTACACCAAGTCAAACACAAAGTTATAACAAACGGGATGACAAGTAGACAAGCAAGATAAAAAGTAGAGACAGTGAAACACATAGATTTGTAATCCAGTTCGGTGTAAAATCACCTACTATGGAGGAAAGTGTGCCCGGTTGAAATAAAATTCACAGGTAAAAGAGTTAGGCAATTATAAAGAAGTATTTATCCATCAGACTCCCTCTATAGTGACTCACGTATAGCCAATTTTTTATTTTCAACTTAGACACTCCTTAAGTTTGAGATCCCCTCACTCCACAAATGTTGTTCACTCGAGCTATGTTTGAGATTCACTCAAACTAACTCACTTAGGCATTTCGCAAGCATGAGCTCCCCTTATCTTCATGATGTAGCTTCTCTCAAACAAGTATGAGAAAACTATGTAACTTAGGCTCCTCTTAAGTATAATATGAACATTGTTACACTCACCTATAAAACAAGTAGAGACACTACAATCTAGTCTAAATGACCATCAACAACATACCTTCACAGCAAGGTGATAGCACCTGAAAAGTACTATCTTATTCCACTTAATTCAGGCTCATTATATGATTTTATGCATTTATTCTATGATTTTGTAGGTATCAAGCATAATTGGGTAGAATTGACCATTGGGATTAGATCCGGGCTAAAACAAACCAAAACGGAGCTCCGAAGCATCAATTGGAAAAAGTGTATAAATTTACCAAAATGCCCTAAGTAGCATCGCAGTGTTGAGGTGTGACACGAGAGGTAGAACGGACCAAATGCTAGGAGCATTGTAATGCTCTTCGATGCTGTGGCATGACACGAATGGCTGAAGGCTTGAAATATAGGTAGCGTCGCGACGCTGTCTTGCTACATCACGATGCTGCATGCAAACTCTAATAGGTAGGAATAGACTGCACTTCACTGCGATTATAAATTGATATTTTTGCCGAATTAGGTTATATCATCTCGATTTTCTAGCCTCCAACTCTTTTGGCTTTTATATTTTTTCCTTTCCACTATTCTCGACTTGTATTTGGTTTATAAACACCTTGGATTTCATCTTGGCTCTTCATGAGTAGCTAAGGTAAGTTTTCTCTAGCTTAGGGTAGGACAAAAACTCATATGTTTTGATTGGGAGACTTGTAATTTTCTAGTTTCATGCTAAATTTGATGATTATTGAATGCAATTTAATTTATGTGCTTGGAATTTATGAATGAATTGGTCAGTCCTCGTCTTTTTTTGGTAGGGCTAGAGAGAGAAATTAACATCTATTGTGTTAATCTCAAGGGAGTAAGGGTTAAAGCATGCTTGGGTGTGAATTTTAGGGCATTTAGAACGATCCTTTTACAACATTACATGATTAACTTAATTCAAGAATGAAAATGATCCATAACTTAAGGCAATCCCTATTGTTAATCGTCTTAGCAAAATTTTCTAGACTTAATGCGAATGTTTTATTCTTATGGATGCTGTCAAAGCTAATTAATTGAACATCTAAGTTAGTTAAGTAATTAATTAATAATTATGGCGTTTTTCTTTGGCCTTCCAGGCAAATGAGCTAAGGATAAAATCAACTAGCAACATATCTTTAGAGTTCTATGATCAACCAAAATAAAAGGGTGGAACCCAACTCTCTAGGCTAGGCTTTTAATCGATTAAGTTTTTGTTTACAATTTTCGCTGTTTACATTTATGCAATTACATTCTCGCTATTAAAATTACTTTGAAACCAAAACCAAAACCAAACCCTCCTTCAGTTAGCCAAAAACAAATTTATTCTTAATTAAAGAAAAACACGAGGGCTCCTTGTGATTTAACTCAGCTAACTATTTCTACAAGTTTTAGTTTAGTTCGGAGATTTATAAATATTATTTGAGCGGTTGAGAAGGAATTCAACACCCCTTCTCGGGCCTGATCACAAGGTTAATACAACTACTCTAACAGTACATTAGAAGAAACTTCAATAACGCTCTTTCATACGGAAGGGAATCTAATTCCCGCGGAAGCATGAGATTGCCTTGCAATTTGTTTTTCAGTTTTTAAAGAAACAAAATCAGCAAAGGAAACAGAAAAATAATGGATAAACATTATAGGAAACATGCTTTAAAAGAAGAAACAAAGGGATAAATCAACAAACCTTTGTCGAATCTCATTAAACTATATAATAAAAAAGAGATTTAATATATTTGAATATGATTCAAGTATTAAAATAAATATGAATGTGATTCATATTAAAACTATAGGTTATGAGACATATGCATATTTGAATAATATTTCAATATAATTAATTAATAAGTTAGTTATTAATTTTAATAATTAATTTAATTGAATTAAAATTGTTTAATTAATGTGTTAGAACTCTTCGCGTTTTTCCTCCCTGTCTTCTCACGAACGTTTATTCAATGAACAAGGGACACCACCACAAGTACAACCTTGTTATTCTCTATGAATCCAAGGGTAGAAGAGTGATCTCTATCACTTTGGAGGAGGAAGAATAATAAAGAGTGATAGAGAGGATAAATTTTGGGAGGAAATTCTAGATTGGAGGTTAAGGTTTTTCACAATTAATCATCCATCTTCTAAAATGGCCATACATGGATATTTATATGGAGAAGGGTTTACTCCTTCTCCAAGTCTTTCCCAATTTACCCTTAAGTCTAATTAATTAAATAATATTTATTCAATTAATTAACTTACCAATTAAATAACCATATACATTAAATCTAATTTAATATATTTATATATGGTTAATTAATAAATAAACATCACACGTTTATTTGTCATCACTTCTCAAAATTAATTAATTGCATCTTCATGAATCTAATTAATAAGAATTTAATATATGAATCTTATTCAAATATTTTTCTCTTAATTATAGATCACATCTATAATTAACCATATCATATTAATCTCATTAATATACTATTCCATCAATTGATTTGAACAATTCAAATCATTCCTCTTATCTATCCTTTAGTGAGCTAACAAGTGGACCTTATAGACCTACAGATTAGAAGCTCCAATGATATGAGATTAATTAATTAAATTAATCATTCTTCATTAAATACAGGTAACTCTACTAAAGACTAGTAGTTGCACTCTTCGCACTGTAGATATATTTCTGTGTCCACGGATATAACCAATCAATGGTGAGTTGACCCGCGCTACCCTTATACTATAGACCGTTTTGGCTATTACTCGAACTTGATCTACTTTTATGTCTTTAGATAAAGTCCAAGTATTCATTCTATAGTCATGGGTTCTTAGTTTATTGGATTTAGGGTTATGATATATAAAACTTATATAGTCAATAACAACTTTACTGAATAAACATCAATCATAACGTTATTGAAATGGAATATGTTTATTGGCTACAAACCACAAGTTTTAGGACATAAAACCCAACAAAATTTCACGTGGACTAAAACTCTAGTGGAGTCTACTATACACAATGTTGAGTTTAGAGAGAAGAAATACAATAAACTAGAGCATCAAATACCCGAGACTTTCTCCCACTTGGCCTAGGTCCAACATCTCATACTCCTAGATTTACTAGATGACTCTCAAACACTTTAGTCGTGAGAGCCTTTGTAAATGGATTAGCAATGTTGTGCTTTGATGCTATCTGCTTGACGATAATATCTCCTCGTTGCACAATCTCCCTGATGAGATGATATTTGTGCTCAATGTGCTTTTCGCGCTTATGGCTTCTTGGTTTTTTAGAATTTGCAACTGCTCCACTATTATCAAAATAGAGGGTGATAGGCAGTGAAGGACATACGAGCATATAACGAAAATTAATTTTATCGAATTTCACTCTAAGATGCTCAATTTTGAGGATAAATCATGAAATTAAAAGGGAAAAAACATGAGTTTTAGAAAAACAACCTTTGAAGCTTAAATTCTTCCAAATTACTTGACGATTCTTATCACGAACAGTTTGTGGACCACCGCTAGAGTCTTCTCTACTAATCTCTGGCCTTAGAACAGATTGTGGGATCCGACTTTATGGTTAATTTGGAAAATTTTCAAGTATTTGGAGAGTTGGGTGTCCTTAGAGTTCTTGGACAAAAATCAACAACTTCAACCATTTGCCTTACCCAATTTCATCAATTAAACCTTCATTATATAGAGGTTTAACATGAAAATCAAATTGCATCAAAGATTGACACTAATTTGTGAAGAATTTAGTAGGATTGTGTGGCAAGTTCAAGAACATCCAACAAACATTCAACTTGCAATAGTGGGAAAATCCAACTTTGTGAAATTCAATTTAAAATTGAATTAGTGGATTTATCATACTTTCATTAAAATTCAATTTTGAAGTGAATTTCATAAATTCAATTTTAAAGTTAATTTCATAAATTCAATTTAATTTTAAATTTTAATTTTAAATGAACTAAATTTTAAATAATAAAATAAATTTTATATAATTAATTAAACAATTTTAATTAATAATGTTAATTTGAATATCAAATATTAAAATAATATTAAAAACACACCAATCCTGATTTTTTCGAAAAATCGATTTTTTGGATATGAAACCCTATTTATGTATATTTATATTTAAATAACATTTAAATATTATTAACTCTCCTTATTTTTAATTCATAATTAAACGATTAAACGTTAAATATATCATATACAATTAACGTTTATTCCTTAAATCAATTTTGAACGATTCAAAATCATTTCATCATATTGTCCTAAGGATTAGTCCGAAGCTAGCAGAGGGACCTAATGGACCTATAGATCATGAGCTCCAGCGATTCGAGATTAACCGGTCAAACTCTTTAATTTAGTTAACCAACATTCATTAACTAATGGGATACTCCATTAAAGCCTGTAACTTCACTCTCCTCACTATAGATATATTTCTGTTCACTTGATATAACTATAATTACAACTAGGTCAAAATTACCGTTTTGGCCCTGTAATTACACCTTGTTCTTTAAGTCCCACTAATTCTCTAATGAACAATTGGTTTGTGATCTTATCACTAAACTAAGTTCCTCTCGGGCCAATGAGAGGGTGGGGCCCCTTGTTCAAGACTCGGAATTAGTACTTAAGGGAACAACCTATTTACTAACCCTAAGTTGGATAGGTGTGAATTCTGTCTTGCAAGATTATGTCCCTAGCTATTTACTCGGTCTTATCCCTAAAATGGAAGGCTTTCTGAGTCGGCATAGTCGGGTCATTCTCACCCATGCAGATCTAAGGATAATCCCAAATAAACAGGAGTTCATAGTTAGCTCAAGATTGAGATCGAGTTACCTAGGTCATCTAGTTGAAATAGTTAGTATTTAACAATAAACAGTGTTATAAAGTAATAGTAGCTATTTCGTGGTCCGGTCTTATGCAAACTCATTGTATAGAACGTCCCCACTCAAATGTCTCCACATGAACGACTCAGGATCACATTGTTTGTTTCAAATACAAAGTGGGTGCATTTAAATGTGTCCGTAAGATAAGGTACCCAACCTTATCCTTATACTATAGACCGTTTTGGCTATTTACTCGAACTTGATCCACTTTTATGACACTACATATAGTTCAAGAGTATTCATACTATAGCCATGAGTTCTTAGTTTATTGGATTTAGCGTTATATTAACAACAGTTCACTTATTCATAACAAGTTTACTAAATAACTTGGATAACAACTTTATTGATAAATAGAATGCATATTAATGTTTACAAACTATAAGTTTTAGGACATAAAACTCAACAAACTCCCACTTGGACTAAAACTCCATACATAATGTTGAGTTTATAAAGAGAAATTTAAATACAATAAACTAGGGCATCAGATACCCATGTTTTTCTCCCACTTGCCCTAGATTATACAACTCGAAGTCTTAGACTTACTAGGTGACCCTCAAACACTTTAACCGTGAGGGGCTTTGTAAACGAATCAACAATATTATCTTCTGACGGTATCTGTTTGACTATAACGTCTTCTATTTGTACTATCTCCCTAATGAGATGGTACTTGCACTCAATGTGTTTGTCGCGCTTATGGCTTCTAGGTTCTTTTGAATCTGCAACTGTGTCATTGTTATCACAATATAGAGTGACAGGTAAATGCATGTTTGAAACCACTTCCAAATCGGTTAAGAACTTCCTAAGCCATACTGCTTCTTTAGCTACTTCGCATGCAACTACATATTCAGCTTCCATGGTGGAGTCAGCAATACAACCTTGCTTGATACTCCTCCAAACTATTGTTCCTCCATTCAAAGTGAACACTGATCCCGATGTAGATTTCCTGAAATCTATATCGGTCTAAAAATTAAAGTCTGTGTATCCTGCAAGGATCAGATCCTTATTGCCATACATGAGCACATAGTCCCTCGTTCTCCTAAGAAACTTGAGGATATTTTTAACAACAGTCCAATGATCACATCCAGAATTGGACTAGAATCTACTGACAATTCCTACTGCATAGCATATGTCAGATCGTGTACAAAACACAACATACATCAAATTTCCAACAGCTGAAGGAATGCGTCTCATATCCTCAATCTCTTGAGGCGTTGTAGGACATTGTTCCTTAGACAAATGAATTTCATGTCTAAATGGTAACATACCTCTCTTGAAATTCTGCATTTTATATCTAAACAACATTTTGTAAAGATATGATGCTTGAAATATGGCTAACGTTTTATTCTTGCGATTCCAAACTATTTGGATTCCAAGAACAAACTGAGCCTCTCTCAAATCTTTCATTTAAGTTGATAACCATTGTTTTATGTCAGTTAGGAATCCTACCTCATTCCTAATGAGAAGGATATTATCTACATATAATGCCAAGAAAGCTACAGCAGAGTTGATAATTTTCTTGTATACATAAGGTTCATCAACGTTCTGTTCAAAACCATAAGATTTGACTGTAGCATCAAATCTCATATCCCAGGACCGAGATGTTTGTTTCAACCCATAAATGGATCGTTTAATCTTGCAAACTTTTTGCTCTTGACCTTGTTCTGTAAACCCCTCTGGTTGAGTCATATAGATCCTTTCCTCAAGATAGTCATTCAGAAAAGTTGTCTTGACATCCATTTGCCAAATTTCATAATCATGAAAATGTGGCAATGGATAAAAGTATTCTAACCGACTTTATCATGACATAAGAAAGAAGGTTTCTTCATAGTCCACTCCCTCGACTTGAGTATAATCCTTTGCCACAAGTCGAGCCTTAAAAGTCTGTACTTTACCACCATGATCTCTTTTCATTTTGTAGATCCATTTACAACCAATAGGTCTTACCTCACTTGGTTGATCTACATGTTTCTAGAATGAATTATAGTACATAAACTCCATTTCGAGGTCAATCGCTTTGATCCACTGATCTCGGTCTACATCAACCATTGCCTGCTTATAGGTTAATGGATCCTCTAACCCATCATCAAGTATGATGAGTTGGGTTTCAATTAAACCCATGTAACAGTTAGCCTGATGAACAACCCTCCCACTACGTTGAGCCTCTCTCAACTTTTGAGAAGAATGAGACTGACCAAATGAGCTAATTCTATCAACAACTCTTGTTGAAGGACTAGCTTGATCAACAACTCTTGTTGATTTATCTATAGTTTCTTCGAAAATCTCCTTTAATAGTAGTTTGCTGGGTGGTTGATGATCTATCATGTGGTCTTCTTATAGAAAAGTAGCGTTTGTCGATACAAGCAGTTTATCATCGTGAGGATCATAAAACAAACCACCTTTCGTTTCTTTGGGATATCCTATAAATAGGCATAATTTTGAATGACATTCCAATTTCTTATTATGCACCAACACGTGTGTCAGACATCCAGATTTTGAAGTGACGTAAACTACCTTGACGCCCTCTCCGTAACTCATAAGGTGTTTCTCAAACAATTTTAGAGGTAACATTGTTCAAAATGTATACTGCAGTCTCTATATCCCCAAAACGAACTTGGACCAAGCAAAGCTCATCATGGACCGAACCATACCTAATAGGATTATGTTTCTCCTTTTAGATACACCAATCTGCTAGGGTGTACCGGGTGCAGAGAGTTGTGACTGGATTCCATGTTCTATCATATAGTCCTAGAATCTCAAGTCTATATACTCTCCACCTCGATCTGATCGAAGTGTCTTAATGGTTTTACCTAAGAGGTTTTCAACCTCAGTCTTATATTCTTTGAACTTTTCAAGAGTTTCAGACTTGTGATGCATTAGGTAAATGTAACCATACCTTGAATAATCATTAATAAAACTGATGATATATTCATACCCTCCACGTGCTTTAACATTCATAGAACCACAGAGATCTAAGTGCACGAGTTTAAGGGTTCTTTGGCTCTAAGACCTTTTTCAGAAAAAGATCTTTTGGTCATGTCACCCTCAAGACATGATTCACACGGAGGTAAAGAGTTTTCTTCTAACTGACTTAGGAGTCCACTCTTAACCAATCTACCAATCCTATTGAGTTTTATGTGTCCAAGTCTTGAGTGCCAAAAATAGGTACTTTGAGAAACTCGTTGCCTTTTACTTTGAGTCTTAGCTGTTTTGAACATTTCAGTATTATAAACAGCTTTAACTTTGGTCGGTTTTAACTTGTATAAGTTGTTTTCTAAATTTGCAGAACATATTGGAATACCTCTTTTACTAATGAACACTTCATTAATTTCAAAAGTCACTTTGTACATATGTTCAAGAAAACAAAAGATAGATATCAAATTTCTACTACAATTTCCACATAGAATACATTTTCAAGCAAAATGAATCTATCTCTAAAAAATAACTTCATGTCTCCCACTGCCTTGGCCGAGATGATCTCCCCTGATCCAACCCTGAGAGTAATAACGCCATCTTGAAGCTGTCTCTAGAAACTAGTTTTCTAAAAATAAGAACAAACGTGATTAGTGGCTGCTGAATCCAGTATCTAGGTTAAGTTTTCACTTTCCACTAAACATGTTTCGATAACTAGTAAATCACATTTACTTTATCTCTCTTTCTCAGCTTTCTTCTCACCTAAGTACTTCGGGCAATTTCCTTTCTAATGCCCATCTTGGTTGCAGTGGAAACATTTTTCTTTATCTGCAACTTGAACCTTTCCCTTTCCTTTTTTCTTTGTAGGAGCTTTGGCTTTCCCTTTTCCCTTTTTCTTCATCTAAGATTTTGAAGGGTCAAGTTTGGTTCTTAAGGATGATCATCTAAGAAACTTCTTTGAAGTAGTAGCAATATTTGCTTCTACTTCGGTACCTTTATTCTTTAATAAAGACTGATAAACCTGGAGCTCGTTGAGAAGAGAAGTCAAAGTATACTCTATCTTATTCATCATCGTGTTAGTTCTAAACTGTAGGAAACTCTTCAAAAAAGGTTCCATGATGAATGTAACTTCACTATCATATACAATTAATTCCCTTATTTAATTTGAACAATTCAAATTAATCCAAAATTAATTGGTTCTTATCAATTCCCTAATTAGTTAGCAAGGGCCCTTATGGACCTATAGATTAGAAGCTCCAATGATACGAGATTAATTAATTAAACTCTTTAATTAAATTAATCAATATTCATTAACTGCAGCTCACTCCATTAAAGACCTACAGTTGCACTCTTCGCACTGTAGATATATTTCCGTGTCCATGGATATAACCAATCAGTAGTAAGTTGACTCTTCACAATTGCCCGTAACTACAACTGGGTCAAATTACCGTTTTACCCCTATAGTTACATTGAACTCCTTAAGTACCACTGATTTCTCTAATGAATAAACAGTTTATAGTCCAACTATAAACTAACCCCTCTCGGACCAGTGAGAGGGTGAGGTCTCATCGTTCAAGACTTGGAATCAGTTCTTAAGGGAGCAATTATCTACTTACCTTAAATATGGGAAGGAGTGAGTTCCATCTTGTGAAGATATGTTCCCAGCTCCCTACTCAGATAAAATCCCCAAAATGGTAGGCTTATTGAGTCGGCAATCTGGCCACTCTCACCCATATAGATCAAAGGATTGCACTCATAGGCAGAAATCCATAACTCACTCAGGATTAAGGTCTAGTTACCTATGGTCTTCCTATAAAATGTTAATTTCTTTAATTAAGAGTGTTATAAAGAAAAATTAAACATTTTGCGGTCCGGTCTTATACAAACTCTTTGTATAGGATACCCCCACTCACATGTTTTTACATGAACGACTAGAATCACGTCGTTTGTAACACTTTACAACATTTGTAATAATTACAAAGTGAGTCATACCCGTTGTGTCTTAAGGATAAGACATTCAATCTTATCCCTATACTACATACCTTTTTTATTAATACTTGAGGCTACTTGTATGTCAACCACATAGATGTTTAAGTGTACATAATTTAACCACGGATCTTAGTTTATTGGATTTGAGTTAATACAAACATAATCAAATAAAATAATTCTTTATTTTATTGATCAAATCATTTTTATTTACAAAATATTACAAACTATGAGAATCCTAGTGATTTAGGACACTAGTCCTAACAATCTCCCACTTATACTAAAGCTAGTGGGGTGTACAATACAAAGTACACAAATACAATAATAAACTAGGGCATAATTCATATACCAAGTAACATCTCTCACTTGCCCTAGTCAAGATAATGCATGTCCCATAGACCCACACTCTCCAAGTGACCCTCACATAGTTTAGCCGTGAGAGTCTTTATAAATGGATCAGCAACATTGTGCTCCGAAGCGATATTCATTACGATTACATCTCTTCGTTGCACGATCTCCCGTATCAGATGATACTTCCTTTCTATCTGCTTGATGTGCTTATGGCTTCTAGGCTCCTTGGAGTTTTCCGCAACACCACTATTATCACATTAAAGGGTGATGGGTATTTACATATTAGGAACAACTTCCAGGTCTATCAAAAACTTCCAAAGCCAGACAACTTCCTTAGCAGCTTCACAAGCAAGCAGCTACATACTATGCCTCCATGGTAGAGTCAACAATGCAACCTTGCTTTGTGCTTCGCCAGACTACAGCCCCTCCGTCAAGAGTGAAGACTAATCCTGATGTGGATTTCCTAGAATCCCTATCAGTCTAAAAATCAGAGTCAGTGTATCCTGTAAAATCAAATCATTAGAACCATACACAAACATGTAATCCATCATTCTTTGAAGATACTTGAGGATGGTCTTAACGTCACGTTACTGAGTGCCTTAGATCTTTTAGACTAGAAATACATCCCAAGCTTCCTTGCGTGCAAGCTTTGACCCAAACTTTTCTTTCAAAATTTTCCATTGAAACTTGATTCATAAAAAAAACGCGTAAAGTTGTAATAATAGTAACTTCAATGTCTTGTAAGATAACCAAGATAAGAGTTAAGTTGTGAAGGGCACTTGCTTGCAGTTGGATGTTGTGCATGACACCCATGCTGGCAAGCCAAAAAGAAGGCAGGTAACCTGAATCAATGCATCTAATAATTGTAAGAAGATTCCAAGGTCTTGTATCATAGTCAAGCTAAGAGTCTAAGTTGTGAAGGGCACTTGCTCGTAGTTGGATGTTGTGCATGACACCCGTGCTGGCAAGCCAAAACGAAGGCAGATAACCTGAATCAACGCAAGAAAAAGAAAAGAGTTTCTGAATCAAATGGCATTGTTGAAAAAGTAAGAAAAAAGGAATGTATGAAATGAGAAAGAGATTTTTTTTTTTGAGAAAAAGCTTGCCGCATCCAAACTTAGGAATTACTTCTGGAAAAGTGAAGAGGTCAAAAGTAGATGTAACGTAAGTGTAGTTATAAAAGTAAAGAGTATACTGAGAGGCTAGTTAACGCTAGAAAAGTAAACCTGACATTGAATTTCTTTAGTAAAAGACATGCTTGAGGACAAACATTATTCTAAATTTGGGGGTGTGATAACTTGTAGAAATACAAGTTATTGTCCTTCTTTTCTTAGAATAATGGCGAAAGAATGTTGAAAAATGCATCATCTAATGCTTAAATCTTTGATATATTCTTCGTATGCGTACAAGCTTGTAAATAGGCTGAAGAAAGATGATTTTGTAATTTAACTCATTTGAATGCCCCATTTTGCAGAAAATCAAGGTTCAACGCATGCGTCAAAGACGAACAAAAATATAGACAACGGACGCATGGCACTAAACGACAAATCTTGGAACCTCGGGCAACCTGATCCTGACAGCTAAAGACAGAGGATTTTTGGCCTCCTAAGCCGCTGAACAGTGACAACCTACCTGGTCAGAAAAGACGATTGCCAAACACAGCCTAATCCCCTGCGTCAGAACTTTATCCGCTGACATCATAGAAAGTAAAGCTAGCTGAATCCACAGATCAAAGAGTCAGATATTTTAGATAATTTAGAGTTAGCTAGAGATTAAATATTTTAGAGATTTTTCTTCATGCCAAAGAAGAGTTTTAGGAATCATCAGTCAACCTCCATCTCTCCCCTCTCAGCGACAGTCGAGTGCATCATCTTCATCACCATCGGAGACTTGCCGAGCATCAACCTTGAGCGAGAGTGAAACTTCCACCATTTCTCCTCCTCAACGTAAGCAAACATCGGAACCACCATCTCTGTCGGTGAACAGGACACTGTTGCCGCCAGCTTCATCTCTTCATCTTGTCATTTCCATATTTTGTATCTTTGAGTGTATTTTGTTGCTTGTATTGTGAAAGAACTAAACTATCTCTTCCATTAATATATATATCTATTTCTTGCATCATGAATCACTTCTTGTCTTCCATCTTTAAGTTCACTTCACAAACAAGCATGAGGGTTGGAGAGTAACATTCATCAACCTTAAGAGTTCAAGCTTAGTTTCTAGTTCATTTACATCGATGTACTTTACTCTTCATTGCTTAAATCCACTTGACAACTTGATTTAAGTAGAAATAGTTAACTACTTGGAAGAGCAAGTAACTATGGATCTCATCTTTGTAACTAAGAACTAATCCTAGATATAGGAATCATCTTGGGCTTAACTAAACAAGCATGCATCATAGATATATGATTGATGTGACTCATCTGCCGAGATGTATGAACCATACAAGTTTAGGAGCATGAACCATGAAACTAAGTAAGAACTCAGCCGGTTGATGAAGAGTTTTCTCCAATCCTCTTTTCTCCATTTGAAAGAAAAACAAAAATCTCTTTGTTTGCACAAACTATATCACTAATTCTCAACTTCTTTGTTGCATATTACTAGTTATTTTACTTCACACATATTTATCATCAATACTTTATTCTATTTTCACACTTCCGCAAGTTAGACATTTCATTCATCTTTTTAGCCAAAAAAATTTCGTGTTCGACCTCAGTCCTCACCGAGAAATCTTAATATTAGTTTATACTTGGGCTAATATTGAGAAAGACTTGACATTTGTGTACATTCATTAAATTTTCACAAATAGAAAAATGTCAAACTATTTAAAGAAAATAGCAAAAAAAACATTGATAGGCAGTGATAGACTTCTATCATCATCTATCAGTGATAGACTTCTATCATTTCTATAACTGATAGACTCAGATAGTCAGCGTTTATCACAACTATCTAAAAAATTTTCTATTTTGTGTAAATAGTTTTCCTTATTTTTATATTCTTAAAAATTCCCCTAAATTTAAAATGAATATGATTCATATTAAAATGATAGGTTATGTGAGAGAATATGATTTGAATATGATTCAAAATAAATTAAATATATGACATTTTTGTTTACCCTGTAGAATATTTGTTCTCTGTTTTTCTTGTATTTTTCTAAATGAAAATTCTTGGCACAAAAGTGATTAAAAGCTTCCGCTGGGGAAATCCATTCTTTCAATTAGGGATTTCGAACGACTATAAAAATTATCGGTGTTATCTTTTTCCTAAACTCACTTAACTTTTACACTTAGTTTATTTTCAAATCTTTAGATTGCATGCTAGGATAACAAATTTCAATTTTACAAGTAACCCTATTCACCCCCTAGTGTTGCCATACGATCCTACACCTGAGACCTTCAACTTTCAGAGTGATATCACCAAGGCCTGTGGAGGGGGTTATGGTGATGGCTGATTTTTTCACTTCCTTAGGTTTTTGGAATATTCAAAAGCTTAGGGAGGTTTTGTTGCTGGAAGATGTTGACGAGATCATTCAGATTCTTGTGTGTCCAGTGAGTAGGCCGGATAGGTGGAGTTAGCACTATGATATGGGGGGAGAATATACAATTAAGAGTGGGTACAAATGTGCAAGGTATCAGAGAATTTGGAGTTTGAGTTATGGTTCAAATATAAAGTTTGAGTGCTGGAGTCATCTGTGGAAGCTTCATATCCCAGCCGAAGTTGCTATTTTTATATGGAGGGTCTGTCATGAAAGTATTCCAACTTTTATTCCTTTTAGATGAAGAGTGGTAGAAATCTTACCTTGGTGTCAGCTGTGTAGGTGAAAGGAGAGGAAATTGTGGAGCATGCACTTTTTGGTGTTGTCGTGTTAAACGTGTTTTGGAAGTTTTTATTTGGCAATAGTTGGAATATTGATTCTAAACAATTAAGTTGCATGAATATTTGGGTGGATTTGTCTACCAAATTCTTTAGCAAAGAGTTGGCTCGAGCTTGTATTACAGCTTGAGTCATATAGGGGATTGAAACAAAGTTGTTCACTCTTCTCTTATTCTATCTGTGAAATCTCGGTGTGGTTGGATTATTGATTATTTGGATAGCTTTGGTGGGACATTATTGGAGGATCCTAATTGCACTCAGATTCTTAATCATGTAAGTTATGATCCTTCGATTAGCAATCTTTACATTATTCATGTGGATGATGCGTTAAAACCTGGCGATGCCTCTATTAGGGTCGGTGGTGTTGTTGGATCATCTTCTATGTAAATTTTGGGCACTTTCTGTGATTTTAGGGCTTCCGCGGGTGAAATGATGGGTCTTTCACATCTTCTAATCTGTTCAGATTCTTTGTCTATTGGACAAACTCTGCAAGGCCTTTCAGCACCTCAGATTGAAGTGGGTAATTATGTTAATGAAATTATGCAGATTTTGAAAAATTTTGAAGTTGTCTCTTTTCAACCTGTTTCGAGGAATTACAACACTGTGGCTCATGCGTTGGTGTGGGATGGTTTTCCAAGGTGTCGGTTATTGTGATGGAATGATTTCTCATAGGGGTTATTGAATTTGTAATACTGAATTTGTATTCTTTGATTTCTCCTTTTTTCTGTCCATAGGCTGAATAGTGTTTGTATTTTGGTTTCCCTTTTAAAAAAAAATCAAAAAACACACATATGAATTTGAGTTGATGGGCAAAAAAGTTATCCACTATAGACTAGGTTGCTAAGCTGTTAGAAGTTTTTCCATCCTAAACAAATATACCTTAGGCACTACCTCCAATTCGTGACATTCAACATAATATTTATTTGATTCCTGGAACAACACTTACTCATTTACCACACTATAAAATGAGCTCTAAAGAGTATGAGGTTCTACATGAAATTATCCAAGATTTACTTAAAAAATACCATATACAATCTAGCCTCAGTCCGTGCACCGTGCCTGTCCTACTTGCTCCTAAAAAAGATGGCACTTAGAGATTGTGTATTGACAACCGTGCCATTAATAAAATTACTGTCAAATATATGTTTTCACTTATAATTTCTGATTTATTAGACCAATTGGCGGGAGCTCAAAATTTTTCCAAGATTGACTTTTATAGTGGATATCACCAAATTTGAATTTGTCTTAGTGATGAATGGAAAACTTCATTTTAAACTAATGAAGGGTTATTCAAATGGTTAGTTATGTCATTTAGACTATCAAACACCCTTAGTACTTTTATGAGATTGATGAACCAAAATTTTCTTCAATTCCTCAATAGATTTTTTGTTGTCTATTTTGATGACATTCTAATTTATAGTGAATCTATTGAGTACCATCTTCAACATCTACAAGAATTATTTTCAACTCTCTTTCAAAATAGTTTATTTATCAATTTTAAAAAGTGCTTTCTGAACTACTAAAATTTTCTTTTTGGGTTTTATCATTCATTGCCAATGAGCTTATGTTGATCCTCTAAAGACAAATTCTATCATGGAGTAGCTGAAGCTCGAGAACTTGTCGAAGGTTCTTGCCATCAAATAAATTTATAATATCAATCTCTAACCTCTACTACTGATCAGTAGTATTAGTAGCAAGACTAGGTCCATCCTTAGGGAAGCACAAAGATTAGTTTCGCTAAGCCGAATCTTTAGCTAAAGTGCTAAATGGGAAGGGAGAGGGGGTTTGATATGCTTTTGAGATAAGTGAAATAAAATAAGAAAATTGATTCTTCGGATGCAACCTAGCTAGATGCTTTTAGATAAGAAAAGTGGAATCACCCAAGTTGTAACATTGATCAAGATAATGCCTATGCTTAGCAAACACATTTAGTAATGCTAAATGTGTTGTCCAAAATGACAAATCAATCAACACATTTAGTGTAATGCACACTAAACTAGTCAATCGACCGCATTAAGTTCTAGGGGGTGAGTTAAGATGCATGACAAGTAGGTAATGTCTCACAAGTCAAATAGTACGATACTCAACTAAGTGAATTAAACAATGCTTACTGAATGGATGCCAAACTGATAGCACTGTAAATGTGTTATCTTACTCTGCTTAATTCAAGGTCGTTACTTGGTTTTACATCTTTATATGGTTATTTTATAGTTTCGAGCACTTGAGAAGTAGAATAAGGCATTAAAGCTTAAATGGGGCAAAAAGGGACCAAAATGGAACTCAATTGCATCAATCGAGAAAGAGAAGGTCAAAATGACCATTTTGCTTCCAAAGCCATGGCACAGTGGCTGCCTAAGCGCCACCTCGACACTTTTTCCCAAGAGGTTAGATTTTGAATAAGAGCCCTAGCGTCGCGGCACTCTAAAGATGATGTGCGCAAGAATTTCCATCAGCACTACAACGCCAGTTCGATTTCATAAAAGAAATTTCAGCCGCCTAGATTAATTCATCTGTCGATACAGCCGACCTCTACATCGTTTTCTCTCTATTTCCTTCTCTTTTCTGTGTTCTTGATGTATCCCAATAGTACTTTGATGTCCAAGATGTCTATTATGGGCTAAAGGTAACGTTCTCAAGCCTAGGTATTGAGTAGGGTCCTAAAGAGCCCTCATGAAACACACAACTCTACTCTACAACTCAATCTCTACAGCTATTCTGTAGAGATTCTCTCCAAGAAAATTTTCCCAATTTTTAGAGAAAAGTTCTCTGGAAATTCTCCTTGATAAGAAAATAATTGGTAATAATTAGCTGAAACATTAAATGGGTTATTTCCGTGCTAAGCTTCCAATTAGAGTTGAAGAGACGCAACTTTTAAAGCTCAAAGAGGCACCTTTTCATCCAAGAATCACAACGAATCTTAAAATTCAGATTCATCCACATATTTAATGTTCTATATATTTATTTAATTTCATGCATTTATATTTATTAGGGTAGTTGAAAAGGTTTAGATGAATTTAGACAATTTAGTGAAAGTTTGTGTCCTTTCATAGTGTTTTTTCAATTAGTTTAAATAGAGCTGTAATTCCAACCTTTTGAAAGGAAGACTTTGAATTTGAATGAATTTTTCATAGAGTAAATCTCTCAAGCTTTTATGCTTTCTTTGTATTCTTGTGTTTAGAATGCATGTTTAGAACTTTTAATCTAGTTTGATCAATTAGATTGTGGAGAGTTCGAAATCTTGAAGTTAGGAACAAGTTCTCCTTTCTTCTTGATCTTTGATCAATCTTCCAAGCCAAATCTGTTTAGCTTTCTTGGGGTTGTCTATCAAATTTGTTTATTGGGGGTTATTCTTATTATTGTTGTGGGGGTTCACCTTGTTTAAAGGGGAGTTCTCAAACGTTATTGAGGTAGTTCCCTTTATCACTCCTTCCCCATTCCTCTCATCTTTCAAAAGTAGTTCCCACAAGTCAGATTTTTGCTAGAGTCATAGCAAGGAAGATCTCGTGTAAAAGGAACACTTCAAGGAGAAGATTGTCGGTTTGAGGAGAAGATCTTGTTGCAGTTATAGATCGACAAAGGTATGATGCTTAGCATTTTCTTAAGTTTTTGTATTTTTAATTCTTTTAAGAAATCAAAGAACACGATTCCATCACTTCTGCTGCGAGGTTGAAGCATTCAATCCCTTCAGTAACCCAGAAAGATTCTTTCATCAACCCTAAAATCCTATTTGCATCCAGACTCACGATCAATCATCATATAACACGTGTTACTAAATATATAAAAATATTTGACATTACGTTTCCTTTCCCTCCATATATTCATAACTTATGCACACAGATCCAGGTCGAAGCACAATACGATTATGAATATGACAAGTTATGTTATGTGCCTCACCCTAAAAGTAATAAGGTAAGTGCTTACATGTAACATAGCACGATCCATTTCTTGTAGCATACGATTCTTTCGTTCGTCTATACTATTCCGCTGAGGAGTAATATGCAAAACAAAAAATTCATGTTTAATCCCTTTATATGCACATAATTTAGCAAATAGAGAGTTTTCAAACTTTTGACCCTTATCACTATGGATACGGATTATCTTCAACCCATTCTCTCTCTGAAGTTTCAAACATCAGTTTTGACAAACGTCGAATGCCTCAAATTTATCCTTGGAAAACCTAATCCGGATATACCTTAAGAAGTCATCTACACACAAGAATGCATATCTTTTTCCTCCAAGACTTTCCACATGCATAGGATCCACCAAATTCATATGTAATAGTTCTAGAATGCGACTGGTGGTAAAATATTGGATCTTTTTGTGTGATACTATAAACTGCTTTCCTGCTTGACAGTCACCACACATCGTTCTATCATTAGATAAAAGATCACATATGCCTAATATGGCTTCCTCAGAGATAGACTTTTTAATAGACTGGAGACTCACATGCCCCAATCTTTTGTGCCACAACGTGGCTTCATCTTGCTTAGGATGTTACAAACATTATTAACAACATTAGAAATCCACAAATAAAAATTATTAGAGGATCATGTACCTGTCATGATGAGTGACTTTTCACTATTTGTTAACATACATTTGTCTTTAATTAGAAAAGTTTCTAGAAAGACCTTAATCACACAACCAGCTTATAATGATAAGATTAGTTGTCAGTTTTTCAACAAGCATAACATCATCAAATGAAGGAAGTCCTGAGTATTAGAGTTGTCCTCACCCAATAATTTTATCTTTTGCACCATCTCTAAATATAACATAACCGATACCACATGAGTTGAGATTTGTGACAAATGACTTTTCACCAGTCATGTGTCTAGAACATCCACTGTCAAGTACCAATCCTCTCTAGTAGGAGATCAGAAAAGTGAAAGTAACTTGACATCTAAGGTTGACATTTGGTGTAGAAGATTTTATGCACCATTCTTAACTAACATTATGAGCCGGTGTTATATTGGAGAAACGAAAGCTTTTGTTGCACCCATGATCGGTTCAGGTTTCTTCCAAATAAACGAAAGCGTTAGAGCACCGCTAGATCGTTAAATCAAATGGCCAGTTTAACTTACCGATTTTATCTTATAAATCAACCAAGAGAATGTGTTTAAACAAAGTGGTGTGAGGTGTAACATAACCTAAGCCATAACAACTCTAAGGCTTTCACATTGCTAAACTCCTAAAAATTAGCTCATGACTGTTGATAAAATAATCATCTTTATTAAATCATAAACCATAGCTACAATGAGAAGTTTGATTGATAAAATTTAAAATGGGAAAATAACAAAGAAAGTAGTACTGGAAAATAAAACAACTCAAAAGAATCTGGGCAAATCCTCAAGTAACAAGGCTTTCCCTAGGATGATTCCTCCTCTCTCAAGGAAGGATCATGCTTCGACACACACTTTTGTGGGAAGAAATCCTAGAGCCGCTACGCCTTAGAGGAACTTTCGTTCTTAAGACTACTGACTTGAAACTTTGAGAAGAAATCCAAGGTGCTGAAAAATGACAGAAAAATGGTGAAGGGAATGTTGATCTCAGCGATGGAAAGTTGTCTTTCGAAATGTATGTTGAGGCACAATTCTCCCTTGAAATAGGGGGAATCATCCTAGGGAAAGACTTTTCACTTGAGGATTTGCCCAAGTTCTCTTGAGTTGTATTTTTTTTTCAGCATTACTTTCTTTATTAATTTTTCATTTAATTTCTATCAATCAAACTCCTCATTGTAGCTATGATTTATGATTTAATAAAGATGATTCTTTTATCCAAAGTCATGAGCTAAATATTTTTAGGGGTTTGGAAATGTGAAAGCCTTAGGGTTGTTATGGCTTAGGTTATGTTACACTTGATACCACTTTGTTTAACACATTCTTTTTGTTGAATTTAAAAGATAAAATAGGTAAGTTAAATTGGCCGCTTAATTTAACGATGTAGCGGAGTTCTAATGCTAAGAAGGTTAAGGTATAAGCAGATGTCACAAAGGGATATGGGACTAAGAGCCTATACATAGGATGGTCACGTCACCATAGAAATAAGAGACAATATAGGATAAAGGAACTGAACTTGAATTAATCTAGGATCTGGCTAACCATGGAACCATTAGGCATTAGTTGTTTAGATTTTTGTTCATGTGTAATTCATAGGTGTAGATTCCTGTTCATGTGTAATTCATTGTTTCGGTATGATGCGGTCACATTACCTAAGGCACAACACCCGAATGATTGTAGCATTGTTTGCCCCTGTTTGATTACCAATGTTTATTGTTTTTAATTTTTCTTTTACCTACTAAATTACAAACGTTTTCACTGGTTACCTTGGTTTCCTTGGTCCATAGTCATAATTAATCTAAGCTCAATCTAGTCCTGCGGTGACACTTGGAATACTCAAAGTTTATTACTTCATCGATCTTGTATACTTGCACGTAAACCTCACTCATCTTATATTTTCACCACTCATACATGCCCGGTCGGTCACCCAGCTGCGTGAATATATTTACGTAGCACTACAGGTTACCAAAAGATTCTTGATACTGAATGATGAAAAAAGGTACTTGGGAAGTCCAAGCATTCTCAATACTGAAGGATGAAAGAAGGTATTTGGAAAGTCCAATATCTAGTTATGGCATAGGTCTTTGGGACCCACCGTAACACACATTTAAGCTTTGGGTCGTGTGTTAGGGTGCTTAGCCCTTTGGGGACATGTATGTATGCATGAAAATGAGATAGTGACGTTGGTGTATTGAAATTTCCTTTACATCAACTAAGGCTTAATTATCGACGTTGATGTATTGAGATTTCCTCTATGTCAACTAAGGCTTAATTATTGACATTGATGTATTGAGATTTCCTCTACATCAACTAAGGTATGGGTACATGGTTTGATGTGATTTCTTGGATTTGGATGGAATTTATATGGATACGATTTATGATTCATTTGAGGAAATCTATGATCATGTTATTTCATTAATTGCATATATTTCCAGAGTTTCTGATTATGATTTTGTTTAATTTTTATTATACTTTGAAAGTCTATTAAATGTTAAAAGATCTAATCTTTTATTTGATCTTAATTTAAATGTTTTAGAAAAGTATTTCTAAAAGAAAACTCAATGTTCATTTAAAATTACCACTCACTGGGCTTCCCACCTCATGCTTTCTAAATGTTTTGTTTTCCCCCAGGTAGCAAAGTAGTTTCCAGGTGTCTTGCTTACGGAAGTTCAGTCTACCACTTCGTCAGAGTATCATTTAGGTCATTTCTTAAAGTCTTGTATGTATTAAAACTAGTTTAGGTTGGCATGTATTCATTAACATCAAGAGTTGTAAGGAAACTGGGTTCTTGATTGTATTTTACTTTAATTGGCATTGGAAAAATGTCTCAAGAGTGATCGCCTCTAAATGTGTCGTCGTTAATATAGACCTATTGGAATCAAAATAAATTTATAACACCTAACTTTAGCAATTAACACTAAACAACTAGCATAGATGGAAGTTCGAGATCGTCCTTAGGGATCTATTGGTTATTCATGCAATCAATTGAATTCATTTTACTTTGAAGGAGGTTTGTAAAAGAAAAAGAAAAACATGCAAGAAAAGTAAATTGCATGAAAATACATTCTTTTTGGGATTTATGTATGTGAGAGAATCAATTCAAAGAGATTTGTGAATAGGAACAAGTTCAATCAACTTCTTTCATAGAATCAAAATTGTTTAAATCAATTCAAGAACTCATAACTAATTAGAAATTCACTCCTAAATGACTTAATTCATCAAACTAGTCCAATTAGGGTTTCAATTCTAATTTCCCTAATTCATTAAACAAGAATTATTTCTTATTTAATTCTAAACTCAATTTGTGCATCTATTCCTTAGCAGCATTCAATACAAAATCGAATTTGCTTTAAGATCTAAGGTTCTTGATGTTGCGACAAACTAATGAACAGATAGCCTCTTTATCAATTTGATTCATGGTTAAACTCAATTAGTTCATACATGCTCAAATAAAAAAAAATAAAAAAAAGCTTAGAGCTAGGCTAGAATCCCTAATTTTGCAACTAATTTCATAATTTAATTGCTTAGCGCATTATGAATATTTGTATACAAGAAATTGAAAGATCTATTTAGAATTTATTCAAAGTTCAACCAAGATTCAAGAATTCATTAAAGATTAAAGAGAAATTCTCACGAAATTGCATGAAATGTAACCTATTCAACTAAAGAAATTACCTTAAACTTGAATCTTCAAAGAAGCTTCAAGTGTTGGTGGAAGATTACAAGTGTGTTGAGAGACAAATGAAGAATTTAGAAGAAAACTCTCGGATTAGGTAGGAATTGTTCTCTAAGAATCATAAGGAAAATGATTTTTTTTTTTTATAAAATTGGAAGAGCATCGCGTCACTGCTAATAGCGTAGTTACGCTCTAGGTTGGTAGCCGCAGCGTAGCATTGGCTGGGATAAGCAAGGCGACGATGTCTAAAACAGCTGAAGAGGCGCGCGTGTTTGAATTTACATCAAAATTGGGCCGCAACGACGTTGTTCTCTAGGGGTAATTTTGTAATTTTTACTATTTGTTCAATTTTGATGTTGGCAAGCTCGTTTTTAGCTCGTTCTTGCTCCGAATGATTCTTCTACCTTTGGGATGATTATTATCTATAAAAATATAGATTTAATGAGTAATATTGACTTATAAATGTAGAAATAAGCTAGGAATCATAACACTTTTAGGGTGCTATAAAAGAGTTAGATAGAATGTAAATTAAGTTGAGCAGCTTTGAGCCTTTATAGGAGAGTAAATTGAATCAATCCTTGTAATTGTCTTTACAGCTTTTCCTCTTTACAATTGAGGATATTCAACTCTTTCCCTTGTAAACTACTCGAATTTCATTTTAGTGAAGTTGATGCATGTTTTAAGTTGTGTATAAGGTTCAGCAGATAAAGGTGAACAGTAGATGTCACAAGAGAATCGACATTTGCTATTCTCACATACTCTCTTGGGTTCAGAGGGTAATCTGGGAGGGGGTGTGTCAACTACTCTAACAACACATTAGATGAAACTTCAACAACACTCTTTCTTAAGGTGTAGCAATGATAGTAGTCGAAATAGTTTACCCTAAACAATAATCACACAAACAATATATATGCCACAACTTTGAGAATCACTTCAGAACAAAAAGAATCCTCTACACGAGATGCAAGGAAAGTAGTTCCAAAAAATATGCAACAAATAGAGATAATATTTCCAGACAAATTAAGCAGAGTGTGAAACAAGTTGATTGAAAAACAACAAGATAAGATACAAAACATTTTACCTCTAAAAAATCAGTCAACCTTTCTACAGTAACACGCTCATGCATTTTTCTTTTTTGCACTTTGGTACAACTAAGAAATGGAAAAATTCAAATATCTAACCGTTGTATTTTCCATTCGAGTTCAACAAAGGAGTGGAAGATACATATGATGCGTGATGTCTTAATTAGTAGAAATTTGCACACATTTGTAAAAAGACTTGTTTTAGTATGTTTGGGAGATCGAGAACTCAAAGATGAAAGCTTTAATAATTGCAAAATACTCAAATAATATTATTTGTAAATTTTATCATTTAGAAGTCAATAATTGAGAAGGGCAAAATAACGTCTGCTTTACATTTAATTAAATTTAAATTTAAATAAAAGTTGAAGGACTAGAATTAAAAAAAATAGATATTACAATAAATGAAGTATGTTGGCACTTGGATCTTGTCTATATTTGTTGTCGACTTGTCGTTGTGGGCTCCTTGTAGGCTTGACCTTCAACACACTTTTTTCAAACTTGTCTCACTTTCTAAGCTAACCTATGTAAGATATCTTTGGGCAGATGTAGTGCCAAGCTTACCATATCTGATGCGTAGCTTAGTACAAGAAGTGTATAGTTTAGGTAAGCACTTAAGAAGTAAGGTCAAGGCTTTTATTTGGAGATTACTCGTTCTTCCCCTTTGGGGTCCTCGAATGGAGCTAAATTTATAAGCCCTTCATCTGACACTCACTTCTGGTCATGTGTAAAGCCGATGATGTCAGGGTTGTTTCTGGCACTTGAGGTTTGCAGGTGCTAGACTGAGCACAACTCTATTATTTGTCGATTGGTTTATATTTAACCGGCTTGGCTAGTCGACTCAAACCTCAAGGTACTGATTTTTTCCTTATGGGATGCGCGTTTCCTGATAACTTGTAAAAATACAAGTTATTTTACTTCTTTTCTCAAAATAAAGATGGAAGAATAGCGAAAAGAATATCATTCAACGCATGAATCTCTGATATATTTGAGCCGTTAAACATAGACGGATTGCACGGTCAAAGAGGACAACGCCAAACGGGTTGTGGGTCCTCCTGCGTCAATATGGAAAGTATCACAGTTGGGGCTATAAAAGCCGCCCTAATAGACGAAAAAGATATAGAAAATCATAAAGAGAAAACGAGGGTTAGCAACAAACAGTTCTGGGGAGAGCGTCGCCACTTATCATCTTCTTCCTCGTGGCGACAGTCGAAAGGATCATCTGCACTCAACCATAAGAGACCTGGTGAACCGAGTCTTGACAGAGAAGAGGATTCCACCATTGTCTTCCATTGTCACAAGCAATTTCAGCACTACATCTTCACTGTCGGTGAGCAGGACACTCCCGCCGACAGCTCCATCTCTTAATTTTTTATCACTCATTTGTATTATTGAAGTGTTTAGCTATTTGTACTGCCATTAGAACAAGAACATTGTGCTGTTATCAGTTAATACATGCTCATTGCAACCATTGCTAATTACTACTTTTCTATCACATTTGCAATTAGTTTACCAATCATTATGAGTAACTAAACATCTATGAGGGTTGGAGATTAACATTCATCAATCTTGATAATTCTAGTCTAATAACTAGGTCATTTGCAGCGATGCATTTTTTTTTATCATTATAGATTCAATCAACGTGAAAACTTTGATTAAGTACCAACAGTTGGCTACTCGAGAGAGCAAGTGACTAGAGGTCACATCGTTGTGACTAAGAAGTTAACCCTAGAAATAGGATTTATCTTAGGCTCATTTAAACAAAGCACACATCATAGACATATGACTTGTGTGGCTCTTCTGCCGAAAGGTATGACTCATTTATGTTTGAAAGCGTGATCTATGTAATGAAACTCTAATTTAGTAGGTTGATGAAGGGTTGTCTCCTACACTCTTTTCTACATCTAGTAGCACCACTGAAATTGTACCCTCTTTATCAGTAATTCCCAAACTTATTGCTGTAAGCCAGTAGTATTTGTTCACTCTTTCGAGATTTCTAATTTATTCAGTTAATTAGTTACAAAATCTCCGTGTTCGACCTTGGTCCTCACTAAGAAATCTTTATATTAGTTTATACTTGGATTAGTATTAAGAAAAACTTGAGAAAATAAGAATATAATCATTCATGAGAATAATTAGAATAAAATATCAATACCAAGTTTTTGGCGTCGTTGCCGGAGATTTTACGGCTAATTTTTCTTTAAATTGTTTATCTTTTGCAGGACCATCATCTTCAAGTGTATTGTAGCTTCCGTCGGGAGGTCACAAACAGTATATGAGCGAAGGGTCAGAACCCGAATTTGATATTGACCCTGAGATTGAACGCACCTTCCGACGAAGGATCAGAAGAAACCGGCAGAGAAGACAACGATCGAGACCTATGGCTGATCAGCGCAATCAAGCAAATCAACAAGCTAACGCAGCTCAGCCCAACCCGATCCTGCTAGCTCATGATCACGATAGACCAATGCGAGAGTATGCGCCACCGAATTTGTATGACTTCTCTCCAGGCATAACGCGTCCAGTCTTTGAAGGGATGACATTTGAAATGAAACCAGTGATGCTCCAGATGCTTTAGGCCACACGCTAGTTTGGAGGAGCACCGGGAGAAGATCCGCATGCACATCTTACTACTTTCATGGAGATCTGCAATACTTTTGACATTCCAGGAATCACACCTGAGGGAATTAGATTAACTTTGTTCCTTTTCTCCTTGCGCGATGAAGCAAAACAATGGGCTTACTCTCTAGAGCCCAGTGAGATAACCACCTGGGAATAAATGGTTACCAGATTCATGCAGAAGTTTTTCCTTCCAACAGTGAACGCACGACGTCGACGCGAGATTGCAAACTTCATGCAGAAAGACACTGAAACCCTCCGCGACGCATGGACAAGATTTAAGAAGCTTGTTAGAAATTGTCCACACAATGGAATCTCAGATTGTGTCCAGATGAAAATGTTTTATAATGGGTTAGACCGTGCGTCTGAAGCCATTGCTGACGCATCAGCAACTGGAGAGTTGATGGATAAGACATACGCCAAAGCCAAAGCTACTCTTGACTGAATATCGCGTAACACAACTGAATGGGATGATAATGGCTATGGTAATCGAGCTCTAGAAAGAAAGAAGAGCGTCAACGCAATTGAAAGCGAGGCGGTGGCTCAATTATCAGCCCATATGTCAACAATGACTACCATCCTCCAGAATATGGCGTTGAACAACAACTCAGCAAATGGACAGGCTAAGCAAGCTAGCATGGTGAATCAAGCCGTGCTCAGCTATGTAGGATGCGGGGAACCGCATGGGTTTAATATGTGCCCCTTTATCCCTCAATCGATATGTTTCATTAAGAACAACCCGTACTCGAAAACGTATAACCCAGGATGGAGAAACCACCACAATTTTCAGTGGGGGGAAACTCAGCAAGCCACGGAAGAACAATCTGGAGGTCAACCACAGACTAACCAACTGCACCGCCTAGATTTAATGGTAATGCGACCAACTTCGCAGGAAGTTCAGAAACGCTTAATCAGGAGCAAACATATAACAGGCCTCAACAAGAGTCAAGTTCAGGTACTAGGCTGGGGAAGTTGTTGACCACATACATTCTAAAAAATGATGCGTTGATTCCAGAGTCAAGCTACGTCAATAAGAAACTTGGAAATCCAAATGGGACAAATAGCTAAAGAGCTCCAAAGTAGGTCGCCTGGTGTTCTCCCAAGTAACACGGAAGCACCAAAGAATAACGACAAGGAGCAATGTCAAGCAGTGACATTGCGCAGCGGTAAGACACTCCTAGTAGAGTCAGACCCTAAGAGAATCAATACTACCACAACAACCACCACCAGCGAACAAGATATTGATACTTCTCAAGAAGTTCTCAACTCCGATAAGACAACCAACATAACCAACTCAACTCCTTTAGTGCAGAATCACCAAAAGACATCAATAATGAAAAATGCTGCACAAAAACAAAAACAAAAGCAAGGCACTTGTGAGGTGGAGCAACCTGTGCGTCCACCTTTTCCTCAAAGACTGCGGAAGAAAAACGATCAAGTTCAGTTCAAGCGTTTCATGGATGTTCTGAAACAACTGCACATCAACATTCCTCTCATTGAAGCGTTGGAACAGATGCCAAGTTATGTAAAGTTTCTGAAAGACATACTTTCAAAGAAATGACGAATGGAGGACCTGGAAACGATTGCCATGACACAGGAATACTATCCCCGCGAAGATGAAAGACCCTGGGATTTGGGGGAATGGACGTGGGAAGAGCACTATGCGATTTGGGAGCAAGCATCAATCTAATGTCGCTCTCCATATTCAAGAAATTGGGAATTGGTGAAGCTCGCCCCACTAGTGTAACCTTGCAAATGGCCGATCAGTCTATAACGCATCCTGAAGGCAAAATTGAGGATATATTAGTAAAGGTCGACGAATTCATCTTTCCCGCTGACTTCATCATATTAGATTACGAAGCTGATAAGGAAGTGTCAATCATTCTAGAAAGACCTTTGATTGACACTTCCTTAGCAATTGGACGAGCACTCATTGACGTCCAGGAGGCAGAGTTAACCTTTCTTAGCAACTGGACGAACACTGATTGACGTCCAGGGGGGAGAGTTAATCATCTGCGTTGATGACCAACAAATAAAATTTAACGTGTTCAACGCAATGAAATATCCCAATGACGTAGAATCCTGTCAGTTTGTGGAAAACAGGGAGTTGAACAGTTGGGGAGTATTGGAGAACCACTTGGAAAACCTTGATCTAGGAGAAACTGATTTTTTGTTACAGAACGCAGAGGAGAATATCCTGGCCATGAATACGTCTAACACATTTGAATCCATCGACTTGAGCAACCGAACACTCGCCAAAGCATCCCAAAACAACTTCGTCAGTGGTGGCGAAGATAGTGTAGTGTCTTCATACCCTACACAGTACTCAACCCCCTCTTCTTCTTCATCTTGAAGCATTCGCTAGCCGTCACCTACAACCCCACGGCCTGCCAGTTCCATTACACCTCCCGTTTTCACACCACCTGCACCACCCTGTGTTGCCACTTGACAAAGCCCTCGAATTCGCCCTCCATCAGTCCTACCATTCATCTCACCTCAATCCTTTCACCCCCGTGCCCCCTCACCTTCTGTGTTACCGTCCTTCTTCTCTTCCTTCCCAGCACCCAAACTAACACCACTGCGTCGACCACCTGTGGTTGTCATTGACTCAGACTCTGACGAGTCTGAAGAGCGAACGAATCAACAACCAATCGACATCCGCCCCTTGGCGTTTGAATTTCCATCCCCACGAACCCATCAACCAACGCCCAACCCGTTCAATTCCTCACCCTCTAACCTTTCCACTTCATCTTCAACGCCCAGCCAGTCACCATCACCGCCCCCTGTCGCACCCAAGCTTCACACATCAGCTGTCAATTGTCTTAAACCACCACGAGTCAAATCGTGCGTCAAACGCACTAGAATGAGGTTTCTTGCATAATCTTCCGCGGGTAACTTAAGTGAAGCTGACCCTATCATCCACCCTACGGATGGAGCCCAACCATCAGGCGCGTCCCTGAACTCTAACGACGCTTGTAGCGTCTTAGTTGGATCAAGTGAAGCTAGAAGATGCGATGAGCAAGATGTCTTTGGTGACATCCTTGCTAGCAATAAACGCCTGGAGACTGAAGTGAACAGCCCGGTTGAAGAAGGAGAAGTCAACCAACCCTCTCCTAGTTTCCGAGCAGGAACTTTGGAGCTCAATGCGGTTGAGTTCGAAGAAGGCGATGAAGGAGAGTCGGTGCATGCCCCACTCGAACGCATCGCAAAGATACTTTGTGAGGTCAGGAAACTGTCTGATCCACAAGCATCCGACGCCCAGAAAAAAGCAGCACCTGTGGCAAATGAAGATGAAGGAATTGTTGCCCATAGTGAAAGTTGGCAGCACCCACTGAAACAAGGATAAATTTTGCTGCAGAAGGAGACCCCTGCGATGTATTTTTAACGAGCCCAGTCTGCCAACTGCTCGAGCGTCCCCTGAGGGAAGTTCCACTGATGTTCCAGCTGCTCCAAAAGCAGCCGCACGCAGGGACGACCCTATCGAAGAAGAAGAAGAATGGGTGGCCCCTCTACAAAGGCGCCCATTAAATAAGCCTGCAGTCACCTCAACCAGTCCTGAGATTGTGGTAGCTGCAACGTCATTTGATCACACAACATTGAAATTGGCCAAGGAAAAGGCCAAATTAAAACGGGAGTTGCGAGAACTCCGAAAAGAGGCGGAGGATCATGCGGCTGCGTGTGTTTATGCAGAATTCCATCAAGCTGATTCTCCAGCCCAAGATAACAGCGTGGCCAACGCATCTCAAGAATTTAAAGATGAGCTGCGGGAAGATGCGGCCACAGATGCTTTGGACGCAGCAGCATTGGAGCTCAAGAGAGAGCTCCAAGTTGAAAAAGATGCAGCTCTAGCTGCAACGCTGAACGTCCCTTCCAGGAAGGAGAGGCCTAAGAAGAGAAAGCTTGGGTCCAGAAAACCCAGCTCTACAATGGGGTGTTGTCCTGCGACCACGACAGCCCCCGCAAAGAAGCCTGAGAAAAGAAAAAGGGTTGAAGAGGGAGAACCCGCTCCAACATTGCGCCCGCAACAAAAGGAAAAGGGCAAGAAAAAGTTGGTGGAGGAGTCTCCTGAAAAAGAAAAAGGGAGGGGTTGACGCAAGCCCTTCAGTGATCTACTCATAGAAGTGGGCTTCTTCCCCGAGCAGCCCACTGCCTGCCTACATCATCGATCTTGTCGACCACCATGGTTGGCGAAATTTATGTGCCAGCCCCGCACTCATGGCACCTACAGTTGTGCGAGCCTTCTATCAAGGGAAAGTACATGAAGATGAAGACATGGTTGTAGTCCATGTGTGCGAAGTCCCATTCGACGCCAGGGAAATCAACGCCCTATTCAATCTGCGAGACAACCCAGAGGCTGAAGGCAATTGCATCATTTCTCACAGGCCCAGTGAGCTGATGCAAGACGCCATTCGGGTAATGACAAAACCTGGGTCGACTTGGGAGACTTCACCCACCAGGCGTTCATACCCTACTCTCCAAATGCCTCACACCTGAGGCCAACCTGTGGGTGTACTATGTCAAGAAGAGGCTGATCCCAACAACCCACAATGCATCTATCTCGCGGGATCAAGTCATGGCTGCTTACTGTATTATGCAGCGCATCCCCCTTGATGTAGGGCGTATTATAGCGGTTCAAGTTCGCAGCGTTTTCAACAAACCAAGCGGGCAATTATTCTTTCCTTGGATGATTGTCTCGTTGTGCATCAATGTTGCGTTACAACATCTCGACCTTCTATTCGCGGAGGAAGAATACATCGACATCAATGGGGTTATTGACAACAAAACTCTGCAGCGATTGCTTAAGGATTCCCCTCACCGACCTGATCTTGTTACAATACCAAAGGGGGCTCCTAAGGCAAAAGCGGTGTGACCACTTCAGCCGCCTAAGCCGAAGCGACGCAGAGTAGCAGCCATTGTGGTAAGCGATCAGGAGTCGTTGGCCAGTCCGGAGGCCAGCAATGAAAATTTAAGCCCTCACCCTTTGCCACTATCTCCCAAAGACCAGCCTCTGCCTTCACCTATCAACAATCCACCATCTCCCACAAATCCAAAATCACCCTTGCCTCCCCCTCCTCCAAGGGTTGATGTTCATGAGTCACTCAAAGGTGACAAAGGCGAAAGTTCATCGCGTCCCTTGCCACCCGCGACTGAGGAGACACGCCCACCTCCTCCCCCCTCCAAAGCCTCAACGCCTCGTCCCCCACAAATGCCTCAACATGAAATCGAAGTTGAATGGGATGGTTTACAGCAGTACATGTGTGATGCCATCCTCATACCAGTTGTGAGGGAAATGCGTCGACAGGAGGAGCGAAGTACACGGGCTCTGCGTTTGCTTTCAGCCAGACACGATGAGAAATTTCGTTTCACATTAGCATATATGCAACAGTTATTATCTATCATCCTGACTTACCAATGCCATAACTCCCAGAACATCTTCGCCAGCCGTTCGTCTTTCCAACTAATCCAAACCCTGCGCTTGAACGCAGGACTGGCAATACTGAACGACCAGAATAAAATTTAGGGGTGTTTTCGTATTTTTATCAACTTTCAATTTATTCTCAATTCAACACATTGCAACTTGTATCTGAATACATTAATAGAACATACGTTGAATGAGCTTATCTGTTTACTCTTTGTTATTTGTCCATATCGTTGTTTATTTTTTAAATTCATTGCTTTTTGTTGTTCTGTCTTGCGTTGAATATGTGGCCCTGTGATGTTACTTCTACACACCACCCTTACAAAAGTCCTTACACTACAACACTTAGCACTTCAGATTTTATGGCCTAGAAGTAATTCCCATGTTTATTTGTGCGCAAGCCTTGGCTCAAACTTTTCTTTTAAAACTTTTCATCAGTTCGATTCTAGTTTTTTTTAAAAGCAATGAGGACCTTGCGATTCTCTAAATTTGGGGGTGGTGAAAAGTTTGGCCTAATCAAAAAAAATATATATATATATATAAATTTTCTAAATTGCCAAGTGTTATCAATTATAACTCCAATGTCTTTAGCCAAATATAAGAGTTAAAGTTGTGAAGGACACTAGCCCGTAGTTGGATGTTGTGCATGACACCCGTGCTGGCAAGCCAAAACGAAAGCTGATAACCTGAATCAACGCATCATAGCACTTGGATAAAGATTCCTATGTCTTGTAAACAACATCAAGATAAGAGTTTGACAGCGAGGAAGGGAATGTGCTCGTAGTTGGATGTTGTGCATGACACCCGTGTTGGCAAGCCAAAACAAAGGCATTTATCCTGAATCGACGCAATAAATATGGAAGAACTTATGAGTCGAAAAGGGGGCATTGTTGATAAAAAGCGGGGAAAGAAATGTATGAAATGAAAAAGTGATTTCTGACGAAAAGTTTGCCACATTCAAACTTAGGAACTACCTTTGGACAAGTGACAAGGTTAAGAGTAGATGTAGTGTAAGTTCGATTGTAAAAATAAAGAGTAGGCTGAGAGGTCAATCAATGCGAGATACGGAGATCTGGCGTTGAATTTCTTCAGTAAAAGACACGCTTGAGGACAAGGTTTATTCTAAATTTGGGGGTGTGATAACTTGTAGAAATACAAGTTATTTTACTTCTTTTCTCAAAATAAAGATGGAAGAATAGCGAAAAGAATACCATTCAACGCATGAATTTCTGATATATTCTTATTATGCGTGCAAGTGTATGAAGGAGATAAAAAGAGATTATTTTGAGAATTGACACCATTGAACGCTTTGTTTTGCCAGAAATTTTGTCGCATCCATGCGTCGAAGATTGCACCAACGCATGGCTAATAAAGATAAAGCTTATTATTTCGAAATACCTGACCATGACAGTTGTGCCAGAGGATTTTCAGTACATTGAGCCATTAGACAGAGACGGATTGCACGGTAAGAGAGGACGACGTCGAACGCATTGTGGGCCCTCCTGCGTCAATATGAAAAATATCACAGTTTGGGCTATAAAAGCCGCTCTAATAGACGAAAAAGATATAGAAAATCATATAGAGAAAATTAGGGTTAGCAGCAAATAGTTCTGGGGAGAGCGCTGCCACTCATCATCTTCTTCCTCGCGGCAACAGTCGAAAGAATCACATGCACTCAACCATAGCAGACCTGGTGAACCGAGTCTTGACAGAGAAGAGGATTCCACCATTGTCTTCCATTGTCACAAGCAATTTCAGCAATACATCTTCGCTGTCGGCAAGCAGGACACTCCCACCGACATCTCCATCTCTTAACCTTTTTATCACTCATTTGTATTATTGAAGTGTTTAGCTATTTGTACTGCCATTAGAACAAGAACATCGTGTTGTTATCAGTTAATACATGCTCATTGCAACCATTGCTAATTACCACTTTTCCATCACATTTGCAATTATTTTACCAATCATTATGAGTAGCTAAACATCTATGAGGGTTGGAAATTAACATTCATCAATCTTGATAATTCTAGTCTAATAACTAGGTCATTTGCAGCGATGCATTTCTTTTATCATTATAGCTTCAATCAACGTGAAAACTTTGATTAAGTACCAACAGTTGGCTACTCGAGAGAGCAAGTGACTAGAGGTCACATCGTTGTAACTAAGAAGTTAACCCTAGAAATAGTATCTTAGGCTCATTTAAACAAAGCACGCATCATAGACATATGACTTGTGTGGCTCTTCTGCCGAAAGGTATGACTCATTTATGTTTGAAAGCGTGATCTATGTAATTAAACTCTAATTTGGTAGGTTGATGAAGGGTGGTCTCCAACACTCTTTTCTACATCTAGTAGCACACCACTAAAATTGTACCCTCTTTATCAGTAATTCACAAACTTATTGCTGTACGACAGTAGTTAATTTCATTTTGTTTCATGTTCATAACCAAAATCTCATCTTATTTGTTCACTCCCTCGAGATTTCTAATTTATTCAGTTAATTAGTTACAAAATCCTCGTGTTTGACCTTGGTCCTCACCAAGAAATCTTTATATTAGTTTATACTTGGACTAGTATTAAGAAAAACTTGAGAAAATAAGAATATAATCATTCGTGAGAATAATTAGAATAAAATATCAATATCATTTCCCTATGGCTCCTCCCGATACTTTATGATCTTAATCCTGCCCATCAACTTTGGACCTTACCTTGGAAAACCTAAAAAAAAAGCTATCAAATGATTAAAAACATCATATTTAAATAATTAAATGGTCACTGTCTTGTTCTTTTTGTAACCTTTCCCACACATATATTTTCAATTCTTCTTCAATCTCCGAACTTCCATATGTATGCCATATAGAACCCAAATTCTTCAACCTCATTATTTTCTAGAAGTCCATCATTAAATTAATTCACTTAAATCCAACCAAGTTAGAACAAATTTATATAGTGGGACAAATTTTGCTGACTTTTGCACTTACATCAATAAAAATAAAATCTTCATATAATATAAATATATAGATATGAAAAACACACAGAGAGGGATGGAATAATTATTGAATTAATGGCAACATCCCAACAACAAATAAACTTTGTATTTTCCGGCAACAAGGAAAAGGACACTATTTTTATTAAATTACTCATTTGATTCCTTGTTTAGTCTCCATTTGATCAATTTGGTATTTTAAAAGTTTTGATTTGATCTCCTAATTTTTTTTGTTTACTTTCATTTGAGTAATAATTTGGCTAAAGCTCACAAATAATCCTCGTAAACTATTCTTCTACCTGGTTAAAAATTCATCAAGTTTTACCATTTTTTACTCAACTCTAAACCCCTCTCTATAGTTTGCCAACATAATTATCAACCATATAAAAAACACTCACTCATATTTGTTTAGTAGATGATATAATATTAAGTAAATTTATTTTCACTTATGAACTTAAATTTTTGGGTCAATCGATGATGACGTTTTATGCTTAAATTACAGCAATGAAAACATTTAGTAGCGTAAGCATTTAAAAACTTGATGAGATTTGACCCATTAGCAAAATAACAAATTTTCAAATATCGATCCTATTAAAACTTTTTTAAATGTTCAGAAAATATTGAAAATTTTCTAAACACAAAAACATAAGCTATTTGATATTCAACAACCAAACTAAGTATATTTAAACTAACAAAAGAAAACCAAAGATCAAATCATAGTGAGCACATATGTATAGGTTCAATTCAACTTAGGACTCTTAGTATGCGTTTGGAGTTACTTTTAGGAAGATAGAAGCGATTATAGACAAATCTTAACCCTTTTTTGCATTTGGTAAAACAAATTTAAATTAAGGGTGTGTTTGAAATACATTTTCAAAGGTCTAATTTAAAAACTAAGTCATTAAAAAAAAAAATTGGTGCGTTTGGCAACCACTCAAAAATACTTTTGAAGTTTATTTTAAACCATTTTTATCAAAAGAGTTTAAATAAAAATGAGGTTTTTGAAAAATACCTTTTTTTCTCAAATCAATCCAAATGTGCCCTAAATTTGTTAAAATCACTTTTAAAAACATCTTAATTTCACACCTACTTTAAAAGCAATATACTAGATTCTCCTAAAATCAAGTAAAGTTAGTTTTCAATTTTATACTTTAAAAATAAGTTTTGTTTAGAGAAATTACTATAAACAGAAAAAATATCAAACTATTTACAAATATAAAAAAACACCACTGTCGATGAGTGATAGACCGCGATAGAATTTTATATTTTATCGCTACCATAGAATTCTATTGCAGTCTATCAAAATTTTTCTAGATTTGTAAATAGTTTGGCTCATTTTTCTATATTTGAAAACAGCTCGATGTTTTATATATTTATCTATTTCTCATCTAATCAAATCAATTTCTATTTTTATGAGTTGAATGTATCAAATTTTTTAAAAAAATATACCATATTGATTTTTTCAAAAACAAATTGTTTTTTCCCTTAATATTTAAAAAATAATCTATAAGAAACAAAATTTATCATTCTAAACAATTATTTAAAATTTTAAATTTCAAAAAAAAATTTGAATATAAGTCTATTTGAGTTATTATATCTAAAATAAGATGTTTTTGTATTTATTTACCCAACACCATAACTTATTTTTCAAGTTTAAGTTGAAATTTATCAAATACTATTTTCCTTCTTTTCATAACTACTTTTTCAGCTACCAACAATTATTTTAAAAACTACAATAATCTAAAACTTTAAATCACAATACCATCAACATAAGCATAACTCAACAGTAATTGATATATACAATCTCTCTTTGAAGTCTCCCATTCAAATTTTCATACCCCAGTTAGTTTAAAAAAAAAAAAAAAAAACAACCAACAAACACCAATAAATAGTGATGAGATGACAAAAAAGAAAATGAAGACCCATATTTTTTTCCTCTCTCAAAAATTCCAAGCAGCAAAATGATAACCATAATCCTTCTTCTCATCACCATCTTCCTCTTCCTCAGATTTAGATCAACATTCTCCTCCTCCGAGGCCGCGAAAAACCTTCCTCCGGGGTCACTTGGGGTTCCATTTATAGGCCAAAGCCTGAGCCTTCTTCGAGCTATGCGAACAAACTCAGCAGAGCAATGGCTGCAGAAGAGAGTGGCCAAATACGGGCCAGTTTCGAAGATGACGCTGTTCGGGAAGCCGACGGTGTTTGTAAATGGGGCAGCGGCGAATAAGGCGGTGGTGTTTTCGGGGGAGGAGGGGACGGTGTCGAGCCGGCAGATAGAGTCGTTAAAGAGGATTTTGGGAGAGAGGAATTTGACGGAGCTGAGTGGTGAGGATCATAAGAGAGTTAGAGGGGCGCTGGTTTGGTTCTTGAGGCCTCAGAGCTTGAAAGGCTTTGTGGGGAAAATGGATGGAGAAGTTAGGAAGCATTTGAACATGTATTGGCATGGCAACAAAGAAGTCACCGTGAGTTCTCTAACTTTTTTTAGTTAAAATACTATTTTGGTCTTTATATCTTGATGTTTATTCAATTTTAGTATCCGTATTTTCCGTTGTTCATTTTATTAATTACTGTATTTTCAATTAATCTTAAATTTAGTCTTGACTACTAATTTATTGTTGATTTTTTTTATCTATTAGCATTTTTACCATACATTTTAAAAACATATTCACCTATTGTACCTCTTTGAAGGGAAAAGTATTAGAATCATTTAATCAATTTCGATAAAAATTAACTTTGAGCAATTGAATTTAAAAAAAAATTTAAATACAGAGACTAAAATTAGACAATTAAAAATACAGAAACGAAAATTAAACAAAGCTTCAAGATATAACGACAAAAAAATGGTATTTTAACAGTTTTTTTCCTTCTTTTGTAAAAAAAAAGTGTTAAAACTACAAGTTTAGTCTCTAATTTTTTATATCTCTCATAAGTCACTTGACTTTAAAGCATATTTAATAAGTCTTTAAACTTTTAATTTGGCATCTAGTAGGATTATTGAACTTTAAAAAGTCATTTATTATACATCAAATTAAAACTCAAGTCTATTAGACTTAAATTGAAATTTTACTTATTTAGATTGGTGAACTTCTATAAATTAACATTGTTTTTTCTAAAACTTAGTGGTGACAACAAAAACTTCTACTATTTAATTCTCATAAAACTAAGCAATTGCCAATTCAAACCTAACTTAATCATTAAAAGACATGAATTGTTTTCTCTAAAATATAATCCAAGTTTTGATATTCATAGTGTCCTATATTTGTTTGACATAAAAAACCTACAAACACACTTAATAAAACATAAAGTGGATACATAATAATTCTCCAAACTTCATGGTTTAGATTTTTGAAAACATTTTGTAGGGAGTAGACTCGTATTCGAGTGCGTTTGAGATTGATTTTGGAAAAGCGAATGGAAGTAATTATAAAAGAATCTTAATCATTTATGTGTTTTGGAAAACAAATTATAATTAAATTTATTAAAATCACCTCTAAATCACATGTTCATTTTACATCCTTTTAAAATCGGTTCTTTATTAGTTTTTAGGAGAGTATATAAAATTTTTAATAGATTTTTAATTTTAATCAGCTCCTTGAAAATTAAGATTTATTTTATATATCTATTTTAAACAATTATTTAATAATTATAAGAATAATTTTTAAAAATAGAAAAATAAGAGAAATTATTTACAGATTATTTACACAAAATAGTAAAACTTTCAGATAGTTGTGATATACGCTGATAGAAGTCTATCAGGGTCTATCAGTGATAGAAATGATAGAAGTCTATCACTGATAGATACTGATAAAAGTTTATCAATGTCTATCAGTGTTTTTTTGCTATTTTATATAAATAGTTTGATATTTTTTATATGTGAAAATATGACTAATTATAAATTATAAAAATAATATTAAGTCAGTTTTAGTTTTCATATATAAAACATGATAATTTAGTATTTATTTACCAAATACCTTTTACCAACATGTTCAATTATAAAGTTGAAATTTACCAAATGCTAATACACTTCATATTACAGTTAATTTTACAAAAAAATATAGTTTATTTTAAATGATATAGTAATCCTAAACGAAACCTTCATAAGCTTAATTTTAAAAAAATTAAAACCAACAGCTTATAACCCATTTTAATAACTGGTTTTTTTATTTTAGTTTTTGATAATTGTGTTTCTTTTCTTAAAAAAAAAAATTTACAATAATTTTCATATTTCTTAAGGAATTGCGGAATGTATATTTTTATTCACTCACTCAATCACTAGCTATAAATATCAATTCTACATGCTATAAATAGCTTAATTGACAACATAAAATGAGGAATAAAATCGATTAATCTAACTTCAAAAAACTAGCCACTAGCTAATATAATCCTTAGCCAAATTCAAAAAACAAAAACGACCTTTTAGTAAGGTAATTGTAATGAGTAGCAATTTTAGGAATAATAATCAAGTGTATAGCAACATTTTAAAAAATTGTAAATATAACAAAGTCTATCAGTGATAAAATTCTATCGCTGATGGACTCTTTGAAGGTTTGAATTCCCTGCAGAAGCGATTTATCGCATTGTGGTTTCAATTACTCAATTATGAAACTTAAAGAAATAGAAAAAAAAAATATATAACAGGATAAACAACATGATTTTGATATGAAATGTAAAAATTAAACTTTATATTATAATGTATCAATATACATTATTTAATGGAAAATTTTTAAAAATATAAAAATAAGAGAATCTATTTACACAAAATAGCAAAATTTTTAAATAGTTGTGATATATGTTGATAGAAGTCTATCAGGGTCTATCAGTAATAGAAATCATAGAAGTCTTATCACTATAGATGCTGATAGAAGTCTATCAATGTCTATCAATGTTTTTTTTTTGTTATTTTCTATAAATAGTTTGACATTTTTTCTATCTGTGAAAATTTTCCTTATTTAATTGTATCTCATACAATTAATTCCCTTAACTTAATTTGAACAATTCAAATTAAACCAAGACAGCTGAGCGCCATCTTAACCTATATGAGCTAGCAAGTTGACCTAATGGACCTATCAGTTTGAAGCTCTAATGGTACGAGATTAATTAATTAAACTCTTTAATTAAACTAATCAACATTCCACTAAAGACCGACAGCTGCACTCTTCTTACTGTAGATATATTTCTATATCCACGGATATAATCAATCAACAACGAGTCGACCCTTCACAAATTGCTCGTAACAACAACTAGGTCAAATTACCGTTTTACCCCTGTGTTACCTCTAACTCCTTAAGTACCACGGATCCCTTTAATGAACAATTTAGTCATAGTCCAACTATGGGCTAGACCCCTCTCTGGCCAGTGAGAGGGTGAGGCGCCTCATTGTTCAAGACCCGACATCAGCTCTTAAGGGAGCAATTCATAAGACATGAATTCCTTATTGTACAGTTGAGTTTCCAGCTGCCTGCTCGGACAAATCCCCAAAGTGGTAGGCTTATTGAGTCGGCGAACCTAGCCACTCTCACCCATACAAATTAAAGGATTGCCCTCACAGAAAGAAATTCACAACTGACTCAGGATTAAGGTCGAGTCACCTATGATTATCCTCGTGAAATGTAAATCTCATTAAGTAACGGTGTTAATACGGGAGAATATTCATTTTGCGGTCTGGTCTTATATATGTCTCATATATATAGGATACCCCCACTCACATGTCTCCACATGAACATTTAAGATCAAACGTTTGTGACACTTTACAACACTTGTAACAATCACAAAGTGGGTCATATCCGTAGTGTTACCAGAATAAGGTATCCAACCTTATCCATCTACTACAAACCGTTTAGGTTATCACTTAAACACGATCCACTTGTATGTCTCTACATACGTGTTTAAGTTACTACTAATAATCTAGGATCTTAGTTTATTGGTTTTTGGGTTAGTGCAACTAAATGTCAAAGAAAATAACAATTATTTTATTAAATAAATAATTTGGTTTGTACAATACAAGTTTACAAAATACAAAACCACGGGATTTAGGGCATTAACCCCAACACTATTATGGTCTATCAGTGATAGACCACATAGACCATAAAAGTCTCTAATAGCGATAGAAGTCTTTCACTGATAGACTTTGTTATATTTGTAATTTTTTAAAAATGTTGCTATATATGCTAATACTTTGAATCGGATTGCTATATTTGCAACTGTCCTTTTCTAAAAACTACTTTTTCTAAATCGCCATTAAACAGAGTTTTAACTAACTTTTGCGAAAACACACAGGTGTCACCATTGATGAAAACTCTAACATTTGACATCATATGCTCTCTCCTGTTTGGCATTGAAGAAGGACCAACAAGAAAAAGCATAATAGAATGCTTCAAAACAATGGTGGATGGCATTTGGTCTGTTCCAATCAACTTGCCATTCACAAGGTATAGCCACAGCCTCAAAGCAAGTGCAAAAGCTCAACAGATATTGAAGCAACTTTTGAAAGACAAAACACAGACAATGGAAGAAGAACAACAAGAAGATGATGATAAAGACCTAATTACTTATCTGTTTAGCATCAAGAACAAAGACAAAGAACAAGCTTTGAGTGAGGAGGAAATTGTGCACAATATCATCCTTCTAATGATTGCTGGACATGACACAACATCCATTTTGATTACACTTATGCTTAGGGTTTTGGCTAGAAACCCAACTGTTTATGCAGCTGTTCTTCAAGGTATGAATGAATAAATTTCTATTTCAATCTTAATGGGAGGTCGATTGACACGTTCAATGATTTCAGAAAAACGACGTTATATTTTATTAAAATTGGGTTGTGGTATAAGATTTTTTGAGTTATTAGAGTTTAAAGTGAGTTGTTACGAATGTCTTGACATGCAAATTCGAAAAAACAGATATCATATTGTCGAGTTGAGTTGAATTGGATTCATTTATTAGAAAGTTAATTAAAATTCATCTTCGTTTCGAGTCAAAGGTGAGCTTAACTTAACTATAATTGACATGTACTTTCTCCCTTGAAGTCTTTTGAGGTCAGTCTTTTGAGGTGGGTAATTCGATTCCCTATTGCACTAAAATATAAACTATTTATGATTTTAGAGCATGAAGAAATAGCAAGAAACAAAGAAAGTGGGGAGGCACTCAGTTGGGAAGATGTTTCCAAGATGAAGTACACATGGAAAGTGGCAATGGAAACCTTGAGACTTTACCCACCTGTATTTGGAGGGTTTAGAGTGGCCCTTAAAGATATTCAATTAGGTGGATACACAATTCCAAAAGGATGGCAAGTAAGCGAAGTTTTTCCTTTCTTTCTTTTTAACTATATTTTCATACTCAGTCATTTTTTCTATTTTTAAAAATGCTATATTTAGTTCTTAAAGATTTTTGCAATACAAACTTTCATTTCATATTCATTATTCTTATTAACCTTTTTTTTAATTACAAAGCTTAGTCTTTGAAAACTTTATTCAAGGCTAAGTCAGTGTCTATTTGATGCATGAACGTTAAAACATGTCTGATATACTTCTAATCTTTTAATTTTTTATTCAATAAGTTTTTAAACTATAGAAATAATGTATGTGTATATATATATATATATATTTGGTCTTTAATGACTTATTCGATATTTTTTTAATTTATGAAGCCTACTAGATACAAAATTCAAAATTAGGATCCTAATTAGACACAAAATTCATTGAAGTTAATTTTTTTTTAAATATCAAAGGTGTATTAAACAAAAAAAATTGAAATTTAAGAAAATTCATATAATTTAAGAAAATTTTCATAGATAGAAAAAATGTTAAACTATTTACAGAAAATAGCAAAAAAACATTGATAAACATTGATAAACTTCTATCAACATTTATCAGTGATAGACTTCTATCATTTCTATTACTAATAGACTCTGATAGACTTCTGTCAACGTCTATCACAACTATCTAAAAATTTTATTATTTTGTGTAAATAATTTTCTTATTTTTCTATTTTTAAAAACTTTCCTATAATTTAACTCATTTTAAAAAAAAAAAATTATTTATAGAAACTCGACCTAATACATGCATGCATGTGTGTGTGGTTATTATATTAACTATTATAAAGTCGTGAACATGTAGTAGTAAATTAAGTTCAAAATTTATTAGGTGGCAAACATTTTTTACTATGTAATAAAAGAAGGCAACATGAAAATATGTGCAACTTAGGTTTCACTTAATCATTGTTCTTGTAATTATTAATAATTCAACTACCATATTTCTAATCACTGTGTTTTATGAATGGTTAATTCAGATATTTTGGGCAGCACCAATGACCCATTTGGATGAGACAATATTTGGAGATCCAGAAAAGTTTGAACCAAGTAGATTTGATCAAAACCAAACACCAATTCCACCCTTTAGTTTCATTGCTTTTGGTGGAGGACCAAGAATTTGCCCTGGCTATGAATTTGCAAAGCTTGAAACTCTTGTCACTATCCATTACCTAATCACTCAATTCACTTGGAACCTCACTTCAGACGATTTCTTGACTAGAGATCCTACTTTGATGCCCAACAAAGGTCTCCCCATCCAGATTTATCCCAAATTATAAAACTAATTCATATATTAATCATATATTATTATATGGTAACAACTAGTTTATCATAGTAATGTGGAGATTTGTTACATTCCAAATCCAATACTTATAATGTGGGTGATCACTTTAATTAATATTCTATATTTTCTATCTATATTTATATATAATCTTGTCTTTAATGTCTAATTGTCATTTTATATGTTTGGTCTATAAAGTTGTTGTAAAAGTTATTTCAGAGTTCATTTCATATATATTAATGAAGTTGACTCTCGCCTCATTTTGAATCTATCACATCAAATAGTGAATTAAAAATATTTAAACATGCAAATATAAATTATAGTTTAAAATATCATTTTAGTCCTTGTACTTTAAAGTTTGTTTAATTTTAGTCTCTGTACTTTTAATTGTTCAATTTTAATCTTTCTACCTTTAATAAATTTTAAATTTAGTCTTCACTCCAAGTTGATTGTTGGATTTTTAAAAGATTTTTTTTTTTTGGTGGTCCATTTTTACTAAAAAAATTTTGAAACTATATTCACAGTATTTTGACTATAATGATATACAACTCAAGTGTATTTTTCGTTTCGTACAATAGCTGCTCAATAAATTATAACAATTGGCGCCACTCAAGTTTGCCAAACATCAACTACAACTTAGGCATGCTTGATTTTCTAAAAATTAAATTTTAATTTAGAGAAATAACTGTAAACAGAAAAAATATCAAACTATTTACAAGTATAGAAAAATTTCAATGTCTATTAGTGATAGAACGCGATAGACTTCTATCACTTTCTATCGCTTAAACGATAAAATTTGATCGTGGTCTATCGCTGAAAAACGGTAAAATAATTTTTCTATATTTGTATATAGTTTAACTCATTTTTCTATATCTAGAAACAATCCTTATTTATTTGAATTAACTTTATTAGTTATAATTTAATCCATTCTATAATAATCACACAAATAAACACGCATATATATATATCATTTATTTCCATGAAGATTTGAGATCACATCTTCATGCAGAAACAAATACGTACATAGTAGTCTCTTATTTATGAGGCGCATCATATTTCAACCAAACCTTAAACCAGACGGCTGTATCATGATGGACTACTTATTATTATCATAAAATATACAGACACAATCCTACCCATATATAGGAGAAAGAAACTTTGAAGAGGGTTTTCTAGCAATTCTTTGGATGAGAGTAATTTGGAAGAGAAGGGCAGTTTTCATTCATATGTTGATAGGGATGGATGGTATTATAATCAGGTAATTCCATTCTATACTTTCCAAGAATTTGACAATATGGAAGCTTATTCTCATTGTCCCCATCATTATTACACCACTTAGGAAGCCCACTTAAATTGTTTTCATAAAACTTGAGTGTGTATGCATCTTTTACCTGCATTTTCATTTCATGATAGGATATATCACTCTAAAAACACACATCAAGAAAGATATATCAAAAAAACAATTCTTCATTCCATGAAAAAAATCTTGTAATATCTTGTCGTTTTACTCAAGAAGGTTTAATCTCTTTATGTACAAATAAAAAATCATTCTTTATAATAACAAACAATAGAGTTCATTTGAAATCTGTTTGAATCAGGAGCATTTAATAAGTCCGTAAACTTACAGTGAACTCTGTGGCTTGAATTGAGGAAGCAAGTGAACCAAAAAGACCAGCAGCCTTGTAGATTTGAACCACAAAAGCAACACATGTTGCTGATTTCCCGTCATTATAGGTCCAGTCATCCTGTTCAGGAATAGCCAGTAGTTCCCCAAAAGATGATCCTCGTTTTTCAACTTCCACTAGAATCTCAGCAAGCTCAAGGCCCTCCAAACCAGCCCCAAAAAAAAAAAAAAACATTGGAGAAGAAAAAGAGGTAAAAAAAATTATGACCTCGATATTCCAAGGGCATTTTCATAATCATGTTAGAAAGACATTTCAAACACACCCTAGATGTAGAAACAACTTTGGATCAATGTTGTTAGTAGTGATCAACATTATAACCAAAGGATTAAAATATTAAGGGAAAAATACTTTTTCTTTTTTTATCCGTAAGTTTTAGGTCTAGTTTTTATTTATTGTCTAGCTAGAATCCAAATTTGAGTTTTGAATTTTGTTTCAACCTCTAAGTCCACGTTTACATTTTTAACTTTGATTTTTACTAAATACTCACTTTCAATTCTTACTGTGTTAGTGTCGATTAATTAATTTAAAATGATTAAATTAGTTCTCAATGACTTCCCATCATTACTAAAGTTAAAAAGAGGGAAAGTTTTAAAAATAGAAAAATAAGGGAAACTATTTACCTAAAATAGCAAAATTTTTAGATAGTTGGGATAGACGCTAATAGAAGTCTATTAGGGTCTATCAGGAATAGAAATAATAAAAAGCTTATCACTTATAGATGCTGATAGAAGTCTATCAATGTCTATCAGTATTTTTTTTTTTTTTTTTTTGCTATTTTCTGTAAATAGTTTGACATTTTTTCTATTGGTGAAAATTTCCCTTAAAAAAATTCACACCACAATTATTTTAAATTAACAAACGGAAAGTTAACACCAAAAATCAAATTGAACGTTATTAGTGAAAACTCAAGAGTAAAAATTGTAAAAATTGTAAAATATTGAAACTTATGGACCAAATGAAAACTAAACTTAAAATTCAAAGGTAAAAATGTAACATTTTAAAACTTAAAGACAACATGGAAGTTAAACTCAAAAGAATTTTAATTATTTTACAAAATAGTAATTTTGCTATCAATATCGAGATTTTAATTTTACGGACATATTAATTGATATATTGATCAAATATCATTTTCGACAAAGTTTATTTTAAGATAAAAAAAGGAAAATTACTATAAACAAAGAAAATATCAAACTATTTACAAATATAGAAAAATTTTACTGTCTATCATCTTCTATCGCTAATAGACAGTAAAAATTTTCTATATTTCTAAATAATTTGGCTCATTTTTTCTATATTTGAAAACCGTCCAAAAAAAACAATTATAAAATTATTTAAGTTAATAACAAAATTCTTTTTTTACTTCCCAACTAAGTTTTATAAATGTTATTTATATTTAAATGAAACTTTTTTAGGTTGTATTTGTATTTATAAAAAATATTGAAAATGTCGATTAATTCTTAATATGGATGTCCAACCTTCTCTAATAATTTACTAATATATATATTGACAAATATTTCAATCCTCAATTAAAACTACCTCTGTTCCAAGTCGTTTGTTGAGGGCTTCATTCCACAACTTTCCCGCAAAGGCTGGCTGCATTTGATTCCATATTGTCATAGCAGAACCAACCTGTGGTTATTCATAATAATGCCAATAATCAAACTCAACACAATAAAATTAATTAAACCTTTAAAGTAATAATTTAATCCTCGAACTCCTTAACAATGTTATCCATGTACTTTTAAATTTGTAACAATATAATTTTTGAACTTTAATAAATAACACTGCAATTTCCATACTTTACAATTTGTAATGATTTAGTCATCCTACCGTGAACAAATATTTCACTAAAATCTCATGAAATTTTTTATGCAGGTTGATTGATAAACTGTGTGACTAGAAATAATGATCCTATTTTGTTTATAAACTATAAAGTCTAAATCGTTACGTAATGAAAATTGACATTTAATAATTTTGATGAGAGTTGTCATTGGCAGACTATATAAATTATTACAAACTTAAAAGTTATAAGGAGTATATTTACAAACTAAAGTTCAAACTAAAAGTTCAGAAACCCAGATCAGGAGGTGTTTGGCCCCACCCAACTTCATGAGTCAATGTTAAATAACTCAATTTCCCTAACTTCAATAGTATTTTTACTATTGAAGTTTGCACAATATGTATCAAGAAACTTTATCTTACTCTCTTTCTCTCTTTTACACACTTATCGAGAAACTCCATCCTCATAACTCTATACCCTGAACACAGACTTCCTAACTCTCAAAAAGTGCTTTTTAACATTAAGTTAGGAGATGTGATGCAAAAGCTAGATAAATATAACAAACTTTAAGATGGGGGAAAACAGTAAAAGAAGTAGATTTTTGTGTTTTTTACCATATGGGCATCCAAGGGAGATGGAAAGTTTCCCTGAGTGGTGTCAATCCAGCTAAAAATCAAGTTATGATAACCATAAGGTTTCCCAACCATGGTTGTAACATACTCCCAAGCAGCAGTTTCATTAAACTTAGCCCTTAAATCAGGATGCAATGGAAGCAATGCAATGTGAGGATTTGAGTCATCTTTGTTCAGTTCATACTCCCACCACTTATCCCATGGTAAAACATCAATATTTTCATCACCCTGCAATAATAATTATAACAATAATATTATTTAATTATTTATAAGCAACATAATATAAGATTATTAGAAGATTATACCATTCCAGCATTTGAACGTGAACGGCCAGATTCAGCAACCCACAAGTTTCCTTTAGAATCCCTTAAGCAAACAGCAGAATGGCCAGCATAAGAAGCAGTAACCCATTTCTCTAAAGTCTCAAAGGCACCTGATAAGCCACGGATTTTGGAGAGTGCTAAGAAATCTCCAGAGTGGATATCATCAACATTGATGTTGGTAGCCCATGGATGAGGCCGTTCTTTGAAGGTAGTACCCATTTCATTCCCAAGAAATTTTATGTTTGATTGCTCTCCCCATTCTGAGTTTACAAATAAAGGCACTAAATTGTATAATGCTTCTATGCTTTTCCATACTCCTGCTTGCATCAAGAATACTGATACCCCTGCCCTTTTAACCTGCCTCAATAACCTATTTCATTTTTTGTCACTACAACAAAAATGGGCTATAATATCAGTCGAAAACCGACATTATTGGAGTACGGTGTCGGTCAGGTGACCGACATCGAAGAACGTGTTATTAAAGATGTTTAATGTCGGTCGACTTTAATGTCGGTTTTCGACCGACATTATTGATGTCTTTAATGTCAGTTTTCGACCGACATTATAGATGACCGACATTGAACACTAACACCCTCAATGCTGGTAGCCCGACCGACATTAAATGTATTTGCCCGTCATTAAATATTAATTTTCTGTGAAAGGCAATGTCCGTCATCATTGCTTTATTAAAAAATTATTATTTACATACATAACTCACTAACAAAATTAATATTTCTATACATATAATAAAAGTAATATAATATTTATATACACCAAAACTCAACTTTTAACAAGCACAACAATTAACTAATTCACTCCAATAGAAGTAATATGATTATCCGTCTCTCTACAAACTACATTCAATTTACAAAGATAAACAAAACTTTAAATACAAGACAAGTTATGATCCTTAATTATAAAATACAGAGCATATATAATAACTAAGTAAACCTATCAACAAGTTACAACGATCAATATTACATAGAGTTCTAAAGTCTAAAGATCAAGAAAGCTGGTTGTCTGGAGGGTCCTATCACAAAACAATCTGCAAAAAAGATATGCTTACTTAATAAAATTGAGAATATTAAGAATATATCAAATAAAGCTCTAAATTAAAACTTACCTATCTACAAATAGAGCTCCAGAGGTTATAAACTAAATTACAACACTTAAAATAAAACTGAAAAGTCTAAACAAAACAATTACCACCTAAATATCTTACCAAAAAGGCTAAGGTCTTTACTGGAACGAGTTTGAAGAGTCCAAAACTAGTCTGAATCCACAAACAAAAGTTTACAAGTGTTAGAGACAATTCAAAAATACTCTAATTTAGTCCGAAAGAAATTTAGAGTAACATTAGCCTCTAAATCTTAACCAAAAGAACCTTTAAGGTTGAGCGACAATGAGATCTAGATAGGAGGGTGATGCAAGGAACTTTTCCACAATACCAAACAAAGAAGATAGATTGACTAAAAGGGATGATATATCCTTAATATTATTAGCACTATACTTTTTGAAACTCGACTATAACAAAAGTTACCTACAAGCAAGATCGTAATGATGAATGCTAGTTGATGTTGCACCGTTACTATTCCCTTCCTAATAGCTTCTACTTAACAACATAAGGAAAGAAGTCAATATATATACCAAAGAGAGAATATATGTGAGGGACTTCATTAACATCCCACTCAATTTCTCTCCTTGGCTTATAATTTCATTTCAAGAAACTAAATATTTGACACTAATAATCAAATCAATTACTATGTTCAAGCCAAGGTGCAAGAAAAGGAACAAGAAAAACAAAAAGATAAAAATATAAATAATATTCATGGTTAACCATGTCTTTGGGTTCAAATGAAAAGAAATAGTTAAGAACCAACATTTACAAAGACCCCAACTAACCATCTTCACAATATAGTAAGCTCATACGAGTAGGACCTAAAATGAGTTAACTAGAAACTTTGTGGCACTAATCGTGTTTAAGGGAATGAAAGTTACCTTGGAGATTAAAATTTGAGTTATAACCTGCAGAAAAATTCTCTATGTTACAATTCTAATTAGAAATTCATAGAATTAAGATGAGTACCTATAAATTGAAGAGTTTTTATGATGAGAGACTACATTTTGAAAGCATCCTGCAACAAGAAAAATGAAAGAAATGGTAAATCCTATTTGGGTAAAGTCCTTTCCACTCTCATCCATATTTAATGCTACCTTTCTCTTAAGGTGGATGAAGTATAGATATTAAATTTCCATGAAGTCATTTTCAACTGATTTTAAGAGCAAAGTATGAATCTCATTTTATAACACAAAAAGAACAACAATGTATGTTACTTATTCTACAAGTGTATAATATGCATAAAAAAATATGACAAGTGCCCTCTCAACTTCTACTACAAAATCATTTCTTTTGTTAATAATTACACTATTATTTGTTTACGTACACATGTTTACCCTCCATTGTTTCTTTAGGTTCCTTAGTCTTCAATCCATAAGCTTCTTATCTATGAGGTTGTTGCAAGGAATACAAAGTACTCTTTTTTAGTATAGTTGAAGTAGATGTACAACACCCACAAATACGGTAAAAGAAATCTAGACTAAATCTTCAATACTATATCTTCTAGGCATACAAGTAAAATTACCAGTAATAACTACATTTGTAATTTTTCCTTTCCTCTGTAGCTTAGTTAAAAAGTCTTATGTACCTTTTTTTAGGAGGATTTTAGCTTCTATAAACCATCAACTTGAAATACACAATATTTATATTTACATTTGTAATTTGTGCTTCCAATAGTTGATCTCCCAAAATATCCAAAACTTCCTTCTTGACTATCATTATAGCTTGGCCATTCAACTTCAGATAACAGACTCATATTTCAAACCAAAAAAAAAATTCACTAATCATATTCATAATCCACTACGTTAATCTTTAATTCACAGTAATTAATTAAACTAATTTTTAGTGATAAGGGAACATCACTAAGCTATCATAAGGGAACATCGTTAAACTGCCATAAGGTAACATCCTAAACTATCATTCCACCTTGAAGTAGAAACCACAAACACATAATAACATTTCATTCATGCTAGTCATTCCCAGTCAAACATCATACTACACAATTCAGTATATTGAAAACTCATCAAAATAGTGTTGTATTTTGATAAAGTACATCACATACTGCAATAAAACAAGGAAAGACACAAAATTCTACAAATAGACCCATGAAGTAGAATTCTACTCACCTACGCGTGTCAAAAGAGCTTCTAAATTATTTGAAAGGCTTCTAAAATGATAAAACTAAGGTTCAAAGACTAAAACTTAGTTTAAACATTATTCAATGTCTCAAAAAACATTCAGAATCAATGTTCTTACCCAAAATAGACTTTAAACTTAATTGGAACACGCTGAGTTAGTCTCAAACTACAAACAAAGAGTCCATATAGAGTTATAAACTAAATTACAACACTTTAAATGAGTCAAAAAGACCTTAATCAAGTTTTACTACCTAAAACGCACTAAAAGAACATAAATTCTTGCTGAAAAAGTGTTCGAATGGGTCCAAAAATACTCTGAATCTACAATCAAGAGCTTACAAGTATTAGAGACTAATCTAAAACACCTTAAAAAGAGTTAGGAAGGGACTCAAAGTATTGTTACTTACTAAACAATCTACAAAGAAGATATACTTACTTAAGTATATAAAATTGAGTATATTAAAAATATATCAAATAAAGCTCTAAATTAAAACTTACCTATCTACAAATAGAGCTCCAAAGGTTATAAATTAAATTACAACACTTAAAATAAAACTGAAAAGTCTAAACAAAACATTACCACTTAAATATCTTACCAAAAAGGCTAGGGTCTTTACTGGAACGAGTTTGAAGAGTCCAAAACTAGTCTGAATCCACAAACAAGAGTTTACAACTGTTAGGGACAATTCAAAAACACTCTAATTTAGTCCGAAAGGAATTTAGAGTAACATTAGCCTCTAAATCTTAACCAAAAGAACCTTTAAGGTTGAGCGACAATGAGATCCAGATAGGAGGGTGATGCAAGGAACTTTTCCACAATACCAAACAAAGAAGAAGATAGATTGAGTGAAAGGGATGATATCCTTAATATTATTAGCACTATACTTCTTGAAACTCTTATCACAATCTCTACCTTGCAAGAGGAAAGCATTACTAATTTAGTTTTCATATAGACGTGGAGAGAGATAGAGACAAGGAAAGTAAATTATATCTCATTAGTAAGACAATTCAATCATATCACCACCAGAGAGTCTTCAAGTTACATTTTAGGCAGCAAAAGGTCTAAACACTCAAAATTTTCCGCCTGAGAGGTCTTTGCAATTATAGTAAAGGATGTCATTTTGAATAGTATGAGTCAAATGTTCCATAAGACAACTAATAAAGATGTTTAAAGTCAAGGTGCTTACACTGATGGTGAGCCTCGGACATGGATAACTCAAGTCCAGAAACTGCTGAGAAAACTACACAAAACAAAAAAAAAAAACAATCAAATTTTTCAATGCTAATTATGCTAAACAAGAAAGTCAATCTTAAACCCACCAACTTAAACCAAACATAGAACTAATTTTCAATCATCAATTGGCAATGGATTTAACAATTAGTTGATGGGTATATTTGGGGGAAACAAACAAAAATCTAGAGAAAAAGTGGCAAAGCAACAAAGAAGCAAAGAAGAATGCGATATATGGGGGAAAAAAGAGGAAGAAACATCCAAGCAGTGTCAACCAGAATGTTGCAGCCCATTGAGGCATTTTCACAAACAGGTAGGCTGCAAGTTTTGTGAAATGGCACGATCAGTGTCTTCTAGATACCAAAACGTAGCCTTGTGTTGGCACAATCAAAAAAAGGGTTAAAGGGGTTGAAGCTGAAGGCAAAGTCAGTGGTAGTTTCGAAATTACTGTACAAAACGGGGGTAAGGATGGGAAAACGGGACTGTGTTGAGATACAGGTAAAGAAGATAGAGATGTGTGTGGACACATTCCGTTGTCGCAAGTGAAAAATTAAAAAAGAGGGAAAGGATTTTCCACGAGAATCGACGGCCCACGCGACTGCAAGACGACCCACTGCTGCTCCACGCGACGGCAATGGCTGAACGGTGATGGTTGGACAGCGGCGGCGACCACGAGCTCAAACCCTATTTGAGAGAAAAATATGTTGAAGTGTGTGAGAGAGAGCATTTTGAATCTTCACAAAAAGAAGATTAAATTTGGAAAATTATTTTGGAGGATCTTTAATGTCAGTCGAGAATCGACATTAAAGATCTATTTTAATGTATCTTTAATGTCAGTCTAAAACTGACAGTAAAGATCCGTTTTTTTTTTTACTTGGCCTGACATTAAAGATCTGTGTCCAATTTTTTGGACCGACGCTAAAAGCCTAATTTGTTGTAGTGTGTTTTCCAAAATTCACATATGGTTTTCTCTCCCATTTAGAGAATTTTAAAAAATAGAAAAATAAATAAAACTATTTACACAAAATAACAAAAGTTTTAGATATTTATGATAGACACGGATAGATTTTATCAAGGTCTATCAGTGATAGAAATGATAGAAGTCTATCACTGATAGATGATGATAGAAGTCTTTCATTGTCTATCCGTATTTTTTAATTTGTTATTTTCTCTAAATAGTTTGACATTTTGTTTTTCATTTTGTTTTAAATTAGTTTTCAAACTATGGCAAGTTTTTTAAAATGATTTAAAAAGTAGGTAAATAGAACAAGAAAACTAAAGGAAAAGGAAATGGTATTTATCAAATTAATTTTCATAAATGGAAAATAAAAAACAAAGACTCATTTGATAACCATTTAATTTTTTGTTTTGGATTTTAAAAAATTAATTTTATAAACTCTACTTTCACTCATAAATCTTTACGTTTTGACATCCACTTCCGCTCAAGTTTTCAAAAATCAAGTCAAATTTTGAAAACTAAAAATAAAAAATAATAATAATATTAATTTTCAAAACCATGTTTTTATTTTTAGGATTGGACTAAAACTTGGAATTAGATAAAAACTATAATAGAGAAACTAAAAGAAAACAAATATAAATTCAAACTAAAAGAAGCAAAATGGATAATCCAATAAGATACCTTTATAATTATCGAACAAGACCTAAATGATTTATCGAACGAGAGCTTACATATTCAAATTCTTCCTTTCCTTGCCATTGTGGCAACTCAAGAGTATGCTCTCTGGACAGGAAATAGTTATCCCACGTCCAACGGTATGGAGTTGCAAATATATAAACATCCATACACGTCGGACTATGAGCATTGCTAACCTGCATATATATAAACCCATTTCTATTAATTATTTGTTAAAATCCTAATAAAATTTCTAGGAAAAAAATATATCAATTTTGATTCTCCACTTATCAATTTTAACCATAAACTTTTAATTTTATTAAATTATTACATCAAAAACTTAATTGGATAAATGTTGCAATTTAAAATGACCTAAAAGTTCTCATTACTTCAATATTATCGAGAAAAAACAATTATGCTGTTCAAATCATGATAGACTTGATTTGGAATTATTCTAGCTTTTAAAATAATTGGTTACAACTGCGCTTTAAAAAAAACAGCTATAATATGAAGAAATAAATGTTTGAAAAAATAGTTTATAGTTTTTTTCCTTTAATTCTTCCTTTTAAAATAGTTAATTAATTGATGATTTTTACTAAAAATAAATTTAAATGGGTATATATATATATATATTCTTAATTAAACTAGTTACAAATATACCTTTTCTAAAAAAAAATATTTACTTAACATAGAATTTAAATTTATAAATAAATTACTAACTTAAATTATGGTGACTCATATAAATTTTGTAGTTGTTTTCATATATGTTCATTAATTTAGATTGCGATCATTAACTGTAACCATAATCATAAGAATCATCCAGTTAAATTTTATAAATTGAACTAATCAATGTTTTCAAATATAGAAAAATAAGTTAAACTATTTACAAATATAGAAAAAATTTACCATCTATCGCAGTCTATCACTGATAGACACTGAAATTTTTCTATATTTGTAAATAGTTTGATACTTTTTTATGTTTATAGTAATTTTCCTTAAGAATCATTATTTTTAGAGTTATTTTCAAAAATGAAAATAATATCAAACTATTTACAAATATAAAAAAATTTCACTGTCTCTATCACTGGACGATAGACAACGATAGACTTCTATCGCTTAGTCATAGAAGTCTATCGGGTCTATCTCGAATAGACAGTAAAAAAATTTTATTTGTAAATAATTTGATATTTTTTTCCTTTATAATAATTCCCCTTATGTTTATGTAATATTTTGTTATAACATACCTATAATAACCAACTAACAAATGTATTTTGATTTATATTAGTTTGCAGTTTTTTGAAAACTATTATTTTTTTTATGGTAAAATACACTTTATATTTGAGATTTAAACTTAAATTTCATTTAGTTATTCAATTTCTAAGTAAAAATTAAGGAGATGTTTGAGATGTTGAGTTCGTTATTATAATCAGTGATATTATATAATATGTGGGATGATGTTATTCTGTGTTTGAAGTGCAAATTATTTTAGTCTGGGTTATAATAGTCTGTGTTTGGAGTGCATACTATTTTAGTATGGGTAGCAAACAGTAAACATTGTAACAAATAAAAATTTTAAATAATATTATTGTAGATAATTGTACGTTATAAATAGTTGTAAATTCCACTATTATATTATATTTGTAGCTGCACACATAGTAGTCCATCTTAAATCATCAATTGACCCAAAAGTTTAAGCTCATGTGTGAAGACAAATTTAATATCATATCATCTAATAACACACTCTACCAATTTTAAGTTGAACCGGCCAATAACCCCTAACAATGATATTTGAATTCAATTTTTATTTAGTCCTTAGAATTTCAAAAATGACATGTTTCATCTTTGTTCATCGATGTTTGAGTCTGATTTTTAATTGGCCATTGAGAATTACTTAGAACCATCATTACTTTCTGTTTTGTTAGTTAACTCCATCAGTTCCATGGAGAATTAGCTTTACTTATTGTCAAGTCTAATACATATACATACCTTTATATGAAGAGTACCACCCCCATATTGAGAGCCAGACTTGTTATGGAACTCCAGCCAAGCAGTGTTCTTATAGAAGCAAGCCCCTTGCCACTGAACAGATTTTTCGGGGGATGAGACAGCTCCGACGAAAGCTGGAAGAAGATCAGCAGCGCTATTGAAATAGTTCATAATCCGCCACGAGACCTTTCTTGGTAGTAATGGAAGCACATCACGAGGGGAAAACGGCGATTTCAGGGCCTCTGATTGCGATACAAGAAAAAACCCGGTTATCGAAATAAGAAAAATAGTTCTGAGAATCAAAGAACAAGAAGATTGAAAAGAAGAAGAAGCCATGGATGTTATGATTGAGATTGGTAGAAGAAGCATGCAATGGATTATAGAAGATTGGGGGAATATGCACTTTTTTATAATGTTTTAGTTTTAGTTTTTTCTTCTTTTTTCATCCAACTATATGCTTGATACACATGATATTGGTAAATTTTTGGAGATTAGGTTATGATTATGAAATTTCAACAGTGCTTTGTTTTGATTGCTTCAAATTTTTATAGTGGTATATTAGTGGGAGTAGGTTTTGGTTTTGGTTTTAGTTTTGGTTTTAATTAGTGTTTAGAAGCAAATGTGTCATCCATCTCAATGGCCATGAAATGTTGGTGGTTCTATGATGCTTGAGATGACATGAACATTTGTTTATGAATGAAACCAAGAGTTTTTGAGCTGATATGAACTAAATTTTTCATAGTGGTGTAATGGAGCAAGCATTGGTTTGATTAGTGTTTATATGGAGATGTCTTATCAATTTCGATGTCCACGAAACAATTGTATTGAGTGTTATGATGCTTTACAAGACACGTCAATATTTTTTAAGGAGAGACAGATTTTGAATTGATATGAACTCCATTTTTTATAATGGTACATGATGAGTATGGAACTAGTTTTGATAATTAGTACGTGTTAGGAGCAATGTGTCATCCATCTCGCTGACCATAAAATTATTGTAACTCTCTAAGTCTAGAAGGGGGACATGAATGAACTGAGATCACATCCGAATGAGAGGGATCTTGAAGATATGAAAGTATGGTTAAGAAATGTCTAAAAGAATTGAAAGTTATTACCTATGTGAATAAGGTGTACCTTTCTTTTCGGTGGCTCACATCAGAGTTAAGCATGTTTAACTTGGATAAATTTTATGTTGGGTGACCTCCTAAGAATTTCTTAGGAATTCTCCTAAGATGCATGTGAGTGAGAAAAACATGTTAAAAGGACTCCTATTAGTTTGTGGAAATAGTCTTCACTCTTGGAAGCAATTCAAGACAGCAAGGATGACGTTGTTAGGTCGCAAAGGAATGTCGGAACAATTAAGTGCCAAATCCTAATCCGAATTCCGGGCTTAGGTCGTTACAAATGGTATCAGAGCGAACCTCTTCTAGTAAGATGTGGTTCGGGGACAAACCAGCTGGTGAGTATGTAGCCCTGAGTTTAGGTGGGGGACATAAATGAACCCAGATCACATCTAAATAAGAGGGATCCTGAGGATATGAAGGTATGGTTAAAAAACTCTTAAAAGAATTGAAAGTTACTATCTATACCAACATGGTGCACTTTCCTTTTTGTGGCTGATTAAGGGTGATATCTTGAGAATTTTCTTAAGATGCATGTGAGTGAGGACAAAGCATGTTAAAAGAACTTGTGTTGGTTTATGGGGAATAGTATTCACACTTGAAAGTAGTTCAAGACAGCAAGAATAATGTTGTCAGGTTGTAGAGGATGCAAGAGAATATCGAGGCAATTAGGACCCAAATCTAGATTCTAAATCTTTGTGGGTGGCTACAATTATTGTATTTGATTGCTATGATGCTTGACACAAAACAATAATATTTTTTTATGAATGAACATATAGCTTTTTAGTAGATATGGGGCTACTTTCAACGATATGGTAGTTTTCTTTAAAAAAAAATGGAGTAGTGGCAAAAAAAATTTTAAAAAATAATATAGTTTAAAAAATAATTTTTCGAAATAGAGTTGAAGTGGAAACTATTGACAAAAATATGGTTGGTAAATTATGGACAGGATACACGAATTTTCAGGGCTAAATCGTGAATAGGTTCCACGATTTTAGTGGCATCTGACTTGGCGTGAATTGGCAAGACGTGCACGTGTGACACTCCATGTGGACTCAAATAGTGTACTTCCTTCATAATTTAGCCCTATAAAATCGTGTACCTCGTCCACGTTTTTACCAACTTTATTTTTGTCAATATTTTTCCATCTATTCCTTTTTTTTTTTTTTTTTTTTTCTTTTTTTTTTTTTTCTCTTTTCCTTGGATAAGATATTCAATAACAAATACCATGTCCCATATTTCAATTGCATTACTAGAATTTAGAGAAAAAAATGCATTATTATTTATGAGAATTAATGACAAAAAATACAAAAATGAGATTACCTACCATTCCCTCTCCATTATTCAAAAAGTTGGTTGATTTTGGACACTTTCCTCCACAAATAATACAGTAATGAAGGTACAAAATTCAACTAATTGGCCATTTATTTTTTGATTTGCTTTCATTACTGATAGGCAAACAACTCATGTAATCGATGGACTCAAATCGATGCTGTATCAAAGTCATCTTAATTGATCTCCTTCTATGTTTATTTTTTCTCCCTTCTTGTGCCTATTTCGAGCTATTTCCATGTTTACTTGTGAAGTTTTGCTGTTGTGTGTAAGTGTATAAATAAAAAAAAAAAAGTAATTTATAAGGTAATTAATTTAGATATTTATTATAGGCTAATTCCATATTTAGTTAAAATTTGATTTCATTTTTAATCGAAAAAATTATTATATCATTATTGTCATATTTTTATTGATTTTGGGACTATGAAATCGTGGATGCATCTAATCTGGCAGGACGTGCGCACATAGTAGTCTACATGGACTAAAATCGTGTGTCCCGTCCACAATTTAGCAACCCTAATTTTGTCGAAATGACGTATTCCATTTTTGTCATTAATTATTAAAATAACATTATTAAAAAAAAAAAAAAAAAAAAAAAAAAAAAAAAGAAGTAGACATGAACTGAATTTTTCATAGTGGTAGATGAGTGTAGTTTTGATTTGATTAATTAGTTTAGATCAATGTGGCATCCATCTAAGATTGTATTGGATGTTACATCATGCTTAACGCAACATAGAAATATTTGTTTATGAATAAACATAGAGTTTTTGAGTTGATATATATGAACCCAATTCTTCATAGTGTGGTGGTAGGATGAGTGGGCTGGAGCTAGTTTTATGGTGTTCATTGGTGTTTAGAGCAATGAGTCACTCATCTCGACCACGATTTAATTGTTGTATGCCACTAAGAATTTTGGTTTCTTCCAACGCCAAAAAAAATGTGTATCATCTGGAGAAGCATACAACTGGCATCAGGAGAAAGCCCCTTCTCCCAACCTTGTGGTCTACAAATGAAGAAAATTTGGAACTTGTTCAAAGCCTGTTTCACTATTTTTTGTATACTTTCATTATCTAAAGATCACAAGAAACTGTTGTGCAATTTTATCAATGATTCCCTTTTGTTGTGTTTAAAGTTTGGATAAATAGTTAACTAGTTAAGTTTAGTGGTTTGTTTATAATATGTTTTGTAAGTTGTTATATTCATATTTTCATGATATTTTGGGCAGTACCAATGACCCATTTGGATGACAATCTTTGTAGACCCACAAAAGTTTGAACCATGTAGATTTTATTTTTTAAAGGAAAAACAAAATAAAAAAAGCAAAAACATATATGTTGAATGAGAAATTTTGGCCAACCAAATTTCGCCACGTCATCACAATGAAAGCCTGAGCCCAATGTGAAAATCATAAATTGGATCGAGCCGAGTAATTAAAATCATTTGGGTCCAAAGTCCAATACAATTCAAGCCCATTGTAAAATTTTGGGCCAAAGAAGATATTGGGCCCAAGCCCACAAGCAAATGGGCCCAAGCCCACCTAAAACTCATAGAAATCCTCTATAAATAGAGGTCATTCTCCTTCATTTAGCGGGAGGTTGGAAGCATTTGGCAACGAAGTGCTGAAGACTTGAAAACTGAAGCTCTAAAGATTTCAAGATTCTGAAGCTCTGGTCGACCTCAAGATAGAAGACTGAAGCTCTAATCGAAAGCGATGTTTTTTTATGTCATTCGATCTTATGTGAGAGAAAGAGATGAAAGGTAGAGAAGTCCCACTGGGCGTGCCAATCACTCGTGGTCGCTCCAAGGAAATTCAACAATCTGACGAGCAACCAACCTTTGAGATCGCGAGGAATATGTGGGAGCGAATCTCTAAGGACCCAAAAGTTGGGATCGTCGTCAAAGAAAATCCTAAAATGGACAAACACACCTCATCTTCTAAGAAATCATGCAAAGAAGCATCAGAACCCAATATAATGTCAGTCATGATGGCAAGTGTGGGTACAAGTGAAGAAAGGATAACTGAACTAGAAAAGAAGGTAAGCATGCTGATGAAGGCAATCGAAGAGAGAGATTATGAAATCGCCAAAGAATCACATTGAAAGCCTTGATGCTGCTGAGTCAAGCCAAGCACCTATTGTCAAAAATAATGATAAAGGAAAGATGCTGCAAGAAAGCCTTGATGCTGCAAGAAAGCCAACAACATTCAACTTCAATTGCTTCATTGTCTATCCAACAATTACAAGATATGATCACAAACTCCATCAGAGCTCAGTATGATGGTCCTTCGCAAAGTTCTCTCTTATATTCCAAACCATATACAGAGAGAATCGATAATTTAATAATGCCAACTGGATACCAACAACCTAAGTTTCAGCAATTTGATGGGAAGGGCAATCCAAAGCAACATGTCGCTCATTTCATCGAAACATGTGAAAATGCTGGTACACGAGGGGATTTACTAGTCAAACAATTCGTTCGAACGTTGAAAGGAAATGCTTTTGACTGGTATACTGACCTAGAGTCTGAATCAATTGACAGTTGGGAACAACTCGAAAGAGAGTTCCTAAATCGCTTCTACAGCACAAGACGAATAGTCAGTATGTTCGAGCTTACCAACACCAAGCAACGAAAAGGTGAACTTGTCATCGACTATATAAATCGTTGGAGAGCCGCAAGTTTGGACTGCAAAGACCGTCTCACTGAATTGTCTGCCGTTGAGATGTGCATTCAAGGCATGCATTGGGGACTTCTTTACATTCTCCAAGGTATAAAGCCTCGCACTTTTGAAGAACTAGCGACTCGCGCTCATGATATGGAGCTAAGTATTGCTAGTCGACGAGACAAAAACACTTTAGTTCCTAATGTCAATAATGAAGAAAAGTATGTCGACGTGACTATAGAAGAGTCTATGGTTGTCAATTCAACCCCTCTTAAGTCATCCTCCAAAGAAAAGGATAAAAAAAACTGAAAAAGACAAGAACATGAAAGGCATTGTCTAACTTTGAAAGAAATGCAAGAAAAAGTTTATCCTTTTCCTGATTCGAACATTCCTGATATGTTAGAACAACTACTAAAAGCACAGATGATTCAACTTCCTGAGTCTAAACGACCAAAGGAAATGCAAAAAGTCGGTGATCCAAACTATTGTAAGTATTACCGAGTCATCAGTCACCCAGTGGAAAAATGCTTTGTTCTAAAAGAGTTAATTCTAAGATTAGCTCGAGAAGGAAAAATTGAGCTAGATTTTGATGAAGCGGCTCAATCAAATCATATTGCAATAACAACAAGTAGATGTAGTCAAATATGCTCTAGCCAACTTCAGCATCAAACAGTGTGCCTACTTCAATTTGGAATATTGGAACCAATATCTATTCAGTTTCAGCATGAGGTGCCAGAAAATAAATCCAAAGACATGATCAAATGCATCGCTGCTGAAGATAATACTTTTGAAACTTGACAACAAGAACAAGAGCAACATCTTGTTGAAAAGAAATGTTGCTCATTGAAGCCAAAACATGAAATGAGGAATGATGCAAATTTTTCTCAACTTCGCCAATTGATAACATCAAAGGAGCTCTTCTCTAGGAAATGTCTTCTTATGGAGGAGGATGAACACTCCACAAGTTCATATTATATTAACGCCGAAGAAGTTGACGATTCAAAAGAAATCAAGCAAAGAACTTCTGTCTTCGATTGTATTAAGCCTTCAACTACTCGATCTTCAGTCTTCCAAAGAATAAGTATGGCCACGATAGAAGAAGAAAACCAATGTTCAATGTCTACTTCCACTCGAACTTCAGCCTTTAAAAGGCTGAGTATCTCCACATCAAAGAAAGATCAACCTTCGACATCTGCTTTTGATCGTCTCAAAGTAACAAACGATCAACATGAAAGAAAGATGAAAATTTTGAAGAAAAAACCATTTCGTGAAGCAAACAATGATGAGAAAATTCACAGTCTTGTCCCTTCACGCATGGAGAGGAAGTTATCTGTTGTCATAAGTACAGAAAGTTCCTTGATGATGAAGCCAAAACTCATCATATTGACTAATCCTACAAATGAAGAGGATCAAAGTCATGATGAAAATAAAAGCTTCTGAAATATAAATGTAACAACTCCTTAACGTAAGAGTATAAACTACACGTTGCTCCTGGCCCGCATGAGCTTAAAAGGTGAACGGCCTAAAAAATAATTGAACTACGTTATGACTTGATCCCTTCCTTCAGAGGTACGTAGGCAACTTAAAGAAATTTAAGTGCAGTCAATTAAATATTATCACAAAAATTTGGGGTGTCACAACCACCTAAATGTGCCTCTACAAAATTTATATTGTTCATCCTCATGAAATAATGAAACCCCAAATTGCAGACGTTCATCTATATTGGGGACAACCCAACATATTGGGGGCAAAGCGACAAATTCAAGATGTTCATCCTCAATAGGCAAGTGATACAATAAATTGAAGATGCACTCTACATTGCATAAAACTATGCAAATTGGATGCATACAAAAAGTTCTTCCTTGAAAAAATTCAATCTTTTCTTCACTTTCTTAAATAAAGAAGCTTCAAGTATTGGGGTAATTTGCTTCAAGTTCAAGGCTTCGCTCACCTGAAGTGACATTTCATCTTCAATGTCTAGTTTGGTTGGCTTTGCGTGCTCAAGAATAGAGGCTTTGACAATGATATAACTTCGACAGTGATGCAGCTTCAAAATCATGCTTCTTCATTTCCAAGTTTGGAGGCTCTGCTTCATCTCTCAAAGTTTCTGATGTGGCTCGCTCGCCTCAACTTCAAAGCTCGACGGCGCATCCACCTCATCTTCAAAGCTCGACGGCGCATCCGCCTCATCTCCAAAGCTCGACGGCGCATCCGCCTCATCTCCAAAATAAAATATTTCGATGGCATGGCTTTGCAGCTTCATCTCCAAAGTAAAATATTTCGATGGCATGGCTTCGCAGCTTCATCTCTAAAATAAAATATTTCAATGGCATGGCTTCGCAGCTTCATCTCCAAAGTAAAATATTTCGATGGCATGGCTTCGCAACTTCATCTCCAAAGTAAAATATTTCGATGGCATGGCTTCGCAGCTTCATCTCCAAAATAAAACAAAATAAAATATTTTGATGGTATGGCTTCGCAGCTTCATCTCCAAAATAAAATATTTCGATGGCATGGTTTCGCAGCTTCATCTCCAAAATAAAAAAATATAGCTAAAGAAATAAGAATAAAAAGTTTTTAGAAGTGTACTGATGGAGGTGATTTAGTCCCGTGGGAAATCTATGAGTTGTCTGGGTTCAATTTATAAATGAATGATCACAGGAGGTTAAGATTTAAAATCTAAATTTGGAGAAGGTTGAGATTTTAATGGGAGAAGATCTAACAAACTTTGATTTAAATTGATAAAATTTGGACTTTAACCCATTTGACAAAAAAAAGTGGTTTCATCTTTGGCAAGTTTGAAACCCCAAACTTCAAAAAAAAAAAAAAAAAAAATAGTAGGCTGGAGTAAAATGCAATTTTGTCCAACTCAAGTCTAAATTTGCAAAGCCCAATTTATTCAAGCTTGATCAAAATTAATTTAGATTTGGAGAATTGCATTCAAATCTAGAGTATCCCAAGCTTCAAATTATCCAAGTATGGATTCGTATCTTCAAGCCAAATAAATTGTGGATAAAATTGCAAATTGTCTCTAATTAAGATTGGGCATAATCCAAATTTTATCTCGTAGGAAAAATTGAGTGAAATTCAAACTTTGTCTCCAAATTTTATGCCAAATTGAAACTGGAATAAAACTAAAATCATAATCCCAATTCAAGCCAAGATTTAGGATACCAACCAAATTTTACCCCGAGGTTTAAATTAAGATATGGGCGCACTCCTAAATTCTCCCAAATCGAAGTTGGAGTGAAATTCTATTGAAAATTTGAATCGAGAATGAAGCATAATCCAAATTTTATCCCAAAATTCAAATTATCTAAGTATGAATTTTTATCCTCAATCAAACTAAATTAAGGATGAGATCGCAACTTTATCTCAAATTAAAATTTGGCCATATTCCAAAATTTATCCCAAATTCCAATCAAACTTATGTACCCAATTCATATTTTGATTTAATTAATACATCAAATGGAGTCAAATCAAGAACATATAACTTCATTTTGATTCCAACTTCATCGTTTTCAAGATTTACCCACCGTATAGACGTGCATGAATCTCGAAAAGGGGGCATTTGTTGAATGAGAAATTTTGGCCAACCAAATTTCGCCACATCATCACAATGAAAGCTTGAGCACAATGCGAAATTTATAAATTGGATCAGGCCAAGTAATTAAAATCATTTGGGTCCAAAGTCCAATACAATTCAAACCCATTGTAAAATTTCGGGCCAAAGAAAATATTGGGCCCAAGCCCAAGTCCACAAGCAAATGGGCCCAAGTCCAAGCCCACAAGCAAATGGGCCCAAGCCCACCTAAAACTCATAGAAATCCTCTATAAATAGAGGTCATTCTCCTTCATTTAGCAGGAGGTTGGAAGCATTTGGCAACGAAGTGCTGAAGACTTGAAAACTGAAGCTCTGAAGATTTCAAGATTCTGAAGCTCTGGTCGACCTCAAGATAGAAGACTGAAGCTCTAATCGATCTCAAGCTTACAACTTCCTCAAGATGGGAATGATTGAATGCTGAAGCTCTCAAGTTCCAAAGAACTGAAGATCAAAGCTCTAAAATCTGAAGATTGAAGCTCTCAAGTTCCAAACAACTGAAGATCAAAGCTCTCAAGATCTGAAGACCGAAGCTCCCAAGCTCACAAGTTCTGAAGATTGAAACTCTCAAGTTCCAAACAACTGAAGATCAAAGCTCTCAAGATCTGAAGACCGAAGCTCTCAAGCTCACAAGTCCTGAAGATTCAAGCTCTCAAGTTTCAAAGAACTGAAGATCAAAGTTCTCAACCTCTAAAGTTCTAAAGACCTGAAGACTGAAGACTTAGGAGGCTAAAACTCCTGAAAGCTCTTAAAGTCAGAAACAAGCCCAAAGGCCGATCATCCAAGAAGATTAACAAGCCCAAAAGTCGATTATCCAAGAAGATCAACAAGCCCAAAGGCCGATCATCCAAGAAGATCAACAAGCCCAAAGGTCGATCATCTAAGAAGATTAACAAGCCCAAAGGCCGATCATCCAAGAAGATCATTAAGTCTAAAGACCGATCATCTAAGAAGATCAACAAGCCCATAGGCCAATCATCTAAGTAAATCAACAAGCCTAAGAATCAAAGTTTACTTTTCGAGAGAAAGAATCAAAGGATTATGTATTAGAGATTATACTCACTATACTACATTGAAATTAATACAAATACAAAGTTCAAATTCCACGAATTAAATTTCTTCGGAAATCTCGTGCGAACAATATCATTTCCACCATTTTCTTTCATTGATCTTGGTGGGGGACCTAGACTTTGCCCTGGCTTTGAGTTTGCAAAGCTTGAAATTCTTGTCACTTCATGACCTAATTACTCAGTTCAAATGGAAGCCTTTGTCCTTTTTCTTTCTTTTTTTTTTCCCTAAATCGAGCTTTCATTGAAAAAATGGAAAGACAGGAGCATGCAAAAGAGAAACAAGTCCAAGAATTAACTGCAAAAAGGATTTCAATCCAACAAAACCAAACCAATATCATAATTACAAAGTGAGTTCGAGACCAAAGCCTACAAAAAAGCATTACCTCTCGAGCCTGCTCACACAAACTCTTAGCCTCAGTCAAAATTCTATTATACGCTCAAGCCAGATACCCCACAAGACAACGAAGAAACTAGTCTGCCAATCCTTCCCTCGAAAAGGCAACTCCAACATAGTGTAAAAGTCTCTATTCCAAGCCAAACATGACCCAACAAATTCATCCACCAAGCCCAGAGTGACTGTGCAAACTAGCAACTCCACGGCAAGTGATGAAGGAAGAGCTTTGGCCGACACCCACAAAGAATGCACCAATTTGAAAACAAACACCAAAGAAGAGTGTCTTTGAACATGATCCATAATGTTGGCTCTCGCATGTAAAACTTGCAAAAAAAAAAAAAAACAATGTCTTCCTAGGATTTTTAACCTTTTTGGAAGAAACTAGAGGTTATTTGAAGTAGGGAAGATACAAACATTTTATAAAATATAAAAAGAAAAAAAGTCTTCTCAATTCATGTGTTAATTTCGCATAGAACAATGAGGTTGCACCTAATCACATACTCTCCTCTTTTTGCCACGTGGCACATTCCTATTGGGTGCTAACTAGGTTGCACAAGAGCTGGGTGCAGGTCGGCTGCACCTAAGTTTTTCCTTTCGCATAATAGAAAGGAGACCCATCACATCTAATGTCTTTCTATCTAATAGAAGTGGCGAAAATGATGGATTAGAGGTCGATAAAATGGAAGCTTTCTTCGAAAGACTAACGACTAGAAATTCAGTATTGATGCGCAGCAAAGGGCTTCCCATAATGGTGGCTTTTGTACCCATGGAAGAAGTTTTATAATAGTGAAGATTGGTTGAATTCTCTCTTCGTTAAATATATGAACACATACATACAAACTTGAGAACGAATTGAGTAGTAGTTGTGTGTCAACTTTTCAAATCTCGTCTCTAACGTTGTACAAGGTTCATTTTCATACATTGAGCTTTTTTCATCAAATGATTTTGGTTTTGTTCTAATACATGTTTACATATTTATGTATAGTTGTTCTTTATCGTAATTGTGCATACCTAGTCTAGGGTTTCTTTGTTCCCTATATGTAATTTTATTTTGAGTAATACGATAGAGAATATATTCTAAAGTACAGAGTACATAGTATCAAAGCGTCTCTAGGGTTTAGAATATTCGTTTGACGGTTACGCTCTCACAAGGTTAGGGTTTGAGTTTAGGTTATCGAGTTCGAGTGGCCGTCTACACCGCCCACCTCAGGAGGAGCACCATTATCGTCCGACTCCATCTGTCTTTGTCGTTCGCCGGAAAACGTTGCGCGTGAGCTTCATGCGCCACCAGAAGGTTTTTGCTTCGTCGCCACACGCCGGCACGTGGAATCTCTATTTCGTGTTTCGTAAGTTGAGTTCGTCTTGGGTCCTCTTTTTCGATTACTCTGCGTGTTTGGTTCCATCAAAATCTGTTCGAGCATGAAGATATTTGAAGAATACACCTTTGTTTCTAGGGTTTGTAGTTGTTTGTTCAATTTTGTGATTGATTTTTATCATTTGGTGCGAATTTATCCTAGTTTTTATTTTATTTCTTTGTTCTTGATTCGTTTGTGAGATCTACTATCCATGTGTGAATTCATTATGGATGAGATGAAGAATTTGGTGGTATCTAATGTGATTTCCCTAGCCTCAAATATCACAGATCACAAGTTAAATGGATCTAATAACTATGAGTGGCATCAGACAATTCTATTTTATTTACGAAGTACGGATATGGATGATCATATGACTGAGGATCCACCAGCAGATGATAAGAAGAAGAAGGATTGGTTTCGTGATGACGCTCGACTTTATCTTTAGATAAAAAATTCCATTGAGAGTGAGGTAATTGGTTTGGTCGATCATTGTAATTCTCTGAAGGAGCTCTTGAAATTTTTAGAATTTCTATACTCAGGTAAAGAGCAAGTCCATCGAATGTTTAAAGTTTGTATGGAGTTCTTTCATACTGAACAGAATGCAGAATCTGTTACCATCTACTTTATGAGACTTGAGATGATATTGTTGAGCTTGCTTTGTTATTACCATTTAGCCCAAATGTTAAGTTTAACAAGCTCAAAGATGGTTGTTGTGATCTTTCTGAATGGACTTTTACCTAAATTTGGAATGGCCAAAACACAAATTCTTTCGACTTTAAAATCTCGTCATTAGAAGATGCTTTCAGTCGTGTTCTTTACATTGAGAGTTCTCAATCTGATTTGTCTGTTCCTCCACCCAACAATGCTTTTATTAGCAAGAATAATAACCCCAGGGTCCCTCGAGGGATGGACAACAATTTTCAGAGAACTATTTTGATATTCAAAAATCTGATTCTTAGGAGATTGTCTATAACTACTGTCATAAGCCTGGCCATTTGAAACGTGACTATCGGAAGTTGTTGTATAAGAATCAACGATCTCAGCATGCTCAGATAGCTTCCACCAGTGATATGATAGAAAAGTCGGTTAACATTTTCGTAGATGAGTTTGCTAAATTTCAAGTGTACCAGGACTCATTGCAAGCGCCATCTTCATCTAATCCTATTGCCACCATGCTGGCACAGATAATATGAAATGTCTTCTTACATCATCTACTAAATGGGTCATAGACTCTGGTGCCACGGCTCATATGACAAGTAATTCTAGCTTATTTTCTACACCATTGTCCCCTGCCTCTTCTCCATCTGTCACTTTGGCAGACGACTCAACATCCTCTGTTCTTGGTTCTGGCACCATTAACCTTACCCCATCCTTTTCTCTATCTTCTATTTTACATTTGCTTCAGCTATCCTTTAATTTAATTTCTATTAGTCAACTTATTCATGACCTTAACTGTGTTGTCTCATTTTTTTCCTGGTTATTGCTTGTTTCAAGATCTCGTATGACGAAGAAGATTATTGGTAGAGGATATGAGTCGGGGGGCCTTTATATTTTTTATCACTAGATACCAAAAGTTGTGGCATGCTCTAGAGTTACATCTCTATTTGAAGTTCATTATCGTTTGGGTCATCCATCTTTGTTTGTGTTGAAGAAACTTTATCCAGAATTTCGGTCTTTGTCCTCTTTGAATTGTGATTCGTGTCAGTTTTCTAAATTTCACCGTCTTAGTTCTAGTCCTAGAGTCAATAAACAAGCAAATGCTCCATTTGAGTTAGTTCATTATGATATTTAGGGTCTTTTGCCTAGTCGTGTCTTCATAACTTGTAGAAATAAAAGTTATTGCTTCTCTTTTCTTAGAATAATTACAAAAGAATAATGAAAAACGCATCATCTTCTGCTGAATTTCATAATAAATACTTCTTATACGTACAAGCATGAATATAGGTTTAGAAAAGAATAATTTGAGATTTAATTTGTTTAAACGCTTAATTTTGCAAGAAAAATACAAGGTTCAACGAATGTGTCGAGTTTCACCAAAAACGCATACCTCGGACACATGGCACTAAAAAACAAAACCGGAAACCTCAAAAAACCTAACATTGACAGCTGGAGACAAAAGAGGATTTTCTGCCCTCTGAACCGCATAATAGTGCTGCTATCGACCAACTACCGATCAGAAATGACGATTGACAAACGCACAGCCTTATCCTCTGCGTCAGAGTCTGGCTTTGTGACATCATGAAAGTACATCCTTGAGGCTATAAAAACCAACTGAAGCCACGAAAGAAGAGGTTAGAAAGTTAGACATTTTTCGACTATAGAGGAGCTTGGGAATCACTTAGTCACCCTTCATTCCTTCCCTCTCAGCAATAGCTAAGTGCATCTATTCCATCACCATTGGAGAGCTGGTGAGCTTCAACCTCGAAAGAGCAGTTGGATCCTCACCTTCTTCTCCTTCATCAACGCAAGCAAACAAGAGAAGTCACCATCCCTGTCGGCGAGCAAGACACGGTCGCCGCCATCTTCATCTTCTTTACCTTTCCACCCTTTATTCTGTATTTCAAGTGTATTTGGTTGTTCATTCTATTTTTGTATGAACTACATCAATATCATTATTAATATATATCTTACATCATGAATCATTCCTTGTCTTCCATTTTTATTTTATTTTCATCATCAAGCATGAGTAGCTAAATTACTTGAAGGGTTGAAGAAAAATAATCATCCATCTTAAGAGTTTGAGCTTAGTTTTTGGTTCATTTACATTGATGTATTTTTATCTTCATTGCTTAAATCCACATGACAACTTGATTTAAGTAGAAATAGTTAACTACTTGAAAGAGCAAGTAACTATGAAACTCATCAATGTAACTAAGAAATATTCCTAGACATAGGAGAAGTCTTAGGCTCAACTAAACTAGCATGCATCATAGACATATGATTTATGTGACACGTCTACCGAAAGGTAAGAACTACTTGAGTTTAGGAGCATGAACCATAAAACTAAGTAAGAACTCAACCGATTGATGAGAGGTTTTCTCCAACCTTTTTCCTCCATTTGAAAAACCAACACTTCTCTGGCTTGCACAACACCTCACTGATTTTCAGCTCGTATTTTATCTCTTTTTGCTTTATTGCTTAATGCTTGTTTACACCAACACTTTACCTTATTTGTTAAAATACTGCAAGTTAAACATCTCATACATCATAGTAGCTACAAGATCCCCGTGTTCGACCTCAGTCCTCACCGAGACATCTTATTATTAGTTTATACTTAGCCTGATATTAGGAAAAACTTGACAATTAGCGCATGATAAATAAGATATCATTGAGCACACACTTCGCACACAATATGTCTCAAACAGGTTTTCGTTCTTTTGTTACTTTTGTTGAAAATTATTCTCGTTTGACTTGGTTATATTTAATGAAAAATCATTCCAAGTTACTATCTCACTTTTGTGCTTTGCATGCTGAAATTCAAAATCATTTTAATGTCTCTATCAAAACTTTGCGCATTGATAATGCTGGCGAATATTTTTCTCCTGTGCTTGAATCTTACTTGTGTGAACATGGCATCATTCATCAATCTTTTTGTGCCGACACTCCATCCTAAAATGGAGTTGTTGAACGAAAGAATAGGCACCTACTTGAAATTGTCGTGCCTTATCCTTTCAAATATATCTTCCAAAGCATTTTTGGGTCGATGTCGTTTCCACTACTTGCTTTTTGATTAATGGAATGTCTTCCTCTGTTCTTAATGGTGACATTCCTTATCGTGTTCTTTTCCCTACCAAATTTTTGTTTCCTATTACTCCAAAGATATTTGGTTGCGTTTGTTTTGCTCGGGATGTTCGTCTCCATCGTACTAAGTTAGATCCAAAATCCTTGAAATGCATATTCTTAGGTTATTCGCGTGTTCAAAAGTGGTATCGTTGTTATTGTTCTACTCTTATCCGACATCTTGCCTCTCTTGATGTTACATTTTTTGAAGATATGCCCTTTAGTCCATCACTATCGAGTCCGTGTTAGGGAGAGGATGACGATCTTTGTATCTATGAGATTACTTCTCCCACATCATCATCTACTTCATCTTCCTCTGTGTCTCTTCCTTTTTGTCCATCCATTACTCAAGTCTTCTCTAGGCGACTTCCACAACAACCTTCAGGCACATGTCCTACACCAATAACTTCTTTGATATTTGATCCAAGACCAAGTGGTGATCTTCCCATCGCCCTTTGAAAAGGTAAACACACTTGTACTTCCCTATTTCTTCATTTGTTTCATATCATCAGTTGTCCTTGCTCATATATCCTTTTATTACATCCCTTGATTCCACCTTTATTCCTAACTTTGTTCATGAAACTTTATCTCATCCTAGTTGGCGTAGTGCAATGATTGAGGAGTTGACTACTTTAGATGATAATGGTACTTGGGATTTAGTCTCTCGTCCTGCAAGAAAGAAGGCAATTAGGTGTAAATGGGTGTCTGCTATTAAGATTAACCCTACCGGAATAGTGGCTCGATTGAAAGCTCATCTTGTTGCCAAAGGTTATGCCCAAATCTATGGGACTGATTATTCAGATACATTTTATCCAATTGCCAAATTAACTTTCATTCAACTTTTCTGTCCATGGTTGCTACCCACAATTGGCCTTTGCATCAGCTTGACAGAAATAATGTTTTTCTGCATGGTGATCTTCAGGAGGAAGTTTATATGGAGTAACCACTTGGGTTTGTTGCTCAAGGGGAGAGTGATAAAGTATGTCGCCTTCGAAAATCTTTGTATGGTTTGAAATAGAGTCCACGTGCATGGTTTGGTAAGTTTAGTCAAGCACTTAAACATTTTGGTATGAAGAAAAGTACGTCTGATCATTCTGTTTTCTATCGACAATCTGATAATGGTATTACTTTGCTTGTTGTGTATGTTGATGCTATTGTTATTACTGGAAATGATGTATCGAGTATATCTTCTCTCAAAACTTTCCTTCAGGGTCAATTTCATACGAAAGATTTAGGGCAGTTGAAGTTTTTTTTTTTTGGTATTAAAGTAATGAGAAGCAAAAGGCATTTACCTGTCACAACGAAAATATGTACTTGATTTGTTGTCTGAGATAGGAAAACTAAGAGTCAAACCATGCAGTACTTCGATGATACCAAACCTACAACTTGCTAAAGAAAGAGAATTATTTAAAGATCCTGAGAGATATAGAAGATTAGTTGGAAAGTTGAACTATTTAACAGTGACATGACCAAACATTGCTTATTCTGTAAGTATTGTAAGTCAGTTTATATCCTCTCCTACCGTGAATCATTGGGCTGCAGTAGAACATTTTATGTTATCTGAAAGTTTCACTTGAATGTGGGATCTTATATAAAGATCATGGCCATACAAGAGTTGAATATTTTTCAGATGCTGATTGGGTTGGATCTCGAAAAGATAGGAGATCGACTTTTGAATATTTTGTCGATAGGAGGAAACTTAGTATCGTAAAAAAGTAAGAAACAGAATATAGTTTTTCGTTCGAGTGTTGAGTCAGAATATAAGGTCATGACATAATTTTTGTGCAAAATAGTGTAGATACACCAACTGTTATCCGAGATGGGATTCAGTGTTACAGTGCTAGTTAAATTATGGTGTGCTAATCAAGTTGTTCTTCACATTGCATCTAATCCAGTGTTTCATGAACGGACTAAACATATTGAAGTGGATCATCATATTCGCGAGAAAATACAAGGGTTGGTGTCCACAGGATATGTGAAGACTTGAGAACAATTGAGAGATATTCTTACCAAAGTTGTAAATGGAGTAAGCTATCTTTGCAACAAAGTTGGGCATCATTGACATATTTGCTCCAGCTTGAGGGAGAGTGTAATAATGCATGTTTACATATTTATGTATAGTTGTCATTTATCATAATTGTACATACCTAGTCTAGAGTTTCTTTGTTCCCTACATATATGTAATTTTATTCTGAGTAATACGATAAAGAATATATTCAATACTATTCTAAAGTATTGAGTCCAAGTTTCACTAGTTATAAAAGTTAATATTCATCATAAAGCAATTGACTCAAATACGAAATTACTCCATGTTCTCACGACATGACCACCTACAAAATCATAAACCTACCTTGTCATACAAATTACCCAAGACTTATCTATTAATGTTTTCATTTTTGAAAATTAAGCTTGTTACCATGGTTTCTTTAATACTAGAATGGAAAAATTCATTAGATATATGGCCTATTTGTTGATAACAAACAAGCTTTTAACTTTTACACACCAGACAAAATCATTGTAAAATAAATACCTAAATCCTAGTGAAAACATATGCATCCTTTCTAATATACTGACATAACAACCAAATATTATTACAATAGTAAACATATCGAATGTTTTTTCTTTTTAATCTTTTCTCTTAAGCCTCTATGGAGTTCATTCTCCTTTCAAGGAATCTAACCTTCAACAAAAGTTTAAAATCCTATTATTACATTCAGTTGTTTTAACTTATTTGTTCTCTTTTGACTATATTAACATCTTCCAGTCTAATCATAGGAAGCCAAATTACAAATGTTTGATGAGAACATACATTTACCATTGGTCTTTGTGGAAATCATCTAAAGATGACCTCAAGTATTCATTTCATTATTTGAAAGAAGATTTAATAATCATAAAAGTTGTTAGAATCAATAATGCAAGCTGACTTACGTATAAAGTATTAGGAATAAATTAGTACTAAATGTCACTAACAAAAGTTATGTTTTTCATAAGTTGGAATATACCTAGCATAATTGTAGGCATTATGATGTTTCTAGGAAATGTTATTGATATTTTAAAACAATCCTAATGACTTTAAGAAATCATTTCAGAAGATGGCTCAATTAACAAATACCACTCAACGTGAAGTATTGTCCTAAATTCTAAACTCCCACTAATTATACATCAACTTGAACAAGTCTAATCAGTTAATATAGTATATTTATCTTAAAAGTTAGATTTATGAACCCTCATGGTTGAACTAACAAAATCATATTTATTGATATGTAGAAATTGAAATCACTTTTAACCTACTAAAATAGATGAAAATAAATAAAAGGCGATAAATTTGGTAATAGGTCTAATCAATCTATCGGAAGTAAATAAATACTTCCAAAGTTCAAAAAACCAAATTGGAGTCTAAACAAAATAAAAATAAGGAATAGTCTTGCTTTAAGTGAATTCATTAACCTAAGAGGTACTGCACAATAAAATCCATATTTGAAGCAATTAAAATTATAAGGAATCGTTTATATATTTACCTCACTATCATCATCTTCCTTATCCCTGTTAAGATGTCATTCAGAAAGCTTCCTCTGTTCAGCATTGGGACTCCATCTATAGGCCAGCTTCTTGCCCTTCTTCTCCATGCCATGAGCTGATCGACCTGAAAACAAAAAATGGCTCCAGAAGATAATCAACAAATAGGGTTAACTTTTAAGAACTAGCCTCATTAATAGGCAGGTTCCTATCAAGTTCATTTTCAGTCAATATCAAAATGTCAGAAGCTAGGCTTGTTAGAATTGAGCAGGGCAAACCATTCGGCCCACAATGCTTGTGTCAAACCTCATGGTTTTACACCATCAACTTGTATCATTTAGGCTATGATAGAAACACTCGTGTTCCACTCTTCAAGCCTGATTATCCAAAGTAGTGCGGGAAGGAAGTATGAAGAAAGTAGGAGGCCTCTCATATGCATTGGCAATTTACCAAGGCAGCCAACAGCCAGAATCTTCCTAGGAGAAATTATTGATGCAGGGGAAATTGTTGATGCTTACTGATTCAAACCTCGTATAAATTCCATGAATTCAAGCATCATGATGTATCCATCCATAAGTGGGTGGAGCTCGAATAAAACTAAACACAAGTCCAAACCAACTGATGTTGAAGAGTATGAGACTCTGCGGGCTAATCCATACCATCAAATACCAAATTAAAAATCTAAAAATGCACATATAAATTATACTGACGGTGTTCACATACGACACATTGTCAATGTGAAAAACTATATTCCATAAGTGGTAGGTGCAGGTTATTTCACAGAGCCTGATCAAATTGCCCAATAAATATAAATAGCTGACGTCGCTGAAATTTCCCAAACATCAATTCGTAACTTTATAGGTATGCTTGATTTTCTATAGGTACACAACAAAGATAACGTAACTTCTGTTTGAGAAAGATAAAGATAAAGAGAGAGAGATAGGCCTCCTTATTTGAACTTTCCATAGGAATTTGGAACAGTACTGAAGCAACATTATGTGCTACATATAACATATTGCTCCAGATATGTAAAGGCTACAACAAAATCAATAATGGAACAATTGAAGTCATCAAATGTACCTGAAACTCAAAACAGATATGCATGACTCACTTAAGGCATATAATGTACATTGAATTAACAGCTACTTTGCATCGGGCATCATGAGGTGTATTTACAATTTGTATTATCAACATTCTAGGAGCTACACTGATGGACTACTTAATATCATCAAATATTCTACACATCCTGCCCACAGGAAAGGAACTTTCAAGACGTTTCTAGCAATTCTTAGGACGGAAGTACTCTGTTGGAAGAGAAGGGCACCTTTCATTCATATGTTCATAAGGATCAATGCTATTATATCCTTGTAAATCCATTCGATACTTTCCAAGAATCTGGCAATATGGAAGCTTGACACCGTCCCCACCATTACACCACTTCGGAAGGCGGCTTGAATTGTTTTCATAAAAGTTGAGAGTGTATGCATCTTTAATCTGCATTTTTTATCCATAGTATATTAAAGACCCAAAACACAGCAAGAAGATCAAAATCATACATTGTAGAATGTTAAAATCTAATTCAATATTACATTTTTTTTTCATCAGAATTATTTTTCCGATAGGAAACAAATCCTCATAGTTAGTAAGAGTAACCATGTCTACAAAAGGAAGCTGAAAGGTAGCACATCTACCATACTCGAGACAAGGGATATCTAGGTTCTAATAGATTACTTTCAATTTTGGGCCTAAATTTCCATTAGTATCTAATAGGTCCTTAAACATTCAATTTAGGTACTTGAACTTTGAATTTATGCCTAATACGTCCTTAAACCTATTTGACATTATTAACAAAATGTGGGCTATTCCTACTCCAACGAATGTGATAGGTATCTCTTTATTTACTATTAGATAACACAAATAGAAATTACAACCTATCGACTGGTGAGCCATTTGAGATGGTCAAACTTCTCTCCCAAACTATTGCAAACTTGAGTTTAACATCAAACACATACTCCCTATTCAAACTCAAAGCAGATATATAGAAATGAAATATAAATGACAACCTACTAGGTAAGTTACAATTCCCCTTCTAATTTCCTATTAAAACTTTCAGACGTAGATAACTATCTAAAACTGAAGGATTGGAGGTCGAACAGAATGATTATAAGCTATATTTGCTATAATGATGGCTGATGAAACATAAAAATATTCCTCCATCATCAACTTTTAAATTCTTCAATGTCTCTTGTCCAAAAACAGCACAAAGTAATAGGAATGACACAAATTGACCCATTTTTTTAACATTCGTCAAAAAAAGAATTGTAAACATATAGCAGAAAATTGAACTTACTGTGAACTCTGTGACTTGAATTGAGCTAGCAAGTGGACCAAAAAGCCCAGCCGCCTTGTACATTTCAAGAATAAAAGCAACACATGATGCTGATAAACCGTCAGCATAGATCCAGTCATCCTGTTCAGGAATAGCCAGTAGTTCGCCAAAAGATGATCCTTGCTTTTCAACTTCAACTAGAATCTCAGGAAGGTCAAGGCCCTGCAAGGAAAAAGAAAAAAGCTAAACAAGAGAACAAAGAAAACTATGGACCAACGTCAGATGTCAATAATGATATTGGGCTTGATTCTTCTTTGGGCAAATTGCAAAAACCACCCCTAAAGTATGGTGGTAGTTGCAATTATATCCCTAAACTTCCAATTGTAAAAATTGAGCCTCAAACTTATACAAGTGTTAAAATTGGACCTTAAACTTACATAATTGTAGAAATTGTAACAATTGTATAAGTTTGACTCTTTGAGGGTTCGATTTTATCATTTGGAGGTCCAATTTCTAGGACTATTGTAAGTTTGAGGGTTCAATTTTAACACTTGAAGAAGTTTAAGGGCCCAATTTTTACAATTAAAAGTTTGAGGAAGTAATTGCAATTACCACCATACTTTAGGGGTGGTTTTACAATTTACCCTTCTTTTTTTTATGCCCTTGTATTATTTCATTTTGTACTTAATGGAAGTGTGGTTCATTTAATTTTTTTATTTAAAATAAAATAAAAATGAGATCTATGTAGAGGACTTTTTCACAGAAAGCGATCCAAGTGCCCTTGACACTCACTATCTAGGAGCAAATTTGATTCAAGGCATCTAAGAACCAGCTTTGTTGGTCACTTCTCTAACCCAAGGCAATACAAATGCTATTCACCAATTACTAATATGTGAGGCCCCTAATCATGAAACACTATTCTAGAAGGGGTAGCAAAGGGAAATCACCCTCTACAAGTTAGTTACGTGGTGCATGGAATGCGGGATGTATATAAGTTTGGGAGTGAAGAATGTTTATTTTTACACTCTTTGCTGTTGCAAGAGAGGAGTGAAGGAAAAATTACTAGCCCTCTCCAGGAGTTTTTGTACTAGAGCTTAACTTTCCTCTGTTTATCAATATATAGTAAGGGGATACATTACAGCATACAGAATACAAAAGTTCTCTCTGAAACCTTTCCATCATTTTACATATACAACTCCACAATCGTCAATTTTTTATAAAGATTTCTTCATTTTAACCAGATAAGCATTATAACTACCTTTGTTCCAAGTCGTATGTTCAAAGCTTCATTCCACAAGTTTGCCGCAAGGGTTGGCCTCACTCGTGTCCATATTGTCATAACAGAAGCAACCTGTAGTCAAAAAGTGCCAACAATCAAACTCAAAGAATTAAATGATAAAACTCTTTTGGAGCTTCCACGGCAAGATTCATACAGATTACTGAAAGGTAAGTTAAATATACAAACATGAGACAAGTTTATATTTAATACCATATAGGTTTCCGATTTCAATTTCCACAACCCCCAACTCATGTTGATAGAATAAACAGAACAATTGGACTCTAAAACTAATACTAGACGGAATAACATGTCAAGTCAAGTTTATAAGGCACATCACTTAAAAGAGTAATGGAAAGATCAAATAAGCATTCCAATAAACTTGAGGAAGGGAAAATTTTTGCAGTTATTTCTTCTATGGAAACCTTAAATCCCCTGGCCCTAACGGTGCCAATGAAAAATCAAAGTTTGGTGAAGGTCTTATTCATAGTTTCATCATTCATTCCCAAGCTCTCTAAGTCTTTCAGACAAATATTTTCAAAAAGTTCCTGGCTCTTTAAATGTTTATTTATTTTCATGGCTAATTTTTATTTGGTCGTATTTTCTGTTTGCTTTTTTTCTCCCCTTTTTTGCTCTTCAGGAGTTTGTATCCTTTGAACATTCATTCCTTTCATCATAGAAATGAGAAGTTGTTTCTTATTCAAAAAAAAAAAATGGGTACAGATTTATACCAAATGGGCATCCAAGGGCGGTGGATAGTTTCCATGTGTGGTGTCAATCCAACTAAATATCAAGTTATGATAACCATAAGGTTTCCCAACCATGCTCCTGACATACTCCCATGCAGCAGTCTCATTGAACTTTGCCCGCAAATCAGGATGCAAGGGAAGAAATGCAACGTGGGGATTGGATGAGTCGTTGTTGAGTGTGTAGTCCCACCACTTATCCCATGGTAAAACATCAATAATATCATCCTCCTGCAAGAAGAATATAAGCACATATTAGCTTTAAATAATATCATTCTCCTGCAAGAAAGAATAATAGAATAATATCATCCTCCTGCAAGAAGATTAAAAGCACATATACCACTCCATTTCCACGCCCAGATTCAGCTACCCACAACTTTCCTTCAGAGTCCCTTAAGCAAACAGCAGAATGACCGGCATATGATCCAGTGACCCACTTCTGTAGAGTCTCAAAAGCACCCCATGGACCACGAATTTTGGATAGTGCTAAAAAATCTCCAGAGTGAATATCATCAACATCAACAGTCGTAGTCCATGGACGACGACGTTCCTCAAAAGTAGTACCCATGTGATTCTCGAGAAATTTAATATTAGATTGCTCGCCCCAGTCAGAAGTTGCAAACAAAGGGAGGACATCGAGCAGTGCTTGAAGGGTTTTCAACACTCCAGCTTGCAAGAGGAAAATTGAAACCCCTGCCCTTTTAACCTGATCTCAGAAGAAGATACCACCAAATTTAAGGAAAAAAAAGGAGATGCTAACTTTTAAAAAATCATCTTGTTAACAAGCATCATGCTAGCAACTTACGTATTCATATTCTTCTTTTCCTTCCCATTCTGCAAACTCAAGAGTATGTTCTCTGGACAGGAAATAGTAGTCCCATGTTATGCGGTATGGAGTTGCAAATATATAAAGATCCATACACGTCCAACTATGTGCATTGTTAACCTGCATAGGACATATATTAATTGTTGAAGATATTGCAACTGACAGTCATATTCTTTCACATCTGTATTGTAAAAGCATGCTACAGGGCTGCATCAAAATAATCCTAATGAAACCTAACTCTTAATTATATTTACTTAAAAAGAAACCTTAAACATGGCACATCTCAAGAATGCACAACCTCGTTCAGTTAAAAAAAAATGAAATCAAAAGCCAAAAAACAGAAGAAGAAAAATAACATTTTAAATAAAAGATGAAATCAGTATCCTATAAAGATTAAACACAAACAAACAAATAAATAAAGGATCACCTGGGCACTCACAGCTCGTAAAAACACAAACAAATAATCCAAATGGACAAAAGTCTTCTGTCGATCAATTCAATCTAGCAAGACAACTGATACGAATCATAAGGGATCAATTTAAAACCTCATATGTGATATCCACAGAGTACACATTAAGCTCATTCTTCCAACTCACTAACTGCCATCAAACTTATAAATGAAATTCAAAAACCCAAAAGCTCAAATTAGACTTATCTTATCAAACAAACGGCCCTACTATATCAGGAAGTAGAAAAATCAGGTGCAACCAATAAACTACAAACTACACAGCACAGAACTTTTTTGTCCGAATCTCCTAGTTTACAAACATCAGACTCCCACAAAACTCAATCTGGAATAGCATAAAATTCGAAACTAAAACAAAACTCGTATGCACCTTGATATGAAGGGTACCACCGCCAAATTGGGTGCCAGAATTGTTATGAAATTCAAGCCAAGCGGTGTTCTTATAGAAGCAAGCCCCTTGCCACTGAATAGAGTTCTCGGGAGAGGAGACAGCTCCGACGAAAGTCGGAAGAAGATCAGCGGCGTTATTGAGATAGTTGAGAATCGGCCATGAGACCTGTCTGGGTAGCAATGGAAGCACGTCAATAGGGGAAAACGGTGATTTCAGGGCCTGTGATTGGGATGAGAGAAGAAACCCCACGATGGAAACAAGAAGAATAGTTCTGGGAATGAAAGAACAAAAAGATTTTGACGAAGACGAAGAAGAAGCCATGGATGTCATGTTTGAGAAATGAGAGAGAGAGAGAGAGAGAGAGAGAGAGAGAGAGTTATCTGAAGAAATGGAGTTGAGAGATTGTTATAAGAACACGCAATGGTTTACAGAATATTGGGGAAACCGAATACATTTCTTTTTTTTCTTTTCTTTTTCAGTCAACTCTTTTATATATATATATAGATCGAATTGACCATATAAATTGATACATTTATTACATGTTCACACGATATTTTTCATATAAATTTGAATTATTGTGAGTGGTATTGATTTGTGTAGTGATTTCAATTATATAATCTTTTGATGTCTTATTGGATAGATTTTGACTTGTTGGTTTTGGATCGAGTATTGGCTCGTTGATCTTCAACTTAATTTTTTTTTGCTCTTTTATATCTTCTATCGATTTTTAAATTGTGTCTTCGAGGTGTTTGTTAGGAACTTCACCATCTTTCTTACCCTATCCATAATTGTGACAACCCAAAATTTTAGGTAATTTTAATTTAATTATCTAAATTATTTGGGTGTTATTTCGAATTTTAAGGCTTAATTGAATTATTTTCGAAAAATAATGATTTAGATTTAAATTCAAGTGGTGAAAATTGAATTTTAATTTGGGAGATTTAATTTGTTTAGTTGAATTGGTGGAGGGAAAAGAAATTTAATATATATATAATTTATTAAGAAATTAGAGTTTGAGATTGTATGTATATATTATTAAGTGACCTAATAAGGTAGGGAGGGAGAAAATTACACCGAGAAAACAGAGAAGGAAAAAGAGACAGTGCAGTTCGGTTTTTCAGCAACAGCTTTCGGTAAATTATCATTTTCTAAAGTTTCAACCGTCGGATCGTAGTGAGATTTTGTCAGCCTGTTCGACACACATAGAGTACCATTCTGAACGGTTGGATCGTTGTTTTAAGCTCTGATTTGTCCATAATCATAGCCGAACAGAACCTGTAAAAACTGGGTAAGTTTTGGGATTTTGGTATCTGTTGGTTATTTGATTTACTGCCGAAAAATTTGATTACGTTGATCTTGTGTTAGGTTTGGGTTATTGAGAAAAGTTTGGGCTTAATATTGGTTCCAGCCTCACTTTGAGATAAGTGACGTTATTATCGGCTTGCGTTTGTGTCAGGCGCCCCAGTTCATGTTACCAAAATTATCAGTGAAATTTGGGTGATTTTTATGATCCATAAAAAATTGAGCATGCACATTTATGATGTTTTATGAGTTTATGATGTGCTGGTATGAGACTATGTTATTGGATGTATATATATATATATGAATTACATATTAGACAGATAGTGGTGAATTACCTCGCCGTCAAGCCTCATGTTATGATATCGTGAATCAACAGGTTCACGACGGTGTGCCATCAGGCCACTAGACATGTGTGAAGTTCACTTCCATGATTTTGACGGTGTGCCTTCAGGCCACTAGACATGAGTGACTGGGCGGGCAGGTTATCTACTTAGATATCCACCAAGAACAGTATTAGAATGCATGTGATCCTGATAATGGGGTCACTTACTGAGTATCTTTATACTCACTCTTTCTTATGTTACAACTTTCAGGTAAAGGCAAGGACAGGCAAATGACAAGAAGAATCTGTGACGATGCCATTGGGACCATCAATGCTTCCGCTCATGTTTTTATGTTTTCATGTTTTTTTTAAATCTCAGTATGAATGTTTAAATTAGAAATTTTGGTTTTACATTGTTAGAGGTTTTATGCAAAGCTCACAGTTCTGGTTTTATAATTTTTTCTTTAGGGTACCCCGATCCAAGATTTTTAATAATTTAAATTTAATGAAGTTATTTATTTTATAAATTTCTTTGATTTCAGTCAAATAAATGAAAAGTGTCGTTTTGAGATGTATGCATGCATGCATGAAGTAATGACCTCTAGAAAGTCGGGTCGTTACAATAATAATGGTCCCCAACTTCTAATCCAAGTTTTGTAAATATATATTACCACTATCACGACCAACCCATCGAGTCGGTTTCGATGACCTTAATTTTCTTGAAAGAAAAAATGACCAATTTAGTATTAATAAAATCATTTAGAAAAATATGAAATCTTAAAAGAAAATATTAATTTGCTAAAAATAGGTTGATTGACTGAATACAAATAAAGTGGGATTTTTTAAACCTTATGTGTTTAGGAATTGAACTTTTATCTTGAAATCAATAATACAAACGTTTATGCTCATTTTGATAATAAGTTGATTTTTGTTTGATTGGTATTTAGAGCAATGTAGTTTTTCATATATTACTTGTCAATACTTCGAAAATTTGAATCTTTCAACCCCTCATATTATTGAACTAAAAAAATGGTACCAACATAGCATCTATATGAAAAGTTGGATAATGGTGAGTTAAGACTTAAAAGGAAAATTGTAATGAATAGGAAAGAAACATGAGAGTAATTGTAATCTAGTCGTGATTTCTAAATTTGCAAATATAACAAAAAAATCAAATATGATTTCAATTTTTTATTATTTCTATTTAGCTTCATTTATGCATGCTCGGGTATATTTTATATGTTTTATATTTGATATATCAGTCAATATATTGTATATTGGATATATCAGTCTACTAATACTTTATATAAAGTATAGCATTTATACAACTAATATACCATGACTTTAAATGTGTTATGGTCAATGTTGTTTTTCCGAATATGGTGACTTTTTTTTTATTCTTTGTTGTTTCGTTTTGATATGGAGTTATTTTATGAATAGTAAATTTAGTCTATAGACGGTAAATTTGGTATATGAATTGTATAATCGATATACCAAATTTAGAGTATATTAGTTGATACCCTAGTGAGGATAATATTGAAATAATAAAAAATACAAATGAAATTTTTTTTTTGGGTCATATTTGCAAATTTCAGAAAATATTAATTGATATTCAAATTTAAGTTTTTTTTTTCCTTAAATTTTGCAACTCCATCTACTTGTAAAATGCTTGTACAAGTACTCCCTTTGTTTTATCTTTTAAAAATATATAACAATAATAGTCTTAGAATCTCTTTTTTAGTACAACAACAATGAGAATGCGATCAAACCTTCAATATCTAAGTAGGAAGATCATGTCAATTACTGTTGAGTTTAGCTCACTTTAACAATCTTCTAGGGTCATAAGGCGAACTAGTGAGATTAAAGTTCGTCCATTATTAAATATGTTAATATCATTATTGAATGAAAGTACTCCCAAAAAAAAATCTTCCAATTTTTCAATTCCATTCGCTTTATATAGTATTAATATCCTTTTATCACATTTTCATTTAATAACACTATTCAAAAACAACAAATGCTGAGTTGATATAAATAAATTTTGCAAACTATAGAAATAAAATGTTTGTCACTGGCCATTGACTAAACTAGTTTAATCGTATGCTTCAATTTTTTTTCTTTCAAAACATCAGTAAATTTTATTATTTACCAGAGACTTAATTGAAATTTTTTGACATATTAAGTACAAAGTTAAACTCAAAATATTATAAACAAAATAATAATAATAAAATAATCAAAACAAACTCCAAGAACCAAAGTCATTTAGGAAAATAGGTAACTTTGGGAACATGTATAATCTGACTGAATTAAAGAAAAATTGTTTGTATTATATATATAAAAAAAAAAATAGATAACTGTAGAAATATGCATTAAAAAAAATTAAAAACAGATTTTTTCAAAGAAAATATTAAATATGTATTATTTGGAGCAATTATATCTCAATAATCAGAGTGGCGCAGCGGAAGCGTGGTGGGCCCATAACCCACAGGTCCCAGGATCGAAACCTGGCTCTGATAGAGTAATGCTTCCACGTTGCTTTTTTTATTTTTTATTTTTTTATTTCGACGTTTTTCACGTTTTTCTTTTCTGAGTATTTATGGAATTGGGCCCACTGAAATTGGAGGGCATTGGGCTTGGGCCTTTTGCTGAATCAATCTCCTATACCGTATAAATAATAAAAATTAAGGATTATTAAATTAATTGTAAAAAATAAAAATTAATATTGTGAGTACTTTTTTTATTATTTAAAAATATTGACCTAATATTTTAATAAATTAATAATTAAAAAAAGAAGAGTGCAGGAGAGTAGAGGGAGAAGAGAGATAAAACATAACTTTTTTAATTATTAATTTTAATTCAAATTAGAAATATCGTGTTAGTGATTAAAATAATCTATATCTATATTATATATAAAATTAGCTATGAAGGGATAATCTTTACATCCTCATTTTTCCCTTACAACATTTCATAATTCTTATTTTGTCTTTTATTACAACTATTCGGGTTGAGGTGGTTAGACTCAAAATAGTGTATTATTCTTTTATGTATAAGTGTGATCAAGATCACAAATTTGAAACATCACGATCTAACAGTTCAGGTCGAAGTGGTATATGTTTTCGTGTATGGGAGAAAAGCAAACTATAGATATAAAAAATCATGTTTCCAACGGTGAGGATTGCTTGAACGAACAGTCACATCATTTACCACATTACAACTATTTATGTTGAAGTGGTATAATCTCATGTATGAGTATGATTTAGACCATTGATGTGAAACATCAATATCTAACGGTGGAGATATGTTTGAATGGACAATCACGTCTTTTGACTTTTAAAATTTCATAAAATCATAATTTGTCTTTTCATTTCAAATAGTTTCAACTATATGAGTAAAACAATATAAAAAACTATTTGAAATATTAATTATAATTTTTAAAACTTTTTTATTTATATACTATAAAAAATTGTAAATTTCACGTGCATCACACTGTTGTTGACTAGTAATAAAAAATTTGAGTGATTTTTTTAAGTTATTTTTAAAAATTTTTGGACCAAAAAATTACATTTTGAAACTTTAGAAATCAAACACACATATTGTAGAAAATTTAGGGATTAAAAAAGTAATTTTTTCTATTTTTAAGTGTTTTTATGTTTTGATACATAAAATTTACCTAATGAAAATAATAAGATTATTACTATTAATTTGTTTTTGTATTTTCTTTTTCATTCAACACAATGAGCTATATTAAAGTTGACATTGTTTAATTATAGTTTGCACATGAGACTTGTGTTAATGATGTCTTAATTTTGAAGAAAAATAACAAAATATTAGTAATTGGAAATAAAACCAAACTAATTTGAAGGTATTTGATGGTTTAATTAAATATAAACATCGCTCAAATAATTAAGACACTAATACACCCTTTTAAGTTAGATGTACAAACTCCCACATCTATATTTCTAAGACCAATTATAATGATAATAATAAGTTGACTCCATAGTCAATATATTTCACATAACATTAATTTGATTTTTTATTTCTCTAAAAGAAAATCTACTATTTTTTTTTTCTAGTACTATTTTTCGTTCTTACTATGAATTTTTCCTCCATAAATAATTATTAATAGTTAGAATTCACATCGTTCTTAATTAATGCTATTGTTGAGAATGATATCTATATATACTAGAAAATATCCATTGTTCGTTATTTAAGATGTGGCATTTTGATCATTGTTAATTGTTTTAACTTAGTTTTATTTTAAGAAACTTTAATCGATATTTTTAAAGAGAAATTGTTGTGTATAGAAAAAAAAAAACAAAACTAATTACACATATAGAAAAAAGTGCACCCCATGCTTTTATATTTCCCACTTTTTTTTCTATATGTGTAATTAGTTTTGTTTTTTTTCTATTTGTGAAAAGACCATATTTAAAATTTCATTATTTACTTAAATATTTGGTAGGATAATTTTATAAAATTTTATAAAATTTTTGTAATTAATACTATATAATTTATATGTTACGTCAATATGTTTTATATTTATACAAATGTTAAATTACAAGTTTAGTTTTCAAATTTTCAAAATTGTGTCTTATAAATCTCTAAAATTTAATTTTATGTCTAATAAGTCACAAATATCTAACATATCTATAATTTTCTCAATAAGTTTCATACATATTCAAAAATAATTTAATCAATTATTTTATTAGACAAAAAAAATTAATTTGATATCTAATTCAGCTTTTAAATTTCAATTTAGTAAAAACTATATAGTAGATTGATTTTTTTTTTAATATACAATAAGATCTAGACACAAACTTTATTTATTTATTTTTTAACAAAAGACACAAAGTTAAATTTTAAATTTAATATAAAAATTAATTTTTAAAATTTTTTATTATATATTGGTAAGAGACCTATTTGATATAAACTTGAAATTATAAGAATCTATCAAACGCGCAATAAAAAAAAATTTAGGGACCTAATATACACATTTTGAAGTTCGGAGATCATATATAGAAACAAGTTTAGAAGTACATGAGCTAAACTTCGCATCTTATATGAAATTATATCCCCTAACAACAGATCTGTCATTGCACGCTTGGATTGTACCTATAATTAATTTGTAGAGTTTGAATATTTTTTTCACATTTTTTAATGTATTTATCCGTATTAACATGTTAATACACGTGCAAATTCGATTACATTTTCGTTATAGAGATTTGAGTTAAGATTTTATTTAATCCTTGGATTTGGAGAAGGCATCATGGAGGTTTGCAACCTTTGACTTTAGAGAATCTTTTAAAATTATTTTTGACAAGAAGCCACCAATTTAACTTTAAAATAATGCGACAATAAAATTGAGTGAATTTTATTAACATTAGTTTTACTAAATGATGTGGCTGCATATATTACCTATATTTAAAATTATCGACAAAAAAAAATGCATTTATGAGCTAAAATTATAAGTGTGTATATTTTTAACATTATTGGTAGTACATAATATATTATATTTGACATTTGACATGTATCATTAGATGATATTATTGTTTTTTTTCCCTTAAAAAATGATATATTGTTTTATTTAGTGTGTTTCATATTGTTAATTTTTTTTTTTTTTTTAACTATTGGAATAGACCATTAAGCATTAAGAGTCTATTTTAAATTATTCTTCTACCCATGGTAGTGGTTTTGTAATTAAAATTCGAAAATTGAAAAAAGCAGAAATATATATATATATATATATATATATATATATATATAAACCCTAGTTTTTTTTTTTATTAATAGATTATTAGATATATGGGACGGTGAAGTGTTAAAAGAAAAAAAGTCAACAGTTATTGAAAATATAACCTTTTTTTTTTTCTAATTTTCAAATTTTAATTAAAAAGAAACTGCCACAATAGGCAGTAATTTATTCTCATTTTCCCTTAATTTTACAATACTAGGTTTATATTTGTATGTTTTTATATATGGGTTACATTCTACGCTTATATTACAAAGATTTAGGAGTATATTAATTAATATAAGATGTATATTATTATTGTATCATTCTATGTTTATATTTTATAAATGTGAGATATTCTTAATAACATGAGTTATATAATTCAAATTGAAAAAAAAAAAACTTGGTATATATGTTTGAGTAATATATATATGTTGGTCGAGGTTTTCGGAGAAACATGTTTTGTAGAGTTTAACTTAAATTCATGTAGATTTTAGGCAGATATAGTTCGATCTCTAATACTTGATCATCTGATTTTTTTTTCTCAGTTAAATGCGTATGCTTGATTGATGTATATGGAAGCGAAGCGCATGGATGTACTTGAAATTGGAGTCGTGGAAGAATGTATGTATTCTAGGAAACTTTAGTCTTCCACAGTAATTTAACTTCAAGAGTTAAAGAGTATTTTGATTGTAGAGAGAATTCTCTCTAGGCTGTGTACAATTTCTGAACCCCACAAATGAAGTGAACTTCTTTATATTGTAGAGTTTCTTGGGCTTGGTTGATCTATGGATCTGGCCTCTTGGGCCCCATTAATTGGATTTGGGCCTAAATTGGCATTTGGACTAGCTCAATTGGACTTTAGCCCAAATAATAATATCAAATTGGACCGAATTAATTTTATTCAATCCAACTGTCGCCATGAAAACATATGGCATCCTCGGGATTTGCCAATTTATGTCTTCAAGTTCAGTTTGGGACCCATGTCAACTTTTAATTAGTCCCAAATTCAACTATTTGTGATTTCATCATTAATTTAGTAAACGACGTGACAATTTGTGATTGGTCTAAAATTTCTCCTTCAACAAAAAAAAAAAATATATATATATATATATATATATATATATATATATATATATTTATATAAGAAAAAGGCTATAAGAAAAAATAGTTCAAAATTAAATTTTTAACCCATATAGTACAAAAATTATTGAAATTACATGATTGAACCATTCAATATTTCACTCTTATAATAATTAATAGTGCAGACAATATAATACACAAAAGCATATATGCATAAATCAACAACTTAGAGAAATGATATGCATAAATTACACAAAATAAAAAATAGATATATTTGAAATCAAATGATAAGAGATGAGAAAAAGAACTATTTATTATTGGAATCAAATACTAAAATAATATACCTTTAATGAATATCTAAACATAGAAAAAGTTAAATCTAATTATATCATTAAAATATAAAAATTAACAACTTAAGGATAAATTTAGAAGATTTTGAGCCATGTTAAAGATGATTTTTTTCTTTAAAATTTACATTTGAACAAAAGTGGTATAGCAAAATTTTCATATTGTCATATATATATATATATATATATATATATATATATATATTTTGAGAGTTGAAAAATTCCAAAACATCACGAATTTAGAAAAGTTTGTATGATCGTTGTTCTGCTTAATTTTAATGATTTTATTTAGTAATAATAGTATTATGTCACCTTTCCTTTATGGTTGTATTCGTTCTCAACGGTTTTATTTAGTAAATATTTTTTTTTAGTTGAACAAGCTCAACAAAACAGTTAGAAGAAACACAAAAACAAGAGATTTAAAGATGTGGATACTGACATAAACTTGTACTATCAACTTTGAGATTTGAAAGTTAATCTTCATTCTACATATTTATTTTTTATTTTTTAAAAAAAAAAGTTTTAAAAGCAAGAGTTAAACACATTTCATATATTAAGAAATTTGAAAATTTATGAATATTATGGATGAAATTCTTTTTAATAATATGAAATAAGTGTGTTTGGTTCCTAACTCTTAAAAATCTAATTTTTAATTTCATGATTTTAAACGATTTCATTTCACACCAGTCTTCGATTCTCAGCTAATGTAGTTTATTTTTTCTCTTTGTTCTTTTCTTTTTTAATAATCTTATCTTACTTCTTATTATCTTAAAAAGTAGCTAGGGGGAGAATCGTGTTTAAAATATTTTGTCCAAATGATATTTTTGTAATCTTGAATATGCCCGTATGCTAATTTATACATTTAAATGTTTGTAATTATTTTATCATATTATTAAGCGTTTTCATTAGTATTAAACTTGCATGGGATTTATAGGGTTTGAAGGTTTTTTCTTCTCCCAAAATGTCTAATATGAATAGTTGGAATTGCATGCGTTATAGGTGTTTCATAATTTTGAAAATAAAATGTACATATCTGAGTTGAAATAAAAGTCTTATACTTAATAGTCATTTTTTTCTTTATATATATATTTTTTTTAAAAAAAAACATCTTAATCAAAACAAATTTACCAAATTTAGAGTATATTAAATATTCTACAGTGAGATTTCATGTTTTTTTCTCCATATTTTGCAAATTTTTAAAAATACGAATTGATATTCAAATTTAAGTTTTTTTTTTTTGCAACTCCCTCTACTTGCAAAGAGGCTCGTACAAGTACTCCCTTTGTTTTATCTTTAAAAAAATATATTGTAATAATAATAATAATAATTTATTAGAGTCTTTTTTAAGTACAACAATGATGGGAATGCGATCAAACTTAATTTTTAAAGAGAGAAATCGTGTCAATTATCGTTGAACTTAGCTTACTTTAACAATCTCCTAAAGTCATAAGGTGAGCTAGTGAAATTAAAGTTCATCCATTATTAAATAAGTCAACATTTTTATTGAATGAAAGTAATCCCTTTTTTCTAAAAAAAAAAAAAAACAAAAAATCTTCCAATTTTTCAATTTCATTCCCTTTATAGTATTAATATCCTTTTATCACATTTTCATTCAATAACAATATTCAACAACAGTCAACAACAAATGCTGATTTGATATAAATAAATTTTGCAAACTATATAAATAAAATGTTTGTCATTGGGCATTGATTAAACTAGTTTAATCGTATGCTTCAATTTTTTTTTAAAACATCTGTTAGTTTTATTATTTACCAGAGACTTAATGAAATTTTTGGACATATTAAGTACAAATTTACACTTAAAATATTAGAAACAAAATAATAATAATAATAATAAAATCAAAACAAACTCCAAGAACCAAAGTCATTTAAAAAAAAAAAGGTAACTTTAGGAACATGTATAGTCTGACTGAACTAAAGGAAAATTGTTTGTATTTATATATGAAAAATAGATAACTTTAGAAATATGCATTAAAAAAAGTTTGAATTACAGATTTTTTAAAAGAAAAACATTATTTATATAATATATATAATTTTGAGCATTTATGTTTTAACAATTAGAGTGGCGCAGCGGAAGCGTGGTGGGCCCATAACCCACAGGTCCCAGGATCAAAACTTGGCTCTGGTAGAGAAGTCTTCCACGTTGCTTTTTTTTATTTTTTATTTTTTGATTTCGACGTTTTTCACGTTTTTCTTTTCTGAGTATTTATGGAATTGGGCCCACTGAAATTGGAGGGCATTGGGCTTGGGCCTTTTGCTGAATCAATATCCTATACCAATATAAACAATAAAATTAATTATTAAATTAATTATAAAAAATATAAATTTGAGTAGTTTTTTTATTATTTAAAATATTGACCTAATATTTTAATAAATTAGAATTAATAATTAAAAAAAGAAGAGTGAAGGATGGTAGAGGGAGAAGAGAGATAAAAGATAATTTTTGTAATTATTATTTCTAATTTAAATTTAAAATGTCGTGTTAGTGTTTAAAATAATGTATACTATCTCATCTAACCTAACTATATATAAAAGGCACAAAAATTGGAGAATCTTTTGATTCCCATTTTACCCCTATATATTTTTTAGAATGCCTATTTCATCTTCACAATCTTCACAATCAAATCTCTTCGAGATGTTTTGTACATTACCTTTCATGTTTTTTTCTTTTTCTTTTTCTTTTCTCATTTAATTTTATGTTCCATTTTTTACTCCAAATTTTTTTATTAAACTTTATATATCCTCATTTCCAAACCCTTAGGAAGATAAAACTACCTCTTTATAAAATATTAATTATGAATCAAATCATTTTCAACAAAACATACTTTTTCGTAGATTAAATATCTCTACTGTAAATCTACATGTGTTAATGTGAAAGAGGCCAAAATATTAAGGGCCAACCAATCTCTTTTACAAACAAGGTATTTTTTTTTTTTTTTTTTTTTTGGAAATTTTGATATTTGTGGTACACCACCACATATGTTTTTGATTGTGATTGTTGATCTGCATGTATTAATGTGAAAGGGAGACAAAAAATTGAGGGGGCAATCCGTCTCTTCTTAAAAAACAAAGTAATCACCAATTTCTACATATTTTTTTAGAAAGTTTGGTATTTATGGTGCAACCCCACATTTTTTTTGTGATTGTGATGGTTGATCTGGATGTATTAGTGATATGATGTATTAGTCTAAAGGGAGGCAAAAAAATTTAAGGGGCTAATGGAGTAGTATCTCTAAATATAGACATTGGGGATTAAGTTTGTCTTACGATTCTACTGACTGCAAAATTATTCTAATTACATTTGCCAATTACTTAACTCGAAAATTCATGGGTATTTCGGGCAAACAACATGAAAATACATGTTTTTTAATTATCTACTTTTCCAAATCACATCATAGTGAAGAAAACAAAGTGAGAATCGAGATAGAGAGAAAGAAAATAAAGAAAATAGGGAAGAGAGAGATATAGACGGACTATTTTAAAATAATTAGGGGAAGTGAGAGATATGGAGAGAGGAGTTCAGAAATATTAAGAGAGAGATTATGAAAATTTATTTAATCTTCTTATTTCTTTTTCGAATTTCATTGTTAATTCAATTACGATATTCATTCTCCCCTTTATTTTTCATTTTATAATATAATTTTTTTTTTTTAATTTGTTGTTGACAATATAAAATTATGACTATACAGGCAACTAATACAAAATATGTTAATTGGCTCGTTTTACCGTTTCTTTAATGAAATAGAATTGTTTTATAATTTTATTCCCCTTTTAGGTGTTACCTTGAGATTTAGGATTGGTATTAAAAATTTATCATTGACTTTTTAAATCAAAATGCAATGAAATTTTTTTATGTGGGGTTATAAAAAGTCTAAACAAATTCTTTTTTTAAAAAAAATAGGAAGGAAAATCATGAAAAATAAGGTAGTTATTTTAAATAACAAAACTGTTGAAAATATTCAAAATGTCACTATTTATGAGTGATAAACAATAAATGTCAATAATAAACAATAACATTTTGTTATATTTGTAAATAAGTTGACTCATTTTGTTATATTTAAAAACAAATCTCATTTACAACAAAAAGATTCCGCCAACTTTGTAAAATAAAATACAAATAAATAAAAGAAATAGAAACCCCTAAACTCTTCCATCTTCCTCTCTCTCACGCGCTTACGCCACCTTCTTCTCCTTCTTCTTGCCGCCTCTCTTCCGTTCAGGGCGACCGTTGCCGTCGTCTTTCTTCCGCTCATGCCGCCGCAATCTCTCTCCTGGCGATTTTTCACTAATTTTCTATTCTCTTGTATATAAAAGGAGCTATGAGGGAAGACTTTTTATATATTCATTTTGCCCTTACAACTTTTCATAATTCCTATTTTGTCTTTTGTCACAATTATTCTGGTTGAGGTAATTTCACTCAAAGTGGCGTATTATTCTTTTATGTATAAATGTGATCAAGACTATAGATATGAGACATCACGATCTAATTACGGTAGAGACATGTTTAAATAGACAATCACGTTCTTTTTTCGTTACAACTATTCGGGTCAAGTGGTTTATCTTTTCATGTATGAGAGCGAAGTAAACTATCGATATGAAAAATCATGTTCCAATCGTGGGGATTGCAACGAAGAGTCATGTCATTTACCACATTACAACTATTCAAGTTGAAGTAGTATAATCTTATGTATGAGTATGATTTAAACCATTGATATGGAACATCAATATCTAAGAGCAGAGATATGTTTGAATGGACAATCACGTCTTTTGCCTTTTACCTTTTCTTTTCAAATAGTTTCAACTATACAGCTAAAACAATATAAAAACTATTTGATATATTAATTATAATTTTTAAAACTTTTTTCTTTATATACTAAAACAAACTGTAAATTTCACATGCATCGCACGTGTTATTGTCTCGTAATAAAAAATCTGAGTGATTTTTCAAACTTATTCTTAAGGCTTTGAGGATTAAAAAGTTACATTTTAAAACTTTAGAGACCAAACACACATATAGTTGAAAACTTAGGGATTAAAAAGATAATTTTCTTATTTTTAAGTGTTTTATGTTTTGACCCATAAACTTTACCTAATAAAAACAATAAAATTATTACTATTAATTTGTTTTTGTATTTTTTTTTTCATTCAACACAATATTGAGCAATATTAAAGTTGACATGGTTTAGTTATAGTTTGTACATAGACCTGTGTTAATGATGTCTTAATTTTGAAGAAAAATAACACAATATTAGTAATGGAAAATAAAACCAAATTAATTATGGAGGGAAAGGGTATGGCTCGTTGGTCAACTTCTTGAACTATAAGAGAAAATGCCTTGGTGATAGGAGGTTCGGCTCCATGAGCAAAAGTTGAGTACGAATTGAAGCAGATGTTTCATTTAAGCCCATAAGAAAAGCTATGACATATTCTGTCTGAAAATGAGCATTTAAGTCTTTAACTCCTCCGCAAGTGCACTTTTCACAATAACAAGACGATCGATATGATGAAATCTCATTCCACAGAGCTTTTAACTTTGCGAAATAAGTCAAGACAGAATCTTGATCTTGAGAAAGATTTGAGAGTTCTTGTATGAGTTGAAAAATTCTAGGACGATTCTTGCGTTGATAACGTTCTTGGAGATCTATCGAGCGGAATCGGAGAAGTTAATACTTGCAAAAATTTCTTTGGATAAAGAATTGAGAATCCAAGTCATAACAACGCTATTGCAAATGATCCACAAACTCAATAATTCTCCAGTAGGTCGAGGAATGGTGCCATCAACAAAACTAAGTTTATTATTGACTGTGAAAGCAATCACCATAACTTGACTCCATGAATTGTAGTTCGATTCGGTGAGAAGATTCGAGACTAGAACTATGCTTGTGCCGTCAAAATGGTGAAGAAAATAGGGATGAACATATTGCTCAAGAATAGATGAATTGGTAGGGGCTGCCATGGAAGAACTCAGATCTAAAAAAGAAACAGAGGATGGATCGGGAAATGGCGGCAAAGATTCAGTTCCCTCCATTGAAGAGAGAGAAATTTATTTCATTTGATACCATATTGGACAAGAGTGTAAATAACTTTGCACACATTTATTGAATGAAAAATGACATATATATAGCCAGCTTACACGTGTGAACAATGTACTTATCCATATTAACGTGCACGTGCAAATTCGATTACATTTTTGTTATAGAGATTTGGGCTAAGATTTTATTTAATCCTTGGATTTGAAGAACACATCATCTAGCTTTGCAACCTTTGGACTTCAGAAAATCTTTTAAAATTATTTTTGACAACAAACTACCAATTTAACTTTAAATAAATAATGCGACAATAAAGTTTGAGTGAATTTTATTAACATTAGTTTTTCTGTGGCTGCATATGCTACCTATATTTAAAATTATTATAAAAATATTTGAAAACTTAAAAAACTATTGCATTATGAGTTAAAATTACAAGTGTCGTATATATTTTTAATATTGTGGTAGTACATAATATATTCTATTCAACATTTGATTGTTGTTTTATTTTATGTGTTTTACATTATTGTTAAATTTTTTTGGGATTACTTTTGGAATAAAGACCATTAAGAGTCTATGTTTTTTTAAAAATATCATGAATATTAAAAAATATCAACTTTATCTCATTTGAGTTCCAAATCATATTTTATATTACTATTCTACTCTGTGTAGTGGTTTTGTAATTAACAATAGAAAATTAGAAAAAAGCAGAAAAAAAAGAGTTATCTTTTTCATAATTGTTGACTTTTCTCTCTACAAATAATAAATGCAATTGTCTGGGTTATTAAAAAAAAAAAAAAAAAAAAAAAAACTTAGTGTTTTTTTGTCATTAATAGATTATTAGATATATAGGAAGATGAAGTGTTACAAGGGAAAAAGTCAACCTTTATGAAAAATATAACCTTTTTTTTTTCATTTAACAATTTACGAATTTTATTTAAAAAATTGACAGTAATTTATTCTCATTTTCTCTTAATTTTACAATACTAGTTTTATATTTGTATGTTATTATATATTCGCTATATTCTACGTTTATATTCTACAAATTTAGAGTATATTAATTAATATCCACATTTATATTTTATAAGTGTGGGATATATATAATAATAATAATATATATATATATAGAAGAAGAAGGGACAATAGGACAATAATATGAGATATAAATGCAGGTATGCTATTATTATATGCTATTATTGTTTCTATTATATATATATATATATATATTCTTGTTTCATTTCATATATATTTTATAAGTGTGAACTATATAATTTAAATTAAAAAAGAAAAAAAGGACTTGGTATATGTTTGAGTAATATATATAAACAGTATATATATATATATATATATAAAAATGGTTAAAATTAAATTTCTAACGCATAGAGTACAAAAATTATTGAATTTACATGATTGAATATTTAATATTTCACTTTTATATAATCAATAGTACAGACAATATAATATACAAAAAATATATATATATAGAAATTAGTAACTTAGAGAAATGATATACATCAATTACACAATATTAAAAAAATAGATATATAGAAATCATACAACAATAGATGATTAAGAAAAAAAAAACTATTTATTATTATAGTCAAATAGTAAAATAATATATAAGTCCAATGAATTATCTAAACATAGAAAATGTTAAATTCAATTATATCCTAAAAAATAAAAACCAACAACTTAAAAAGGTAAATTTGGAATAAACAAATTTGCAGGATTTTGAACCAGGTTAAAGTTAAAATCTTTTTTAAAAATTGACATTTATGAAATATATAGTTAAAAGGTTGTGCCGACAACTACCTGGTGAAGTGCTTTGTGAGAAAGGAAAAAAAAAAAAAAAAATTCATCACTATCAGAGAATTATTTTTTCGAAATTAGAATAGGAATAGGAAGAGGAAAAAAAATTCCATTCTCGAGTGCAATCGATTTTGAGAAAGCGTTTCACCTCTCTCCATCTTCTTCCATGGATTGCAGGCAATGGCGTTAGATGGTGGCATTCCAAATAATCTGCCCTTTTTGTCCTCTAAGTTATCTACAAATAAAAATTAATTTAATAAAAGCCGATTACAACCATTGAGAAACCACATGAGTATAATTGATCAAATTAAAAATTCATGGATGTAATCGTAACCAACTCTAATTCATGGGTGGTTTTTGCAATTTTTCTAAAATTGTATATGTTTAATTTAAAATAACACATCATTATTATTTTTTTAAAAAAATTAGGGACTAAAAAAAAGTAAAATATAAAAATTCAAGATCAATGTACCTATTCTTCTAAATTTGGAGAATCTAAAGGTAATTATTGAAAAATGAAATAAAATAAAATATGAATGAATAGTTGATTTAATTGAAGGTGAAAAAAGGGATGCAGTTTAGTTCTATCAGAAATTAACGAATCATATTTAAAGGAATTATAAATTATTTGTGCCAATTTTCTTCAACAATCAGAGTGGCGCAGCGGAAGCGTGGTGGGCCCATAACCCACAGGTCCCAGGATCGAAACCTGGCTCTGATAGAGAAAGGCTTCCAACGTTGTTTTTTTTTTTTTTTTTTTTTTTTTTCTCTCTTTAACGAAAGTGGGCCCATTGTGGACTTACAAATACTTGGATTTGGGCTTAGTCTTGGGCTGTTGCTATTGCTAAGGTGAAAATTTTCTGTTCTTATAGGTTTGATTATTTATTATTTATTTGTACTAAAAAAATTATTATTTATTTATTTTTAGAAAAACAAATTACCTTTTGATCAAAATTTCCCAAATTTCAAAATGTTATACTTTTACTTTAGATTTTGAGTTTAGTTTTTATTTGGTCTCTAAATTTTAAAAGATAACATTTTTACTCTTAGATTTTGAATTTAATTCCAATTTGATCCATGAACTTTAAAATTTTTAATCATTAATTTTCAACTAAATAATTTTAAAAAATTTATAATTAAATTAGTTTTTATTATTTTTTAATAACTATTAAAATTAATAAAAAGAATCCATAATATAATTCGAATAGACAAGAAAAAGAATAGGGCCTATTTCAATTCAGCATAAAAATTTTCCTTAAGAATTACCACTCTAGCACATGAATGGTGGCATTCAATTTTAGAGTCCGTTTAAATTGACTTTTTAAATGTTTATAAATATTTTTTACACTTATAAATACTTATTTAAATACTTACAAGTCAATTCAAACGCACTATTTCTCTGATAATTTTAAATTTATTCTGTTCTTGTAGATAAAAAAGATGGAATGATTAGGAGTCTGTTTGAATTGATTAGAGAAAAATTATTTTTCAAGAAAAATATTTTTATTTAAACTGTTATAAAACAAGAACAAAAGAAGAACAAAGAAAGAACAAAAGAATAAAGTAGAGAGAATTAGAAAATAGAGATAACAATTGAACTCAATTGTAGTGTGTATTACAAAGGTAACATATACCACTATTTATAGGATATGAGATGGTGTATGTTACAAGATTGAATTCAATGGGGAGGTATGTTACAATATCAAATTCAATGGGAGTTTTATGATATTTTGTAACCTATATAGATTATGGATATCTACATTTATATATTACATTTATAATACTCCCCCTTAGATATCCATATTATATAAAATAAATGCCTCGTTAAAACCTTACTAGGAAAAAACCCAATGGGAAAAAAAATCCTAGTGAAGGAAAAAGAGTACATTATTTTATATACTTTCCTGCCTCATTAAAAAAAACATTGCTACAAAAACCCTATGGGGAAAAGCATAGCCAAGGGAAAAAGAGTACAGTAATTCTACTCCCCCTCATGAATATATCACTTGAGTTCTCTGAGTCGTCGCATTCAATGTTGTGCACCAACTTTTCGAATGTCGATGTGGGTAATGCCTTTGTAAATAAGTCTGCCAAGTTATCTTTTGAAGAAATTTGTTGAACATTAATGTCGCCATTTTCTTCGAGGTCATGCATGTAGAAGAGTTTTGGTGAGATATGTTTTGTTCTATCTCCTTTTATATACCCTCCTTTGATTTGGGTTATACATGCTGTATTGTCTTCATATAATATTGTTGGTAAAAATTTTCCAGAAGACAAGCCACATGTTCCTCGAATGTGATGAATCATTGACCTCAACCATACACATTCTCTACTAGCTTCATGAATTGCAAGAATTTCTGCATGATTTGAGGAAGTGACTGTAATGGTCTGTTTTACAGACCGCCAAGATATAGCAGTTCCTCCACATGTAAACAGATAACCTGTTTGAGATCTAGCTTTATGTGGATCAGATAAATATCCAGCATCTGCATAACCAACTAGATCAAAATTTGATTTGTTTGAATAAAACAAACCCATATCAACCGTTCCTCGAAGATAACAGAGTACATGTTTAACTCCGTTCCAATGTCTTTTTGTTGGAGAAGAACTGTATCTTGCTAATAAATTCACTGAGAATGCTATATCTGGTCTTGTATTGTTAGCAAGATACATTAGTGCACCTATTGCACTAAGATATGGTACTTCAGGACCAAGTAGTTCTTCATTATCTTCTCGAGGTCGAAAGATATCCTTTTTCACGTCTAGTGATCGAACTACCATTGGAATGTTCAATGGGTGTGCTTTGTCCATGTAAAACCTTTTTAAAATCTTTTCTGTATATGTCGTTTGATGAATAAAAATTCCATCAGCTAAATGTTCAATTTGCAAGCCAAGGCAAAATTTTGTTTTTCCAAGGTCTTTCATCTCAAATTCTTTTTTTTTTTGAGATAGTTTATTGCCTTTGAAAGCTCTTCAGGAGTTCCAATTATATTTAAATCATCAACATATACAGCTATAATAGCAAATCCTGATTGTGATTTCTTAATAAACACACATGGACAAATTGGATTATTTTGATAACCTTCTTTCAATAAATATTCACTTAGACGATTGTACCACATCCGTCCTGATTGTTTTAATCCATACAATGATCTCTGTAATTTGATTGAATATAATTCTCTAGATTTTGAATTATATGATTCAGGTATCTTAAATCCTTCAGGGATTTTCATATAGATTTCATTTTCCAGAGATCCATATAGATATGCTGTGACTACATCCATAAGATGCATGTTAAGCTTTTCATATACAGTCAGACTAATTAAATATCTTAATGTAATAGCGTCCACCACAGGTGAATATGTTTCCTCATAATCAATGCCTGGTCTTTGAGAAAATCATTGTGCAACCAATCGTGCTTTGTATCTCGTGACCTCATTATTTTCATTTCTTTTACGTACAAATACCCATTTGTATCCCACAGGTTTTACACCTTCAGGTGTATGGACTACAGGTCCAAAAACTTCACGTTTTGAAAGTGAGTTTAATTCTGCTTGGATGGCTTCTTTCCACTTAAGCCAATCCTTTCTATGGCGACATTCTTCAACAGATCTGGGTTCATAATCCTCATTTTCATGTATAATATCATGAGCAACAGTATAAGCGAAAATGTTGTCTATGGCTACATCAATTCTATTCCATCTTTTTCCTGTCATTACATAATTTATCGAGATCTCACTGTTATCTTCATATACTTGAGTCTCTTCGACATTTTTATCAATAGTCATGTCTGGAGATTCTTTTTGAATCTTCTCATTTTCAATTGAGTCATTTTGACTATTGATTACTTTTCTTTTTCGAGGATTTTTATCTTTGGAACCCATTTGTCTATCACGCTTCAGGCATGATGAGACTCATTAATAGTGACAACTTCTTGCATTGGAATATCACTTTTAGATGTTGTATTTACAACCAATATATATAATTTAGTAACTTTTTTACAACTATAAAGGCTCTGTAAATAAATCTAGCATTTGATTTGTAATATTTAAATTAGTTATCTTTTAAACTTCTAGTTCAAAGTAATCTGTATGATGATCAAAATGAGACAATGCATATGCATGTCATTCAATTTCTTTTTCCAACTTTCTTAATTCCTCCCTCTAATGTTGGAAAATTTGTCTCATTAATGACAAATAGCAAATTGTGTGTTAAATATATCACCCATCAGGGGTTCATAGTATTTATTAATTGATGTGAAATCAATTTCAATATAGATTTATAACCTATTTTGAGGATTCATTTTAATTACTTCATTATCTTAATTGTTGTAGTGTAACAATTTAATCATTTACTGCACATTTGCACACATGAAATATATTTGGCTTCTGGCCATAAGCTCATAAGCGATTGGCTTAGAGCATACACAACAATGTGATCTCATACAGATTTAGAAGTTTTGCTATTTGAACATAAGCTACAGGATGTTCAACACTTATCCCAATCAATTATCAAATGTTAGATGCAAACTCACTAGCATTATCAAAACAAAATTTTTAATTTCAAAATCATGAAATTGTACTCTTAACTATATGAGCAACTAACCTTACAGATGTAAGGTTTTGAAGATAATAAACATATATGTGACCATCAACTGGATGCACCAACAAAACCATAAAATATTTAAATGGTTCACTTGAGAGGTTCAATTTCAATTTTAACTAGTGAGAGTTTGATAATTGATCTCTTGAAAACAAAGCCACATATGACATTCTATTAGATGGAAGAATCTTCTAGTTCTTCAGTGGATGTGAATGTATATTTTCAATAATTATTTTCACTATTGACCCAAAATGACTCATCATGTCAAATAAAAATATATTTGAATCAATGAACTTCGGGTTCATTGTTGCATATATTTCAATTACACGAATATGTGTAATACAATTTAGAAGGAAAAGCATACAACTTTTCTATATGCATTTCCCGTAGGAGACAATAGATTATCAATTTCTCTATATGATATTTATTACAATATATACCTTCCAAATTTACTAAACTTCTCTTTGATTTACAAGAGAATGTGGTATATCAATTGTAAATTTTGCTCCTCTGAACAAAATAATATTTTCTTTTCCAAAATATTTAATCAAGTCTACATGACTTAATATATATCATATTTGATTTTTCGCTTCAAGCATTTGAATTTTGAAAAATGTATTGTCTACTTCTAAGTATCATATGCATAGATGTACTATATGCAAAACATAAATATTATTAATTATTCTTTTCTCTTCAGGAGATTCAAAAGAAAATCAAATATCTCATATACAAGTGGGTCAAAAAGAATAATCATCTCTTCAGGAGATTCTAAAAACTTGTAACATCCAAATATCATCATATTTAGGAGTTAAAATGATAAGTTATGATTTCTTCAAGAGATTCAAATAAATTCTCAAAATTTGCTATATCATGCATCGTCTTCCTTTTCATTATTAAGGATTTTAATTTTTCAAAACGACTCTTAATGTACGACAGGTACAAGATCATTGTCTCTTTTGTATCACATTTGAAATATGAAATTCTCATATAAATATGTGTGGTTTTAATAGAATAATTACTTATTCCTCTATTAAGATTATTTCAATCACAATTAGTTATAGGAAAGTAATAAACTATTATGCATAACTTTCAAATTTTGAATTCATTCAAATATATATTATCACTATATATAAATTTTTAAAGTTTACAAAATCCACATGAGAATAATTTAAATATTGATTTAAATATTCAACAATCCAATAAATTTAAATAGGCAAACAAAAATTTGACTAATTCAACTCCCAGGTTGGTTCCCAGGTAGAGGTGTTCACTTATGGTCAGCTTAAATACCTCATCCTAGCCAGAACCATCCTTAGACAAAATTATCTTATAGTCAAATTTTATTTCTAATTCATTAATATTTTAATTAAGAGTTAATTAATAGATTAATGAATCTAAGTGAATTATTAAGGTTTATTTTTCCTCTTATAAAAACTAATTCACTTAAGGAATAATATTTAATATTTTAAATCTTAAACCTTTCAAAATAAAAGTAAAGATAGTCTTGGATATTTATTCTCATATTTGAAAAATAAAAGATAATATTATTAGAAGATAATTTTAACATATAAAAGATAATATGTGTAGGAGAGAATCATAATAATCCTTATTAGAAAATTTTTAGAAATATAAGAGATAAACACATCCTAATTCAATTTTCCTATTCAAATATATGGAAAAAATAAATTAATTAGGAAACATCTCAATTGAATTGACCATAATTTACAATCTTTTTTCTAAATGACATACTTTAGGCAAAATATCAAGCATTTTTAAACATATATGATAATTTACAATTTGGTAGTCTTAAGAATTTGAAGACAATTTAAATTATATTGATTTGAATTTAGATTTCAAAAACCTTAAAAAAAAAACTTTCTTTGCTCAACTTACACAATCGCTTTAAAGAAGTTATTCATTTCACAAATTCAAAATTGTTTATGGTCTAACAACAGTAAACATACATATGTATATTTGTATATACTTCAAATAAAATTTAAACAAAAATGCGTCTATATTTAATATGCATCATATGCACTCCAAAGGCATAAAATAAAAAGTTAAATGCTCAATGCTTTATATGAATTTTCAATAATAATACTTAATTACTTTATACCAAATTGCATTCAAGAGTTCATGTAGGCAAGTGCACGCTTAACACACATACTTATAAAAACAGAGATTAAAGTTTACTTCAAAAGGTTGAAAAATATCATCATTGGTAGTAGAATAGCTCCAATCAAAATCAAGAATAAATAAGGTATAGGAAACTAAAATTACCATGCAACCTACTGCTTAGGTTTTCTTATTACATAAATCTCATAATATGAACTTTTTACCTTGATCTAATTAAAAGTTTAACAAAAAAAAAATTAATACCAATATACCTTAAAAATCTATTTGCAAACAAATAAATCACATATATGATTAAAATAGAGTACTCACATAGAATAAAGATGAATGATGATGGTGAGAAAATCAATGATGAATACATCAAACACATATGTATAATTTTGTTTCCTCTAAATCAAAGAAGACCAAATCACCAAAATCAAAATACTCACCGTATTTTAACGAAATTCTAAATACCTTAAAAATTATGGAGAAAATTCTAGCGAAACTTTAGCGTTCTTGATATTCCAATGAATCGAATCCAATCCCTACAAAATCTTCAAAGTGGTAGAGACTCGTGCTGATAACGTGTTATAAAACAAGAACAAAAGAAGAACAAAGAAAGAACAAAAGAATAAAGTAGAGAGAATTAGAAAATAGAGATAACAATTGAACTCAATTGTAGTGTGTATTACAAAGGTAACATATACCACTATTTATAGGATATGAGATGGTGTATGTTACAAGATTGAATTCAATGGGGAGGTATGTTATAATATCAAATTCAATGGGAGTTTTATGATATTTTGTAACCTATATAGGTTATGGATATCTACATTTATATATTACATTTATAATATAAACTAAGTATTTCAAAAGCTATTTTGAATATTTGTCTAATACTCTAATTTTTTTTTAATGACATTTTTTTTTTTTAAATTAAACATTTCGAAAAGATAAACCAAACCCACTCACTCGGTCTGATAATGTGTCGATTGGAATTCGGAACAGAACCCAAAATCTCCATGCATCGATTCTTCTACGAGAGCAACCAATGTCCTATTCAAACTCCACCTCGCCACCGCCACCTTCTTCTCCGCCCCGTCTTTCAGTTTCCGTTTACCATTGAACCACAAAAATGGCGCATTACGTGTGTCAAGAAAGGTATGGTTCTGTGATTTCTAAACAACACAGGAACCAAACTGAGAGGGTTGCCAGGTTTTTGAAGCCATGTGCAAAGAGCTCGGACGAGGCGGACAGGGTTTCTCGTCGTGCCCACTTACTGTTTGAAGAAATGTCTAGCAGAGAAAAAGGGTGGCCGAAGAAAGTTAACTTCCTAGGCTGGGCTTATCCCCGGAAGAATTGGGACAAATGGGTCGAAAAGTTGGAGGTACAACACTCTGTCATGTGGAAAAAAATTGGAATTTACGATCCCATCATGGGTTCTTGCTGTGATATTAGGCGCAATAAGGAAATAGTATTGGGTTTGGTTGAGTTTTGGTGTTCTGAGATGAATACTTTTGTGTTTCCATGGGGTGAGGCCACAATTACATTGGAAGATGTGATGATTCTTGGGGGTTTCTCTGTTCTTGGGGAACCCATAAACAAGCATGTGACTACAGAGGACTTGATGGTGATGGTGGATGAAATGAGAACGAGGAAGTCTGCAATTTCAAGAGGGAAGTCTAAGAAAACTACTCATGGAGCTTGGTTGAAGCACTTTATGGAGAATGAGAATGACATTAAGGTTGAGCATGTAGGTTTTCTCTCACACTGGTTGTCAAGGTATGTCTTCCCTTTATCTAGTAGAGAAGTCGTTTCAAAGGATGTGTTTCCCATTGCAGCCCATTTGGCTGGAGGGACCCAAATAGCTTTAGCCCCTGCAGTCCTTGCAGGCTTGTATAAGAACCTGAGTTTGCTGAAGGAGAAAGCAGTTTCTTCTTCTGATGATGATGAAATAGCTGTCATTTTTCCATTTAGACTTGTTTTGTTGTGGGCTTTTGAGCATTTTCCTCGTCTAGTTCAGACACCCCCAAATGTACTCAAGCCTGGGGAGCCAAGAGCTGCCCGCTGGTACAAGGTCATCTGTAAAATGGATAAATCTGTTGTTGATCCCATCTTCCTATCAGGGCAATGCTTTCAATGGAGGCCTTATGCAGCTGATATAAGCAACTGGAATCATTCATCTTATTACAGAGCTGAAGAGCATTTAGAAATTGACAGTGAGAAGAATTCTGACCAGAATTTGCAATGTTATCTCATATGTATGACAATGTGTTACTTAGTTGGATTAGATTGTCGAGAGAGTTATATGCCTCATCGTGTAGCAATGCAGTTTGGTTTCGATCAGGATTTACCTGGTGAATTCTCTGGATTGGTCTTTGGCCCCAAAGATGTTTGCTTCTTTGTTCCTCCCAGGTCCTTTGAGCCTGGCATTTCGCTAAAGTACTTCAACTGGTGGAAGAATTCTGAGTTTATTTGTGGAGGAAAACTGCCTAACGTTTTGAGAAGAAGCTTAGATACTTTTCAAATGCCTCCAGGCGGGGATGAAATGAGCTCTAAGGATTACCATACTCCAAGTGTTAGCACAAGGTTGAAGGACGGTGAGACTGTGCCTCGGTCCTCCATAAAAGATGAGGTAATAGAGGTCCAAGATGATGAGTGGGAATTCGGGAAGTGGAACAACAACTTTGATGTTTTATTCAAACCGGTTTTTGAATCTGATTTTCCCACCAGAGAAGCTGGAAGCTTGGAAAGGAGGTCATCATCAATAGAGGAATTGAAGGGTGGAGGTGGTTCCTATACCTCAGCTAAATCATTTGATTCAGGAAGTCCTGAATGTTCGACTCCATGTTCAGTTCGTGTCAGATCCCTCGCTTCGATCACTAGGGATTTATCTCCCACACAAAGGTTTCAAGATTCTCTTGTGACTGATCATTTTGCAGTGATGGGAACCCCCAAAGAGATGGCTAAAAATTCCAAGGAAATTGATGATAATCCTCCTTCAGAGAGTAGGCACAGAGCCAATGGCTGGAACAGTAAAGCTACTTCAGATGAAGTTCATCTCAATGAAACCGTTAAAAAAGGAAAATTGTCTACTTTAACAGAAGAGTGTTCAGATTGCAATGAAACAATTTCAATAATGAATGACAATACTGATGAATTGCAAGGAGATTTTGTCAATGCAACTATGGATGTGGACGAAGGAAACTTTGAACTTCAGATACTGGATTTGGAAAAGAGAATTGAGAAACTGGAGAAACAAATGGGCATAAGTCCAGATAGAGGATAAAGTATTCAGTAAATACTGCATTCGTAACCCAATTTTCGGGTTCCTGTGAATTCAGTTTGTTCATTTAGCAATCAAGTCCTATGATTCTGAATTGGTTTTGTAAATTCTACCATGGTTGTCAATGGTGGAATGAAAGAAAAGTTCATTTGCAGTGGATGGGAAGATTTTTTGTTTCTATGACACTGACTTGTGGTTTTTGTTTATCTGCTATACTGCAACAGATCTTTGAAGAGCTATGAAAGCAACATCCCAATTGTGGGATGAGTTCAAGATGGTGGATTTTGAGTATATGGTATGGCATATTCACTTTTGTAAGAAAACTTGAGAAATACTGGCAAAGCTTACTTTCTAACTAGGAGTGTATTGGAAAATGTACATATCAGTTAAAAAATGTTAAATTTTAGATTTGTGACAATATATGTAGATATTTACTGATTTTTGTATGAGAAAATCAGGATAGCTTATGTACAAGCTTTTCCCCTTTTTTGAGTTTGAATTAAGGTGGGACCCCTTTTCATAATCAACATGTTTCTTTTAAAATTTATATTTAAATTAAATTATATAAATTAGTTCTTAAACTTTTAATAATCTTACTCTACACTTTTGGAAGTTTAGGAATTAAATACATACAAGCTTTAAAGTTTAAGGACTAAATTTGTAATTGTTATATTTATTATGGAGTTAAATGAAATTGAGGTAAGAATACCAATGAATGAAATATAGTTAGAATCATTTAGGCCTTGTTTGATAATTATTTCGTTTTTGATTTTTTGTTTTTGAAAATTAAGCTTATTTCTTCACATTTTTTTTACAATAGTATGCATCTTTGAGTACAAGAGTTGAATTCTTAGCCAAATTTCAATAACAAAAGCAAATTTTTAAAAACTATTTTTTTTAGTTTTTAAAATTTAGTTTGGTTTATTTAGAGGTGTAATGAGTTAGGCTTAATTTCCAAAAACTAAAAACTAAAACCCAAATGATTACTAGATCAGCCATATTTTTTCTTGTTGCTCTCTCTCTCTCTTAAGATTTTTCTTTCTTTTTTAATCTATTTGTAATTATGTTCTATTGTATTAAATTATCAATACATGGTTTAATCAGCTTATAATTATCAGCATTAATGATGTTCACTTCTCAACTTGTCCATATAGTAGAACTAAAAATATGTATCTAATCCAATTTATGAATTTTTTTTCCTCTTCTAATAATTATGTTTAAAAAATGTGCTTTACGTCTAAGCTCTTAGACGATTCTAAAGATGAATCATGATATTAGAACAAATAGAAATGATTGATTTTAAGTATTTTTCTTTTTAATAATGATAACTAAAGTATATTAATATTAACATACAAATAATTCAATCTCACTGTTTTTAAAAGTAATTTTGAGCAAAAGCAAACATAGCTCAATTGACATACGACGTGTTAGTGACTGAGAGGTTTGTAGCTTGAATCCCCCTACTTCTATTGAGCGAAAGCAAAAAAAACAAAAAAAATATTCTGAAAACCATTCCCTACGCAAACCAATATATATCCCATTTTGGATGGGAAGAAAACAATTGCTTATACAAAAGAATTTAGTTAATCCATTCAGCAAAAAAGAGTTTACATAAATAGTATCTATTGGAGTTGTCCAATATCAATTCTCCAAGCAGAGGCCAATTGTGACAAAAGTTGGTCAGGTGAAGCACCTTCCCAATCGTCAGGTGGATCCATTGTTGAAGAAGCTTCGTGAAAATTTAACAGTAGTTCTTTCTTCACTTCCATAGGAATCCCCACACAATCAGGTCCATTGTCCAAAACAATTTCTACCAACTGTACACCATGTCAAGTATTATAAGTCAGGAGGCATTTTCCATATGATTTCAAATTTTCACAAACTAATTGGGCTAATTAAGATCCAAACCAGGTTTCCAAAGTTTCAGTTCAGCATGGTAAATTCATATATTAACAGGTTATGATAAAGGGTGGGTGAAAAGTGTCGAATAACAACGATTGAAGTCGAGTAAGAGCCATACCTGTTGAATCCAAGATAAACATATATCGAACAAGTTCTGCTCGAGTAGAAATTGTCCCACGGCACGGAAGATCTCAACGGCTATCTCATTTGAGATTTGGTCGACCACGGGACCAGTTCTTTCCATTAGCTTTATGAGCAAGATGTCATCCCCCGTAGAGAGAACTTCAGCATAGGCCGTGTCCACATCACCTGCCTGAAGGGCATCCATTGCATTAGTCCAAGAAGTCCATACTGGATCCCGTTCTTGACCAGCGTTGTCATCTGCCAATGCTTCTGCAGTCAACTCGGGAATCGCCACTTTCGGAGTCCTAGATATTCCGTTGTCTTCCCCAGCTACCCGAATGGCTTCTAAGGTTGCTTCATCTTTTGATGCTTGCCAAACACTTCTTGCAGATGGCCCCTCACCAAGTCTTAAAGGTCCAGCACCTTTGTCCCAGGCTCTTCTGTTACCTCCACCTTGGTCGCTTTCCTGTTCTGATTTAGATGACCTATTGTCGATGCCAGCATCTAAAGTTCTCTTAGATCCCATCTGCCCATTTCTCGACATGTAAGCAGGATAATCCCAAGTCTCATTCATATCAGGTCTCCATGCAGCACTCCTTCCTCTCATGTTTGAACCAATTCCTTCTGATTGAACGAACCTCTCTCCAAAAGAAACTCTTCCATCATTGTTTCGTCCAAACTTGGCACCCGAATAGTCCGAAAATCCACTATACTTGCCTAGATGCCTATTAGACGATCCTTCAAATCCTAGAGGAAAGTTCCCTCTCCTACCTGAAGACACAGATAAATCACGTGCCATGTCTTCGACAACTCTCTCAAGTCCACGAACTCTATTTTCCAAAGTTATCATGCTATCATGAGAGCCTCCCATGAAATCCTGAGATATAGAAGTATGAAATAACATTTTAAAATTCAGTCATGAGAACAAACCCCACATAGCATTATATTGTGCATGTACCTGCAACATGTTCATCAAATGTGCCTGTTGCCTCTCCAACTGCAATAGCTGCCTCTGGATAGCGGACCAACTTCCTTTGTTATTTATGAAGGCACTTTCCGATTGGGCATCCATTTTGGAGAAGTCCAAACGAGCACCAGAAGATTCCCGCTGAGATATGTCATTTTGATCATTCACATTGTATGCTCTTGTTCTGGAGTCTCTTCCATTTATTTTCCCCTCATGCCATTTATCTCGCTCAACATCATCATAATCTCGCATCTTAGCCATTTGAGCTCTTTCAGAGTCTCGAAACTTATTAAATGCTCTTTGAAAATCATCTGTGTTGGCGTTTTCAACACGAGTTGATCTTGCCCCAGCATTTGAATCATCTGGCTCTGATTTCTCATCATTTGTGTTTGAAGAACTGGCATGTCTGCGAGGAAGAACCACCTCCACAGGCAAATCCCCAGACCCCCTAGTTTCAAGTTTCTGAAAGAACTCAGGGTTCAACTCTTTGTCAGTTAAAGCAGGTACTTTCTTCTTCAATAATACAGCCGCTTTATCTGAAATACTACCGCATTTGGGTTTCGAAGCTGAATTTGATACGGGGATAGATTCCTCAGATTTATCTTTGTCTAGTGACCTCCCTCCCTGAGGGGAATTTGCACTTTTCAGGTCAGACTTTTGAGACAACTCCGCTGATTCATGGTTTTCACCTTCTGAAACATATATAGCAAGAACACCCATTGAAATGGAACAAGAGTTGGCACCAGAAAAGAAAGAGGTAATCCTCCAACCTCCAGAAGAAAGTAAAAGGGGAAAGACAACTCACTACACCTTGAGATGCATTCTGACTTTCTGCAGCACCATCTGTTTTCCCAGCAAGTTTTTTCCATAGCTGTAGTGCCTCTGTCATGCTGTCTCGAACGGGTTTTATCTGTAAGATACCATTAATAATAACATGATAAATACTCTAATCTGCAAATGCAAATTCATCATTTCTTTCCACTTGTATTATAAAAAAATGAGATTCAGAAAAGCACTCCAATTAAGACCAGGGACCTTATCGTATTAATATTATACATCATATATTTTCAAACTCCATTTATTGTAGTTTTTTCAATACAAAATATTTTCCAAACAAAAATAAAACTTGAACATTAAAGAATAAAGATCAGATTTTGTTTTTAAAAACTAATTATTCAAATCTGTAAAATCAAAATATGAACATCACTACGGGCTTTCAATTCTGCATGCTAAAAATCCTTTTTTATTTCTTATCCGTGGTGGTATCAAACTCAACCCTACTTCTCCATGGGGATACTTTTCAGGGTTCTTTTATTAGTTAAGCTTTCTGCCTTGAGACTCAAACCCAAGACCTCGAAGTACCTTTTCCTCCAATATCTCAAGTTCTTACCACTAGTGCCATGGGAAAAAATCACCCAAAACGTAAACCTAAAGAGATCTGTAAACCTAATTTCATTTCAAACATGAGTTCAGAATAGTCATGCTTTCAAATACCCTAAAGAAAGGCCATGATACCATTCAAATAATTCAACTTTATCTTTATAAACAGCAGTCAAGCAGCCACTAACATATGCTGAAAAGCTTCAACTGCTCCACTTGTCTCACCCACAAAGGTTCGGAAAGTTCATTCATAATAAAGCTTACAACAGGAGAAAATGAGCTTCAATTATCCCCGTTTAATAAGTGTATATGAAACAAATTGAGAATTCTGGATATACTTGTCAACGTTTTTCTAGGCGTTCAAGTTGCTCATGCTTTTCACTTCAAAAAAAAAGAAAAGAAAAGAAAAATGGTTACTTTCATCAGGAAGTCTTAAAGCTTAACTTAAGAAGGCCGATCTGTTGCACTGAGAAACCAAATAACATTCATTTAATCCATTAAAGTGTTAGAAAAGCTTTCCATATACCAAACGTTCTTTATTCTGTTTATTGATACCTGGATTTCCTTCAACCCTTGACATTCACCTAGTTCAGTCTTACCTCTGCTAGTTTGATTAAACATCAATGGATAGCATTACCAATTTACCATTGAAGGCCAAATATAGAAAGTTGGCATATAGTATAGCAAGTTTATAAGTAAAAAGTTGGTAATTCATCTTGAATCAAGATACTTATCTCAATTCTTGAATGTGTTAAATAGGAAATACACACACACACAGATAAAATAGAGATAGAGCAGGGTCAGTGAGATGCTTTAAACAAAGAACATATGAAAGCAAAAGATTACCTTGTCAAAACGGCAAGCCTCAAGTACTGCCAAAGTGGAAGCACCTCCATCTGCGATGAAATTACTTGAATGCAATGCTAACACACTTAGTGCATCAGCTGCTGCCTTGCGTGTTGCCCAATCAGTGCTCCCAAGTAACTCATGAATACTTGGTAGCAAATGTTCCAAGCTCTGTTGTCCAATAGCACCAACCTAAAACAAGTTCCACGAACCTATTACTCTCTCCTTAATATGAAGACAATGGTAAAATGAATACATAGGATCATCATAAATTGTAATTGGTTTCTAATAAAAGCTAAACAATCCATCATATGTACATCTTTTCAAATCAGCATGTTTCTTGTAATTTTTATTTTGCCTCTTTAGTTAGAGGATTAACCATTGTCTTCTATTCTTGTAAATATTTTCATATTGCCTATTTGTTATTCTTTGTTCTCTTAAAAACATCAATAGTTTGTTCATCTTTTCACAGTGAAGTAACAGATCTTGATACTGATCTCAACTAGGTTTCTAAACAGCATTCCACTAATTGGTTATTTGTCACACAGTCTTTTATATATTTCAGTCAGCAAATGAACATTCAACTATACTATCCTCCTCTTCTTCCTACATTATCACAGGAAAAGACAGATTTTACACCAAAATTTCTACATCATGTTTTCATAATTACAATATACAACTATACTTCTTAAACTTTTATAGTAGACCTCGCATCACCTAGACAACTTCCTTCTGCACCACTCATCTTCAGCCAAACAAAAAAATTGTGGGCTTTGAGAACATTTCTTATCATAAAAAAGGCTGACCTGAAATTTAAAGAAGATACGAAAGGCCTAGTAACGAAGTTTTCATGCTCTCTCAAGATTGAGGATTTCAGAAGTGATGCTGGACTTCAGAGATCCTTTTACACCCCCCCCCCCCCCCCCCCCCCCCCCCCCCAAAAATGCTGAACTTACAGTGCACTGTTTCATAATCCTCACCCTCACCCATCTCTAACTATTATTAGTTATTCATGCATCTAAACTAACATAGCATAGCCATACCATGATGAAATATAAATTGAAATAGCAAGATTACAGATAAGTAGACAAAAGACACGAGTAAAACGAACCTGTGATAAATTGGATACCACAGGGAGGAGTGAAGCCTTTGCCAAAAAATTTGGATTGTTGAGCAACTTACAAATCCTGGGGCAAAGCTTCTGAAACGCCATGATGGGTGGGCTGGCCGCACACTCCACCATCTTAGCCATACACAATGCAGCCCCAGATTGAACGCCCTTGTTCTGTTCTCCCATTGCCTCAAACAGTGGCTTAACAAACAATGCCACCACAGAGCCAAGACCTCCATTATCACCACCAGAACTATCCCCTTTCAAGTACTGCGCCGAGAGTGCACCAATGGCATCTCTACACGAATCCTTCACACCAGAATCCGAATCCTTAACCCTCCTTATGACGTGGGCTATAATTTTAGTCAAATGGGTGGAAGTAGAATCGCTATGGGAAGCACAAACAACAGTTAGAAGCCGCAATGACTCTTTCTTCACAGCGGGTTTCGGGTCAGCAGAGGAATCGTAGAGGCAATTGAGGAGCATAGGAATGGCTTCGGGGGAAATGGACTGGATAATTTTCTCCAGGTCCTCAATGGCGATCTGGTGGGTGTCTCGATCGGAAAGCTTAGAGAGAGCGGTGAGAATCCTTTGCTTGAGTTCAACCATGGCGAGATGGGATGATAGAGAAGAAGCCGAGGATCTGGATGTGGGTGGCGATTGATTTGGGGGTTTTGAAGGTCTCGACGATTTGGGTGCTTGAGAACTCATTCTGAACAAAATCGATTCAGAACTTCAATGGAGGTCAAGGAACAAAAATGCAGTTGAAGAAGGAAGATTAGTACGATTCAAAGAAAGTGGGAAGCTTGAGAGAGACAGAAATGGAGGGAGGGTGGGGAAGAAGGGGAAGAAGTAAGAAGCAAGTCTTGTGGGTCAGCAATCAAAGTTGAAATGAGGGCTAAAATCACGAAGCTTTTTCAAATTGAAAGCAAAACGAGACCTGTATGACTGTTTTAACTGCTTCTTTTTCCCCCTTTTTTCTCTGCAAGATTCAAGGTTTTGTTTCTTGGATAATCCTATAAAGCCCATAAGCCATAAGAAGCCATAACATTGTTCTCTTCCTTGAAGAAATGGAGTTGTTAATAATGGAGGTGTTAAATGAGGAAGAAGAAGAACAACAACAACAATGGAGCCACTTAGAAAGTGGAAACCACGATCATGTTCAAATATTTGTACAAACTTCATAAAATTCCTTGGATAAATCTCTTTATATTTGGTCTTCAAGAGAATAATAGAGGGTCTAGGCATCTAGCCCCATGAGCCAACATAAATTCAAATGGATGAATTGATATTTTGAATTTAACCCCTCACTTAACCATAAGATTCGGTGCGAAATCGCGATAGAATTGACTTCGAAAAATGATATTAGTAAAAGAAGAAAGAAATTTACTGATATTATCATATAAAAGATTGTATAGTTACGCTGATTGAAGTAGAGATCTTTCGACTAATAAGATATTCAAATTCCCTTTGAAAAAAATAAGAATTTAGAATAAAGATTCCAACTTTCAACATAAAAAAAGTGTTTTTTGATCTTGAGCGAGCTAATAAATGTGTTATTAGCTTAATTATGCTTAAATTGACAAATACATGTAGTAAATATCTTAATCCATGAGTAATCTTTTGTTTGCAAAATTATAGATTTGGTGTTAAATTATGAGTTTAATTATTGAATGTTTTTTAACATCGAAAAGTGTTTAATATAATCAAATTTATTAAATAAATTTTTAATTTTGTATCTATTATATTATTGACTTGTTTAAATTTGTTTGAAACTCATGAACCTATTTTATTAGTTTATGAATTATTTAGAAGAAAAAAAACTAATAACCAAATTTGTTATTCAAGAGAATGATAATGGAGGATCTAACCCAATGAGCTACAAGATAGAAATGGATGGGATTGATACTTCGAATTTAACCACGCAAGAACATCACTTAACCACAATGTTCAATTTTCAGTGAAATTGTTTCACGTCCAAAACATGAGTGATAGAATTGACCTCTCGAGAAGCGTACTAAAAAATGCCCTTCATGAAGAAGGGAAGAAGCTGAATAATATCTCTACTTATTATATATTTATCAATTTATTGTTAATAGGATTTTGGTTGCTAATATGAGTATAGTTAAAACGGTTAAAGTATAAGTCTTCAATTAACTAGAGATTCGAATTTTTCCTAAAAAAATAGTAAGTATTTGGTTGGTAATAATTTGTAAAAAATGTTTTCTTTGATCTTGAGCCAAGTAATGTGTTATTAACTTAATTATGCTTGAATTGACAAGTACATGTGGTAAATATCTTAATCCATTAGTAAATTTTTGTTTGTAAAATTATAGATTTGAGGTTAAATTACAAGCTTAATCATTGAACTTTCAAGAACCGTGTTTAATATGCTTTTGAGCTTTGAAAAGTGTCTAATATATCCAAAAATGTTGGATACACTTTCAATTTTATGTTTATTAGATTATTGATCTATTTAAATTTGTTTGAAACTCATGAGCCTATCCGATATAAAATTGACCTCTCACATTTGTGGATTATTAATTTAAAATAATCTAATAGACTAAAATTTTATTAGACACAGTCTTTTATTAACAAAAAACAAACTAAAGAGGCATGTTGCCAATGACATTAAAACAATCCATTTCGTAAGAAGATAAAATCCAACTAGGAAAATTAAAAAGAAATAAACATGAATTTTGAGGAAAGTCATAACTAGTCAAACTTTGAGTCGTCGGGTTAAACAATTGCTAGATATAACCAAAGGACACTTCATGAAACTGAGCCAGAACAACGGTAATTCCCACCATCCATGTATAAATCTCAGAGACATACTTAACTTCATTGGTCAACATTTGGATAAGAAGAAAATAGTCCGATTGAACCTCATATTGTGATGACCCAAATGGTCACCAAGACGTAATCCTTCTAGAAGTAAGAGCCTCCACACATAGAGGGAAAAAATAAACCTCATGGACAGCTAACACCTTATTAGAACACAAACCAATGACTGCCCCATAGCCAATAATGTCTACACCCATCGTGCATGAGACATCAACCTTTAAGATCAAAGTAGGCTTCAAAGTCATGTCCCCTTGATTAGAAACCTCTCTCAAATGGGGTAAACCTTGATGAGATGCCATGTCAAAATCCTAAAGATATGAAACAATCCATTCGCACCGAAAATGAATGTCGGGCACCCATATATATGACAAATTTTATTACGATCAACCCAAATAGTCCAAGCTGCCACACGTCCTTAGTCGAACTTCTTTAAAGACCAAGACGCCCTCATCAATAATCAGACATTCTAAATTAACCACAATGAATACAACAGAGGCATTTTGCCAGGAATAATCAAACTCCAAATGGATCTAGCCTTTTTACAACCAAACAAAGCATGAGTAATAAATAGTCTCCTCTTTCATCTGGTAGACATGACACAAAAGAGAAACATTCAAATGGTGAAAAACCAAAATAGAGAAAGTAAAACAACAGTTATGGAAAGAACGCCAAACAAAATGTTTAATCTTGGAGGGCAATTGAGATTTCTAGAACTACTTCTACCAACTACAAAGACAGTTTTCTTTGAAGCCATAACTGCTGCACCAGCATCCCAAACCTTAAGCATGTTGAGAAAAGAGAATAAAAAGAAAGAAATTCTTATCCTTGGAGATTTTTTCCTTCACCAAAAGCTTTTCCAACGTCACGAACACCAAAAAATACACAGCAACAATAGGACTGGTTGGACACCACCACGAGGAGCATTCACTATGCTTTGGGATAATAAGGCCTTGGAAGTGTGGTCTCCAAAGATGTTTGGTAGGGAAGAGAAGTGGAAGTGTGAGTGAGTTTTTACAGAGACCCTTCTTTTGTGATCAATCCAAAAATCTATCTATTTTTTCTGTGAAAAAACTTCTAGAGGCATTAATAATCTTGTGAGAAGAAGTGGTGAGGGAGTTGTAACTCCCTCATCCCACGATGGGTTATCCAGTTAATTTAAAAAACAAATTTTATTAAATCAAAATTTAATTAAATTAACAAATATATAATTGAATCTTATATATATATATATATATATATATATTTAGTTAACAATTAACTAGTTATTCTCTAGTTTAATATGAATCTTATTCACAATATTAATATTTGAATCTTATCCAAATATTTCTTACACATATTATAAAGTTTAATTTTGTATCTCATACAGAATTAACTTTATATTATAATGTATCATTATACATTATTTAATCGTATCTAATACAATTAATTTCCTTAGTATTAATTTGAACAATTCAAATTAAATCAAAACATCTTACCGTCATCTTATCCTATATGAGCTAGCAAGTGGACCTAATGGACCTATCAGATTGAAGCTCCAATAATACGAGATTAAATTAATTAAACTCTTTAATTAATTAATCAACATTAATTAACTGTCGGTCACTCCATTAAAGACCGAGAACTGCACTCTTCGCTCTTTAGATATATTTCTATGTCCATGGATATAATCAATCAACGACAAGTCGATCCTTTACAAATTGCTCGTAACAACAGCAGGGTCAAATTACCGTTGTACTCCTGTGTTACCTCTAACTCCTTAAGCATCACTAATCCCTCTAATGAACAATTTAGTCATAGTTCAACTATGAGCTAGACCCCTCTCTGGCTAGTGAGAGGGTGAGACGCCTGATTGTTCAAGGCCCGGTATCAGCTCTTAAGGGAGCAATTCATAAGATGTGAATTTCTTCTTGATAGTTGAGTTCCTAGCTACTTACTCAGACAAATCCCCAAAGTGGTAGGGTAATTGAGTCAGCGAACTTGACCGCTTGAAAAGTACTTGAAAAGTGCTTATTTGCTCTTAATTTAGGAATATTTTTATGTGATTTAATATATTTTCTGGTGGATTTCTAGTAATTAATGAAGAAATTGAGTTTTGGAAGCAATGAAACCAAACCGAGTCAAAATCAGATAAAGATAACTCAAAACCCCTAGAAAAATAGGGCAGTATAGAGATGAGTGTTGCTATGCTACCCCTTCACAGAACTTGAGAGCACCAAAATTTGGCACCTTCGAGAGCGTAGGAACGTTGCAGCACCGCAGCTACGCTCACCCGCAACGTAGTGCTACGTTGCGATGAATCTTGGTCAGCATCGCGACGCTGCCTTTCCTTTTTTAATTTTGGAACAATTTTAAGAAATTTTTTTCTATATAATGAGAGGTCTTCAACAACACTAATCACGAAATCACGGAGTAAAAAAGAGTGAGTTTACTACCAAAAAGAGGGAGATTAAGTTTGAGAGAGTTTGGCGGCCGCTCGAGTTCCGGAGGCATTGATCGAAGAAGTCATGCTGGTTTCCACAACGAGGGCCTTTTTGATAGTAAAGTTTTCTTTATTCTCTCTTGCTTTACTCTTCCATATGTTAAATTTGAATGCAAACATGTTGTCCAAAGCTATGAGTCGCTAAACTCTTTAGTTTTAGGGTATTGATGGACTATTTATGAAATTATGTTGATATTGTAGAACCTTCTCATGGATTGATGTAATTCTATGTTTTTCATTGTTATTATGCTTAAATTGTGTTGATTGGCCTTCAATGCATGTTAGATTAGATGTGTATGCATGGATGAGGGTAAAAAGAGTCGTCTTTGCTTTGATCAGTAAGGACGCATGGGAATTGACTAGGTATGAGTCCCTACAGTGAATGTGTGAAAGCTAGTGCCCCTAGGTAAAAAAAATGCAAGTTTAAAATGACCGTTGAAATCGATAAATAAGGCACTTTAGTGGATATATTGCTTTCTTGAAATGTGTGGATTCTTGAAGATTGGTGCATGAGCTAGAGTATGGGGAAGACTAGAGATGCTCTCTTAAATCCTACTTTGAGTTTTAGAGTTTTGAATTAAAGGAGACTTGCACACACACACATGGGAGATGATAAGATTTGACCTTGAATGTTTATAACAGTATAGATATGTTTAAATGTTTCTAGTTAGGCTCCTAATATGTTGTTCTCTGATACAGGAATCACTAGCACACTTGTTTTGAATTTTCCCATAGTTTCATTCTATGTTTGCTCGGGACTAGCAAATTTCTAAGTTTAGGGTGGTGAAAAGCACTTGAAAAGTGCTTTATTTTCCCTTAATTTAGAAATATTTTTATGTGATTTAATGTGTTTTCTAGTGGATTTCAGGTAATTAATGAAGAAATTGAGTTTAGAAAGCAATGGACTTAAACTGAGTCAAAAACGGACAAAGATAGCTCAAAAATCCTAGAAAAATAGGGCAGCGTAGAGCAAGGTGTCGCTACGCTGCCCCTTTACGCTCAAGACCCCAGAGCACCAAAATTTGGCATCTTAGAGAGCGTAGTAACGTTGCAACAGCGCAACTATACTCACTCGCAGCTCAGCGCTACGCTACGATGAATCTTGGCCAGCGTCGCGACGCTGCCTTTCCTTTTTTAATTTTGGAGCAATTTTTGGAAAACGTTTTCTATATAATAAGAGATCTTCAGCAGCTCTGATCACGAAATCACAGAGACAAAAAGGGTGAGTTTACTACCAAAAAGAGGAAGATTAAGTTTGAGAGAGTTTGGCGGCCGCTTGAGTTCCTGAGGCATTGATCAAAGGAGTCGTGCCGGTTTCCACAACAAAGGAATGCAAACATGTTGTCTAAAGCTATGAGTGGCTAAACTCTCTAGTTTTAAGGTATTGATGAACTATTTATGAAATTATGATGATATTATAGAACATTTTTATGGATTGATGTAATTCTATGCTTTTCATTATTATTATGCTTAACTTGTATTGATTGGCCTTCAATGCATATTAGATTAGATGTGTACTTTGATGGATTGCATGTTTAATTGGACTTATAACAATTAATCATTATTAATCTTTCATGGAAATAGTTAGGTTAATAATGAAAGTTGCTAAAGACTAATCCTAATGCCATGTAATTTGATTTGGTTTCAAGATGTTACTAATCAATTAAGTTGCATGAAAAATGTTTGTTTTTTATAAAAACTAATATGGAATTATATTTCTAGACTCAGGCATATGATTTGAAATCAACTCCATGAAACTCTATAATATTGCATAATAAACTAAATAAGGATTCAATACCCTAGAACGCTATTTTATTCTTGGTTTTCTGTTGTGTTTCGTATGGTATACTAATGTATGCTCAAATATGCTCAAATGATTATACACAAATGTCAAGTTTTTCTCAATACTAGCCCAAATATAATCTAATATCAAGATTTATCGGTGAGGACCGAGGTCGAACACGGGGATTTGTAGCTGAAAAGATGAATGAAATGTCTAACTCGCGGAAGTGTAAAAATAGAATGAAGTATTAATGATGAATATGTGTGAAATAAAATAACTAGTAATATGCAACAAAGAAGCTGGGAATCAGTGATGTAGTTTGTGCAAACAAAGAGATTTTAGTTTTTTTCTTTCAAGTGGAGAAAAAAAGGTTGGAGAAAACCCTTCATCAACCCGTTGAGTTCTTACTTAATTTCATGGTTCGTGCTCCTAAACTTGTATGGTTCATACCTCTCAGCAGATGAGTCACATAAATCATATATCTATGATGCATGCTTGTTTAGTTCCGCGTAGGATGATTCCTATGTCTAGGATTGATTCTTAGTTACAAAGATGAGATCCATAGTTACTTGCTCTTCCAAGTAGTTAACTATTTCTACTTAAATCAAGTTGTCAAGTGGATTTAAGTAATGAAGAGTAAAATACAACGATGTAAACGAACTAGAAACTAAGCTTGAACTCTTAAGGTTGATGAATGTTACTCTCCAACCCTTCAAGTGATTTAGCTACTCATGCTTGTTTGTGAAGTGAACTTAAAGATGGAAGACAAGAAGTGATTCATGATGCAAGAAATATATATATACATATTAATGGAAGAGATGGTTTAGTTCTTTTACAATACAATCAACCAAATACACTTAAAGATACAAAAGATGGAATGATAAGATGAAGAGATAAAGCTAGCGGCAACAGTGTCCTGTTCGCCGACAGAGATGGTGGCTCCGATGTCTGCTTGTGTTGAGGAAGAGAAATGGTGGAAGCTTCACTCTCTCTCGAGGTTGATGCTCGACAAATCTCCGATGGTGATGAAGATGGTGCACTCGACTGTCGCCGAGAGGGAAGAGATGGAAGATGGCTGCGTGATTCCCAAACTTCTTCTTTGGCTCGAAGAAAAGTCTCTAAAATATCTAATCTCTAACTAGCTAACTCTAAATTATCTAACTGTCTAACCCCTTGATCTATGGATTCAGCTGGCTTTTATAGCCCAAAAGTTGTACTTTCTATGATGTCAGTAGATAAGGTTCTGACGCAGAGGATTAGGCTGCGTTTGACAATCGTTCTTTCTGACCAGGTAGTTTGTCACTGTTCAGCGGCTCAGGGGGCCGAAAATCCTCTGTCTCTAGCTGTCAGGATCATGTTGTCCGAGGTTCTAGGATTTGTCGTTTAGTGTCATGCGTCCGTTGTCTCTGTTTTTGTTCATCTACGACGCATGCGTTGAACCTTGATTTTCTGCAAAATGGGGCGTTCAAAGGAGTTAAATTACAAAATAATCTTTCTTCAGCCTATTTACAAGCTTGTACGCATACGAGGAATATATCAAAGATTGAAGCATTAGATGATGCGTTTTTCAACATTCTTTCGCAGTTATTCTAAGAAAAGAAAGGCAATAACTTGTATTTCTACAAGTTATCATTTTTCAAACTTTATTTGCTTTACTTTTAATGCTTTAAGGTTTTCATAAAAAAAAATAATCGATTTCGAATCCTCAAATAAAATCAACTCAACCCTAGAATAGTTAGGTAATTAAACCGTAGTTGGATCCTCAGTGGAACGATACTTGGACTACTTGACCCGTGCACTTGCGGTGTTCACATCACCGCTGTCACCCATACAAATTAAAGGATTGCTCTTACAGGTAGGAGTTCACAACTGACTCAGGATTAAGGTCGAGTCACCTATGATTATCCTAGTGAAATGCAAATCTCATCAAACAACTGTGTTAATATGAGATACTAATCATTTTGCAGTCCAGTCTTATACATGCCTTACATGTATAGGATACCCCCACTCAGCAATACATCCCTGCTTAATGCTTCACCAAACTATAGCTTCTCCATTAAGAGTGAACACTGATCTTCATGTGGATTTCTTGGAATCCTTATTAGTTTGAAATCGTAGTCAATGTATCATATAAGGATCAAATCCTTAGCGTCATACACAAGCATATTGTCTCTCGTTCTCCTAAGATACTTAAAGATTGTCTTAACGATAAATCCTGGATTAGATTGATACCTACTGACAATCCTAACTACATAACTTATGTCAGGTCTTGTACGCAACATGACATACATAAGGCTGCCCACAGTTGATGCATAGGGAATACGTCTCATTTCCTTAACCTCTTGAGGAGTATTAGGACATGTTTCCTTAGACAATGTAATTCCATGCCTGAAAGGTAAATTACTTTTCTTGGAATTCTGCATCAAATATCTGATAAGCATTTTGTCAATATAAGATGCCTGAGACAAGGTTAATGTTATGTTCATGTGATTTCGAACAATTTGAATTCCAAGAACAAATTACACTTCTCCCAAATCTTTCATTTAGAATTGTGTAGTGAACCAGTTTTTAATGTTAGTAAAAAATCTTAAATCATTCGAACGAGTAGGATGTCATCTACATATAACACAAGAAAAGCAACATTACTCTTGATGATTTTCTTGTACATACAAGGCTCATCAACATTTTGATTAAAGCCAAAAGATTTGACCACATTGTCAAATATTATATTCCAAGATCTAGATGCTTGTTTGAATCCATAAATGGACCGCTTAAGCTTGCAAACCTTTTGCTTCTGACTTTGTATTATGAATCCTTCTGGTTGATTCATGTAGATGCTCTCATCAAGATTGCCATTAAGAAAAGTAGTCTTGACATCTATTTATCATATCTCATAGTCATAATATGTATTAATGGATAAGAGAATTCATATAGACTTTAACATGGCAACAAAAGATAAGGTTTCTTCAAAATCAATCCCCTCTACTTGGGTATAACCCTTTGCCATAAGTCTAACCTTAAAGGTTTGAACCTTTCTATCTACATCTCTTTTCCTTTTGTATCTCACTTACAACCTACTGATTTTACCCCATCAGGTCTATCTACTGTTGGGTTTGATGCCCTAAAACTCGTAGATAGTAAATGTTGTATTTAATAAATGATTATTCATTATTATTCAATAAATGTTATTGATTATTTTATCTTGTTTTAATAACCCTAAAATCCAATAAACTAACATCCTAGGTTGTTTTATGAGTCTTGAACAATATGTAGAGACATATAGAGATCAATGTTCAAGTTACAACCTAAAGGGTCTATAGTATAAAGATAGGGTTGGGTACCTTATCCTGGTAACACTATGGATACGACCCACTTTGTATTTGATACAAACGCAATGATCCAACGCGTTCATATAGGAGACATGCGAGTGGGGGTATCCTATGCAATGAGTTTGCATAAGACTGGACCACGAAATAGTAATCACTAGATGTAACTCCGTTGACTGGTTAGGTTTCTATTTCAATAGGTTGACCTAGGCAACTTAGTCTTAATCTTGAGTATATTGTGAACTCCTGTTCACGAGGGATTGTCCTTTGATTTGTATGGGTGAGAGTGACCCGTTTGTCGACTCGATATGCCTACCATTTTGGGGACAAGACTGAGCGGGGAGCTGGGAACATAATTATACAAGATGGATTTCACTCCTTCTCGACTGTAGGGTAAGTAGATAAGTGTTCCCTTAAGTGGTGTCTCCGGGACTTGAACATAGGGCCCTACCCTCTCACTGGCCCGAGAGGGGTTTCTGTTTGATGGTTGGACCATAAACAGGTTGTTCATTAGAGGAGCACTGGTACTTAAGGATTTAGAAGTAACTCAGGGGTATAACGGTAATTTGACCCAGCTGGTGTTACGAACACTTGTGAAGGACTAACTTGCTGTCATTGGTCTATATCCGTGGACACAGAAATATATCTACAGTGAGAAGAGTGCAACTGTGGGTCTTTAGTGGAGTGTACCCACAGTTAACGAATATTGATTAATGTGGTTAATGAGTTTAGCCCGTTAATCTCATATCGTTGGAGCTTCTGATCTGTAGGTCCATTAGGTCCCCTTCCTAGCTCGTAAAGAATATTGAGGTTATTATTGGTTGAAATTTGAATAGTTCAAATTTTCTAAGGGAAAAGTATAATGTATAATGATACATTATAATATAAAGTTTATTTTACAAATTAAACTTTATAGTATAAATATAATTTTGGATATGATTCAAAGTTAATTTGTAAGAGAATTAAATATTTGAAATTGTTCAAATATTATTTTATTAAAACTATAGGTTAAAATTAATGCGCATTAGATGTACATTAAAACTATAGGTTATGAGAGAAATGTATTTGAATTTGATTCAAATGCAGGTTAAAATTAAATATTTGATATTTAATTTGGTAATTAATTAATTGGAGAATTAATTAGTTATTTAATTTAATCTAATTTAATTAAATTTGATTTAATTAAATTAATTGAATTAAAACTATAGGTTATGTGAGAGATGTTCATTTAAATATGATTTAAATGAATTGATTAATTAAATTAGATTTAATTAATTATTAATTATTAATTTAATTAATTATTAATTTAATTAATTATTGATTTAGTTAATTAATTTAATTTTAATTAATTAAGTTTGTTGTAACTCCCACGTAGGGGAGTTACTTAAGACGTGGGATAACACCCACGTTTCCCATTTTTCTCTCGCTTCTTTATATAGTGCAAAAACAGAATTTTGTTTGGTGTGAACCATTCTCTCAACAAAAAACAAAATTCTCAGCGTTCTCTAAAAAAAAAATATTCAGAAGAGTTCTGTATTTTTTTTCCTGTGCCAAAAAGGTTCCACAAACCTTCCCTCAAGATTCAGAGAATAGGAAGGTCTCCAAGTGGTGGTGACACAACACGTAAAAGTTTTTATTCTCTAATTTTTTGCTTAACCTAGATTAATTTAAGTCTTTTTTGCCAATGTAAAAGTATTTCAAAATTATTAAAATTAATTTTGAGATACGGTTCTGATACGTTTCCGCTGCGTTTTGGGTTTTAATCCCAGCATCTACAAGATCCTAGACTGAACTGAAGTACAATGACTCCATTTTAAGATCCATGGCTTTGATCCATTCATCTTTGTCAACATCATTCATTGTCTGTTTAAAAGATAATGGATCCTCAACGTCATCATCAGGTATGGCGACTTGGACTTCTGTTAGACCCATATATCGCGTAGGACGAGATATAACCCTCCCACTATGACGAGGCTTTCTTAATCCTTGAGAAGGATTTTGACTAGATGTGCTTGCACCATCAACAACTCTTGTCGATGTAATAGTATTATCAACAACTCTTGTTGACATACTGTCATTTTCAATGAAAATTTCACTTAATATTAATTTACTGCGTGGTTTGTGATCTCTTATATGATCTTCTTCTAAGAATGTAGCTTTTGTCGATACAAATACCTTGTTATCCTTAGGATCATAAAAGAGACCACGTCTCTTTGGGATACCCTATAAATAGATATACCTTTGAATGAGATTCCAAATTCTTCGGGTTTGTAGTCAGTACATGTGCTGGACATTCCCAAATTCTGAAATCTCATAAATGCTGGGATTAGTGCCTTAAATCTCATGGGTCTCGTTGTTTGTATTTTGTAAATGGCAAATTATTTATTTAATAAAATAAGAAGTATTTTATTTGACATTTAGAATGCATTAACTCAATCTAATAAACTAAGATCCTAGGTTATTTAATGTAACTTGAACAGTATGTGGTAGACAGACAAGTGGATCGTGTTCAAATAATAACCTAAAAGGTTTGCAGTATATGGATAAGGTTGGGTGCTTTATCCTAGTAACATTGCTAATATAACCTACTTTGTAAATGTTACAAGAGTTGTAAGCGTTACAGACGATTTGATCCAAATCGTTCATGTGGAGACATGTAAGCGGGGGTATCCTGTACAAAGAGTTTGTATGAGGCCGAACCACAAAATGATTAGTCTCTCTTTATAACGCCGTTAATTGAAGAGACTTAACGTTTCATAGGATGACCATAAATAACTCGATCTCAATCCTGAGTGAGTTATGGACTCCTGTCTATGAGGGCAATTCTTTGATTTGTATAGATGAGAGTGACCCATGTCGCCGACACAATAAGCCTACCATTTTGGGAATTTGTCCAAGTAGGGAGCTGGGAACATAGCTACACAAGAAGAAATTCACTCCTTCCCATCTTTAAGGAAAGTAGATGAATTGCTCCCTTAAGTGTTGTCTCTGGATCTTGAACAAAGGGCTCCTCCCTCTCATTGGCCCGTGAGGGATTTATTTATGGTAGCACCATAAGCAGGTTGTTCATTAGAGGATCAATGGGACTTAAGGAGAAAGAAGCGACTACAGGGGTAAAACGATAATTTTTAACCTAGCTGTAGTTACGAACAATTTGTGAAGGATCGACTTATTGATGACTCGTTATATCCATGGACACATAAATATATCTACAGTGTGAAGAGTACAGTTATGGGTCTTTAGTGGACTGACCCACAGTTAATGAATGTTAATTAAGTTAATTAAAGAGTTTAATTAATTTAATTTTGAATCATTGGAGATTCTAATCTGTAGGTCCATTAGGTCCCCTGCTAGCCTACTAAGGGTAAAACAAGGATCAATTATTTTTTGGAATAATTTGAATTGTTCAAATTATTTAAGGAAATTTTATATTAATAAGGATAATATAAACTACAACATATTATGATACATTATAGTCTATGGTTAATTATAAATATGATTAAAACTATATAATATGAGATAATAATATTTGAATAATATTTGAATATTAATTTAATATAAATTTGGATTCATATTGAAACTATAGAGTAAAATTAATATGATTGAAACTCATATTAAAATTATAGGTTAAGAGAGATATATACATTTTTATATGATTTAAATGCATAATTAATAAATATGTGATATTTATTTATTTATATTATTTATTTAATTATATATATATATATATATTAAATTTGATTTGATATATATTTATATTTAATTTAAATAAGTAATAATATTAATTTAAATAAAAAAATAAAGGGAAATAACTCCCTTACAAATTGTAGGGGACTGAAACATGGAGTGAGGGGATAACTCCTTTCACATAGTGTGTCTTAGTTGGTTTTTTGGATTTTGTATATTGATACAAAATACAGAACAAAACACACTACAAGAAGAAAAAGTTTTCCCCTCTCTCTCAATTCTCTCTTAATTTTCTCTCAACAAAAGTTTTTCAATTTTCTACAAAAGAAGAAAGATCCCACAATCTATTTTATCATTCCCTGAGAATAGTCGGGTAATCTACTGGTGGTGTTAATCTGTTTGTGACCTTGGAACTTTTGCACAGAGAAGAAGGCTTGAGAATTTCCTGGAGAATTATTCTTTGAAAAGGTATTTTCTCTCAATTTCCATAAATTCTTCCTAAAGCATACTTAATCTTAGTTTTCTGTAAAATCAATTAACTTTTTCCCTTCCCAATTCAAAGACAAAAGCGATAGAACGCTTCCGCATTGGGATTCAATCCCTTTATTAAACTACCTTCACAACCTTTTCACAATTCAAAAGGTGTTTCAGAAACATTTTTCGATGGAACGTTGTTCAAGATGTATACTGCAATCTCTATTCCATAAACCCAAAAAGAATCAGGTAAATGAACATAGCTCATCATAGACTAAACCATGTCCAACAAGGTTTCATTTCTCTTTTTTGATACACCATTCTGCTGAAGTGTACCAGGTGCTGAGAGTTGGGATGTAATTCCATGTGCTATCATATAGGCTTGGAATCTCAAGTCCATATGAATCAGAAAGACTTTAAAGTAGGAGTTCAACACGTTCATTTGACTCTATTTTATGACCCAACGATGTGAGTTGAGAAAATAGAGTATTTATCGTGTTCATGTGCTCCGTCATTGACGTGGACTATGATATCCAAAGAGTATACAACTTTCTCTTAAGGAAAATCTTGTTGTGAAGTGATTTGCCTCTTAAAATTTGGTGAGATGATCTCAAATCTCCTTTGCACTTTTCTTCTCCTCTATGTTTGACAATACATTATCTGCCAATGCTAGATGAATGTTTACAATAGCATTTTCATCCATCTCGTTCCACTTGTTATCATCTGTTATCTCTTCTAGCCTCCCATCAATGGTTGCAAGACAATTATCTTTTCTCAAGAAAGCCTTCATCTTCAACTTCCACAACGAGAAATTAGTTTCATTGAACTTCTCAATCTCAAATTTTTCCGCCATTACTTCTATCACGAACTATAAAAATCTTCGATCGTGCCTTTTAATTTCGATGTGAAATATCTAACTTATTTTCTGATGTGGAGGATCCACCTATTAGTGGCAACTACAGAGTATACGATAAGTAGATATTCACACTCAAAATTAAACCAGACTTTAATACCACTTGTTACGAAATAGATTTTGATCGAATAGAGTAAAAACGCAGCTAAAATAGATTGAGAATAATAATAAGGAGAATTTTTAAAAATAAAAAAATAAGGGAAACTATTTACACAAAATAGCAAAATTTTTAGATAGTTGTGATAGACGTTGATAGAAGTTTATCAGGATCCATTAGTGATAGAAATGATAGAAGTCTATCACTGATAGATGCTGATAGAAGTCTATCAATGTCTATCCGTGTTTTTTTGCTATTTTCTGTAAATAGTTTGACATTTTTTCTACCTGTGAAAATTTTTCTCATAATAATGAAGAAGAAGGGAGAGAATAATACACAGTAATTTTACGTGAAAATCCCCTAAACGAATTAAGGTAAAAACCACAGGCAATGATAGAAGAATTCCACTATATAAAATAGGAGTTACAAACTTTCCTTCTTATAGAGGAACAACAAACTCTCTTTTAAGAAGAAACTCTCTCTATTTTATCTCACACTCACTTGTTGGAGATTTTGGGATGGTTTGATAACCATGAGTCCCCACTTATTTATAGCCTAAAGAAACTTGGTCATCAAGCAAATTCAATGGCTCCAAATTATCCTTGATAGATGTAAAGGATCCAATGGCTCCAATTTGTCCTTGATCAATGTGAAAGATCTAAGGGCCACAATTTGCCCTTGGACAAAGTGTACGATCCAATGACTCAAAATTGTCTCCAAGAATCTTCTTGAATAAGGAAATTTCTTGATAATTATCCAATAAAGTGATTGAACACGGGCAGCAGACTTCGTGGAGTCGATCTGAGATGGGCGGTGACGAGAGGATATTCGTGGAGTTTGAGACAGGTGGCAGCGAACGATGCTGATTTGATGGCTGGTTAAGGCTTCATAAGGGAAAGGAAAGAAGAGAGATGGGTGTGACGCCGATGGAAGTCTGAGAGAAAAAGATTGAGAGAGGGGGCACGCAGGAAGGGTTAGGGTTGAAGGAAGGCCTTTTTTATTAGCCCTTTCCCGACACCCCATTTAACGCTTTGGGCATACGCTTCGCTCCCAATAGCTTTAAGTATCCATCGAGAGATTGTAGCACGATATACACCGGTAATTCAACCTAAACCATTACTCCAGACGAACAAACAAGGTTGCGTCGAGAGTTAGATATCAATTCCGGATGGTACTCCGCCGACGATATTTATATGGTGTTGGGAGATACATATGAACTATTGATGATATACATACACCGTCGGTAGAGATACTCTCTCTCAACAATGGTAATCCTAACGCCGTTGTAATCCATCGAGAGAGAGCCTTTTTTTTTGTAGTTATTAGTTCAAGATTTTGATACAACTTTTAAAATTTAGAGGTATAAATTAATTTTTTTTCTAAATTTTATTAGAGTTTTAAGAGCTAAATAGACAACTATTAAAGTTGAGGGACATCATTTATAATTTAATACTAACAAATTAAATCAATTGATATGAATGAAAATTTTTTTTTTCTTGGTAAAGGTATTAGATTTAAATGTGTGGGTGGGGAAATTAAATCTCTGATTTTGAGGTTGATGGTACAAGCAATATGCGAGTTGAGGTATGTTCATTTTGGTTTTTTTTTTCCTTCTTTTTTTTTTTTTTTAGAAAGAGTAAAAATCAATTAAACCAATTGTCTTTTAATATAACATTGTAATATAGAAGTTGACATTCAAATTTCTAAACTATAAAAACATATGAAATAATGTATAATCAAATTATCTCAGCTCAAATCTATCAGCTATGTTTAGGTTGGTAATTCCACATTTGTCTCCCACTAATATATAGGAATCTATACTTTAGATCATTGAACTTCAAATGGGAAAAAGAAAAAAAAAAAAAAAGAATAAATTGATTTTTACCCATTAATGAGGGACAGGCAGCTACGATTAGGTGGCCAAACTGTCATCTAACACCATTTGTCAAGTATTTCTTGTTACACCTTATCATTTCTTTTCTTTTTTCTTTTTTCTTTTTCTTTTTCCTTCGTTCTCTTAAAAGATTTATATAAATAAAATTGATGTTTTACATCTACTTTTCCTTTTAATTTAGCAGGCTAAATGCACGTGAATTTCAAATTCTCTTCAATTAAAGTGTTTGAAAATGACATAAATAATATAAGAAAAAATACTTGTTACTTTCTAAGTTTTGAGTCTAACTTTTTTTTTTTTTTTTTTTGTCTCTAAATTTCAAATATTACATTTTTAGTTTTTCAATTTTAAGTTTGGTTTCAATTTAGTCCCTAGATTTTAAAATGTTACAATTATACCATTAAGATTTGAGTTTTTTTTTTCAATTTGGTTTCTAAATTTTATGATTTACACTTTAATTTTAACCTAAATTTTCACTAATGCTCACTTTCAATTATTGACTTTAATATCTATTTATTAATTTAAAATAATTATGAAGTGAATTTTTAAATTTAATTTTGATAGTGATGAAACATAGTGAAACTTAATTAATTATAATTATTTAAAATTAATTAATACATTAACCGTAAAGACAAAAAATGAGTATTTATTGAAAAATCAAGATTATAAGTGTAAATCTTGAAACTTAAATAAAATTGAAACAAAACTCAAATCAAGGATAAAATTGTAACATTTTGAAACTTAAGGATCAAATAGAAACTAGACTCCAAATTTAGGTACCAAAATGTACTTTTCCAATAATTTACTATATTGGAACTAAAAAAATACTTAATAATTTAATATATTTAATTCTAGAAGTTTGAATATATATATTTGGTTAAATTATTATTTTAATTTTTACAATTTACCTAGTTTTTAATTTAATTTTTACAGTTCAAAATTCTTAATTTACTAAATATGTCAAAATGTTCTAAGATTTAACAAATATTAACAATTATCTTTTAACCAATAGGTTTTTCTTTAGACATGGTAGAAAATAAATAAATATGTCGCTTAAGGCAATAATTTGAATTTTAGAGATGTTAAAGGGCATTTTAAAGATTTCACAAAATTATGAAGACCATGACCGACCAACAACGGTAACGATAAATTTTTTTCTTTTTTTTGGTTAAAAATCCATGTCCTTTACCTCATCCCATGTTGACTTTACATTCAAATTTAATTCAGGTACTTTGAATAAAGTTTAAAATTAGCTCTCAATTTGTTGTTAAATTTGTTTAAAAAAATTTGGTCATTAGTCTTTTTAGTATGAATTTTAAATATATTATCGGTCTTTTCTTGCACATAAATAATAATTATTACTAAATCAATTTTAATAAAAATTAACTTCAAATTAATATAAAGATTAAGTGAAATCAAATAGAAAACATTGTAATTTAAAAAAAAAAAAATGCAATCAAACCGACCCAACAACCAACAACAAACAAGTCTTCACCCACCTTCAAGAATAAGTAGAAGAACAGACGTTGGAAAGACATCTTTCTAGACCCAAAAAGACTCAAAAGAAGATGCCAAAGAAACTAAGTTATGGACAACTTTGTTCTCCTCTATAGTGACTTCACAAAAAAAATAAAAGATATTAACAGAATTAGCGAGACTAAGAGCCTCTTTAACACAAAAAAAAGTCAACTTCAAACAAATCAAAATCTTAAAGCTTCAATAGTTTGACCATCTCCAAAGAATCAGACTCGACTTCCACCAGAGGATTCTGCCCATGCCAATGCTTATCAATTTCAATCAAACCATCCATCACAACTTTTGCTTCCAAAACCTTGGCCCCCATCATTGCTACTAAATATGCTTGCAACCTCCATGATTGACTTCCAAAGATAATCCCTCATAATCCAGCCTATACCTCCTCAGTAAAGAGACTTCTAAAGAAAACTCCACAACACAGATAATGGTTCTCTCAGCTTAAGGCCCCTGATTGAGATGAATCACATTTCTTTAATTCCAAATGCTCCAAAACAACGTAAGGATTTTACCTAACTGCTCTTTGGGATTGATCTCTTTCAAGCACTCTAAATTAATTACAAGAAGACCAAAAATCCCTGCTCATCTAAAACATACTAACATTAGAGAGGAAGAAAATATTCCAAATCTTTTTAGAAATCTTACACTCCTACATTAGGTGACACATGATTTCCAAATGATTCCTACAAAAATAGCGAAAAAAAAGTTAGTAGCAATCCATTTCTTTGAAAGGTTATTAGCCATAGGAATAATGTCATTGATCATTTTGTAGCTTGCAATCTTAATCTTAGGCAGTGCGTCCAACTCCGACACCGCCCTCGAAAAGCTAACAAGCTTGCCTTTTGATGACTAGGAGGCTGCAAAAGAGTCAAGTAAATGTTTTCCTAAATGGTAAGCGATTTTCACAAAAAAAAAAAATATTCATTTTTTATTTGTACTCCGAATAATTTCTTCCTTTCTGAGATAGACACTAGAGGAAATGTTAAGGATATCTTCTGCATCATGACGAAGAAACACCTCTTTAACTAGGTCGATATTCCAAGCTCCTTCAAGAGAGATGAGGCCAGCCACACATTTCGGTGCATACTCGTGTTTTATCACACACGACTTCGTGTTTCCAGAATTTAGGATCCACAGATCGTCAACTATGAATATATGTCTATCGTTCCTACTCTCCTTCTATAGCCTCTGAGAAAGAGTTGTCTTCCTCAAAGAGTGCTTCTTTAGATTTAGGAAGGAGTGGAACCCAGACTCGCTTTCAGAAAGTTACCATTAGAAAAGTATAGACCCTTTAATATTTTAGACAGTAGGCTATCGGGGTTTCGCACAATGTTCCAGTTGTGCTTAGCTAACATAGCTTGATTAAAGACACAAAAATCTCTGAAGCCCAAACCACCTTTCTATTTACTCACACAGATGCAATTCCAGCTTCTCCAAAGAATTTTCTTCTTCTCATTAAAAGTACCCCACCAAAACTTACCACACATAGCATTAAGATTCTTGCATAAACTTTCCGAAAGCTTGAAACAACTCATGTAGTGACTAGGAATGACTTGAACCACAACTTTGAACAACACTTCTTTTCCCTCTACCGAGAACATTTTACTTTTCTGGTTTTGGACCACCCTCCAAACACTTTTTTTATTTCACCAAAGACCTGACTCTTGTTCCATCTATTGTGGGAGGGAAGACCAAGATAAAGCCTGAAAGATTGCACATAATTAATTCCCAAACAAGCACACTCATCTATTTGATTTTGATCGAATCAATGTTCTTACTGGCTATGAACATTGATTTATACCCGTTTATGACTTGACTTGACGTGACGCTTTTTTGTAGTCCTGCATGGTTTCTTTGATTGCAAGACATTTTCCTACATTGAATCTTTTAAAAAGAAAACATTATCATCAATAAAGAAGAGGTGAGATAAAACAGGATAATATTTGTTTAATTGAATTTAAGAGATAATAGAGTTAGAAACTTCTGTGTCAAGACATGTTCGAGAGATCTTCAGCACATAGAAGATAGAGGTATAGAAAGAGGGGATACCCTTGCCTAAGCCCTATAGATGCCTAAGCCTCTCTCTAGGGATTCCATTGAGCAGAACCTCGAAGTTGACCATTTCAACGCAATTCATGACTAGGAAAATCCAACACTGGTTCAACCCTAACTTTGAAATAACCCCAGTTTAGCTACCCAACCTTGCTTCCCTTCCTTCTGGAGCTTATGGGATGAAAATACTCAAAACCTATGAACACGTTGTTAATAATGTGATGGCTAAGCAGATTAAGAGAGACAAGATGATTGCAACAAGAACTCGTTTGAGGCGATTAGTGAAGTACCTTTTTTGCAATAATCTCATAAATAATCACATTGCCCAAACTAATGAGCCTAACCTCCATCCCCAAGTGTAAAGCCTCCACCTGAATAATCTTTTGGAACTTGGGATGCATTAATATTAAATACTCGGGTATTTCTTTGAATGATGAAATTATATATTTTTTACCATATGAAAATCAATAATACAATCAATTTAAAATACGATGTTTATGAAAATGTCCAAATCTCACTTTTACAAAAATGTTGATGAAAATATTAATAAAAATGTTGAGGTCAGTGATATTTTTAAAAATATTATAAAACAAAAGATCTACAAAAATGTTAAAATTAATAAATAAACATTTGACGCTTTTTTTAAATAAGTTAAAATATTTATTATATTCACATAAATGACATTTTTGTTGCTTAGTTCTAATATTTTATAATTTTTTGAGAAAATATCAATTTATACCCTAAATTTTAGGAGTTGTATCAATTTAAACCACTAATTAATAATTTGTATCAATTTAAATCATAAACTCTTGTAAGTGTATCCATTTACAGCCTCCATTACGTTTCGTTTAGAGAAATCTTGTGTAAAACTTATAATTGTATCAATTAAACCTCTAAATTATGAATTAATTTAAACTCTTAGTCAAATTTTACTTTGAGAATCTTTGATGCATTTACTCTAATAGTCCATTTTATAAAACCGACATTTGAAGAATTATACACAAATACGTGAATGATTTTCAAAGATAATTGTAATGAAAGATCCTAAATTGATTAACTTATGAAAATTTAAGAGTTTAATTTACTCAAATTATATGTTTTATACGATCTTGGTGCAACAAAATCTAGAAGATGTATAAATTGATATAATTACGGAACTTAAGAATTTAAATTGATTTAATTGTTAGAGTTTAATTGATATAACTTCTATAAGTTGAGATTTAACGCAATTCTTTTTATGGAATAACAAAGATGTCAAATTCACCTACTATTCAATGTCAAACAATGTGAAAATACCTAAGAAAATGTGGGTATGGGGTGGAAATTTAATACCGTGAGTACAACTGTAGAACCGGTTGTATCCTATTTTGGCTTTAAAATGAAATGGATTTATGAAAATAAAATTTGTTAGTGAAAACCGTAGCGTGAATGATGAGGAGAGGACGATAGCCAAACTTTTTTCAAGACGAAAATTGCAGTGAGGTTCACGTTTGATTGTCTGCTGGAGATTGCAAATAAGACAGAAATTATTACAACTTGAGATCTAATTTCACCCTTCATTCAATCTTCTTCTTTGGAGCTTCAGATTCTGTTTCCATTCAGTTCACTCACTGAAGGATTCCCAAATTTGAAACCCCATTTCCCCCCTTTCATCTTCCCTTTTTTCTGGGTCGAGTTTCGTTTCTCTTCCCTTCCCTTCTTGTCTGCAGATTTTGTTGATTTTCTCTTCTGGGTATGCTCTCTTTCTCTCTCTCTTGATCGGTCAAGTGTTTTGTCATTTGATTTTTCATTTTCTGTTGATCGATGAATAGTGGTTCTTTTGGATTTTTTTTTTTTTTTTTTGCTTTTGGTGGGTTCTTTTGGAATTTCTTTAGTTCTTCTGAAGTGATTGATGATTTGATTCTTTCTTCCTTGGCACATCGTTTGAATGGCTTTGAGTACCCTTTTTTATTATGTCTTCTTTGGTTGGAGCTCATTTACTCTTGTTGTTGATGTGATGTTGAAGCAGATATATTTTTAATGCTGATTTGAATGCCTTTTTAGATTTATAATTGAAGTGGGATTTGCCTTTGTTTGCTTTACAAAGTTTGTGATAACTTCTAATCTTAATTGAATCTTATCAACTGTGTGGGGCAGGGGGTGTAGATATAGGAAACTGGAGAGTAAGCAATTACACTGTTCTTTCAAACTATGGCGTTTTTCCTTGAAACTGGTGCTTTGTGATATAAGATTGTTGTTAGGAAGTAGAAGTAGTCTTCACGCGGATGAGTAGATATCTGTTTCCTTGGCATTGACATCTATAGAAATCTGTGAAAAACGATCCCCCATTATTTGCCCCATTTTCTTCAATTTGTTAGTCTTTCTAGTTTCGTAGGAGACATGACTAATATTCGTCTATGGGGAGATTTAATGGATTAGAAGTAGACCCTTTGTGAATGTTTTTCTAACCTCTACCATATTTCCGGGCAAAGAACTCCCCCATTTCCGATTTCATCTTACATATGGGATGCCTTTGCTCACATGATATCCATTTTAGAAAGGACTTTATTCGATTCTAAGCTATTTGAGCTTTATTCTACTGTCTTCCATTCAAAGAGTCTGTTTAGATCTATCCTTCAAGGATAAGTTCATCTGGCCTCTTGAATCCTTACATTTTCTGTGAAATTTTTATTTGGTCAGTTGCATGCCACCTATCCATTATTCTTCTCCCTTGTTCACAAAACTAAGGAAAATTTCCATTCCTAAATAGGCAAAAGTTCTTTTCTTGGCATGTCTCTTCTGGGGATGGATTAATATCTACAATGTTATCTATAGATCTTTCCTTTTTGTGTTCGTTGTATGTAAATGTGAGTAAGGATTTAACTAAGTTTGGGCAGTATGACATTTTTTTTAATAAGTTGAAATTTTTTGGAATCTGCCCTGTTTAATTCTTCCCTTTGGGCTTTTGGTCATAAGTTTTCTTTCTTGAGACTTTTCTCTTTCTTTCATTATAAGCTATTGGAGCCCCTTCATGCGATTATTGTTAGTTGTATCTTTTAAGGCTCCTTCATTTTGTTTCATGTTAGTAATTTGCTTTTCAGGAAACAGTTTAACCATTCCATTATGTCACATGAACTTGTTACTGTGCTCCTTTAGTTTCTGTATCGTCTAGTCTCCTTCTCCCTGTATGATTCAGCGGTGGATCGATTATGAAATTGATATTTCAGATTTTCAAGTAGAGGACAGGATTCATGCTTAATTTCTAATAATAATTTATCCACTTCTTACCAAAATAATAATATTAATTTATCCACTTCTGAGTTTCTGAGTCTTACACTGTTGCATTAGAAAACAATCAACTCCAATCTGCAGGATCACCCTGCTTACAATCAATTCTTATCATTCTCTACTTCTTTTTTAGGTGATGATATGATAATGGACTGTTCTATTACTTAGATTTTTCCCTTTTTTTCAGCAGCAAGGGTTGAAGATCTTCCTCTTCCTTGGGAGAAACTTGCTCATCTGACAAAAACATGGTTCAGAAACTGCAACCTATCAAAGGTGGTGGAGGATCCATTAAGGTTGGAGCCACCGGAACTATTAGCTCTCTAATGATGAGGGAGTTAGAGTCAATGAGATCCGGCCCCAAGAAGCCAGTAACTTCCAAAAACAAATCTTCATCTCCTACTACTACTGTTTCATCTGCTGCTTCCATTCCTAAAAGACTACAACAAAGTAAATCGTTTGAAGAGGTAAGCAATAGAAGATACAATAGTGTTAATAACAGAAGCTTTGGGAACTCTCATAATGCTACTAAAACCAGTTCGAGGGATGTCCATCGTCTGCCAATGCTTGGATCTAATGATGTTTATACTGATGGAAATAGCTATAGGGAGAAACCAGAAAGGAAAGGACTTAGAGCAGTTGCAATTGTGGATGTAAAGTGCAATAACCCTGATAGAGCTTGGGCTAGCCGCCCTCTATCAAGTCGACTCAGAAAACTCGGTTTTTCAAAGCTATCAGAAACCTTTGCTTGACTCACATCATACACGATGTATAGGCTGCTTTCTATCTGAATCTTTGTCACTTTAGGAGCTTGCTGCTACCCCACCCCCCAACTAGTTTTCCTATGGTTAGTTATAGGGTTTCAAATGATGTATAGAAAGAACGCCTGTAAGGCTGTTTTGACCTAGGGGAGTTGTAACTGTGAGTCTCACTGACTCGAAATCGACGATTGGTTGCATAATAACATATCAAACTCTGTCCTGGGTCCCCCTTCTTCAGGAGGCTGCTCTCATTCAAGTCTCCTATAGGCAATTTAGCTTGATTTATCACCTGCTTGTGCCCCGGTGGGAAGCTATACCGTGTTCTGGTCGTTGGCCATTTTATTTCCTTAGTCTAAAGTGAAAGAAAGCTGGCTTGGCTTTATTATTTGACATTTTAGATGGTAATTTGTTCTCTTCCCATATTTGACATGTTTGTATCCAAAACTTGTAAGTTTGTGATAGTAAAGATTGTCTTTGTCACTTGGGTCCCTTTTTCATCGTTTGTTGTGTATTTTGATCCTTTCAATGTGCCTGTAATTTGCTCCTTTTCTTTTTTCTTGGCTAGTGATGTAGTGGACCAACTTATCAAAGTTTCCATTGATAACATGCAATCCTGATTCACTATCTCTAAATAAGTGATAAATGATGGTGCTACCTTCAGAAGGAAGATTCAGTTTCTGATATGTCCCATCATTAATGAACTGTTACTCCTTTTCTGTTTCCTCTCTCTGTTGATATCTTGAATGGCAAGGAAAAGTTGAAATGATGGTGTTTAGTTTGCTTACAGCACTTAATTTTTTTTTCTTCTTCAAGAGGATGTTGTGATCTACCACATTTTAGATCATTTTTTTAATTGGCTTAATGATCAAGTCTAAATCTTTTACCTTCTAGTTAGGGAAAGAGGGGTCCCACTGTTTTACATTATTCCTACAGCTTAGTTCTATTAATCCTAGATAATATTTTGTTCTTTCCATGGTTAGCTCCAAAAGACAAGACAACAACGGTTTTAATTATTATAAAGTCATCTACTTGGAGGACAATCATGAATTCAGTTCATTCTCTATTGATAAACGGGAAGGAGTATTTTTTAAAATTTCTTAAAAAACTCATTGTTTATCCAAGGATAGTAAATCACATAATAACTACTTCAATATATATATATGGTTAAATTATAAAAAGCATGAAATTTGCCATTTATTTCAAAAATATTCCTGATTCAAAAATTTCAGTATTAATTTTATCTGAAACACTACTAAAGGTAGAAATATGTTAGAATGTTAAGATGAAAATTAGCATTTTAAAATAGTGTGGTAAATATGTTAGAATGTTAAGATGAAAATTAGCATTTTAAAATAGTGTGGTAATGAATTGAAATGATGATTGGAATCTAATTTTTTATTCAAGATCACTGCCACACCATTCTAGATCATTGTCACATTTTTTTTCATGTTTCGATTTTGATAAAAAATTCTACTCTAATGATAATCTTGAAACATTTATAAAAGGGCAAGGTTAATATTGAAACTTTTAACATAATGGAAATGTTTTTGAAAAAAAAAACAAAAAACAAAGTTCATGAGTATTTTTTTTATACTTAGTTTTATTAATGGCTTCATTCTCTTCCGACTTCATTAAGATTATCATTATTATTATTATCATCATTATCATTATTATTTTTATTACTACTAGTCAAGGGCCACGTGCGATACATGTGATTAAAGACATTAGAACATAAATTATAAAATGAATATACTTTTAATTTAATTTAAATAGTACACGTCTTATACGAAATTTAAAAGTAATGAAAGAGATAATTACTAAAATAATACATATAATTTATTTGGTCATAAGGAATATGAAATGTGTTGGGTGAATTTAAAATCTTTGAATCATAATTTTATATATAAATCTCATTGATTTTATAACATAAATATTGGACATGAAGTTTGAAAGTAATCAATGAGGTAAAAATGAAGACATTATGTAAAAAATTTAAAGATAAAATGTTGAAATATGAATTACTTACTTTTTTAAGTTGAGTAGATTCTAGGAATAATATAATTATCTCCTTGATTGTAGACAATTCACTCTATTGGTTATTGGATGAAAGGTATGTATAATGAAGGGGTGTCTATAAGGACAAAATGGACATTATTAAAAAATTTAAGGACAAAGAAGAAAGTTAAAAATTATCTTCTAGTCTATTTTAATATAGTATAGATTAATTATTATTATTATTATTACTACTATTATTAATAAAGCTAAATGAATTTGAATCTCTAACATTTCGATATATATATTAACAGGTTGCTGGTGATTCCAATCTCATATTGTCCTCATAGTTTTTCATGATATATTTCGTATATTTAATTATTACATGCATCTGGCAATTGAGATCTACCTTCTCTTTCTCTAGACTTTTTTAATTCAGAAAAGAAAAAACTAAATAAATGGATTCTAGAGAAGAAAGTCTCTTTTTAAAGCTAAAAACATAAGTAAAGAAATGAGTGTTTAAATCAGAGTGCACAACACACAGAGTATACTACAGAACTACTACTTGAAATAGAGTTCTAGTAGCTTTTTGAAAGTATCAAATACACTTGTGAAGGGGTTGAGTTCAATAGGAGCCTTTAGCCCCAAATCTGGAAACTGATTTGTCAAAGCCTGTTGCATTCCAGACATCGACATCATTGCAGCTAGCTGACTATTTGACATTACCTCACAATCTTGAGGAGTGTCCTTGATTTTGCTTGGATCGTACCCAAAGTTCGCCAGGTACGATTTGTACTTATCTATGAACTCGCGTCCCGGGTTTGGCGTTCTTGAATAGATCTGTTAGATTTTATGTTCAAAAGAATCAATCAGAAGAGTTGCAGATGGGCAGACAATGGTGTCCAAGTCATTACTAGTTGCGACTCTGTAGTTTGACATAAATCAGAACAAAACAGATCGTTTCAAAACTGATGAATAGAAGTTCACCAAAGCTACCATTTCAGTAAAAATACGTTTGCTTTATCCATTTGAAGTTCGAAACTTGATGATTCCAAAGCTGAATGGGGTTCAAACATTGAGATGAACAGCAAGAAAAACTCTTAAAATGTTAAAATGCCATTCTGATCCAAAATGAAGACTAATAATTCAATTTATTCAGGGATAGTATAGATATGTTGTTTACCTTTTTGTAATTCACACCAATGTATTCCACAAATGGTCTCAAACATCTTTATAGTTTGCAAATCATACTCTCCAGTTTGTTAGTTTTGATGTTATTGGTACATGCAGCAGACATAGAATAAGCCACACGTATCATTTCCATTGAAGTTAACTATTAGTAATTAGTCCATTTATGTATATGTACAGCTGTTAGAACTAAGGCCAAAATGAGCATAGCCCAACTGGTATAGTGCTTGTACTATCAACTTCGAAGTTAGAGGTTTGATTCTCCTACCCCACATATTGTCAAAAAAAAAGCCATTAGAACTAAGGTTTTAAAACTTCAAGTATCCTAGGACCAAAATAATATTTAAACCAACCTAAAATATGCACTGAGTCTTTGAATTTACCTGAACAAAGCTAAGGTCTTTAGCTCCGGAAACTATAGCAAAGTTGTCATAATCAGTTGCAATGACATCATATGGCTCCTTAGGGATAAATGGCAATGTAGGAAATCGGAGGAAACATTTCTCCTTGATCATCTCCTGCTTCTCCAGCTCGGTTGCGTTTTTTTGTAAATCTTCCTCTGGAAGACACTGAACTCTCCCTCTTATCCCAGTTATATAGCCATCAGGGCTTCCATGAACACAAAAGGTATCTACTTGTATTGCTGGTGTGGCCATATCAAATGTGTATACACCCTAGTATCGATACAGTGTGATATCTTACTCATCAGTATAATGACTATATTGGCTTAACTGAATCATATGGCTGTTGGACTGCTAATGATTAATTATTAACATCATTAGAGTAAATGATTAAGTTCACCTATGCCATTTTTTTGCTTCATGATACAAAAGGCATGTAAGACCGGTTGGTTGTTTGAAATATATGATTAAAGGGGTAATCGTTCAGATTCCAAGAGACAAAAAAGAAACTATAAGCTACACCAACCAGTCAGGTTCACCTGGGTGCAGTGGCAGTCTTCCTGACCTTGTCCAGCAAATCCACGTTTAAGTGAAGCAACTTCGAACCATCTTCCTGAATATCGAACAGGATCAAAACTTTTGGCTGTCATCCCTCTCATCATCATCAACCTCCCCCCTCCATCAGAATCATTGTCAAAAGGAAGGCTTGCAGCATTCTCTGCACTTGCAAGCTGACACAAGTTTTCATGGCGAGGTATATCTACAGAGATGGCCTGATCAAGAAACTAGTGTAAGAGACAGGAAGCTTTGTTTCTAACTAGCTTATCATGTATATGTGTGTTAGGTACTAGATATTTAGTATGATGTTAGTTAAGGGATATAAGGGTAATTAGATAAATAAGTAGTTACTGAATATAGGTAGTTATTGAATAAAGGTGGTTACTGAATGTTGTTATAAATAGAGGGAGGGTAAGTGAGTGAGGGGAGGTTATTCTGTGGCGTGATCTAGGGCTTGGGAGATTACACTCAAGAGGGAGGTTCCAAGTTCCTTTATACTTGAGTGTATCTTGTATTTCTTCATAGTTATATTTCAATATATTCAGATCTTGTTCTTGTTAGGAAGTATCCTAACAATGTCCTCCTACGACACGAGCCAAATCTCATATGCCATTGGATCTTGGGATGAAACTCTATGTTCATTTATGGAAACATTATGAACAGAGAGCTAATTGAATGACACCAAACATATCGTATGCATCTCCAAGCATTTAAGACTATTATTGCAAATAAAGGATGCATAGTTTCAATTCAAATCAACAGGATTGAATATTGGAATCCAAGCTTGTCAATGCATCTGAACTGCTGGCATTCTGATGCCGATATGTAAGTTAAATGCACACCAAACAAATTCAAAAATGGATCAGAAACTACTTGAAGTTGACTACGTAGCTAGCTTTACAAATATGCTTACATTAACGTCTTGCAGTGGTCAACAGACCCACTAACCTGGTTTGTTTGAGTGAGAAATATCAATGAAGCAGCAAATCCAGAGAGTACATGCTGGGACACAAGCTTTCTTAGAGCAGGTTGCTCAAAACCATTCTCCAACATTACTTTCCCAGGCATTCCCCTGATTAGAAAAAAGAACAAAAATCATTTAAGAAAAATAATCAGAAAAAAGTCAATGGCTGATAAAATGGACCATCAATTTGTTTGAACCAACAGTTGTAGGAGAATAGAAATAAACATAATCAAAAAGGCATTATACATTGAGGACTGGAGTCCTGTCATCTCATCACTGTCATAAGTAGTTGTTCACTATATCAATTACTATTTCCAACATCATGTGTCCAATTCAACCACTGATATGAATTGCACATCAAACTCAAGTACTCAACCACTTTCAATCCATGAAATTCGGTCACCCAACTGAATGCCACCTCAGTTCCAAATGCCAATTCATTTCACCATTTTCAAAACCTAAGAAGAGACTATTGAATCAAAAACCCATCGCTCCCAATTTGAATAAACAGTCCAACAACCCACAACCTAGTTACGAAATTTTCTAATGCCAACGCAAATACCCGAAAACTACAGCAAGAATCGCGAGTTTAATTACAAATTGTAATGAACCCAGAAAAATAGAAGTAAAATTAAGCAACGCAAGAAAGTGTAAGGATTATTGGAGAAAGAATGATGATATGGAAAATTATGATACCTGGAGGAAGTAGGAGGAGGAGGAGAAGAACAGCATTGGAGAAGAAATGGGGCTGACGAATGGAGAAGAATCTGCACCATTTTCCAATTAGGATACACTTTCTTCTTAGAGTGTCAAACGTCCTTTGAGATGAATTTGTAGAACATCGCCATTTCTGTTGCTTGGTTCTTCTTCGAGCCTTCTTCAACCATATACTACACTACTCATTAGTCAATTGTCGATCGAAACTTGAAAAATATCTTAACTAAGAAAACGACGACGTATTATAGCTGCATCTCGTATGATCTTTTTCAACTTTTTCAATGATGTTTATGGCTGTGTTTGGTTATGGTTGGATTGCTTTTTGTCTGGGGTGTTCAAAAAATTCAATCACCCGAAAAATTTGATGAATCCAACATAAACTGAACAATTTGGGTTGGATTGTGTTCTAATAAATTGAAATTTTATAGGTTGAATTGGTTCATAAGTTTACCTTAAATAACTCAAATTATCCCAAACTTATTATTAATTTTAAAACATGTATTTTTTTTTACTAATGATACAATTATATATATATATTTATGTACTAGTTAAGGAACACGTGCAATGTACATCAAATCCCATAGCGTTACATAAATATTTCATAATTTTGTTATAATTACTTTAAAAGTTAGATAATGTAACAAATTTTATTTTAGTGTTTTCATATTATCGTTTTTTAATTTCATTAAAAGAATTTTATCTAATAGAAAGTAAAAAATTGTGCTAGTAATTGAATTCTAAAAGAAATATGTTAATATTTTGGTATTGTAATATAGAGGTATACCTGAAATCATGTAGTTTTAATTTAAAGAAACCAAAAAGTATTTAGTTTTTGTTTAAAGTTTATTTATAAGAAAATTATTTTAAATGACAAAATGCTGAAAATATTTACAAATATAACAAAATTTTACTGTCTACTTGAGATTGTTTGTCGTGAATTTTGTCATATTTATAAATATTTTAGTTTATTCTCCTGTATTAGAAAATTTATATCATAAATTGATATTATTTTAACTTTATTTTCATTGAAAGTTATTATGTGTTATGTTTAAAATAATAAAATACATTTTTCATTTGTAAATTATTCAACCAAGAAATATAGTAAACCTTTTTTTCACCACAATTTATATAAAATCATAGCCTTATAATTTATATTGTAACTTCGGGGGAAAAATGTATCCTTATTCTAATTATTTTTTTAATGAATATTATCTATGTGTTTCTAAAAACCAATTTTAATTATAATTTAAAACTTTTTAAAAATATTTCATTTGAAAACTTTTATTTAAAATGAAGTGTTGAATAACTTACCGACTGAATTAACATGTTTGACAATAACAATACGTTGTAACAATTGCGAAGGGTTTTCTAGAAAAACCAATTGAATAGTTTATTTTTTACAATTATGTTTTAACTATCAAATTGAAGAAAGTTTGTCATTAATGCAATTTGGGTCTTTCTTCTATTAACTTTGATACAGCAAAATAAGTAAGAAATAATGTCTAAAATTATATAGCAAATTAATAAATTACGTGGATACTACACTTTCTATAAAACCACATAACTAAATACCGACGATTGATAGAGAAATTTTGACCAATCACAAATTGACACATCATTAATTTAAACTAATGATTGATAAATTTGAGACAAATTACAAATTTACACGTATCCTCAAATTAAATTAAAGACATAAAAGTTGGCAAATCAAATGACGTCACTTGTCTAAACATCGATCCATCGAACAATGTCAGTTCATCCAATCAAATTATGTCACATGGCGATTGGGCCCGAAGCTAGGTCATCTTGGTTTATTAAAATATATTGGACCAAATTTAAATAAAAATCTATTAAAAAAGAATTAATTTTAAATCAAATCCTAAAGTTGGATTCAAACTCACCAAACCCAAGCGACAATGTAATGAGAGACTATAACACTTCAAAATCAATAAAATCATTTCTCTATTGAAATCTCGTGTGAACAGTGACTTCCTAAAATTTTCAACCAAATCATGCAATTTTTTTTTAATAGATATTTATGTATAGTTATAGTTAATTTTTTCATTTCAAAGATTTTGTAAGTTTTATAGGTTAAAATCATGCAATTTTTTTTGTTCTTTTTAAATGAACAAAATCACTAATTATTATATATTTTTACCAATAATTTAAATATTGTATTAGGTTGAAAATAGTACAATAGACACTTCAATTAAATTTCACAAATACAAAATTAAACAAAAACGATTTTGTTCTAGAAATCTCAATAGCTTAATATTTTTAATATTTATGATAATATCTATTGTGTATATAATAATAATAATAATAAGAAAAAGAAAAAAAATCTTCTCCTTCTTCCTTCTTCCTTCATCCTTCATCCTTCTTTCTTCTCCTTCTCCTTCTCCTTCCTCTTCCTCTTCCTCTTCTGCTTCTAGAATTTTTTTTTTTTTTTTTTTTTTTTTTTTTTTTTATGAAACATTCCATCAAGATACTACTTCATTATGAATATAATTATAAAGTTATTTGATTTTATTAATTTAAGGAAGGTTAAAAATAGTTTTGACGCACCTTGTAATTATAGCCATAAATTTATGCTATTGTGAACAAATACAAAGAAATTTATATTAGAAAATAAAAATAAAAAGAGAATTGATATAATATAATTAATCACATTGTGATTTTAGAAGTTTAAATTGCAAAGATTATATTCTAACTCTCTCCATATCTCTTTCTTCCCCAATTTTCTCAAATATTCTCTCTATATCTCTCCCAATCTTCTTTATTCTCACATTTAATAAGATTTTAGGAAAATGGAGAAGATGCTATTAAAGCCAAGAAAATTTTAAATGAATAAAATCTCCCTATTTTTCTAACACCTTCTTCGATACCTCTTTCTTCCCACTTTTTCTCAAATCCTCCCTCCATATCTCCCTTCCGTCTCTCTTCAATAGTTGAATTCAATATTTGAAAACATGAAATAAGTATGGTATTGAAAATGCTTTTTTAGAAGATGTTGCTAGTAAAAACACCCGTGATTAGAATTATTTTCCTCTTCTATTGTCGCTCTTTTCTCTCTTAACTGGTTGACTTCAATACATGAAAGATTTCTTGATTTGGCAAAACAAAATGTATATAACAAAAAATAAGCACTTACAGTATTTTATTAAGAATGCTTTTTCAGAAGATGTTGCCAGTGAAAGCGCCAATGACTAGAATTATTCCCTATTGTCTCTTCATTCTCTTCAATGGTTGAATTCAATATCACCTAAAAGATTGTTCTTGCAGTATTTTTTAAAAATGTTGTTAGTGAAAGCGCCCGTGATTAGAATTATAATAAATAAATACATAAATAAAATAAATATAACATAATAAATAAATACATAAATAAAATAAACAAAAATTATAGAAAAATTGAAAATGATGAAATCCTCTTTAAATTTCTCTCCAAAGTGTCTTCAAAATTCACCCATATGCACTCTTTCAACATCCCCAAAAGCCACTATTTACAGTAAAGTATATGTATTTGAAATACATTTTCAATCGTTAGCTTTTGAAGTGTATTTTAAACAATTTTTATCAAAAGATTTTAAATAAAAATGAGTTTTTTTAAAAATATTTTTTTTTCTCAAGTCAATTCAAACAGACCCTAAATTTGACAACTAATATGTGGCATTACATGGACACTAAGGACTCGTTTGATAACGTTCTCGTTTCCTGTTTCCTATTTCTGTTTCTCATTTTTTAAGAAACTGACTTGTTTGATAACCGTTTCCGTTTCTTGTTTCTAAAATTTGAGAAACGTTTCTTAAAATGGGGCCAAATTTGAGAAACTACAAAAAGTAGTTTCTCCCTATTCCATTTCTATTTTATACCATATTGTTTCATTTATGTTTAAAAACTTATTATTCGCTTATTGGTAATCATGCACATTACACTTTTTCACCTTTTGGTTAGGTGTTCAACTTTCAAAATGGACATTTTTATTTGGTTTTTTTCCTTTTATATTTTTTTATTTTCTTTATTAATTTTGTTATTTCCAAAATTAATTATACTATATTTATATTTTATTTTAATTTTGAATTTTAAAATTCTCCAATATTTATATTTATATATTATTTTAATTTTCAATATGTTTATTAATTTTTTTACATTTCAAATTTCAACTCTAAAGATGGGCAGTTTGATTTTTTTTATTTTTATATTTATCTCCATCTTTTATATTTTATTTATTAATGTTGTTATTTACAAAAATAATTTTGTTATATTTATATTTTATTTTAATTTTTAATCTTAAAATTCTCCAATATTTATATTTATATATTATTTTAATTTTTAATATATTTATTAAGTTTTTTACCTTTCAAATTTCAACTCTAAAGATGGGCACTTTGATTTTATTTTTTTTGTTTTATATTTATTTCCATATTTTATATTTTATTTATTAATTTTTCTATCTACAAAAATAATTTTGCTATATTTTATTTTAATTTTAAATTTAAAAGTTCTCCAATAATTAGATTTATATATTATTTTAATTTTCAATTTGTATATTAATTTGTTTTTATAATTCAACTTTTGAGTATTAAAATTTGTCATATGCATGTTTATATATTATTTTAATTATAATATTTTTAGTATATATGAAATCGAGTAGAAATTTACATTATATAAATTTTGCTGACTAAGCCATTCATTTAGTTTTACTTTAATATTTTACAATCACAAAATTTACATAATAATATAATTTAGTTGGATTTGACTCGACATTACTTAAGACAAATGACTCGAATTAAAGATGACAACGTGGATCAAATTTGGGCAACATATATGAAGGATAGGACGACACAACTTTGTTATTATATTTAGTTGTCATCGAGACTTTCTTGTATTAGATGACACAACCTTTTGATAATATCTTTTTCGATGTTTAATATATGACATATTTTCTTTTTTTATATTATATTATTACAAAAAAAAAAAAAACAAGAAACAAGAAATAGTTATCAAACAAGTTTCTGTTTCTGTTTTTTTTTTCAAGAAACAGGAAACAAGAATAGTTATCAAACATGTTCCTGTTTCTTGTTCTAAAAAAACAGAAACAAGAAACAAGAAACAGGGAACGAGAAAGAAGAAACAGGAAACAGGAACGTTATCAAACGGACTCTAAGCATGTATAGTCATAACTCATAAGACATATGGACAACATATACAAAGACGCATGGAGATATGAGGGATTATACCTTTGTTATTTTACGACATTTGAGCATCTACTTTATTATAATAATTTTTAAAAAAATTCAATATTTGATTTTAAACACTTATTTTCATGTGACTTAAAAAAAACACTTATTTTCATGTATATTTTTTCCAACAAACAAGGCATTGTTACAATTCATATGTATTTTTTCTGAGGAAAAAAAAACAAGATCGATTACTAAATGCAATTCCATTTTTCTTTATTAAAAGGGAAAACAATAAATGAAAATGTTACCAGAAAAAACCTAAAGTTGTCAAATTTATCTTTACGGTTTTTTTAACATGAGATTTTAACTAAGGAAAAATTTAATACATAAAAATCAACTTGATTTTATTGATTTGTAGTGTAAGTATTTAGTCTCTAATTTTTATACTCTAATTCTTTTTCTCTATTGCATAAACTTTAATCCTTAAGATTGTTAATGTGTTTGATGATTAGTCCATGGACTTGTTGATCCTTCTTGAATGATGAGCATTTGAGCTTAATGATCTTTTTCGAGAATCGACCTTTGGGGTTAATGATCTTCAATTGGATAATTGGCCTTAGACTTGTTGATTAGTTTGGATCAACCTATGATTTGTTGATCGGTTTGGATTAGCATCTGTCTTCTTGATTGTTTGGATTGACCGTTAGCTCGTTGATCGATTTGGATCAACCTCTAGCTTTGGTAATCGATTTGGATTAGCCTTGCTTGTTGATCTGCTTGTGAGCTTTTTCTTGAGTTTGGGAAGATTGAACTTTCAACTTATAGGTTGTGAAGAAACAATCAATTTGTTAAAGTCTTCTAGTCTTCAAACCTTCTGAGTCTTGAATCTTATGAATTATGAATCGTGAAATTCTCTATATTCTCTAGATTCTGGCACTTGTAGACTTTAATTGAAGGTATTAGCTTCTGATTCCTCTAATTACTCAGTGGATGTCTGAACGTTGAATCCCTGACCAAAAATCCTAAATGAAGGCTGACTTCTCTATTTATAGAGTTTTGGGAGAACTTGTATAGGTTTGCATTTTAGTTTGGTTGACTTTGGGCTCAACTTTTAGCTTGGGCTTAATTCAATACCTTTTAATATGTTTATTTAAATCTGGCCCAATCCATTTTCGTAAGTCTCGGAGTAACCTAAATTCAAGTCCAACGCCATGCGGCATAATTTGATTGGACCAACTGACGTTGCCCGTTGGACAAGTGACGCCATTTGATTGGCCAATTTTTATGGCTTTTTTATTTAATTTGAGGACATTTGTAATTGATCTCAAAGTTATCAATATTAATTTAAATAACTGACAATGTCAATTTGTGATTGGCCAAAATTTTTCAAGTTTGTCTAGGATTTTTTTTTTTTTTTTAAATTTTGTTAACAAAAAAATTTATGCCCCAATAAGTTACAATTTTATCTACATATTTAGACACGTGGACATGTCACTTGAAAAAATAAATTTTGTTGATGATACATAAATAGCATTCAAGCGGCATGTTTGTGTTCAATTATGTTAATAAAACATTCAATGGTCAATAAATCTCTTTTTAACCAACCTAACAAGCAATGCCTCAACTAACGATAAAACATGTATTATTAACCTTGAAGTTTGATGTTTGATTCCCCTCATCTATTAAAATTAACACTAAATAAACAATAAATTAACAATGTCGATAGATACCTTTGAAGAAATTATAAAAATTTAGGCCCCGTTTGGATACCATTTCATTTCTTGTTTTTTATTTTAAAAAAGTAAGTCTATTTCCTCCCCATTTCTTACATTGGTTTGCATCTCTCTTTAAATACATTAGTTGAATTTTTTATCAAATTCCAAAAACAAAAACTACTTTTTAAAAACTGTTTTTTTTTTTTTTTTTTTACTTTTCAAATTTTAGCTTGGTTTTTTAAACCATTGGTAAAAAGTAGATAAAAAAGGAATAAATTTGAAGGTGTAAATACTGTCTATAGACTTAATTTTTAAAAACAAAAAAGAAACGAAACATTTATAAAACGGGGCCTTAAATTTATTAGATCCACATTTTAAGATCAAGTTTTAAAATCTTGCCTTTTTTTTTTTTTTTTTAATTTTTTGAAACAAACATGAAAGACAAATTACAAGTTCATCGAAAAAGCCTCACAACTAACACGAGACGAATCAAAATTGAAAGCATTTAACAATCATCGAAGAAAATTAGATAAATTTATCGAAGAAAATTAGATAAAAACACGCAAGAGTTTACAAAGTCAATAAACTCTTGCCGTTAAAATTTTAATTTCTTAGAGAATGATTTTATTGGGATTTTTATATTTGATAGACAGGTCCGAAATATTAATTATTTCTTTATTCTTAGTGAATCCTTTCATTTACTGAAATGTCGAACAATTATTTAATTAAATTGTTTAGACTAAAATATAAAATTAGTATTTAAATTCAACAAGATTTTATAAATTGTTGATTGAGTTATTACTAATGTATGATCAATGACTTAGTCAGATAAGAAAATCCAATCTGAATAATGATTATATTGGATAATTGAATATAACTTGGTTGGTATAAGACATGATTTTTCTAATGATTAAAGAATGGAATGAGATTATATAAGAGTAGCTTTCATACCCAAACCAAACTTTGTTGACATATATACCAAACTATAATATATTTATATATAATAAAATTACTCTATTTTAAGATATAGTTTGTTGGGTTTTTATTTCTTATGGCCAATACTTTGGTCTTTCTCACCAACTATGTGACCAAATGGATGTTAGGTAGTATATCAATTCAAACAGAAGTGGGGTAATGCCATTCATTAACCCATAAAATATGAATAAGAAATATCAATTTATACCCCAATTTATATCCTTCATCACATTTAGTTTGAAGAAAAACCTCGTATGACACTTGTATTGTGTCAATTGAACTCCTAAACTTTCATAAATGAATTAATTTAGACTTTTAGTAAGAATTTCCCTTGAGAATCGTCTATTCATTTACTCTAATCGTCCATTTTCTAAAATCGATATTTGAAGAAATCTACACAAGTTTGAAAATTAATACATGGATGATTTTCAAAGATAATCCTAATGAAGAGTTTAAATTGATTGATTTACTAAAATTTAAGAGTTTGATGGACTCAAGTTTTAAGTTTCCTACAATAATGGTTTGAAGAATGTGTAAATTGAAACAATTATTAATGTTCAATGTTTAAATTACAATTACTAGAGTTCATGGTTTTAATTTATACAGCTCCAAATCGATATTTGCCCAAAAATAAAAATACTTTTTTAGAAACAAAAATATATTACAAAAATTCAAACAAAAGTGAGGATCTGAAATTATAGCATAATAGAAATGTACTAATTTTTGTCTTGATAAGTTTATATATGACTTGGCAAAATTACTTATTTGATGTTTATATATGATTTTTTTTTCTTTTAAAATCCTTAACACATGTACTCTAGAAAAAAAATGGTACAACTCACTTGAAAATTAAGGTTAATTTGTAAGGAAAAAAATACCCTTTTTTTTTTTTTTTGTAAATTTGTAAAAAATATTGTTAGCCCTTCATACTAGATGGAAAAGTTTACTTTGTGAATATGATGTAGACATTTCTAATGCAAAGATTAATTATTATTTCAAAAGAATTAGGTGATTTTGTAATTGGAAAAAAAAATCAAATTACAAGATTAGTCCTAGAGTTTTAAATTTATGTCAAATAGGTCTCAGAACTTGAGGTGTTTAGAGTGTGGAGATGAAATAGGATGAGTTGATATGAACTCAACCCATTATAGGTCTCAAAACTTTAAGGAGGTGTTTGGGGTGAGGAGATGAGATAGATATGAACCCAACTCATTGTTTGGGAGACCAACTTCACATGTCACCGATATTTTATACTCATGTCCACCAACAGCGCACTCAACCCTCATCATCACCAATGCCTCATTGCTCAACTCTGGCGACCACCCTCGACGACTAACTCTGGTGACCACTTTTGACGGCCAACTCTAGCAACCACCTCCAACGGCCAACTCAACGACTACCTTCGACGTCTAATTCCGACAACCACCTCCGACGGCCAACTTCAATGACCACCTCTGACAGCCAACTCTGGCACCACCGCTTGTGACCAGCTCCGACACCACTACTTACCAACTCCAGAAACATCCAACCATCACTATTGATGGCCAACTCGGGTGACCCCCGACAACGACTGCTCCACAAATACCGACGTCTATTATTTTAAATTATGACTACGACAAATTTGGGCTTTGTTGAGACATGAGTTTTTTGTTTTGTTGACACTCGTGACATAAAACCGTCAATAAAACCTTAATTTAAAGCTTGAAAATAACTATTAATTTAAAAATACATATAAAACATCAATAAATGTTAATATTTAAGTTGACGGACAAAATTGTCAATAAAAACACTATTGTTGACACAAAAGTACGTAAGTTCAGTCAAAATGTTAAATTTCCCGTTGTTTTATTAGTTTCTAGTATTTTATAGTCGTTCTTTATAGTAATTTAACATTAATAAAATCACTTTTTTCATGTAAAAAATCAAACAAACTTGTATGTAAAAATACTTTTGAGAAAAAATTGTCAGACACATGAGTGTTTTTATTTTAAAAAGTGTTTATCAAGAGTGTTAAAATAAAAAATGACTTAGCTAGAAACGTCATATGCACAAATTTGTAAAATGATTGCTTAAATAAAAAAAATATTGAAATGTATAATCTAAAAGTAAACCCTAAACTCAATTTCCCAAAACTCTCAACAATACATGTGTGCTTAAAAGATAATAAAATAAAGTGCAATCTATATTGTTTATTAATATATGTATGTGTATGTGTGAAGGGGTTGAATTGCAATTGCGGAAGCGATTGATCACTTTGTCTTTGATTTGAGATTGGAAATTCAAAATAAATTTTACAGATAACAATTAGGTTAAGCATACAATAAGGGTATCAAGAAAAAAAAATACATTTGAAGAACGTAAATAAACCTTCTACCCAAACCAATGGAATGGAAGAATGCTACAAAAAAGGACTTCCTTGCTATATCTCAAGGGTAGGTTTAGAATAGTGTGATTCTGAAACTTTTGGCCGAGAGTTTTCATAAAGAGAAAAATACAGAGTGTAAAATGGAGAGAGTAATCCTTCAACCCAGGTTCTAAAAATTTTCAAAACTCTTTTTAAGAACTAGAAAAAAAAAAAACGTGAGAGGAATAACTTCCCCTCACTCCACTATCTCCACTTCCCTGCAATTATGCAGGAGAGTTATTATTATTATCATTATTATTATTATTATATATTAAATTACATTTAATATATATAATATAATTAATTAATATTTAATCAATTAAATTTAAATAATAATAATAATAAATTAATTAACAATTAATTAATTACACATTTATGCATTTAAATCATATATAAATACATGCCTCTCTCATAAACTATAGTTTTAATATGAATCAAATTCACATTACTATTTGAATCTTATTCAAATTATTCAAGAGAAAAAATATATTATAAGAATTTCAGTGTATTTTATTAATAAAAAAAGGGATTAAATACAGACTTTACAAATATAAATAAAGGTTTTTAATGAGACAGATATTAAAATATATGAATAATGTACTCTTTTTCCTTCACTAGGTTTTTATCCCACTTGATTTTTTCTAGTAAGGTTTTAACGAGGCATATATTCTATATATAATGGACATCTAAAGAAGGAGTATTATGAATATCTTAAATTACATTTAAAATATTCTTAATATTAGATGTTCATAACCTTCATATATGTTACATATCCCTCTCATCAACTCCCAATTATTCTCATGAGTTACAAAAGTTGAATTATGTAGATCTTGTAACTTATACTATTTCAAATTCTATAAATAGTGTTGTATGGAGCTTTTCGAAGAGATATCTCAATCATAATACCATTTGTTTTCTCTACTTTTCTTCTCTTCATCTTTTTTGTGTTCTTATGTTAGTTCTTATCATTCTTATTTGCTCTTGTTTTATAACCCTTAAAAGGTTTTGGTCTTCATAAAAATCATTCTATTATAGTTTATATGTACCTCAACATATTCAATTTAGTAGATTATTTTTTTTGTTTCAAAGTCAACTATACAGAAAAATAGTCTAAAAAAAATATTAATTTAAAAGTGTGAATATATAGGGTCATAACTTTTTAGTCTCTATATTGGACAAATCAATATTATACATAGTGGTTAATTATAGAGAAATAATTCGATTAGATTATATATTTAGTCTCTACACTTTAATTTCAAGTTTATGTCTAATTAGTCATGGACTTTAAAATTTTTTGGGCAAATATCAATTTATACCTCAAAACTTTAGGGATTGTATCAATTTAAATTCTGAACTAATAATTGTATCAATTTAAACTTTGAACTATTGTAAGTATATCAATTTACACCTACCCCATCATGTTCTATTTGGAAAAACCCTCGTGTGAAACTTATAATTACATCAATTAAACCCCTAAATTTTCATAAATGAATCAATTTACCATCCGTTTGAATCCAAAAAAGTTGAAGAAATGATTTAAATCCTTTGATTTGAAATCCGAGAAATGATTTTAAATTAATTACTTTATTTGGAACGAGAAACATTTGAATTAAATGTATTTAAAATTTTGTGTTTGGAGGGTAATTGCAAATGAAAAGAAAGTTAAGAATTTACTAATATAGGCTTTTAACTATGATGTGTTAATTAAAAATTAGTATATGACAAAATCAATTAAGTAATTTACTTTTAAACCCTATGAAATCTTACGAAATCTAAGCATTTTGGTCAGTAAATTTTTTTAAGTAAAAATAGGATTTGAAATCACTTCAAATTTTAAAATCATTGTCTTTCCTATCGTAACAAACAACAAAATTCATTTGAAATCTGTTATGAATTGAAATTTATCAAAATCATGAAGTTCTAGACAGACTATTAGGCTCTTAGACAAAATTTTCTTTGAAAATCGTCCATGCATTTACTTTGATCGTCTATTTTGTACAAACGACATTTAAAAAAATCCACACACGTATGAGAATTAATGCATGGATGACTTTCAAAGGTAATGTAATGAAGGGTCAAAATTGATTGACTTATGAAAATTTATGAGTTTAACCGACTTAAATTATAAATTTCACACGATATTGATTGAATGAAATTTGGAAGAGGATTTAAATTGATATACTTATGAAAGTTCAAGGTTTAAATTGATACAATTATTAGTTCAGGGTTTTAATTTATACAATCCAAAATTTAAGGGTATAAATTGATATTTGCCAGAAAGCTTTTAATAGGTTCCTTAATTTTCAATTTCGTGTCCAATAGATTTTTTTAATTTTAAAAATGTCTAATAAGAATCTAACTTATACCTAATATTTTTCAAAATGTTAACTGATCAATTAGGCATAAAATTTCTAATGAGACTCTAACTTTCAATTGTGTCTTATAAGTCCGTGAATGTTAAAAAATGTCAACTAATCCATTTATAAGACGTAAAATTAAAAATTCAAGATTCTATTAGACACACAATTGAAAATTTGATATTCTATTAGATATATTTTAAAATTCATTTTTAAGTTTGGGACCAAATAGGCACAATCCTAAAGTTTAAAGACTTAACTTTTAATTTAACTTAATTGATATTACTTAATTTGAATATTGCATCACCCATCTAAAGTTACATATATATGAAACACAAAATCCTAGACCTGCCATTGTCCTCACCTATCTATATTTGAACCAAATTTACCGTTGCAGATTTTGACCATTATGGTTTTGGTATCTTATTGCTTCTTATTGCTTAAAAACCTCGTGGCAACGATTTTTACACACTACAAATTTTAAAAGATGCTAAAATTTGTATTGAGGTATCTACCGCACAATTAACTATGTTATGAGAAATGCTATAGCAATTTAGACAAAAAAATACTAGAAATTGGTAATCCAGTTCAGTGATAAACACCTACGTCTGGGGGGCAACGTGCCCAGAAAAAACAACTTCACTAATATAAATGATGAGCAATTATAATAACGCAGTACTTATCTGTAACTACAATTTGATTACAATGACTCTCGTAAAGCTTAATCATACGACCTTTCACCTAAGTTTCTCCTAGATGTGACTCTCTCTCTTGGTTACTTAGGCTCCCCCTAAGTATTGATATTAGTGAAGAAACGTCTTAGGCTCTCATAAGATCGATACTTCCTCTCAAGAGAATTAAGCTCCCCTTAAGTAGTGAGACTCCCTCTCACTTGATCTTTTGTCTTTCCTTCTTGAGTGAAGACCACTTCACTTGAATAGCTTAGGCTCCCCCTAAATTTAAAAATCCCTTCTCAAGAAGTATTTCGATGACACACACAAATAGCTTGGAGTATGTCTCCAACCTCACAGAAACCCAATCTTTAATCCCTTCGAAGATTGGCAAAGAAAACACTTATGACAAAAGAAAACTTCACAAGATAAATGACTCCACAAATCTTTTTGGTAAAAAACGGCCAACCCTAACAAAAGATTGAGTGGCTTTAAATATGCATAGCGAACATTCAACCGAGCAGCCCTACCTTCCAAAAATAGTCGCACACAGAGAAGGCAAAAGATCTGCACAAACAAGATTTTCCAAATAAGGAAAGAATTTCGCAGAAATAGCATTCCCAAAAAACATTGTTTCGACATACGAGCTGAATGCAAAGACAGATCACAAGACATCCTTTACACTTAAACAAATATTATCAACACGACTTTCTAATAGATGTCTTCTATTCTTCTCTAAGTAAAATTGTAATATTGATTTCATTCTTTCTCTAACAAGTGTAAGTTCAAAAAACGTTGTATTAATCTTGGAGATCAACCGACGTGTGCTGGTTAGTACCAAACTCATGCCAAATTTACTTTCAAGACAATTCTTCCGTGACACACAACGTTTGATTCCTTGAGAATTCTCTTTTACAATGAAATCATTTTTTTTATTTAACAACAATTGATGTTTATATATGCAAAAAGTTAAATTCCAAAACACGTGAAAGAAAAATTCATTCTTTTTGTCTACCATATTTTTGTTGGATATTTATAGGGAAAGAAAGTGAGATGTTGATGAATATTTGAAACATAAATAAAATTGGATTTAATTGTGTAGATTAAATTCATTGTTGGAAACTTCAAATTGGATTGAAACCATCAAATTAAGATGATGTTTCATGTACAAATTTAACATGTATGAAAGTAAAATTTGTATTCTTCAATTTAAATGAGTTATATGTGAATTTTGTCAAGTAACAACTAAAATGAGTTAAATTTGACAAATGTTTCAATTTTTGTATTTATTTGATTTTATTTTGTATTTTGAAAAGTTACTAAGTTGCTAGCCTATAAATAGCAACTTGTTTCATTTGTTGCATCTCACTTCAAATTGAAGAATTTTCTCATTTCTTTCTTTCTTTTTTTTTTTCATCTTGTGTTGAGTTGAGAGCAATTATCCAAGAGTTCTGTCAGATCCGAGTAGTTCGAGGTTGTAGTTCTATTGGAGTTAGTCGTTGTATCCTGCTGAGACGATCGCTATAGTCTACTTGCATCCGGTGCAGAGCGAATAATTGTCTTCAGAACAACGCTTATCAGAAGCGTGCCTCGACTACATTTTGAGTCTCCAAAGGTTTTGAGGTTCTTTCAAGTCTTTAGTTATTATCATATATAAGTCTTGTTATACCATTTTGTTGAATGTACTGCTTCTAGTTGAGTTGTAATAAGTTTGCTAGTGTATTTAGTTCATATATACCATTTTTCCCTAACAATTTTATTTACAAATTTATCATAAATTACAAGAGGATTTTTTTTTTAAATCTCACTGTATTTAGATACTATACGTATTACTTCCAAAGAATCTATTGTCTTTCCTTTAAGATTTTGGCTATTAATTTTTCTAAACTAATCAAATACTTATTGCACATTCATTGAATTAAAGTAAGTAATTAATTAATTAAAGTATGATTATATAAACAATATTTATTGTGATATAAAAATTATGATGTATTTACATGGCCATGACATTCTTTTTAAATGAAATATGGTTATGACATGTTCTTTATTTTTATATCTTTAGTTTAATTTATATTGATTGGGGAAATGTTTATTAATTTATGCATGGAAAAAGACAGCCATTTTTTTTGGAATTTAAGAATAATGAAAAAAGTCCAACTTTTGATTGAAACAAACTTCAAAGGGAATTGTGGTTTTAAATATTCCAATCTTTTAGAATTAGTAAGAAAGGAACAAATCACTCTCTTAATATTATTTTTTTTTATTGTTGCTTTGACTATTTCAATTTCAACTAAATCATGAAATTGTTTACTTTATTTTTCCCTTAGAAATGTTGTTGTTGTTGTTTTTGTTTAACAAATTCAAGTGTGGAAGATCAAATTATTGAACTTTAAAATAGATAATTAAAGTTTTATCTACTAATGTTCAAATTAGATTGTTTCTACTACCATTAAGCAAAAGAGATGTATAATAATATTAATAGGTTGTAATATAGTTTTTTATTCTCAAGTCTATAATCGTTTTTCACTTGTGTTGAAAATGATGTGTCACCAAAAATGATGTATTTCTTTAATTTTGTGGTCGTTTTAACGTTAGAGATCTAATGTTTAAAACTACTTGGCAATTATAGATTTAATGTTTTAAAATCATTTGGCGGTTGTAGATCTAAAATTTTAAAACCGTTTGACCATTACATATTTAAAATTAATTTAGATCTGAGACGTTTTTTTTCGAATTTTCTTATAAATAGAGGACAAAATTTGATATGATATAGAGATTTTTCTTTTCTCTATTTTTTTCGATCTCTTTGATTTTCTCTGAATAAAAGTTCTTTCTTGATTCCAACTCTTTTTTAACGAGTGCTCATAATTCCCAGTTTTTTCTAGGCAAAATTGTCATCGTAAGGAAAAACTGAACCGCCATCATAAGAAAAAAACAAAACTGCCATTTAATCCCGATTTTTTTCTCAGTTTAGATGGTGGTTTTGAAACGCCATCTTAACGGTGCTACGATGACGGATTTTGTCACATCTTTTATAAAAAATCTAGGTGTCTTTATCCAAAACCGACATCATAGAGTCGATCCATCATCATTTATAAAATGTCAACTGACATGTAAAAATTATTGTAGCGTTTCAAAAGGTAACTTACTTTCTTTAGTCGGATTCTTGCTTTACCTCACTATGCATCAATTCAAATAAAAAAATATTGATGTTTAAGTCATACTTCTTCTTGCTTAGAGAAATTAATTTATAAATGTTTTCATTAAAATGTCAATCATTCGTGGAAGATTGTTGGGAGGGACATGTCATTGGAATGATGTCTTTCTTTTATTTTGTGACAGTTTTAACGTTACATATCTGAATAAACGTTTTAATGGTTACAAATCTAATAACCATTTGGCGGTTGCCGATCTAATGTTTAAAATCATTTGGCTTATAGATCTAATGTTTTAAAACCATTTGGTGATTTAAGATTTTAAAATCGTTTGATCATTACAAATTTAAAATTAATTTAGATCTGAAACATTTTTCGAGTTTTCTTATAAATAGAGGACAGATTTTGGTATGAGATATAGATTTTTTCTTCTCTCTATTTTTTTTTATCTCTTTGATTTTCTCTGAGCAAAAGTTCTTTCTTGATTTCAAACTCTTTTCCGATGAGTGCTCGTCTGTTAAGAGTGTTGTGTTAACTTTGGGGAGCAACCGACGTAAGACGATTAACACCAAAGTCATGTCGTAATTGCTTTCAAGGTAGTGATCATTCTATGGCACAACAATTGATTTGTTCAACACTCAAATCTACAACTTGATCCTTGAAATTCAAAGATTGTTTTTTTGTCCTTCAAAATTTTGTATTGTTATTTTTAAAAAATTAAAATTTTTAAAAAGAGGATGTGGGTCGTTTTCTTGCTATTTGACATCTATGTGCAAAAATATTTGATATTGAGGACATTTAATTAAATTGCGACTAAGTGAAATAAGAAAATTTTATTTCTTTTGTGTAATATCATCAAACAAAATTTTTTTTGCTTTCTATTTCATTTAGCCTTTTGAATCTAGTTACAAATTCTCACTAAACACAATGTTCGAAATATCAATGTCAATGAAAATATCAATATCCAATTTTATGAAAATATTGATGAAAATATCGATATCAATAGAAATTTTGGAAAACTTTATAGAAATTGATGGAAGTTGTTATAACTAGATAATGAAACTTTGATTGTGGCTTAATTAGACTATATAATTGACCATTTTAAACATCATCTCTATAATATAAGTCAACATTTAGATGTAATATTGTAAATGTTTGTGTAAATGTCGATGAGAAAGCAGAAATTTAAAAAAGAAATGGAAAAATAATTACAAAATAATATAAAGTTTAAGAATATGTGAAAAGGAAAGTTTTAGATGGTAAAAGAAATAAAACTCACATTAATTCAATTTTGAGGTGAAATGATGTGAAAATTTAATGGAAAAAAGTTTGAGTGAGGTTAAAAATAAATATAGGTTCTTTTTTGTGATTCTTTCAGATATGCAACTTCTTTATAAATAAAAATTTCAAATAAAAAAATAAAGTTGAAAATGAGAAAAGTTAAAAATGAGAAAAAGTAGCACACTGAAAAAGTTTCATCATAGGTCAAAAATGATATTAATGTGGGAAACTATACAATGGTATGTAATCATAACCATAAAATTGAAAAATTTGTTGAGCTATCTGTTGGGTTTTATGTCTTAAAACTCGTAGTTTGTAAACGTTAAACTTTTTTTATTTATCAATAAAGTTGTTATCGAGGTTATTCAGTAAACTTGTTATTGAATAAGTGAATTGTTATTAATATAACTCTAAATCCAATAAACTAAAGAACCCATGGTTATAGTATGAATACTTAACTATATGTGGTGACATAAAAGTAGATCAAGTTCGAGAAAATAGCTAAAACAGCCTATAATATAGGGATAAGGCTGGGTATCTTATCTTAAGGACACTATTGAATGCGACCTACTTTATATTTGATAAAAACAATATGATCTTGAATCGTTCTTGTGGAGACATATGAGGTTCTATGCAATGAGTTTGCATAAGATCGGACCAAGAAATAGTCACTATTACTTTATAATGTCGTTTACTATTAACACTAACTATTTCAACTAGATAATCTAGGTAACTCGATCTCAATCTTGAGTTAACTATGAACTCCTGTTTATTTGGGATTATCCTTAGATGTGCATAGGTGAGAGTGGCCTGAGTTCGCGGACTCAATAAGCCTCCCAATTTAGGGGTAAGATCAGGTAGATAGCTAGGGACGTAGTCTTGCAAGACAGAATTCACTCATACCCGACTCAGGATTAGTAGATAGGTCGTTCCCTTAAGTACTGACTTCGGGCCTTGAATAAGGGGCCCCACCTTCTCATTGGCTTGAGAGGGACTCGGTTTAGTGATAGGATCACGAACCAATTGTTTATTAGAGGATCAGTGAGACTTAAAGAAAAAGATGTATCACAGGGATAAAACGGTAATTTTGACCTAGTTGTGATTACGGACAGCTTGTGAAGGATCGACTTACTAATTATGGTTATATCAAGTGGACAGAAATATATCTACAGTGAGGAGAGTGCAGCTACGGGCTTTAGTGGAGTGTCTCATTTGTTAACGAATGTTGGTTAACTAGGTTAAAGAGTTTGGCTAGTTAATCTTGGATCGTTGGAGCTCATAATGTGTAGGTCCATTAAGTCCCTCTACTAGCTCACAAACGGATAAAACCTTAGATAGTGTGGTGAATGAATTTGAAACGTTCAAATTCGGCTTAGGGAATGAACGTTGGATATATGCGATATGTCTAGATGTATTAACATTTAATTACGAATTAAACGGACAAAGAGATTTGAGAATAATATTTAAATATGAATAGGGATTCATATTCAAAAAATTGATTTTTTGGGAAAAAGCGGGGTTGGTGTGAATATAATATTATTTTAATATTTGATATTAAATTAATATTATTTTTATTATTTAAAATCAATTTTATAAAATTATTTATTTAATTTTATTTAAAATTAATTTTATTAATTAAAATTGAAAAAAAAATGATATAGAAATTCAATTTGAAAAACCATCCTGGGTTGGCCTAGTGGTAGTGGGAACATCCAAAAAAAAGCCAAAGGGCTAAGGGGTTGTGGGTTCAATCCATGGTGGCCACCTACTGAGTAAGTTGGCAGCCCACCTGTTGTAGGGTCGGGTGGATATCAAAAAAAAAAAAAAAAGAAATTCAATTTGGAAAAACTTGGTTTTCCCACTAACCAAGCAAGTAGCTTGGTGTTCACTCATCGTTTTGCCACTAATCTCACTTTCATTTTGATAATTGTGTTGTCAATTTGGTGTTAACTCACATTGCATGTGATTATTCTATAAATCAAGATGAATTTGGCTGAGATTTTGGTTGGGATTTTGACAAATTAAGGGTAATTTTGTTTAATCTCTCAAGAACACCCTCTTCCCTCTATCTTCATTTTCCTCTAAAATTTACCACTAAATTGGATCCCACCATCCAATCTAAGGCCATAGAATAGTAGAGAGGACTCTAGTAGTGGTCTACAAGCAATTGGTGATCATTTTCGTGGAGAATTTGAACTTCAAAGGTTGTAATTTCTAATTCTTAGTTTTTCCCTCTTTTGCATTCATGTTTATCCTAGAAATTGAGCATGTTAGAGTGTAATTCGTTCTAATTCGCTTCCATTGCATGTTCATATATCTTTCACTATCGTAGCTAATTTCCAAAGAAAATTGAAAATTTCTCGAAATTTTGACATTTATCGAAATTTCGTTAAAATAGGGAAAAACAAGGAAGTGGAGGAAAACCGAAATTTCGAGGCCATCAAAACTTCAAAATTTTGAGATTTCGATAACAATTTTCCACCATGACAATAGGACAAGCACTGATTTTAATCATATTTGTTAAACTCGTGCATAACTTAATTAGTCTCATATTATATTCTTGGTTAAAAAAAGTTATGTTACAAATTTCTACCCATGCGTGTTGTTTGACTTAATATAATTATATTAAAAAAAGTTGTAATCAAATTAAAATACTATTTTAGTTCATGTATTTCTAGTATTTTCGATCTTGTTCAATTTTAGTTTATATACTTTCGATAAATTTTAAACTTAATCCCTCATATCAAAATTAATTTTTATCAAAGTCCCTTTAAAAATTACAATATATGTCCAAAATTTGTTGTGAAAATACTAGTAGATTATAAAAAGTTTAGAAAAACCCAACAATAAGATAGCAAACTCACCTATATAATTTGCATGATTCAAACGATGAAAGAGAAAAGTAATGTTTGTAAAATAGAAAATTGCATATAATGTGGTGTTTGTAAAATAGACTCCTCTTCAATTTATATTGGGGTATTGGAACAGTTGCATCCGACAGATAAAATGTGACAGCAACGGACGGCAGTCGTCAATAATGGAAATTACAAAATAAAAACTCGTGAAAGGATGAGTAGCGGAGCTCGCTCTCTTTAAGACATTTCACGGCTCTGTCCAAGGTGCAAGCAGTTCAAGAAAAAGTGTCACGTCGTCTCCAAGATAAAACAACCCAGAAAAACAACTCTGTCTTGATTGAAACTGTACTGTTAACGACCGAAATAACTACCTTCTTCACTTGCTCAAAAAACGTAAACTAAGAAAAAACTCGGTAAAGGAAAAAACTAGAAGAAAGAAGTGGCGATCGAATTCTGTGTTTTAACAGGTGAATTCGCCCGCTTTATAAAGGCCTTAAAGGCCAACTGACCCGCTCGACTAGAGAACGTGCGCCATATCACTCATTTTTATTATTTTATAAACATGGCAAATTTTTCTGATGTAATATGTTATTTACTATTTATTCCAAAATTGTCCTTATTTTACATTATCCTCCCTTTTTTTCACTTGTGTTTCATGTATATTTCCTTCCAATTTTTTTTATGCAATTTAAGAGATTTCTTTTCCTTTTTTCTTTGATTTTTTCATCCTCTCGCAAAATCTTTCATCGATCGATTTCTTCATTTAGAAGTTTATTTTTTGTTTTTTTATTTGATTTCTATGATTTATTCATCTTGTCGCAAGATCCTCCAATTTCTTCGATTGTTTCAATTTATCCTTAACTTTTTGCTTCGATTTCTTCACCGCCTTCACTGTTCTGCTCCTACATTCAGAAGGTTCTTCGTCATATTGATTTCCTCTTATTGATTATTGGTGGTATTACAGGTTATCCCTCATTTCAATATTTTTTTCTTTGATATTTTTAGGGTTTGGTGGTTGAACATGCTTTGATATCTTTTTGCTTTGACATCTTTTCTCTATTTTTCTTGAGATTTATTTTGTATTAAGTTGAGTTCTGGTGATCAACATCATAATGTTGAATGCAGTTTTTTGTTTGTTTGTTTCTTTCTGGTATTATTTTCCTTCTTATTATGTTACTATATATCGGAGAAGGAATATTTGACAACAAATTGAATGTTTGGGTACAAATATGGTACAATGAATTAGGAGAGTAAGATGATGGAGGTTAAGTAGTATTATATTTTTCAGTAAACCATATTTGTGTATTTTGATTTCCCTCCTCTGGTTTATTAAAATTTATTATGTTTTTTGTTAGTTGATTGATAAAATAGAGTGGGGATTGTTATTTGAAGTGGAATAGTGGGGAGTGCATTTTTCAAGACTTGTGAGATTATTTTTCACTACTTTGTATGAAATAACAATCAGATAGTAGTCAGATGACAATCAAATGCTACTAACTACAAAAATAGAAGATCATAGGAATATAAAATAATTGGTATTATTGGCAATCAGATATAGATCAATATCAAATAATAATTAGTATCAGATCAAATAATAATTGGTATCAGATAGCAATCGACATCATTAGCAATCATATTACAATCAAATATCAAATAATAATTAGACAACAATTAATAAATCAACAAATCATTAGTAATCAATACAAGATAACAACAAGATATTAATTAGATAACCATCATTACCAAATAGAAACCAGTATCATTAAGTGTCAGTATCAAATAGTAACTAGATAACAATCAGTATCATTGACAATCATCATCAAATAGTAATCACACAACAATTAAATAGCAATCAGTATCAAGTAGTAATCAAACAACAATCATATAACAATTGATATCACTAACAATTAGTATCAAATACTAATTAGACAATAATCAAATAACAATTGGTATTATTGACAGTTAGTATCATATAGTAATCAGATAACAATCAATATCATTGACAACCAATATTAGAGTAATTAGACAACCACAATCAAATAACAAATGAGTACAAGATAGCAACCTGATAACAATCAATATCAAATAGCAATCAGACAACAATCGAAGAACAATGATATAATTGATAATCATATGGTAATCAGATGACAATTAGCACACATTTTTAACTGTGAGGGACATTTTGGTCATCCAGGTATTTCAATTGGGCTGGGTTGAAGAATTTTACAATTTTTGCAAAATCAACACATGGGCTACGGGCCTAATTTTAACAAATTAATTTCACATTTATGCAACTACCCCTATATTTTTGTAAATTATTTAATAGTTCCTTATAGTCATCTGATTGCCTCCTAATTGTCATGTGATTACTTTATATTCTTTATCATATAGTTCATAGTTTCTGATATAGTCAATTGATTACCTTAAATTATTTGTCAATTAGTTAGTAGTTTCTGATTGTAATCTAATCATCATATGACTACCTTCTATTTTTCATCAATTAGTTAATAGTTTTTAATAGTTATCTAATTACCTTTTGATTACCATAAGATTATCTTATATTCTTTGTCACATAGTTCGTAGTTTGTGATATTGCTATTTGATTGCTTTCGAATGTTCATATGATTATTTTTTTTTTTTGATTAATTAGTAGTTTTTTATAGTCATTTGATTTGTCTTATGATTACCTTATATTCTTTGTCACATAGTTCGTAATTTCTGATATTGTCATTTGATTGCCTTATATGTTTTGTCAATTAGTTAATAGTTTCTTATTGTCATCTGATTACTATGTGATTGCTATTTGATTGAGTTTTTAAACATTAAAAGTATTTAGGTAAATTAAGACCAATGGCATTTTTGCAAACAAGTTCATCTTCATACTTTTTAGGGCTCCACGTGATGCACTTAAAGAGAGAGGGAAATTGGTGCTGCCGCAAATATTTTGCTATATTTACAAAATAAAAAATTTCAAAGTCACATTTGTAATTCGTCTAATTTATTTTGCCACCCACTATAATTTCTGTTGAGCTTAGAGAGAATTTTTCCCCACCCTGAGAAAACTGAACATCTCCTGACGTTAATCCCTTTGCTTCCCTTGTGAATCAAGTTAGATAGGTGATGTTGGTTAAGTTCGATCGTAATTACTTTTTCTCAAATTTAAAAGATTCTATCCAACCTGAACCAATTTTAGCCTAATTTATGAGTTGGGATAACTCAATGGAAGACTCTTATTCTTGTCAATAAATTTCCATGTGAGTTTGTTTACAGTGTGAGTTTAATTTTACCTATAAATTATAATATAAAGATGGTAAAACAATGACACAAAAACCCCAAGCATATGTAATTATAGCTTACCAATTCAAACTATTAAAAAAGATTTAAGAATGTAGAAGATTCATCATTATCTATACACAAATATTTTATACCATATCTTTTTTAAATCATTTCCATTTAATAATTTTGTAGGATATAATATCATAATCAACACAAATATATCATATTATAAGCAATTAGTCCTTTAATTTCATTGTACAAGACAGATGGGGCCAGTGTGTTATTTTATCAAAGCATGCAGCTTTTTTTTTCTTCCTTTTATTTCTTTATTTCCTTTTCTCCCTTTATTCTAAAAGCATTGTATTCATATGATTCTTTTGATCTAGATCCACCAATTGAAAGAATGCCCTTTTTAATGTCTGTATAAGTTGAATTATAAATTTCTTACAATTGATAACTGTGTCACAATGCAATATTTATTTCATTTCCATTATATTATACTTATATTACTCTTTTTTAAAAACAATATTTGTATTTAGCTACTTACCACTAACATTGTTTACTAAATACTTGATAAGAAGGTTTTTTTTTTATATCCGTGAGAATTCGGGTCAATTTAAGTGCACCTCAACTAATCTCGAGATAACCCGTCTGACCCTACAATATTTGGGTGTCCAGAAAACCCGTAGGATATTAAATCTTAGGTAAGTGGCCACCATGGATTGAACCTATCACCCTGGGCCTTTTAACTTTTTTTTACGTGGATAACAAGTCTATTATAGTGTATTTTAAATTGTTGTATAGTTTTAAATTTGAGAAATTACTATAAACAGAAAAAATATCAAACTATTTAAAAATTACTGTCTATCAGCGATAGACCGCAATAGAATTTTTCTCGCGGTCTATCGCTGATAGACAGTAAAAATTTTCAATATTTGTGAATAATTTGGCTCATATTTCTATATTTGAAAACAACATTTTAAATTTTAGGTTTATGTAGTTTTTTAATAAAAATGCATAGGTGCGCATCGTTTAAGGTATACTCATCGGCATCTTACCTAATTTTCTAATTATAGTTTGTCACGTGGTGACAATCTCTTCTTACTTCTTGTTAAAACTTTTTTTTTTTGGAAAATTACCTTTTTAGTCTCTAAATTTTGAATAATATGTGCGTTTGGTCCCTGAGTTTTATAAATGTACCTTTTTAGTCCCCAAATGTAACGACTCGAGTTCAGGAGGGGGACATGAATGAACCGAGATCACATCTGAATGAGAGGGATCCTGAGGACATGAAAACATGGTTAAGAAAGACTTAAAAGAATTGAAAGTTACTACTTATATCAATAAGGTACACCTTTCTTTTCGATGGCTCAATCATAAGAACTCCATAATTAAGCTTGCTTAACTTGGAGCACTCCTATGTTGGGTGACCTCCTGAAGACAATCAAGGATGTCTCGGGGCCATTGAAATTAGGTACATTTTTAAAACTCTTTTGGTTGAGGATATTATGCCTTAACCATTTGAGTTATATTCACGTTGATCTCTAACTTATTTATCTTGTGTTAATATCTTTGTTAAATTTTTAAGTCCTATTTGTAAATTCTAAATAGTATCTAATATGTTACAAAATTTTCAATTTTGTGTCCAACAAAATCCTAAAATTAAAAAATGTATTTGGTATATGACATATTCAAAAAATTTGAAAATTACTAATATTTGATAGAAATTGATTTTTATGTTCAAAGTCCCTAAAGTTTTGATTTTGTGTCTAGCAGGTTTGTAATTTTTTTTTTATATAAAAAAAAAAAAAAAAAAAAAGTCTAGAATCAAGAACCAATTACCTAATATTGTCATAATATCAATCAATTCATTCTTTCAAACTATGGAAGAATTTGCAATTGACAAAACCCTTCTATTGACACGAAATTTAAACTCTAAGGATCAATTTTGAGCTTTACAACCTATTTAAACATAAAATTATATATGTAAGACATTTTTTAAAGTTTGAAAACTATTGAAACACAAAATTAAAACTAAAATTCAAAGATTCACTAAACATTTTTTAAATCACGAACTTTTTTTTAGACTTGTTTAAATGGTGAGGGGCTGAACTTATAATTTAAACAAATATTTTTCTTTTATTATTATCATTGAATAAAAATCTAACCTACAACTTACAAAGGAAACGTATACATATGTCTAATCTTTTTTAAGGCAGCAAATTTAATTAGTAAATCTAGAAAATAATAAAATTGTGATTTAAACAATATAAAATCAAGATTAAAAAGTTACCTGGTTAATATGTGATCAACTATTTAAAAATTGTAAAGAAATAAATAAGACGAAAAGAGCTTATTTCTTCGTACATACAATTTTCTTCCTCTTCTTTGTTTTTTTAGTACAACAAATTAGGTACAAAAATTGATTTTAAGAAAGTAATATCTTCCAATTATTATTAAATCCTACTATTTTGGTGTGTGCGATTTTTTAAGTGATTAAGAACACATTTTGAAAATAATATAATTGAAAACGATTCCCACTATATAATTTCTTCAATGATATTTATTTTTAAAGAAAAATTGACTAAAAATTCAAATATATATTAAAGAAAAAAAAAACTATACCACAAAAAAATAAGCATAATTCTTTTTTAAAAAAGTTATAACTAATGTCTGGTAAAATTTTCTATACTACGGAGTATGAAAAATTTCATCCATTTATTATGTGTCATGTCAACACCCTTTTAAGAATAAGGTAGACATTAATTGAGGTCCACTAGTATTTATGGAGACAAATTTATAATGTGAACACAAGGAGTATGGTACTTTCGTAATATTAGGAATTGGTCCACTCAAACACAATAGGGAGAAAGTGCCACGTCATTTATCAGGAATTGTGTCTTTAATATATATATAGAGATAGATTTTGGTGAAATTATATTCTAAGTGTAGTGCAATGATATTTGTGTCTATTTAATTTTTGAATTTTTAAAGATATCTAATAATTTTATAAATTTTTTATTTTATATTTAATTAATTTTTAACAAATTGAAATTGTAATTAACTTGTTATATATAACTTAAATTTTAAGTTTACTAATATTTTAAATTTTTTATTTTGTATTTAATAAAATACGAAATCTCATAAAGTAAATTTACAATTTTGAAAGTCCAATGTTAAATAAACAACCAATCTGCCTAAATTTATAATATAATCTTTTGTTATAATTTATGCAATTTTGTTTGCATCTGACCTACCTTTTATATATCTTATATTGACCAATTTTTGTCAAACGAATAATTGTGTATTTTATTTTTTTAAAATATTTGGTTTAGTGTTGCCATTCAAACAAGAAGTGTAATTTTGAATTCACAATATTTAAGAAAAATTGTTAATATTTTAATCAATTTAATTACCACACTCTTTTTTTCTCCTAAAGTACAATATAATAACTACACTCAAGCCATAAATTTTCATTTTTTTTTTTTAATTTTTCAATACTAATTTCAATGTGAAGAATAATATTAGAATATTACTTGATGATAATGGTGTGTTTTGAATAGTGTTATTCAATAATAATGAGTAGGGCAAAAGAGATGGGTAAAAGTATTAAATAATTAGAAAATATAAAGTGGATTCCATAAATTAAAAAATAAAAATAAAAATACCAAGATTGAAGAGGACTTTTTGAGTGAGTGAATGATTTAGGCTGGACCCTAAAATTTCAATTCCATTAATTAGATTTGGTAAATTTCACTTTCATTCTTTGATATAATGGCCAACATTGTTGAGTAACCATTAATTACCACTCAAAATTAATTTATGACTATTGACTTTAACATAAGTAATTATACATTAGTGCTTTCTATAGCTAGATGCCACTCTTTTTTGTACTATAATTTATGTATTGTTTGATAATTTTAAAATTAAACTTTTAAAAAATTATTTTTACCTATGATTTTATTGTATAATTTATGTATGTGTGATAATTATTTGATTTTTTAAATTTAAACTTTTAAAATATTATTTCTACTTATGATTTTATTTGATTTCGATTTCAAAATTTAAGGAAAGTTTTCCCAACTAAAAAAATTAGATTTTTAAAACCTTGTGTTTTTTAAAAAAAAAAATTGTCTAAAAATTTAAACGCTTTTTTTCTAAGATATATGAAATCACTATTGGGAAATTGAGAGAAACGAGCTTAATTTTAAATTTTTAAATTGTTGTGATACATAGAATTGCTTTTCTTTTTGCATGTGGTAAGATAAGCATTTTCGATGAAATAAAAATGTATCATTTATTAAAGTGCAAATGAGGTTATAATAATCAGTTTAAGCATAGTTTACTGAATAATGTATATCATTACAAAGTTAATGATTCGATCTTCTGCAACACGTGGTTGAACTCAAATATTTGTGTGTTTATAATAGAACCAATTACAAGAATTTATTGCATACACAATTAAAATTTTAGGAGCCTTATATAATATATGAAGGGTAGAAAATAAATAGACAAAATCTCATAAAATAAACTATTGACTAAATAAATATGATCTAAAAATTAGGAGCATATTTATAACGAAAGGGAAAAAAATGATAATAAGCCAACATGAATATAGTTCAATTGACATAAACTTATACAATCAATTTCGAAATTTGAAATTTGATTTCCCACTCCACATATTGTCGAAAAAAAAGAGAGAAAAAAAAAAACAGAACCGACATAAAAAAAAAAAAAGTGAGTGAAAAAACTAAATTTTCAAAAAATACGAGCAATATGTGGAAAAATGGATGAAATATTAAAAAAAAATCTTGAAAATGTCACTAATATAAATATGAGATTAAAATATGTTGTATTTGGGTTTCATTTTATTTTGGTTCCTATATTTTTAAATGTCTAATTTTAGTCCTTCAATTTTCAATATATCTTAAAATATGTAATTAGTTTATTGTTGATTTTTTTTTTTTTTTAAAAAAAAACATTTAGTCTCTATTGACATTTTTTCCCTCCATTGTTTACTTACACGAAAGTTAATAATATTATTTAACAAAATTTGATTAAAATTAACATGGAAGGAATAAGTTTAAAATCTATTGAAAAAATAAATTTGAGATTTTTAAAATGCAAAAACTAAAATTGAAAAGTGTACTAACTAAAATGAAACAAGACGAGATCCAATGTGCGAAGACCAAAATGATAGTTAATCTCAAGTATAATATAAAATAAGGATGATTACATTTTTAGTCCATACTTTTTTTTTTTTTATAGTTTCTATTTGGTTCATAAGTTTCAAAATATTACATTTTTACCTCTATGTTTTGAGTTTAGTTTCCATTTTGTCCCTAAATTTATAGATTTTACACTTTTACTTAATTAACTAATGCTCATGTTTGGTATTTGGTGTTAACTTTCAAGAAGTTAATTTTTTTTATATCCGTGAGTGTTTGGGCCAACTTACGCACATCTCGACTAATCTCACGGAACAAACCGTCTGACCCTACAATATTAGAGTGTCAAGGAAACCCGTAGAATATTAAATTATAAGTAAGTGACCAAAACTTTCAATTAGTTAATTAAAAACAATTATGATGTGAATTTCTTAATTAATATTAATGACGAAAATTAAAAAACTTATTTAATTATGAAAAATTATTATAAATAGAAAAAATATCAAACTATTTACAAATATAGAAAAATTTCACTATTTATCAGTGATAGAAGTAGACATTAAGAAAAACTCTACGGTAAAAGTGTAAAAAAATCTTAAAACCTATAAACAAAAAAAGAAACTAAACTTAAAATTTAGACACAAAAATGTAACATTTTGGAATTTATGAACCAAATAAAAACTAAATTAAAAACTTAAAGCTTCATTTGATAATTATTTGATTTTTCAAAAAATGTGTTTGTTTTCTCACCATCTCTCGATTAAGTTTTCATTCTTATATAGACATTAGATTTTTCAGCTAATTTTTTTTTTTAAAAAAAAAAGATTTTGAAAACTATTTTTTTCAAGTTTTCAAATTTTAATTTCGGTTTTGAAAACAATCATAAAATGATTTTGAAAACAATGTAATTTAGAAAGTAAAAAATAATTTTCGTAACATTAATAATAAATTATTATGAAAATGAAATTTGAAAGAGATAAATATTTTAACGTTATATCAATAGACGTTTCCAATGTTGGGAGTGTGAGAAATTAGGATAGGATAGGAAACGACAAGAGAGCGAAATTGATGGAAATAAAATTGAATAAAAAAAAAAGAAAAAAAAAAAAGAAAAAAGAAAAAGAAAAATGGGAAAGGCGTGGGAGTTGTGTCAGCTGTGTTTTTCAGGCATGCAGTTGCACGGCGACTACACATTGTCACAAACGTCGCCTTTCCTTTCCACCTTCGCCCACCCAATGGGAAGCCGGCGATTTGGACCCTTACTTCAACAATTATTTTCATTTCCAAAATTTATATCGCAAAATATCAATTAAATTTTTATAATAATATCAATTTAAACTTAAATTTAAATTTTTTATACGTGTATCACAATTTACACATTTCTCCAAATTTTGTTTGTTTAAAAGATATTGTACGAGACTTGTTTCAATTAAATTCCTAACAAAAGTACTAGAAAGAAAATTTTCCAATTTACTCATTTGGTATATTCTAACTACAAAGTCTAAATTGAACACTTTTAAGATTTAGAGATTAAAATAAAATAAATTAGTCAATGTAAACATAGTTTAAAGATAATTGACATGTATTTCTTCTCTTGATATAAGAGAATCAAATCCTCGTACCCACTTGTTGTACTGAGAAAATATAATAATAATAAATAGAAAAAAAAATTCAATTTATACCCTTAAATTTTGAGTTGTATTATTGAAAACAAAAAAAGTAATAATGGTATCAATTTAAACCTTGAACTTATACAAGTGTATCAATTTACACCTTTTATTACTTAATCAATTTAGATCTTATTTAGAATCTCTTTTGAAAATCTTGAAAGATGATTGATTCATAAGGGTTAATTTAAGAGTTTAATCAACATTTGAAACCATTGATTAACCTAAATACTTAAACTGATGGGTGAAAGTAAATCTAATACGTTTTCCCACTTGTGAACTTGAAATTTTGTAGAATATCCAATAAGTAAAAATCAATATTAATTGAGAAAGAAATAATATTGCAAAAATTTAAACTTCAAATAAGTAAAATTAAATTTAATATTACATCATCTATACGAATCATAAATTTTAGACAACATTTTTAGAACGAAATGGGAAAGATGGTATAAGTTGGTTTGGATTTTTTTTTTTTTTTTTTTTTTGGCAATAAAGTAATTTAAAAACTTGGGAGAATGAAGAGAGGATTTAAGAACCAAAAAACCGGTCAACTGTCCCTTCTCGTTGTTGCTGGTCCAGTCTCCTACTTTAGCTTCGTTGAAATTTGTTGGGAAAAGCGCCAAATGCCCACAATTCACAAACCCAACGCCGCTGCCATTCAAACCAATGCTAAAAACAACAACAAATTCCTTCGTCTCCCTTCCCTTTTCACTGCCAAGCTAGCCCATGACGCCGCCGCTGCCGCCATGACCAAGCTTTGCCGGAGACTCGTTCGCTGGAGGCTCCTTGAACGGGTCTCCCTTGTCCGCCACTTCTTCCGCCTCATCTGGGATAGGGTTTTTGCCTGTTCTTCTGGAAGACCCCCTAAAAAATACCGCCGCCTCTCCTCCCGCTCTCCACCTGCCGCCACGGGTGGTGGCTCCTCGCCGGAGCAGCCGACCACCAGCGGTGGCTTTGATTCCGATTCTGATTTTGACTCCGCTGATTTGGTTTCTCTCAAGATTAGCCTCTTGGGAGATTGCCAGATTGGAAAAACAAGCTTCGTGGTAATTTTCGCCTCATATAAAGTTCATTCTAATTTTTAATCTTTTTTTTTTCTTTTTCCTAAACCCTTTTGTTTGTTTGTTCTTTTGATTTTGATTAGATCAAGTATGTGGGCGATGAGCAGGAGAGAAATAGCTTACAGATGAGTGGGATAAACCTAATGAACAAAACATTAAGTATCCAAAATGCTCTAATTTCGTTCTGTATCTGGGATGTTAAAGGTAAAATTAAACTTCCTCTGTTTCTTTATTCTTTTTTTCCCTTCTGGGTTCTGAAGATTTCTGAAGAAAAATTTCTAATACGAGTAGTTCGATGAAGGTGACAGCAGTTCACAAGATCAACTTCCATTAGCCTGCAAAGATGCAGTGGCAATCTTGTTCATGTTCGATCTCACAAGTCGGCAAACTCTAAACAGGTCTGTTTCTGTCAATATCTTGTTATTCTTGTTTGAAATTTGAGTTCATTTTTTTTCATTTGGTTCTGTTTCGTGTTTGGTTTTTGCAGTGTTGTTGATTGGTATACAGAAGCGAGGAAATGGAACCAGGTAAAGCTTTTGATTCTATTTTTGGCCATTGATGGCATTCTATGATGTTTATGTTGGTTGAGTTTGATTTGGATTCCAAATTTTGAACTGTTTCCTTTTATTTTCTTCCCTTTTACTGAAACCCATGTCATTAAGAGGCTTTTATTGCTAATAATGAGTGACCCATTTGGCCGTTGTGGATGAAAGTTTTTTTGAGCATCAAGTGATTGGTAAAAGTCCTGTGAGAATTGATGAGAAAGAGATGTGAGACTTTTTCTTTATCTTTTGAACCTATGAACCGATAAAAGATTACTTCTCCTCCACCTAACTTGTTTACGAAGAAAATGGTTTGTTATTATGAGACGTTTTCATAAGCCTAGTCTTTCTTTTTCCCTTTCTATATTTGGATTGTGTTGAAAAAAAGAGTTAATAAATCGTGCATTTGTGTAAATTTCGTTTGGTTTGCAAGTCTATAATTTGTAAAATTTGTACCTCGAATAAAACTTACAAGTTAGGTTTCCCAAGTCAAGTTTATATCGTCTTAACCAAAAGGAATAGACGCCAACCTCACCATAGCTTAACTGACTTAAGCATATATTGTTCGAATCTCTCTAACCTCACGTGTTGAATAGGCTATCCACATAACAAACGTAGTTTTGGTTTTTAATCCTAGTTAGTTACATGTATGTATTAAAACATGTTTGGATAACTTTGATTTCCATTACTTGTACAACATTGAAGTGGCGACTTGATCATAGTTTATGTGGTGTTTGGTTCACGGGTTGTGCTCGTGTAACTTAGAGTTTAAAGAAGGTACTACGTGATCGCCTGAGAAATTTGATCTTTTATACTATGTAATACTAACTCTATAGACTCGGACTTAATAAAATTGTGAGACCCCATGCTTATAAGTCAATTCTTAAAACGTGTTTTTCAAAACAACCTTGGAGTAGTTATCGGGTCGTTTCTTGTTTATTGCAGACAGCCATTCCCATTCTGATAGGAACCAAATTCGACGACTTTGTTAGACTCCCTCCAGATTTGCAGTGGACAATTGTTAGTCAGGTAAATCAATCATGAACTTGAAAATTCCATTGGAACACTTTTCTCACATGGCACTGTTGCCTCTTTTTGTTGGGTTAATGGCAAGACTTTTAGCCATCAAAACCGCGTGGAATCTATGCTTTGAGGGACCCCTTTCCTTTTGTTCTTCATCAATCTTCTCTTTGAATTCTTGTTTTTGTGTTCACAGGCAAGAGCTTATGCAAGAGTTATGAAGGCTACTCTATTCTTCTCGAGCTCCATTCACAACATAAATGTCAACAAGATTTTCAAGTTCATTGCAGCCAAGCTCTTCGACATCCCATGGTCCGTCGAGCGGAACCTCACCATCGGAGAGCCGATCATTGACTTCTAACTTTTGTTACACTCAACCTGATTCTGATGTACATACGATACGAAAGAAAAACACGAAAGAAAGAAAGAAAGAATGAAAGAAAACGAAGAAAGTAGAAGGAGATTTTTTTTTCCCCTGCAGGTTGATTGATCATCTGTTTGGGATTTGTTATCTGAAATCTTATTTGTAACTGTTTCTTTTGGCCCAAATGAACGGATTCTTAATTCAAGGAATAGAAAAAAAGATGGAAAGAAAGGAAAAAAAAAATAGAGAATGGATCGAATTCCTTTTTACTCAAATGACAGAGTACATTTGATTGCGTTAAAGGGAGGGTATGAAAAGGCTGCACTAAGAGATTCTGGTGGGATTATTACTATCCATGGCTGATAGAAAACTGCCCCATGAAGTTTTCTTGTTCATAACTTTTGGGAGACACAATCCGAGGAAGCAAACTAATGTCCAACTCCAACTCCCATGTGATTTGATGTCTTGGAAGTTAACATATGGTTTTTTCTTCTTGAAGCTAACTCGAAACCTATATTGATATATCGTCGAATATCTAACTATAGTTTGTATGGTTTGTAATTATAAAATTGAAGTCAAGTCTTCTATGTAGATCGTCCCTGGCGGGACGGGGATGAGAATGGCTTCTCGTCTTCCCATTCCATTTCCCATCTTTAGAAATTTTCAATTTAATTTTGCGGGATCAGAGCTAGTGGGGTTAGGGCTGGTGGGGTTGGTTCTAGAATTATTTTCATTTATTTTTCTTTTAAAAAAAAATCAATGAATGTTTTTTTAGAGAAAAATTTCAATTAAATGGTTGGTTAATTCTGTAGGGTTTGTTTGGTTCACAATCCAGATCTTTTAATATGTTTTCAGATTCATTAGATTTAAAAAAATGTCTTTGGTAGATACTTTGGATTTTGTTTCTTAAAACTGTTTTTGAATTTTGTAATCTAAACAATGCAAATACGAAGGTGTGTGGTGGTTCGAATCCCTTTGTCTATATTGTACTGAAAAACCTACAACTACTTTGATGGTTTATAAATATATTATCATAAACGAATTTGCCAAACTTCTAGTTCTAACTTTTTAATGAGGTATATAGCATTGCTATGTCTTTTATTCTAATTTTAGGTAAAATTATAAATTTAGTTCGTGATGGTTGGAGAAGAAATTTTGGCCAATCAAATTTTGTCAGGTGATCACAACAAAAGTCATTTTGGGCCTAAGCCACGTAAGACCTATGAAAACCTCTATAAATAGAGGTCTTAACTCTTCATTTAAAAAAAGATTGAAACTCTCCAGCTCTATCTATCTCAAGATTGTAAATTCCTAAAAAAAAATGAAGACTTAAAAGACTAAAACTTTTTTAAATTCTAGAAGACTTAGGCTCATTCTCAAGATTACAATTCTCTGAAGAATATACTAGAGACTGTACTCACTATGCTATACTTAAATCAATATAAAGTCAAAGTTCATTCAGCTATACTTAAATCAATATAAAGTCAAAGTTCATTCAACGAATTAAATTTTTCTAAAATCTCATCGAACTGTGATAATCAACTAGATAAATATAGGTTAAGGTTGACATTACATGGTTTGGTAAGTATTAGAAAAAAAAGGTAGAATGACAAGATTCATACAACGAGCTTGATGCGTTTTATGAATCTTGTCATTATACTTTATTGGCAAAAAACAAGTGGACTGGAAATTATTTGCAAAAATAGAGCAATTTTTTTTTATCCTTATTTATTTCAGTCTTTTGTAAAGATTGAATTTCACATGCATCAGCCACATGGGCAGCCCTCAAATTCACTGATCCTTTTTACCCATTTCAACGTTTTTTTCTTCTTCTTTTTTTAATCTCTCCCCTTAATATACAACTACCCTATTAAGACTATGCTGGGATTGCGTTTACAAGGTAGAAAATAATTGTGGAAAAATCTTAACTGTCTTCATTATTTGGTAAATCAAATTATTAATTAAGGTATGAGATTCACTTTTTAAATTCTAACTAACGTGTAAAAGCTCACAACAATAGCTTTTAGATTCAATTTTTTTTTAAAATCTTATACTTTTTTAACCATTTAAATAAATATATTATAATAATATCCTTCTATATTAATACATTTTTCACATATATTTTCAAATTAATTGATTCAATTTTTATATAACAAATATTTTTATTAAATTTTTATCAAATAATTTAGCTTAAATAAAATCAGTGAAAATAATTAAAATAACAAGCCTACTTCGTATAATAAAATTACACCAATTTAGTGTTAATTTATCTAACACTATAACTAGTTTTTTCTAATTTAAAATTAAAATTTACCAAACACTATTATATTTCATTTCATAGCTGATTTTAAAGAAAGTAAGGCTGACAACAATTATTTTAAAAGCAACAACAATCCCAAACTAAGTCTAACCTTTCAACACAATTTTTTTTAACTCTCATCTCAAACTCTCATTTTTAGTTTTTTTTATATAATTTTATTTAAATTTGTCTAAGAATATAATTTTGTAGAAAATGAAATCTTAGATATTATGTATAATATTAGAAAGTTTTTAAAATGTGTTTTGAATGATTTTATTAGATGTTTTTAGATTCAATGCATGTATATTTTTTTTTTTTAATTTTAGACTCAAAGCTTAGATTTTGAAAGTTAATATGGTTAAATATGTTAGATTTAGAGTTGAGATTTTGTTTTTTTAGATTTAGAGCTTAGATTTTAATGTTACATTGATTGAACTCATTTCATATCATACTTCGAATATAAAAAAAATAGTGATCTTTTAATTATTTCATTTAAGATTATTTAGAATGAACATAAATTATGAAGCAAATAAATAAAATTGGTCTGTTCGCATGAGGTTTTCGGATAAACGTGTTTTGTGGAGTTGAACTTGTGTGTTATATAAGTTTGATGCAGTTCGATCTCTAGTACTTAATCCTCTGATTCTCTCTCAACTATACGCGTGCGTTTGATGTAGGGAAGCAGAGCGTGTGGATGTATGTGAAGTTGGAGTCTTGGAGGAACGTATGTGTTCCAAGCAATTTGGAGGAACGTATGTGTTCCAAGCAACTTTGTGGTTCAGTTTCAGGAGTCAGTGAGTCTTCTGACTGTAGAATTGATGTATGTGAAGTTGGAGTCTATGTATTCCAAGGAAAGTTGGAGAGTTCTCTGAGTATAAAATTTATGAACCTTGTAAATGGAGAGAACTGTTGGACCGGTATGGCAACCCTGGAGCGGGGTAAATAAAGTTTTATTAAGCTAATTAAAACTTTTTACTAATGTGGGCCCAATTAAACAAATTAATACATTTTATACTAACAAGTAATTTAAACAAGAATTTCATGCAAATAAATTCAATCCAAAGTAATCAAGAAATTAAAAGTAATACTTTGAAGCACCCTATTTAATTCTAATAATAAGATTAAAGATATGCAAATTTAAGAACTACCAATCAAAGTAAACAAATATGACCAATTAATTTCAAAGAATAAAAATTGCAATTAATTTCAAACAATAAACTATAATAGCAAATTAATTGCAAAATTAAATAGGAGAGGGATAGAGAAAATGACACCAGAAATTTATAGTGGTTCGGCACAACCGGCCTACATCCACTTCCCAAGCTCCTCTTGGGTATGTCACTAGAAACCTTGACTCTTTCCACGACTTAGAGTCAAACCGCTACAATGTTCCTTTTTCGGGCCCAAGAACAAACCCGATCCTTTCCACGGTTGAGGATCAAACCGTTACAACCACTCTTTTTAGGGATCAAGAGCAACCCTTACAATGAATTTTGGAAATGAAGAATAAGATGAGGAAAACTCTCTCAAAGAGTAAATGTACAAATTTAAGCTCTCAATAAATCAATCCTCACAATACAATAAATCTCTCTCAAGAATTAGATGAAAAGAATAAAATTGAATCTTGGAGAGAGAGCAACAATGGAAGCTTAATGAATTATGGAGGATTGAAAAATAATAAAAGTTCTTAAAATTTGGAGAAGATGAAGTGTTTAAAAAGAGAGAAAAGTTGTTGGAAACTACATTAAATTTGGACCATTAGATGTTGGTAAAAGAAAATTGAATGGTTGAGATTTAAACTCAACTAGCCGTTAGACACACACATAAAATAATATAAAATTCATTTTCTTTTAAAGGCAACTAGCCGTTAGACACAAACATATAATAATATTAAATTTATTTTCTTTTTAAAACCATTCTTTTTAAAACCAACAAAAATCAAAAGCTCCATGTGTCACTTATCTATTTCTCCACTTGTCATCCTCTAGTAGGTCCACTTTGATGATTTGGCCGCCACGTCATCGACATCGGGTATTTTTCCATTAAGCTTGTTCCAGCCATATCTTCTTCGTTTGAACTCCGATTTGAGTGATTCAAATTGCGTTGGAACCGTTGTCCAAGCTCTACACAATGGACACTTCAAAACACTCAAATTGTTAATAAATAAAAACAGGTTTATTATCATCAAAACATTAATTAATTAATTAATTAAAATTAATTAATTTGATATTAAGGGCCAAAAAGCCAAGAAGAACCTCTCTATTTATAGAGTTCTCATGTGCGCTTTCGTGGGCTTGATTGGTCCATGGCCTGACCAATTGGGCCCAACTAATTAGATTTGGGCCTTTGGACCATTTGGGCCAAATTAAGTCTATCTTTGGACTTAATTAAATTTTAGCCCAAACATTAATAATTAATTCAACAAAAAATAATTCATTTGATCCAACAATGAGGACGGAAACCACGTAGCGCCATCGGGATTTGCCAATTTTCGTCTTTAATTTCAATTTAGGACACATGTAACATTTAATTAGTCCCAAATTTAATTATTTTATAATTTCGCCATTAATTTGGTAAATGACATGGCAATTTGTGATTGGCCCAAAATTTCTCCTTCAACAAATGCCCTTTTTCGAGATTTATGCACGTATATGGTGGGTGAATCTCGAAAAAGATGAGGTTGAGTCAAAATGCAAGTTGTATATGTTCTTGAATTTGACCCTATTTGGTATGTCAATCAAACTATGAATTGAGTACATGCGTTTGATTAAAACTTGATATAAAATTTGGAATATGACCAAATTTAATTTGGGATAACTTCGAAGTTTGATTTGAATTTGGGATAAAATTTGGAATATGGCCAAATTTTAATTCGAGAAATTTAAATATATATATATATATATATATATATATATATATATATATATATATATATATATGTATATAGCTAATTTATTAAGGAATTAGGGTTTAGGATTATATATATATATATTATTAAGTGACCTAATGAGGTAAAGAGGGAGAAAAATCCACCAAAATAACCGAGGGGATAAATAGAACTTCGGATTTTAAGCGAAAATTATCGTTTGCTGAAGTTTCAACCATCGGATTGTATTGAAATTTTATCAGCCTGTTCGAGACACATAGGGCTATATTCTGAACGGTTAGATCTTTGTTTTGAGCTCTAGTTTGTCCATAATCGCTGTTGTACATAACATGTAAAACTGGAAATTATTTTTTTCTTTTGAGCGACGGTTCCCCGAAAATTATCGTTTGCCGGAATTTCAACCGTCGGATCGTATTGAAATTTTATAAGGCTATTTGAGACACATAGGGCCTTATTCTGAATGGTTAGATCTTTGTTTTAAACTCTAGTTTGTCCATAATCTATGTTGTACAGAACATGTAAAACTGAAATTTTTTTTTTCAGCGACAGCTCCCGGAAAATCGTCGTTTGCCGGAATTTCAACCGTCGAATCGTATCGAAATTTTATCCGCCTGTTCGAGACACATAGGGCCTCATTCTGAATAGTTAGATTTTTGTTTTAAAGTCTAATTTGTCCATAATCGCTATTGTAAGAACATGTAAAAAACTGGGAACTTTTTTTTTCCAGTTTTTTTCTTCTTTTGGGAATAGAATTTTCACCCACTAAACAAGGTAAACTCCAAGGTAACCATTTTTTCCTAGAATATCCTTTTTTTTTGTTTCAATGCAGGTATGTTGAGCACATTGGAGCAAAAGTTGGCTTTCTGCAACACGCCCGCGCTGTGCAACGGCGAATAAAAGTTGGCCTATCGCCAACGCGCCCGCGCTGTGCAACGGCGAATAAGAGGCAGACATTTTCAACCTTTAGCGATGCACTCCTTTGATTTGTTGCATTACCCCTAGTAAGACATCTTCAACTTTTTTTTTCATGACGTGATTGAACTTAAAGTTTCCTTCAAGCTGCCTACGTACCCTTTATAATGTATAGAGATCAAGTCATAACATAGTTCAAACGATTTTTTTTTTTGTGTTACCATTCACCTTTTAAGCTCATGCGGGCCAGGAGCACCGTGCAGTTTAGGCTCTTGCAATAAGGAGCATTTTACATACTTATCATGCATAAAATTTCTTAAGGAATTTGTCATTGATTGGGCCAATCCTTAATCCATCCTGATCGACGATCTTGTATGCTCCATTTGTGTAGACTTCTTTGACGATATAGGACGATATAGGGTCCATCCCACTTAGGAGTGAACTTGTTTCCCGTATGTCTTGTTGTGATGATAGGTCTCCTTATAGCAAGCACTAGATCACCAATTTGGAATGATCGGGGCTTCACGTGCTTATCAAAGGCTTTGGATATTCGCGCTTGGTAACATTCCAGCGCCTGTGGAGCTTCTAGCCGTTTTTCGCCAAGTGCCTCTAACTCTTGAAGACGTAATTTGGCATTGTCTTCTGTAGTTAGCCTCTCTTGAACTGCCATCCTTAGTGATGGAATTTCCCTTTCCAATGGGAGAACAACCTCCACTTCATAAATAAGAGAATATGGTGTAACTCCTGTAGGAGTACGATGAGTAGTTCGGTAAGTCCATAGCGCTTCACCAATCTTCTCCTGCCAATCTCTCTTTGACTTAGAGACGATTTTCTTTAGTAGGTTACGCAATGTTTTGTTGAAAGCTTCTGCCAACCCATTGGCAGCTGCGTTGTACATGGACGACTTGTATTGCTTGAATTTAAACTTTTCGTACAATTTATCTATTAGGTTGTTAGAAAATTGTCTTCCATTATCTGTCACAATTCGGTGAGGAATTCCGTACCGGTAAATGATGTGGGTTCGGATAAAGTCTGCCATATTTTCTTTCTTGGCTTCTCGCAGCGCAATGGCCTCAGCCCACCTTGAAAAGTAATCTGTCGCTGCAAGGATATAAGAATGTCCTGCTGACGACTTTGGTGTTATGGGACCAACAAGATCAAGTCCCCAAGCTTCAAAAGGCCACGAAGCCACAGTTGGATGCAGGGGCTCTGGCGGTTGATGTATGAAGTTTGCATGGTATTGACAAGCTTCACACCTCTTCGCATACTCCATCGAATCCTGGATCATCGTGGGCCCAATAGTATCCCATCATCTTCAACTGGAATTGAAGCTTCGGTCCAGATTAGTGTGCGCCACATACGCCTGAACTATGATACTAAATGAGTTAAATGAATGTAACATTGAAATCTAGACACTAAATCTAAGAGTTGTTTTCAAATATAGAAAAATGAGCCAAACTATTTACAAATATAGAAAATTTTAGGAAATTTTTCATAAATAAAAAAAAATCAAACTATTTACAGAAAATAGCAAAAAAAAAAAAAAATACTGATAGACATTGATAGACTTCTATTAGCATCTATCAGTAATAGACTTCTATCATTTCTATCACTGATAGACCCTGATAGACTTTGATAGACTTCTATCAGCGTGTATCACAACTATCTAAATTTTTTGTTATTTTCTGTAAATAGTTTCCCTTATTTTTCTATTTTTAAAAGTCCCCAAATTTTTATTATCTAACATCGATAGACAGTGATAAAATTCTATCGCGATCTATCGCTGATAGACAGTGAAATTTTTGTAAATAGTTTGATATTTTTTCTGTTTATAATAATTTCCTAAATCTAACATATTTAACCATATTAATTTTTAAAATCTAAACTCTAAATATAAAAAAAGTATATATGCATTAAATCTTAAAAAAATTATGTTCCTAGACATTAAAAAAAAAAAAAAAAACTAAGAGAGAGTTTGAGATGAGAGGTTAAAAAGTTTTGTGTTGGAAGAGTTAATAGGGGTAGCATTGAAATGGGTAAAAAAAATTGTGTTATATCAAGGGGGAGAGATTAATAGAGAGATGAAAAAAAAAGAAGATAAAAAGACAAAAAAAAAAAAAAAAAAGAGAGGCTAAAATGGATAAAACAACATATTTTGTGAATTGAGGGCTGTCCAAGTGGCAGTGACATGTGAAATTTAGACTTTACAAAAGATTGAAATAAGTAAAGACAAAAAAACTGTCATATTTTGCAAATAATTTCCAGTCCACTTGTTTTTTTGCAAATATTTCTACAAACTATCCCATTTTTATACTTAATCCTTGTTACATCAGTACATGCAACCATTTAATTATCATTCAATTAATGATATACATTATACATGATGACTATATCAAACCATAATTCAAAAATCAAAAGACAATTAAAGTTGTTAGTCTAAACATAGTTAAGTGGCTAAGAGACCAATTAAAATTATCATATATATATATATATATATATATATATACATGAGATAAACAACCATGTATTAAAGCATGCCAAGCTCTGTCAGAAGGAGCAAATTACGTACATCCTGAGTACAAATAGAACAAAGCCAAGCAGGAAAATTAGACAGCCAAGAAAAATCCTGTTGGGTCAATAAATGAGTAACCAGATTCCAATCCCTGCACACGAAACAAAACTGAATAGAATGGAACGAAGATGCCAGTGCTCGAATCTTAGATAGAATGTGACCCAATTCCAAGAAACGCTCCAACGAATCGGTCAGCATAGCAATCAAAACCTTGGGGTCGGAAAAAAGTCACATAATCAACAGATAACTAACGAGCAAGCTTCATCCCTCCAAGTAAGGCTAAAGCTTCAGCCCAAATTGGCGACGATATGGGGGCCGAAAACCATACAAAGCCGCCTGAATCAAAGCAGATTTATCAAGAAGCACACAACCAAAACCAGAAATACTAACTATTTCCTTGCACGAACCATCAACAAATAAAACAAAATTATCATTAATGCCAAAAGGGCTCAACATGTGCCCGTTGCGCTCTAAATATAGATGAATAATGAATTGTGTGGTGTATTACTCGCGTTGAGTTATAACTGATTAATCTAAATGATGCGGTGAACGCAAGTTTTCCTAACCCAAGCCCAAGTATAAGCTTAAGGAAAGGTCCTAGTGAGTCTAGGGTCAAACACAGGGACTTAGTGCAATTGCGTTTAACTTTGCGCTAGATTTGTATGCGATGAATGATGTAAATGTGTTGAGGTGAAATTTTACTCTAAGTATAACTAAACTATCTAATTATAGTGACAAGAGAGCTATGCGATTGAAGTGTGTAAATGATGATGAATGTGAATGAGTTACAATCTCAAATCAAGCAAGATGCGATGGAAGAAAAATCAATGTATGAATAGGGTTAAGAAGACTCCCTAGTATTTTTTTAACTACTACATAAAATGCATTCATCAACTTCTGAAATTAAAAACTAACCTCCCGGCCTTTGAACCACATTTATCTTATTTCTAAGATATATGCGTCGTTTGATTTAAATGAAGATCTTACTTTATTTCTAAAGCAATATTTCTTTATGCTTAATGTTGTCTAAGGTTTCTTACTCTCTCAAGCAAGAACTCTTTCCCCAAACCTATCTCTCAACAGATTTAAGTAAAGAATTAAGCAAACATTAAACAACAAGAACTTCTACTCATGCATAGTCTTGAAAACACTAGTTCATTTTTCTTAACCCATTAGAAAATTAGCTGCTCATAAGGGATGGAAAAATACTCATGGAGGAATAAGAATGAATATGACTCATATTAATATTAAGAAATGAAGAATCTTTCAATATCAAGATCTTAATACAAAATGAGTGAAGTAAATAGAAATGGAAACGAAAATGTCAAGTGTCGAGATAATTTCTTGCTCCCTTTGGCTCTAAATTGGTTACTATCAACGAGATTGCGTCAAGAATGGAGGTAACTCTCACTTTTCTAAGAAGAATTCTAAGCTCTCACTTAGAATCCTGTAAAGAAAAGCTTGAGGGTTGGTAATGGCGACTTCTCTCTCTTGGGATAGTTGATCTCTTGACCATACTAACTAATCTTCCTTCATCTTCGGGCTGGGTATTTATAGGCATCAAAAAGGGAAGTTTTGAGCTTCTCTCCAATGATTTCGGTGTCACATTGCATTTAATTCCATGCCCTGCTACACCGACTCTATCGCGTCACAGATTCATTGGTTCTTCCGTGAATGTTTCGAATTAGCTACCAACTTGCTTTGTTGATTTGACTTCCACCGCCTATGCGTTTGTCGTTTTCTGTCTTTTATCTCATCGCATGACGTAGTGTGATCCTTTAAATATGTTTAACTATATTTAGCTCCAAAAGACCATCTTGCCCTCGGGATGATTATTTCCTACAAAGAAAAAGAATTATTGAGTAAAATCAAGTAATTAAGGGAGATTTAAGCTATAAAACATAGCGCTGTTAGGGTGCTATCAAATCACCCCCCACTTGAAGCTTGATTTTCCCGAGCAAGGAATTAGAATCTAAGTTTATGCAAAGAATCAATCAATTATGCAAAGAATTGTATGTACATGCTTATTGAAAAATGTGGTCTTGCCTTCTATTATTTCTTTGTAGGCTTGTTGTATGCTTATGAGTATGCAAGTTAGAATGTAAAAAATGGTAAGACATGTTAGAGTTAGAAAGTCTTGGTTAGACATGCTCTTTTTAGAAACGCTCAAGCTAATGCTCAAAATGGAAAGGAATGATACTCGACTCTGTACAATCTCAAGAGATAAAGATGCAATAAAAACTGAGATCCAAACGATGATCAATCAATTAAGCGAACACATTTTTTTTGAAAAAAAATTATTCCAATTCTATTCATGTATGGAAAAGTTCAAGTTCTTATTGGTTAAGCTTACATGACTTGGAATGGTTTTATAGGGTTTTCAATTCATTTTCCCCCTACTCTGGCTCGGTTATTAGCTCTAGACATACCAAGCTTGCAAGAAAAAAAGGTAATGCTAAAGACAAGGGTGCCTTACTCACGCACACAAAAGATAGAGGGCATATGTTTTACCTAGAAGGCTAGCTTTCACACACCCAAAGTAGGGACTCAATCCACTCTTTTCTCACGGGGTCTTAACTTATCACAATGGGGGTAGATCTTTTCACCTCTATCCATGCACACACACACTTTTTATTAGATATAGATAGCAAAGGATAACCTTTTTTTTTTTTTTTTTTTTAAAGTCATTTCCTTTTTTTTGAAGCTTTTGCTTTTTGCTCTCTTTTTTTTACTCAACACTCAAATATCCACTTTGTCTAGTATTACACTTTGGAACAAGAGAGGTTACTCTTAAGCTAAAGGTGGGCCTTTCGAGGTGACAATAGAAATCTAGGCTTAATAAAAGAATTATAAACATGTAGGACTTAAGTTCATAAGAAGGAGAACTCAAAAAAATGCATGACAGATAAGAAAGATTTTTTAAAAACAAATGGGCTTAAAATCATGATAAACACTCTTCAAACATAATCTTTTACAAAACTTATCATAATGAGAGTGCGTCATCGTCATGTCATTATATCAAACCAATCAAAAGAAAACAAAACGAGCATTTCAAGCAAGCAAGCATTGTCCGAGCACAACGCTCAAGGACCCCAAATATAGCAAAACATTTATTATAAAAGAATCATAGGTATAAGCATGCGAGACATACAAATATGCATTGATCGATCTAAATCCCTTATGCAAAATCAAGAAAACCCCACCTCCAACTTTCAAACAAAACATTGTCTTCAATGCTTGAAAGCATATGATTTTATTTTGAAAAAAAATAAAGCTCATAGACACAAACATGAAAGGGGAACAGAAAAACTCTCCCTGCTTTTGTTTTTTGGAGATATGCAGGATTTTTCTTGAGACTTGATCTCTTATTTTTGGAGCTTTGCTTTTGGTAACTTGAAGTATCATTTATTTTCTGTAGAGAGAAAAGAAAATTATAAGCTTCTCTCTATTATTTGAAAAGAATTGTTGAGACTACACTAAAAAGTAAAAAATTACAAAAATCAACTAAAGACAAGAAAGTAAAGAAAGCATATTAAAATTTTTGACGCCCGATTGCCTCTGGGAGAGCGCAAATTTTTAAGGTCGGTTGTTCGACCGTTGGTGACATCTAGCACATATGAACGTGGATGATAACCCTTGTGGTTTGTGTTTGATCTCAAAGGGGAGGGGGCGCGCCTCATCATTGTTAAGACTATGAGATGCTCTTGGGGCGGTTCCTAGCTTCCATAGAGCGTTGATCAAGCGCTTTGTAGAAGTACTTTTCTCCTTGATCGAAACACAGGAAGGGCTCTTGCCATCTTGTTTCTTGTTTTTATTTTTGCAAGGGAGAGCCTTCCGCTCAATCCCTTTACCCAGTGAGACAAAGGAAGAGTTATCAATAGAAGAATTATCACTTTAGAGTTGGAAGGAGGAATCAATTTTTCATCAAAATCATCAAAACTTTTCTCAACATTCAACAAGTTATCACAAGCTTCAAAAGCTTCCACACAACAAAGAAATTTATTTTCTTTTGGGAACTTCTTTGCATCACAAATATTGAAATTTGCTATTTCACCATCAAATTTCACACTAAGGGATCCTTTATCTACATCGATTTCAGTCTTAGCAGTTTTTAAGAAAGGTCTCCCTAACAAATCCATTGAAGAATTAGATGGTTCATTCATATGCAAAATATAGAATTCCGCGGGAAAAATCAAATCTCCTACTTGAATCAAGATGTTCTCTACTATCCCTAATGGCTTAATACATAACCTATCCACTAGTTGAATGCTTACCGATGTTTTTTTTTTTGCAAATCGTTCAATTTTAATTCTTCATAGACATGGTAAGACATTACATTAATAGAAGCGCCTAAATCAAGCATAGCATGATATATTTTTTTATTGCCTAACATATGGGATAGTAAACATATTGAGATCTCTACACTTACCTTCACTTTTTCCTTCTCCTTACCTCCCCGCTTCTTAACACATAGGTCCTTTAGAAATTTAGCATACCTTGGAACTTGTTTGATCACGTTGAGAAGAGGGATATTAATTTTCACCTTTCTAAAGATCTCCTCTAGCTCCTCATCAGTTCCTTCTTTCTTCGATCAAGCTAACCTACTAGGAAATGGAGCTTTAGGCACATGAGGTTCAATGTAAGGTTTTGAAGGAATACTAACCTTTGGTTCGGGTGGTGTGGTAGTCTTTGCTTCCTTTTCTTCTTCTCTCACTTCACCTTGTTGGCTAACTACCAACATAGGAGGCGATGCAATGATAGAAGGAGGGGCCAGAGGAAGTTCCTTATCGCTCCTAAGCGTTATAGCGCTCATGTTCGCATGGTCGGGTTGAACGGGTAGCTTGTCTGATGATCTACTTTCCAACTTGCTAATAACAACCGCTAATTGTGTGATTTGAGTCCCTAGATTCGAGAAGTCGGTTCTAGTCTCTTGTTGAAACATCTTGTTTTCTTGTGCTTGTTGAATAGAATCCTTTTGAAGTTGGTGAATGTCCTGTTGGAATTTAAGTGAATTGTCAGGTAGAGTTTTAACAACGTCTTCAAGACACATTCCTTGGGAAGAAGAGGAGGCTTGGTTGTGTGGGCGGCTCTCTTGTTGCCCTTGGCTTCCCCATTTGAAATTGGGGTGGTCATGCTATCCGGGTTGAACGTGCTTCCATGGGGGTCATATTTTTGTTGGAAGCCACCAATCGCGTTCATCTTGGGATTTGCTTGAGGGCAACTCTCAAGAGAGTGTCCAAGCACTCCACATGCTCTGCATGTTTTCACTCGTTGAGGGCCTCCTTGTACAAATTGTGAAACAAGAGAAGAAAGGTTAGATATTTGAGTCTTAAGCTCACTTACCTATTTAGCATTGGATGGGTTGAACTCGATCGCACAGGTCCTGAAACTCTGTGAATTTTCTGCCATCCTCGAGATTAGGTCTCTTGCCTCGGTGGGGGTTTTGTCCGCCAAAGCTCTTCCCGCAGCTGTATCGATCGAGGCTCGTTCGTTGGAGAGCAATCCGAAGTAGAAATATTGGATCAAGAATCGATTCGATATTTGGTGATGGGGGAAGCTTGCGCAAAGATGCTTATACCTCTCCCAATATTCGAAGAGTGACTCCTTGAACGTTTGCTTGATACTGTATATTTCTTTTTGGATGCTATGGCCCTCGACGCTGGAAAGAACTTCTCTAATAATTTCTTCTTAAGGCCATTCCATGCCATGATCGAGCCGGATGGTAGGTAGTATAACCAATCTTTCACCGAGTCCTTTAGAGAGAACGAAAATGCTTGGGGATTTAGTTTCTCCTTCGTCACCCCGAGCGGCCTCATACTGTCGACCATATGAAAGTCTTTAATGTGCTTATGTAGGTCTTCCCCGACACTTTCCTTGAAAATAGGTAGGTGGTAGTTGAGTCCAAGTTTGAGCTCGAAAGACGTGGTGGTCTCCAAATAGACTATACATCAAGGTTGTTGGGTCATGTCCGGCTCGGCCAACTTATATAGAGTTCTTTCTCGTGCTTCACCCATCTCTTCTTCTTGCTGCACGTGTGCTCCTCAAGGTTGTCTAAATTCTCTTCCAATTCTGATTGATGCTCCTCTAGAATCTCTCTTCATCTCTCTCTTCGAAGTTGCTGCTCTTCTTGATTAATATCTGCAAAGAAACTAAGCACCAAATCTCCAGAGGAGCGGGTCATACATCAAAGGAAAAATAATTGCACACATAATTTTTTTAGAGATTTTTTTTTCAAGAATTCAATCAATTGACTAATAGTTACCAAGATCTCCGGCAACGGCGATAATTTGATCGAGCTAAAAACATGCGTCTTAAACATATTTAAAGGATCAAATGAATTTTAACTCCAAACTCACTAACAATTAACAATTTAGTATAAGCGGTAAGTTGGGATCAATCCACAGAGATCTATTGAACTATCAATGGCAATCAATTGAATTCTATCAATATTGAGAGGGATTTGTAAAAAAGAAAATAAAAGTGGTGCAAGAATTTAGAATATTTTTGGATTTATGATATTTTGGAGAGACTTAATTGATGAGAATGAGAATTAAAGTAAGTTGAGTCCAATTTCCTTCATAGAATTGAAAAGACATGATTTATGCAATGAATCCACAACCAAAAAGAGATTAAAGCCCTAATTGATCTAACTCATTAAGCTAGTCAAATTAAAGCCTAATTTCTAATTGTCCTAAGTTGTAAATCAAGAATTGCTCAAAGGTTTACTCTAAATTCCATTTTAGCATGTATATCCCTTAGCGGTTTTCAACACCAAATGAAATTTGCATTAAGAACAAGGCTTCATAGTTGCGAAGAATTAAAGAATGGATAGCCTCTTCGTTAATCCGATTTATTGATTAATCCTAACTAGTTGATCAAACATTGATTTAAAGGGAAAATTGCTTTAAACGAATGCAAGAATTCCTCATCATGCAACATATTCATAATTTTGATGCTTAGCGCATTATGAATTTGCATACAAGAACTTGTATCTAACCATGAGTTGTTAGTTCAATCGAAACAAATTCCAGAATTAGGCACAAAGATCAATCAAAATTCATACATTCAATCAAGAATTATGAAGATATTCTCAAGAAATTAAACAACTACAAAATTCCCATAAAAAGTACCTTAGACTTGCATCATTCAATAGATCTTCAACGAATTTGTGAAAGGGTACAAGAAAATGGAGAGAATTTACAAGAGGATTCGAAAAGCTCTCTGAAAAATCTAAGGAAATGAGACTCTCTCTCGGGCAAAAAGTGCAGAATCCTATTTAATTCTGTCGACAGCGTCGCGACGCTCTGACTTAGTGTCACGATGTTGGTTTGAGTTTCCGCAGCGTACTGCTGCATTGGGATGAGCGTCGCTATGCTGCTGGCCTGATGAAGAAGGCACGCGCATTGCATCTTTGAAATTTCTGTCAAACTTTGGAGCGCTACTTCACTCAATAGTAGCGTCGCTACACTTTCTTGTTTTGCAAAAAAAATGGAGCTCTTGGGTCTTGAACGTAATTGGGGTGTAAAGGGGGTGCGACTATGCTCTTCGCAGGGGTATTTTCGTAATTATGACTCCTTTTTTACCTTTGATGCGTCCAAGCTAGATTTAGGCTCGTTTTAGCTCCAAAAGACTATCTTGCCCTCGGGATGATTATTTCCTACAAAGATATAGAATTAGTGAGTAAAATCAAGTAATTAAGGGAGACATAAGCTATAAAACATAGCGCTTTTAGGGCGCTATCATAGTGTGTTACACAGTTGGGTGCCTTTGAAAAGTGCTTTATTTGCTCCTAATTTAGTAGTGTTTTTATGTGATCTAATGTGTTTGCTAGTGAATTTTAGGATAAAATGATGAAAATTGGGCTTCGGAAGCAACAAAATCAAACTGAGTCAAAACCGATCAAAGATAGCTCAAAAACCCTAAAAAAAAATAGGGCAGCATAGAGCAAGAGCGTCTCTACGCTGCCCCTTTACGCTCAAGACCCGAGCGTACTTATTTTTGACACACTCAAGAGTGTAACTACGCTCCTCGAGAGCATAGCGGCGTTGGAACAGTGTAGCTACGCTAATATACAATGCAACGCTACGCTATGCTAAAATCAAACCAGTGTCGCGACGCTCTTCCACAGCGTAGCGACGCTAGCTTTCCTATTTTAAATTGGAGATAATTTAGGACATCGTTTTCTATAAAAAAAAAAAGGGAGATATTAAACAACCCTAATCACGAAATCACAGAGGCAAAAAGGGTGAGTTTACCACCAAAAAAAAAGGGAGATTGAGTTTGAGAGAGTTTGGTGGCCATTCGAGTTCCCAGGCTTTAATCAAAGGAGTCGTGCCGGTTTCCACAATGGGGGACTCTTTGATAGTAGAGTTCTCTTATTTCTCTCCTACTTTTCTCTTCCTTTTGCTGAACTTGAATGCAATTATGTTAGGCTATGAGTGGTTAAACTCTTTAGTTTTAGGGTATTGATGAACTATTTATGAAGCTATGTTAATCTTATAGAACTTTTCATGGAATAATGCAAATATATGCTTTTCATTGTTATTATACTTATTTTGTGTTGATTGACCTTCAATATTTATTAGATTAAATGTGTAATTTGATGGATTGCATGTTTAATTGGACTTATAACAATGAATCGTTGTTAATATCTTATGAAAATAGTTAGGTCAATAATGAAAGTTGCTAAAGATTATTCTTAATACCATGTAATTTAATTTGGTTTCAAGATGTTAGTAATCAATTAAATTGCATGAGAAAGGTTTGTTTTTGATAAAAAATAATCCGGAATCACGTTTCTAGGCTTAGGCATATGATTTGAAACCAATTCCATGAAACACTATGATATTGCATAATGAATTAAATACGGATTCAATACCCTAGAACGCTCTTTTACTCTTGATTTTTCCAAACTTTACTTGCTTTTCTTTTATTGCTTTTAGGTTTTCACAAAACAAAACAATCGATTCAAATCCTCAAATAAAATCAATTCAACCCTAGAATAGCTAAGTAATTAAATTGTGATTGGATCCTTAGTGGAATAATACTTGGACTTAACCGTTCTATACTATTACTTGACTCGTGCACTTGTGGTGTCCGTATTAGCCTTCTCAATTTTCATGCGATCACGACTGCAACACTGTTCTTGAGTTTTTCTTTACTCCGTTCAAATCTTGCGATGGAACATAAAAATTCTTATAATTTTCAGGCTTTAAACATTTGTAAACGCATGTTGCAAAATATGATTATTTGCTTGAATTTATATCATCATGATGCAATTTCCTTCTGGATTTCGCTAATTGCTTTGAATAAAAAAACGGAATAACTTGTATTTCTACAAGTTATCAATGCCCCTAAACAAGATCCATATCCTTTCTCTCATAAAACCCCAAATAAGAGCGGAGATATTCTGCTATCCAATCACATCGAAACACAATGGAAGGGAGGTTTCATTATGGACAAACTTATTCTATCCCCCCAGATTGTCCAAGCACTGACACAGGCCAAATCAAAATCATTTGTATGACGCTTGAAAAATTCATCCACCCACCTTTTATTAGCAAAGTGGTCAAAACCCAAATCTTTCCATTTCGTAATTAAGCTTCCCGAAATGCACCTAGCTTGCTTACAATTAAAGATAACATGCTCAGATGACTCCACCGCCAGACCACACAAATGGCAAGCCAGGGAAACATCCAAATGTCGACGGTGTAAATTCAAATTTGCAGGCAGAAATCATGGAACAAATGCTACATAAAATGCTTTACCTTAGTCGGAATCATGACTCTCCACGTCTTTTTCCACTAGGAAGACGAGCCCGGGCCACTCGATGAAGGACGCAGACCACCAAACTCCTGTGTAGTTTTGTAACCACTCTTGACGGAATACTTGCCCCATTTATTAAAATGTCAAATCCATCTATCTAGGTTCCCTGTTGCCTCGACATTTAAAATTGATTCACAATCTACAGGGAAAAACACATCTCTAGATCAAATCAACATTCCACTGACCATTTGAAACCATCAACTTAGAAACCACCAAATCAGTATCTCCAAACTGAGGAGTAATAGGTTTAAAGGAAAAAAGGGCACGACATCCACGGATCACGGAACATCCTAATTTGAGACCCAACACTCACCTCCTTGCGAACACTAAGCTTCAACAAATTGATACCCCATAATAACCCTTTCTAGAAAAAAGAACTCCAAGGAGATGCCATCGTGTTAAGTAAATCAGAATTGGAAAAATATTGCCCTTTCAATACTTTTGTCAATAGGGAATTTGGGCTAGTCAATAATTTTCAAGCAAACTTAGCAAGGTGGGCTTGATTAAATGTAATAAGATCCCTGAAACTAAAACCACCCTCTTTAGGGAGACACAACTTCTCCCAAGATGCCCAATGCATTTTCCTGTTTTCAGAACTTGAACCCCATCAGAATCGGGAGAACAATCTCTTTGAATCTTTGCACAAACACACTAGAAGCTTGAAACAACCCATCACATATGTTGGAATAGCTTGTGCCACACTTTTAATAAGGATTTCTTTTTTGTCGGTGAAAAAAAACTTTCCCTTCCACTCTTGAAGAGCCTTCCAAACTTTCTTCTTAAAACGACGAAAATCACCACATTTGTTCTAGGAGAAAGATGTCGACATGCCCAAATATAAACCAAAGCCATAGACCATTTTAAAATTAAGGACCCCTGAAGAAAGGTCCGACGATCCAAGATAAACATTTGGTGAAAACAACATACTTGATTTATGAATGTCCACTCTCTGACTTGAAGCCATTTCGTAAGAAGACAAAATCTACTTGAGCACCCAAAACTCCGTAGTTGACTCATTCAGAAAGACCAGACTATCATTTGAAAAAAAGAGATGAGTAATAATAGGGCAATCGTGAGATATAGAAAACATTAAAATAGTAAAGCAAAGACCATAGTGAAAATTTCAACAAGATTTATATATTTACAGCATTACAATACAGACTAATTCAAGCATAGTTCAGCAAATATGGTACCAACTACTATCTCAAAAATCGATGGTTCAATCTTTCACTTCTGCAAATGGTTGGATAAAAAGATATTCGAGAATTGATCCCTCAACTGAAAAAAGGAAGTTACTCATTTCTCAATTAATCGAGCTATATTTTGTTAAGTGCATAAAATACTAATTATACTATTCTAAAAGTCGATGGTTTTCTGTTGTGTTGAAGCCAGCGGTTTTGACACATGTTAGAAGCAAGTAGAAGAATAGCCATATTAAATACGTAGTTTTGAAATAAGTCCAAACAGATTTTCTATTTGAAAAATGGCCAATCAGTATTTCTTTTTATTTGGGCCACCAAATGCCAACCCAAAGAAAGAAGCCCAAGTTTGCAGCCCAAAGAACAAAAACACCGTCCGATTGTAGTGTTCCGACGTGTCGTCATTCAATTGGTTGCTAGAAATATTACTCATCACATCAGCTGGAAAACCCCCCAAATTGTCTGCCTAAACCCTCACAGTTCTCATTTCTCACGACGGGAAATTTTGCTCTGACGAAACCCAAGCCCTAGCGTGGAGCACAGAACCTGTTTCGCTCTCACTCTCATTTCTCTACGCCATTGAGCCGGTAAGGCAACTGCTCCGCTTTTCTTTTTTCCGGCCACAAATTCACGGGAAAACCCAGAAATGTTCTTGTTGTTCCATAGAGGAATGGACGTGTTGGAAGTCTTGCGACCATCTAGGCATGAATGTGAGGATGTCTTTTTGTTTGGTTTTAGTTGTACGCTTGTGAAATTTTGTTTTGTTAATGCTAATTAGGGGAAATTTTATTTAGGCCACTCGTAAATCACATTCTTTTCTTCTTTAGTATTCGGAAAATACTGGTTAATGAATTATCTTCCGTGAATCAGTTGATTGAAGTTCCAACGAGCTTGTTTTCAGTTTATCTGTTGATTTGGGAGAGTTGGAGCTTCTAGGTTTCGCTTTATTTTTATCGTTGCATGTAATGCATAGCTAATAAATTGACAAATTGTTTGTTCCTAAATAACTCTTGAAATTGTGGATTGTGGGAATTTTAACCTAAATTTACTTCTAGGTTAGACTGATATTCTCAGTGTTGTTATACGAGCTTACTTGGTCAGGATTTGGTCTATAGGTTGTACTTTTGTGTCTGAGTTCTAAAAACTGGCATGATGACGTTGTCTTTCAGAAAAACAAATGGGACGAAACGTTTCAGATGATTCAGAATCTCCAATTAGGGTGCGGCGATCTTCTCCTAGAAGGAGTCCATCCCGTAGAGGAAGATCACCTTCTCGGCACAAGAGCTCTCATAATGGCAGTTCTCCAGCAAGAGACAAGCATTCTAGTCATGCTAAATCTCCAAAGCATGGGAGGTCAAGTTCTCCACGAACTCGGTCTCCCTCTCCGAGGACAAAACGGTTGAGGAGAGCTGCTGAAAAAGCTCCGGAGAAATCAAGTGATAGAGATCACGAAAGGAACCGTGGCAGGGGCAGTGATAAAGAAGCTCACCGGGAAAGAGTTTCTGATAGGGAATTAGGGGGAGAGAGAAAGGAAAGGAATTCTAGACATGATGTTAAGGATGGAAAGTCTTCCAGGTCAAGACATGGGAATTCCTCTTCTCCATCAGAACGCCACCATAGGAGCCGCCATAGGTCTCCATCGCCACAGCCAGGCTCTGATGCCAAAAATCATGATGAGGTGTCTGGTGATTTCTACTACTCAAAATCTGATACCTTAAGTGCCTGTTTTTCAGAAATGTGCAATTTTGTTATGATTGTTAAATGAGCACATTTTTCATTTTTGCTTCTGTAAATTTCAATTCATTATTTTTAGTACATAAAGTAAATGTATTATCCTAACAGAGCATGTAATATTTAGCTGTCATTTCTTTTTATTAGTTAAATTCTATTGGTGATATATTTCTTCTTTGTTTGATTTTTTAACCATCTTTATTGAAGAAAGCTAAATTTTTCATAAAGTATGTTGAGTAGATAGCATGTTATTTATTTTATTTTACGTAGTTGCAGTTGTCTTTGCTTTTAAGTTTATATGGAGCACAGCACCTAATTGTCATCTAACTTTCCAGGAGAGAAATTCAAGAAGAGCTGAAAGCCGGTGAGCTGCTTTTGCCACCTTTTATTTATAAGCAAATTAAATATTTGGGTTTGTAACGAAAGCAAAATTTCTCGGGATAGATGGAAATCCTCCAAATAAGCAAGAATATTGTTATGACATGCTTCAGAATTTGGACAGATATGCTGCTTTTTTTCAATGTACGAATCTTATGACTTATAATATAATGTTCTGCTTGAAAGTAGTCTGGATCACTTCTTTTTATTGCTTAACTAGCCAAAAAATTGTTGACTAAAAGATTGATGCTTTACTAATTTTCCATTAGAACTCCTATGTTGTACTGTACCATAAATCTCATACTATTGTCTGGATCTGTTAGATGTTATTGGGAAGCCTGGGTTAAACTTGGCCTAGTTTCCAGTTCAGTCAAATTACTGAATATATAAAGAAAAACTGAAAGAATAATGAAATTCTGTTCTAATAGTAATAGTTGATGAAGAGGACCAAACTTTTTACCTCAGATTTGCTTGTCTATCTTAGATTCTCTCTTTTGTACTGAGAATCATCTATTATCTATTGGCTCGCAGCTTCTCATTAGGTTCTGATTATTTGCATGAGCAGGAGTGATGACGATGATTCAGTGTCGAAGATGAAGGCTGCCGAGCAAGCTTTAGAAGCTAAGCAGAAGGTGTGTTTTAGCCTTGGCTTGCTAGGCTCTCGAAAGTGAGATGTTTTAATGGAAAGCATGCAATTTTTTGTCAACGTTCTTATCCTATATATATTTGTTCTTTATCTGCTCGTGTAAATGTCACGGTGTCTCTTTGAAATCTCCTCTGGAAACTGCCTTCAGTTTGCATTTTTTTTTTAAAAATTATTTGTTGCTCATTAGTAGGGTAAGTTTTTTTTTTTTTTTTTTTGTTTTCCATTTTTGTTTGCAGGACAAACCTTCTTTTGAGCTATCAGGAAAGCTTGCAGCAGAAACTAATAGAGTAAGAGGTGAGATAATTGAATATCTCTATTCTTCTTAAATCAGTGTTGTTGGGACACATTTGCACTTGGGTCCCATAGAAATGGCTTTCCTGTATGATCTGTGTTGAGACAAATTTCTGAAGCTTATCTGCTTTCATTTGTTAGGTATTACGTTGCTGTTTAATGAACCTCCAGAAGCTAGAAAACCTGATGTGAGATGGCGCCTTTATGTTTTTAAGGCTGGAGAAGTGCTGAATGGTAAGGCTTTTTGATTCATGCATTCTATTTGACTTCATTCCGTACTTGCACATGTGGTTTATGCATTCTATTTGACTTCATTCTGTACTTGCACATGTGGTTTCATCTTTTGGTGTTAATGGGTGGTGGATAAGCCCCATTTTGTGATGGGGGCAGGCAGCCCACTCTTATTTGTAGTCTAACCAAGGTTTCAAATATCGATGTCAATGGAAATATCGAGGTCTTAATTTTACAGAAATTTCGATGGAAATATTGATAAAATATCGATTTCAATGGATATTTCTGGAAAAATTATAAAAACAAAAAAATTTAAAATTTAAATTAAATTAGTAAATAAATAATTTATTATTTTCAAATATGTAAACATGTCTATTATTTATATTATATTTATATTAGTGGTAATTTGATGCTTATTTTTTGTGTTTCGTGGATTTTTCTACGATATAATGGAAATATCGATTCACCCCTCATATCGATATTCGAACCCATGGAAACGTGAAAATATCGATGGAAATATTGACATATCGATGGAAATTTAATACTATGGGTCTAACATATGTGAGTCCAATACTTCTGTCAACGAAAAGCATATATATTATTGTTTTCTTCCTTCTACTTATTATAATATATGTAATTTGTTACCTTTGTAACTCACTCAATTTAATTGCTGATTTTTTTTTGCACCATGGGTTGGCCTAATAGTCCATAAAGGGAATGAGAATTTAAATTGATGATTGATTCTCAAACTATTTTATTAGATTTGTTATTTGAATAAGAGTACGATGAGATACGAGGTATCTTTTATTTGTGTGAACTAGAGGTTTTTATTTATAATTTATAATCAGCAGTTAGTCTTAGTTGTTTACTTTAAAATCGAGAGTACAGGGGGATTATTGTCCAAAAAATGTTGTTTTCTTTTGTTCTCTGATTTTGTTTTATCTTTTATTATTTTTTGAGAGATGAGAGGAACAATTATAATTGTGTGAATATTTGAAAGAAAACTAAATAAGAGAAGAAATTGTTCTAAGAAATGATGCCTTGTTTTTATACTCCGGCGGGATGCGAAAGTTTGAAATATTTTATCAATGGCTTGAGGTTACTCCTTGGAAGAGTTTGAAAGTGGTTGAGAAGTCTCCATTAGAGAAGGAACATGTACACAATCAATAATGGAAAATTAGTTATTTGTTTTATGTTTGAGTTCTTGTTTTTAACATGTCAGAATGCTTTTCTGTATATACAATGTTGAAACTGTGTTAACGTATCGAAATGAATTTTAGAGCCTCTTTATATACATCGTCAAAGCTGTTACCTTTTTGGGAGAGAAAGAAGAGTTGCAGACATTCCTACTGATCATCCGTCCTGCAGCAAGCAACATGCTGTCATCCAGTTTAGGTGGATCTGTTGTTAGCAGTTCTGTTTTCCTTGATGTAGATGGAATATCATGCAATCCCCCTTTTTAAACACAATCTTGTTTTGGTATCTTGTAGGCAAGTAGAAAAGGAGCAATCTGATGGTACACTGTCAAAGCAAGTAAGGTAAGAATATGCCATGATTAACGTGACATGAATTTTTTTAATCTCAGATGAGCCTTCTCTTTTTTTTTTTTTTTTTTTTTTTTTTTGTTTTAATATATGTTTTTTATGTTTATTTATTTTTGGGGTATTGGTAGGCCTTATTTGATGGATCTAGGGAGCACAAATAAGACTTATATCAACGTAAGCAACACTTTTTCATCCATTAATTGTAATTTATGACTTCGATTGTTAAGTCTGACTCATTCCATGATTTTTTTCATAATTTCTTTGCATTTGCAGGATGCTGCAATTGAGCCTCAACGTTACTATGAACTTTTTGAAAAAGACACTGTGAGATTTGGCAATAGTAGGTAAGATATTAGACAATATCTTGAACTTTCATTTTGTGTTTTAGTTTTAGATTCACTATTGGAAGTAGTGTGAAAGATGTTCTAGAATATGATTTTTCTGCTTCCATTGGTAATTTAGACAGTTAGACTGGACAACCTTTTGATTTTTGTGATAAACAGTTCTCGGCATGCAACTTCTTGCTGAATCTATATGTTATTTACTTATACGACATCTTACCTAAGTACAAATTTATCATATTAACTTGTTAAACAATCTCCTTTTTGATTCTAAAATAATCAAGCTCAATTATTAACCACAACGACGGGAAATGTCATTTGGTCCTTAATGGAGCAGTTTTTTTTATTGCATAAGGATCTGAAAAATACTGCTGAATTTTTGTTTTCTTTGATGGTTTGTTCAAGATGCACTCTGAAAATTTTGCGGCATTCATTTTTATTTATTTATCTAATTTTTGCAGTCGAGAATATGTTTTGTTGCATGAGAAGTCAGCTGGATGATAAAGCCTCAATTTCAATTTAGTGTGTCAGTCAATTCATCCGGTGGGGGATATGTTTCGTTTTCATTGAGGCTTCAGAGATGTTCCCATCATCAGGATGTCGTGGGTAATTGGCAAACCATTCTAGATTTGTCTTTGTAATCAATACCTTCAAAGAAAGTATTTTCATAATTTTATGCTACGTCCTATTAAAAATATCTTGAACTGAACTGAAAAGTAATGCATTTTCAAGTCTATTAATATTAAAATTTTGATATCTCTTAACACTGCATGCCTGCATCTCATAGATATAACCAATAAGCCGCACTTCTTTCGATACTGATGCACTTTCAGGGCCTTTAATAATAATTTATTTAATCTATATTTGCAATTGCTTTGTTGTATATTTATCATAATTGGGGGAAAGTGCACTTTAATGCTGATAATTTCATTTGGTTTTGATTTTATTCTTACATTGTATCTTTTTTCCTCCTGTTTTCTCCCTTGTATCATTGAGCATGATTCTGGAAAGAAGTGTGGGTTTTAGAACTTCTGAACTTTGTTTGAGGGAGTAGTTAATGCTTTGACTGGTTGTGTCAGCTCTTTTTGGGTTTTTGTAATCAATAATTTTCCTTCGAGCTTTTCTTCTTCCTGAGCATGAGAGGCTAGTTCGTGTTGAAGCAAGGAGGACCTGATGATACAAATGATGGTAACATTAATGTTTATGAATTTTATGAATTTGTATCATCTTACCTAAAGTCTATTTGCCTCATATCATAAACATGAGGCTTTCTAAGAATTTTAGGGTTGTTTGGTAACATTTATGTTTCTTGTTCCTTCTTTTTATTAAGAAAAAAACAAATATGTTTGGGACTATTGTTTTCATATTTCTTGTTCATTTCTTTATTGAAAAGGAAAAAGCTTGGTAGTTGATTTGTGTTGAATAAATAATTCAAACTTTTTATGTTATACTTATTTTTGGGTATTTATTATGCATTGAGTCGAGTGGTACTATTTATGTTTTGGAAAAAAACTTGGAGATAAGAACAAGAAATTTGATGCTGTTTTTAGAATATAAGAAAAAGTTGCTGAAAAATAAGAATTAAAATGCAAGAACAATTGCCATATATCTTTGTTTCTAAAAAATTTGAAACGAGAAACAAGATTGTCACCAAACGATCCTTTAATTGATATATCTATGTTCAAACTTTCTGTCTATAGGGCCATGTTCACCTGCTGTACTTGAAGTTTAATGGGCAGTTTTGAGCCACCTCGAGTTTTGTCTAAATTTTAAATCCAAACGTAACGTGAGTGAAGAACTTCATACATTACTGACTCCTTATTCTTCTCGATACTTGAGAGATCAGCACGGTTTACGTACTTGATTCAACATTCTTAGAAAACAATCTTATTGAGGGTTTATAGAGAAATAATAGTCATTCAATCTTGTAAATAGATTGAGATTGATATTGGAAAAAGAGATACAAAGGGAGTGAGAATTGAGTAACGTGAAACTTTTTTGTTTCAATAGAGGTATGAGATAGGGTAGGAGTGAACACTAAACCCAATCAAATCGAACCGAATGACAAAATTGAACTAAAAGGAGTCCAACCAAAAATTTGATTTTTACTAAAGCGTGCTTAAAATATAATTGGAAACCTAAATAGAACGAATTGTTATATATATATATACACACACGACTTTTATGAGAAATATATATAATATAAAATTGAAAATCGAACAGAACTAAATATTTACGATATTGTCTGGTATATATTCAAAATCGAAATTTTTGGTTCGATTTGGTTTGGACACCAAATAAAATCGAACCAAACTGCAACCCCTCCTAATTGGAGTATTCAAGTTGGTGAAGTTCTTGAATTTTGCCAGCTATTACTACCATGGCTGAATGTGATTCCAAGAGCCAAACAAAAGTGACATTAAAAATAGGAATCCCGTCATTATTATGGACCACATATAGAGGGAGTATACTTGGTCATTCTAGGTCGACACATGGGAAATAGTTATAAACTTGATAGGTCGTTTACCTTACATATTTGATAGAACGTGAAAATTTGAGAGGGATTCACAATTAATTACTAATTTTTTTTTCCTAAAATTTGATTTTAAGTATTTCACTCAAAATTACTTTTTTCTCAAACTCATTCTTAAAAAAGTCATTTTGAACGGTTATCAAACATTATAAATATATATATATATATATTTTGTGGGAGATGGAAAAAAAAAAGAAAAAGAAAGAAAAAATTTAGTCCACACAAGGAAACGCTCGCTCAACCCCCTTGTCCATTGTCCAGCTCTCTCCCTCGCCACTGCTTTTCCTTCAACGTAGCTTCGCCGTTTCTTCTACCTATCGCCGCCGCCGAAGGCCCATCCACGTTAAAGTTCCTTTGATAAGGCAATCCTAACCCTCAGCCCAAAGATCCAAGCTATTGTTGAAGCAAAAACCTTTGAAACTAAGAAATTAACACCTCCTTAAGCAAATTTAGTTCAACTCGAGAAAAAGGTTAGAATTAGATTACCTTTTGATCGAAGATCTAGAAGCAAGATTTGGAAATCTTGTTCTAAATTGAGTCACTCCACAATCAAACTTGATCAAGGTTAGATTAAATGACTCACATGCATTCTATCACAAGAATTGCAAAGAAAAAGTCTCAATATGAGATATCATTTCATTCATCAAAAGTCTTATCTTCTTACAAATGAAAGGGGATAGAAGGTATTATATAACCTTGTAATAGGGCAACATCACGACGCCAAGAGCAGTGTAGCTACGCTCCAGAGTTTGACACGATTTCAAATGCGTGCGCGCACCTCTTCCACCATCGATAGCGTCGCCTCGCTCCCCACAGTGTAGCCCTATGCTGCAGCTTGCAACCTATAGCATAGCTACGCTCTTGACACCATCGCGACGCTCTCGATTATTTTATAAACCAAATTTCATTTTTCACTCGATTTTCAAGAACAATTTCGAATTATCCAAGAGCTTTTCTCCAAATTCTTCATTTTTCTCTCAATTTCACTTGTAATCTTCCACAAACACTTGAAGATTCTTTGTAGATACAAGTTTGTAAGGTAATTTCTTTAGTTGATTGCTTACAATTCATAAAACTTCTTGAGAATTTCCTCTATTTCTTCGATGAATTCTTGAATCTTGGTTGAATTTTGAGTATATTCTCCATAGATTTTGATTTGAATGAACTGACAACTCATGAAATTCAATTTCTTGCAAGTTTTCATAATGCGCTAAGCAATCCAATTATGAAACAAGTTGCAAAATTAGGGATTCCTGCCTAGTTCTAAGAACTTTTCTTGAATTATGCTTGTATGAACTAATTAAGTTTAACCATGAATCAAATCGAAGAAGAGGCTATCTGTTCTTTAATTCGTCGCAATATCAAAAACCCTAGATCTTAATGCAAATTCAATTTTGTATTGAATGTCGCTAAGGAATAAATACATAAATTAGATTTAGGATTAAATAGGAGTGATTCTTGTTTAATAAATTAGGGCAATTAGAATTGAAACCCTAATTGGACTAATTTGATGAATTAGGTCATTTAGGTGTGAAAATCTAATTGGTTGTGGGTTCTTGAATTGATTGAAACTTGTTTAATTCCATGAAAGAAATTGATTGAATGTGTTCTTAATCACAAATCCCTTTGAATTGATTCTTTCACATATATAAATCCCCAAAAAGAGTCTAATTTCTTGCATTTTACTTTCTTGCATATTTTTCTTTTCTTTTCACAAACCTCCCATTCAAAATAAAGTGAATTCGATCATTTGCATGTATATCCGATAAATCCCTGAGGACGATCCCCAACTTGCATCTATGCTACGTTCTTAGTATTGATTGCTAAAGTTAGGAGTTATAAATTTTTTATTCCCATAAGTGTGTATTAACGACGACACGTTTATAGGGTGATCATGCCTTATTCTAGTAACACTATGGATACGATCCACTTTGTAATTATTACAAATGTTGTAAAGTGTTACAAACGATGTGATCCTAATCGTTCATGTGGAGACATGTGAGTGGGGGTATCCTATACAAAGAGTTTGTAGAAGATCAGACCGCGAAATGTTTAATTTCTCTTTATAACGTCGTTAATTGAAGAAATTAACATTTCATAGGATGACCATAGGTGACTAGACCTTAATCCTGAGTGAGTTATGAACTCTTGCCTATGAGGGCAATCCTTTGATCTTTATAGGTGAGAGTGACCAATTCGCTGACTCAATAACCTGCCATTTTTGGGATTTGTCCGAGTAGGGAGTTGGGAACATATCTTCACAAGATGAAATTCACTCCTTCCCATCTTTAGGATAAGTAGATAATTGCTCCCTTAAGGAATGATTCTGGGTCTTGAACAATGAGGCCTCACCCTTTCACTGCCCCGAGATGGGTTAGTTTATAGTTGGACTATAGACTATTTGTGCATTAAACGGATCAGTGGTACTTAAGGAGTTAGATGTAACGCAGAGGTAAAACGATAATTTGACTCAGCTGTAGTTACAGACAATTTGTGAAGGGTCGACTTACTATTGATTGGTTATATCCGTGGACACGAAACTATATCTATAGTGCGAAAAGTGCAGCTGTAGGTCTTTAGTGGAGTGACCTGCAACTAATGAATATTGATTAATTTAATTAAATAGTTTAATTAGTTAATCTCATATCATTGGAGCTTCTAAACAATAGGTCTATTAGGTCCCCTTGCTAGCTTATTAAGGGTTTTAATAAGAATCAATTGTTTTGGATTAATTTAAATTGTTCAAATTAAATAAGGAAATTAATTATATAAGATACAATTAATATAATGTATATAGATACAGTAAAATATAAAGTTTATTTTAAATAAGATTCAAAATTATACTTTATATTATGAGAGAGATAAATATTTAAATAAGATTCAAAATATTAATTATATGAATAAGATTCATATATATAAACTATAAGTTAAATTTAATTTGAATATGATTCACATTAAAACTATAGGCTATGTGGGAGAACATTATTTGAATATGATTCAAATCAAATTAAATATATGATATTTAATTTTTTTATTTAATTATATATTAAATATGATTTAATATATATTTTAAATAAATTTAATTTAACTTAATTAAAGGAATAGCTCCCTTTGGGAGTTATTCTATACGTGATGGTGGGGAGTTAGAAATAACTTCCTCCACCTTCTCTCTCATGGGATGATATACATAGAAGAGTTCTGTAGGATGAAAGATAATGATGATTTTTTAATCTCAAAAGAACTCTCTCAATTGATTTTTCTCTCACCAAAAACAAGAAAAGCCCACACCTCTTTTTTGATTCTTTATCCCTAGAGAATAGTAAGGAAGACCATTGTAGTGGTAGCCCAAGAAGTTTACTACGTGTTTTGGGTAGAAAGGTTCGTGATGTTCTTGTGCTCCAAGGAGTTATTCCAGTACGTGAGTTGGAGAAAAGATCCCTTGGAAGATAGTCTTCAAATTTTTGTTAATTTCTCCGTTAAAACTTCTTTCAAGCATGCTATAGATTATAAATGTTTGTCTTTATTTTACATCTCTGTTTTTTGAGTTTTCCAAAAAGGATTTTATTGGCATAAGGCGACCAATTGCTTCCATGACGAATTCAATTCATTCATTGAAGATATTTTAGGTTATTACTTGAACATGATCCACTTGTATGTCTACCACATACTGTTCAAGTTACATAAAATAATATTGGATCTTAGTTTATTGGATCAAGTTATGAAACACACCTAAAATGTGCGTTATTTGCCTCTTATGTAGAGTGAGTTTTTATTGGAGTTAATGTGTTTGCCAGTGGTTTTTAGGTAATAGTGAAGAAAATGAGTTTTAGAAGTCAAAAGAACCAAACCAAACAAAAAAAAAAAAAAAAAACAAAAATAGAAGAAAAAGTAGAAAACCCTAATAAAAAAGCAGTGTAGCGCAGGGTGTAGTGACGTTGCCCTTTACGCTTCAAATTCAAGAGCAAGGAATAGGGGAGCGTAGTGACACTCAAAGGAGCACATCGCTATAGGGCGAAAAAAAGCCTAGAGCGTAGCGACGCTCTACCAGAGGTCTGGTAGAGTGTCGCTACGCTGCCTTTCCAAAATTAAAAAAATTTCAAAATTGGAAATTTTTTGTTCAGCAAGTATTTCATTTTCTATAAATTGTAGGGTCTGAAACCAATTTTATCATCAGATTTTGGAGTATTTCAGACCTAGAGAGAGAGTTTAGAGCAAAATATGAAGATTCCATGATGCACGAAGGTTTGAGGATCGTTGGAAGGCCAAATCCATCTCGGAGACGAGCTTGGAAGCCGGATAACTTCTCTTCCCTTTCTCTATTCTTGGTTTATTTAATGTATTTTGTTGTTCTAATGTGAGTTTTGTCTATGGAAGCCATGTTAGGCTAAATTACTCATAATTTTAGGGGTAGATAAACTCTTAGGTTTAAGTTGTTGAACACTTTGCTTCTTGATTATTAATTTACACTTATGCTTTCTAGCATGATCGTTCTTAATGCTTTTGAATGTTTGATCAACGTTTAAATGATTTTATGATTTGAATCTTGCTTGAGAAAATATGTTTAAATTAGATCATGCATGCTAGACTATCATTTGAAATCACAGAAATTAGTTGGATAACGGTATAGATTGTCGATGAAGGTTCTTAATCATTTACTTAATCACTTAATTTCAAGAGACTAGTTAATAAGGTTTAAGTAAAAGAAAAGATCGTTTTTGAAAGATTCAATTTGGACAAAAGATTTCTAGATCTAGGTGTTATGTTAATTACTTCAAGAATCAAACAATTGTGTTTAATAATACCTTTGATGAAATCTATTTCCTAAAATGTCTCTTAGTTGATAATTTTCATATCTTGATCACTTTTATTTGCTTTCTTAATTTAGTTTATCTTAAGTGTCATTACAATTCGGTTCCCTAAATAAAACTATAAGAACCTCTGAATAGCTAAAAGAGTAATCAAACCAATTCCCTGAGGACGATACTCAACCTTTCAAGCCATTTTAACTATATTATAATTTGATCCGTACACTTGCTGTAACACCAAGCATTGACATACCAAGTTTTTGGCGCCGTTGCCGGGAATTGGCTTTTGATTTTTCTTATAATATGTAAGAGATTTGACTAATCTCAATTTAGGGTGTACATTAGTTTATTTTTGCTTTGATTTATATTTATTTATTTTTGTCTTTGGTTGATTTATTGTGGTGTTTGCATTATGAATTTCAATAATTTTATGTCGCCTCATGGAGAGTTTCAAACCAACCTAGGTCCAATACCACCACCACCACCCTTTAACCCTAACCAGCCCTTCTAGTTGTTGGGATTAAAGCCCTAATGTAGTGGAAGAATTTAGGACCAAACTCGAATTTTAATTAAGAATTTGAAATACCAATACATTGGAACTACAAAAAACATACTATACAAAATTCTAGGTTAAACATGCTTTCTAAACAGAATTTTAATCCAATAGTGGTAAACAAAAATCCACTTGCTTTCGTTGATGACTCTGGAGGAATAATAATTCTCCTTGGGATCAAATTCTGGAACACCACTAGTTAACAACCTCTCTTTTCTCTGAATTATTAAGGAAAGGTTTGTGGGAACCGTTCTTTTGGTAATTGGGATAAGAACCACAAAATTTTGTGATGTTTTTAGAGAGAATTAATGAAAAGAAGAAAATGCCAGAACCCTTCTGTGTAGCAAAAAAGAAATCTCCTCTGAATTTTTCTTTTTGCAGGTATTTATCAACCATAGGAGAGAGGGAGAAGAATACGTAGGCACAATCCCACGTTTCAGGTAACTACTCTACGTGGGAGTTACTTATTTGATTTTAATAAATAAAAAAACAACTTAATTAATTTATTTAAAATAATTAATTAAAGGGTTATTTTTAAATATAGAAAAATGAGCCAAACTATTTATAAATATAGAAAATTTTTACTGTATATGCGTTAGACAGTAAAATTTTTCTATATTTGTAAATAATGTCATATTTTTTTATGTTTATAAAATTTTCCTTAATTAAATTAGATTTAATTAAGTTAAATTTTCACAGATAGAAAAAATGTTAAACTATTTACATAAGATAGTAAAAAAAATACTGATAGACATTGATAGACTTCTATCAGCATCTATCAGTGATGGACTTCCATCATTTCTATCACTGATAGACCCTGATAGACTTCTATCAGCGTCTATCACAACTATCTAAAAATTTTGCTATTTTGTGTAAATAGTTTTCCTTATTTTTCTATTTTTAAAAATTTTCCTTTAGATAACTAATTCATTTAAATCACATTTAAATGAACATCTCTCACATAACCTATAGTTTTAATTCAATTAATTTAATTAAATAAAATTTAATTAAACTAAATTAAATTAAATAATCAATTAATTCTTCAATTAATTAATTATCGAATTAAATATCTAATATTTAATTTAATTTGAATCAAATTCAATTGTATTTCTCTCATAACCTATAGTTTTAATGTGTATCTAATACACATTAATTTTTAACCTATAGTTTTAATATGAATCTAATTCATATTAAATTAATATTTGAACTACTTCAAATATTTAATTTTCTCATAGATTAATTTTGAATCATATCCAAAATTAAATTTATATTATAAAGTTTAATTAATTAAAATATACACTTTATATTATAATGTATCATTATACATTATAATATTTTCCTAAGTGAATTTGATCATTTCAAATTCCATTCAAGACATAATTACCTCAATATTCTTTACGAGCTAGCAAGGAGACTGATAGCTTGTAGGAATACAAGTTATTTTACTTCTTTTTCTTAGAATACATGAATGATTAGTGAAAAGAAAGGCATTTCAACGCATGATTCCTTAGTGTATTCTCCTACTACGCGTAAGTGTATGAAAAAGACAATAAGAGATATTATTGATAAGAATTGACAACTCTTGAATGTTATGTATGCAGGGCAACTTCAGTGCAACCATGTGGCGAGAACTCTATCAACGCATGGCCAGCCAATCATGACAGCTGGGGGAGATTCTTTGCACCAGAAACCGTTAGACAGAGGCGGAACGCGCGATCAGAAAAGTTAGAGCCGAACGCGTTGTGGTCCCACCTGCACCAAAGGTGGAAAGTACCATAAGAGCGCCTATAAAAGCAGAGGAGACGACGACAATTAGGGCAAGGGGGAAACATCACTTTTCTAGGGAGCGCCTTTGCACACCAGTTCATCTTCTTCACAGCGACGGCTGTAGAGCATCCTAAGGCGCAGCTACTGGCGACGGATTCCGGCTCGAGAGAGGCGAAATCTCCACTGCTATTAGCAACCATTACTTGCAATCTCAGTATCATTGTAGCCCTGTTGGCTGGCTAGACATTCTTGCTAATAGTTTCTACTTTCATTGTTTTCTCATCATTATAGAGCTTTATGTTTGCGTAATTCCTAGATCAATTATCAATCTGAGGCCTGCATTTTAGCTACATTTGTCATTCTCTGAAACTCCTTCTTCAATGTTGAACATTCTATTCATATACATTTTCATAGCTAAAATGAGTAACTAAACCTTTAGGAGGGTTGGGGGGCTGTAATCATTAATATTGTTGAATTCGAGTAAAATTTATTGATCATTTACAAGATTGTATTCTTTTATTGACTGCTTGACAGGGTAAGTCATTTTTGATTGCATTACTGTAGATCATAGGATAGTCTTAGAAATAAGCTTTGTCTTAGATCCATTCAAACTGGCACGCGTCATAGATATATGACTAGTGTGGCGTCTCTGCCGACAGGTATGAACCAATGGTGTTTGAAAGAACGATCGATGTAATTAGCTAGGTGTTCGACATATTGATGAATGACAGTTCCCAACACTCTTCTTCTCTACCACTTTTCACATTGAGATTGTATTGTTAACTCAACACTCCCGTTTAGTTGTTTTTCAAATATTTTAAATTAGTTTTATTCACAAATCCTCAAATTAGTCCCCTTGTCCTCGAGATTTTCGTTATAAGCAAAGTATTAGTCACATAAAAATCTCTATGTTCGACCTTGGTTCTCACCAAGATAACCTGGTATCAGTTTATACTTGGATTGATATTTAGAAAAACTTGAATTGCTAATAGTCTAGCAAATCACAAGCATAATCATCGAAGAAGTCTAAAAAGAAATATTTAATCGAAAAATTAAGCAACAGAGACCTAATGGACCTACATATCAGAAGCTCCAACGATATGGGATTAAATGGCTAAACTCATTAACCAAATTAATCAATATTCGTTAACTGTGGGTACACTCAACTAAAGACCCACAACTGCACTTTTCTCACTGTATATATATATATTTATGTGTCCACGGATCACCAATAACACCAAATTAGTCCTTCACAAGTGTTCGTAACATCAAGTGGGTCAAATTATCGTTTTACCCCTAGGTTACCTTTAAATCCTTAAGTATCAGTGTTCCGCTAATGAACAACTTGTTTATGGTCCAACCATTAAACAAAAACACCTCTCGGGCCAGTGAGAGGATAAGGCCCTTTGTTCAAGTCCCGAAGATACCACTTAAGGGAACACTCATCTACTTACCCTAAAGTCGGGAAGAAGTGAAATTCATCTTGTATAATTATGTTCCCAGCTCTCCACTCGGTCTTGTCCCCAAAATGGTAAGCATATTGAGTCGGAAAATCAACCACTCTCACCCATACAAATCAAAGGATAATCTCCCATGAACAAGAGTTCATAATATACTCAGGATTAAGATTAAGTTGCCTAGATCATCCTATTGAAATAGAAACCTAACTAGTCAACAGAGTTACATCTAGTGGTTACTATTTCGTGGTCCGATCTTATGCAAACTCATTGCATAGGATACTCCCACTCGCATGTCATCTACACGAACGCGTTGGATCATTGCGTCTATATCAAATACAAAGTAGGTTGTATCCATAGTGTCACCAGAATAAGGATAAAATACCTAGCCTTATCCCTATACTATAGATCCTTTAGGCTACATCTTGATCATTGATCCCCGTATGCCTCTACATACTGTTCAATACCCATAAACAATCTAGGATGTAATTTATTGGATTTTAGAGTTATTAAGACAAAACAGATACAACATTATCAATAACTTATATTGAGAAAAAAACATCAATAACTCTTTATTAATGACGGTAAAAAAATTATAACTACTATCTATTAGTTTTAGGGCATAAAACCTAACAAACTCCCACTTGACTGAAACTCTAGTTAGTGGGATGTACACAACAATAATAACCTAAAACAATGGGGATGGTATAGAAAAAATACAATAAACGAGAGCATCCATATACCCATTACACATCTCCCACTTGTCCTAGATTATATAATGTACATTTCTCGCAGACCTAAATTCTCTAGATGATCTTCGAACACTTTAGCAGAGAGAACCTTTGTAAATGGATCAATGATGTTGTGCTCTGAAGTGATCTTTGTGACGATCACATCCTCTCATTGCACAATCTCCCGTATTAGGTAATACTTCCTCTCAATATGCTTTCCTCGTTTGTGGTTGCGAGGTTCTTAGAGTTGACTATTGCCCCACTGTTGTCACAGTATAGAGTGATGGGCAAGTCTATGTTTGGAAGAACTTCCAAATCAGTTAGGAACTTGGTGAGCCAAATTGCTTCATTTACTGCTTCACAAGCAGCTACATACTCAGCCTCCACAGTGGAGTCTTCTATGCATCCTTGCTTGATGCTACGCCATACTACAACTCTTCCGTTCAGGGTAAACACTGATCTTGACGTGGATTTTCTAAAATCATTGTCAGTTTAGAAATCAAAGTCGGTGTATCACGTAACGATCAAATCCTTAGCTGCATGCACCAACTTGTAGTCCCTCATTCTCCTAAGATACTTGAGGATGTTCTTAACTGCAGTCTAGTGGGCTAATCCTGGATTGGACTGGTACTTATTGACTATCCCCATTGCATAGCAAATGTCTAGCCTAGTGCAGAGCATATCATACATTAGGCTACCCACAGTTGAGGCATAGGGAATACATCTCATATCCTCAACTTCTTGAGGTGTTTAAGGATATTGTTCGTTAGACAAATGAACCCCGTGCCTGAAAGGTAATAAATCATTCTTAGAGTTCTACATTGAATATCGAGTCAACATTTTGTCGATATAAGTTGTTTGAGATAGGGCCAACGTTCTGTTCTTGCGATCTCTAATGATTTGGATCCCAAGAACATATTGAGCCTCTCCCAAATCTTTCATTTGGAATTGGGCTGCTAGCCATTTTTTACATCAGTAAGGTATCCTACATTATTCCCAATAAGTAGGATATCGTCCACATAAAGTACCAAGAAAGCTACTTAACCGTTAATGATTTTCTTGTAGACACAAGGTTCATCAACGTTTTTGGTAAAAACCAAAAGATTTGATTTAATACTATTTTTCTCGGTAGTTTATGATCTCTCATGTGGTCTTCTTCCAAGAATGTAGCATTTGTTGATACAAACACTTTGTTTTCTTGTGGATCGAAGAAGAGATCACCTCTCGTTTCCTTAGAGTAACCAACAAATTGGCATAATCTTGAACGAGGTGCCAATTTTTTAGGATTTGTCACTAACACATGTGTAGGACAACCCTAGATCCTGAAGTAGCGCCAAACTTGATTTACGCCCCCTCCATAACTCGAAAGGTGTTTTAGAAATACTTTTTGAGGGAACATTGTTCAAGATGTGAAATGTACTCTCGACTGCATACCCCCAAAATAAGCTAGGCAATTGAGCATAGCTCATCATTTTACAAATGATGTCTAATAAGGTTCTGTTTCTCTTTTCTGGTACACCGTTCTGCTGAGGTGTACCAAGTGCTGATAGTTGGCATTGGATTTCATGTTCTATCATATAGTCATGAAATCTTAAATCCATGTACTTTCCACCTCGATCAGATCAAAGTTTTTAATTGTTTTACCTAATAGGTTTTCAACTTCAGCCTTATACTCTTTGAACTTTTGAAGGGCTTCAGACTTATGTTTCATTAGGTATAAGTAACCATGTCTCGAACAATTATCTATAAAAGAGAATGAAGTATTTGTATCCTCTTTGAGCTTTTACATTCATTGGACCACAGAGATCCGAATGTATGAGCTCTAATGGCACTTTGGCTCTATAGCCTTTTCCAATAAAAGGTCTTTTAGTTATTTTTCCTTCAAGACAAGATTCATATAGAGGTAATGAATCATCTTCTTTTTGGGGTTAACTCCCGAAATCTCGTGGTTTTGTAATTTTGTGAACTTGTATTGTACAAACAAATTATTTATTTCATAAAATAACAGTTATTTTATTTGAAATTTAGTTGCATTAACCCAAAACTAATAAACTAAAATCTTAGGTTATTAGTTGTAACTTAAACACATATGTAGAGACATACAAGTGAATCGTGTTTAAGTGATAACCTAAACGGTCTGTAGTAGATGGATAAGGCTAGGTACCTTATCTTGGTAACACTACAGATAAGACCTACTCTGTGATTATTATAAGTGTTGTAAAGTGTCACAAATGTTTAGAACCTAAATGGTCATGTGGAGACATGTGAGTGGGGGTATCATATATATATGAGACATATATAAGACTGGACCGTGAAATGATTAATCTCTCGTATTAACACCCTTGCTTGATGAGACTTACTTTTCACTAGGATGATCATAGGCGACTCGACCTTAATCATGAATCAGTTGTGAACTCCTGTTTGTGAGGGCAATCCTTTGATTTGTATGGGTGAGAGTGGCCAGGTTCGCCGACTCAATCCTTTGATTACTTTGACGATCATCAAAACCATGGATAGAACAAAGCTTGCGGCTCCCATCAACTATTGATCCTCGAATCACTCCACAAGCAAGATCGATCAAGTCAAGCTTGAATGATTCTGAACATGCAATATAAATGCCATATAATTGCAAATGAAACTTAGCTCAAGGCTAAAAGAAAGCTCAAAGACTCTTTTTACTACATTTTCCAAGTCTTTCCTCTTTTTTAAAAAATTATATTACATTATATAGGCCTCAAAATATAACCCTAGACATTCTATGAGGCATTTAAAGAGTTGTAACTCTCACAATAGATGATCATTATCAACCATGATCTAAATGTAACATAAAACACATAAAATGACTTAAAAACTTAAATTACATTTAATTGATACAATAAATTCGAAAATATTTATTTTTAATCAACAACCCATCAATTTGTAACCATTTTTGAGTTATGAAGCCCCACTTGAAGTCTTTGTTCCATAAATGAAGCTTGATTCTTCATAAATTTCACTTGACTTCTAATAATTGCAAGTTCTCTTGAAGGTGAATTTGGACAACATATAGTGTGCATTCTTGGCGTCTTTCTTGAAGTTCATATGCCACAATTTAGGTTCTTCTGTTCAGATCATTCTCCCCTTCTTCAAAAAGATTAGTCCTCAAATCTAAAGTATTGCTTGGAAGGAACATTAAAGATTGGTGTACACATTTACACTCTTAAGAATTAATCTATGCGCTAGATTTTGAAAAATTGGAGTTAATTCTTAACTAATGGCTGAAAAATTGAATGCACCTAAGTGTAACTCTCATATTTAATTTATAACATCTCAGTTTTTCAAATTTTCAAAGTGTAACCTATGAGATTGAACACCAAATGATGAAATTAATAGCAAAAGCATGATCAAATTGTAAGAATTCAGATTTGACATACTTTTGAGAAAGAAAGAACAATTGAAGAACAAATACTCTTAAGATTAGCAATTTTTCTTTTCTTGACTGATTTTCAAAATACAAATATTTGCCAGTGAAGGAAGCTGAATTTGAAGATCTCAAAGAAAGTAATTTTGTAGATAAGGCTCTGATCTAAAACCTTCAAGTTTATGAAAACATGAAAACACGACTGGATACGAGACTTTTGTTTCGGGATTCATGAAATGGACAAAATGTGACGAGATGAAAATGAAAAACTGAAAAATAAAATTCAAACAAAAGAATAAGAAAAGATTTGCAGCAATTTTCATCAAGAAACAAGGGAGAATTTAGAGCTTCAAGGGTAAGTATTCTTAAAACTCTAATTTTCCCCTTTTAATTGCATGTTTTATCCTCAAAATTGAGCATCTTAGAGTGAAATTCGATCAAATTAATTTTTGCTGTATGCTCGTATGTCCTTCAACATGAACATCGAACATCAATACGATACTAGTTATAGAAGATCTCCAGTTCATTTTAACGGAGGAGTGTCCTCTAGTTCCCGGCTCAACTACTAACCGAAACGTTTGGGAAGCCTATGACAGGTGGACTAGGGAAAATGAGAAAGCCCGGGCGTACATCTTGATCGGTATATCCGATATATTGTCCAAAAAGCATGAGAACATGGTTACCTCAAAGGAAATCATTGACTCGTTGCGTAAGATGTTTGGACAACCGTCCTCATCTCTCATGCATGATGCTTTGAAGTACGTTTACAACTGTCGAATAAAAGAAGGATCCTCCATGAGAGAGCATGTTTTAAACATGATGGTCCATTTTAATATTGCAGAAGTAAATGGTGCTGTCATAAATGAAAGAAGTCAAGTCACATTCATTATGGAATCTTTTCCGAACAGTTTCCTACAGTTTAGAACTAACGCGATGATGAATAAAATAGAATATACTCTGACTTCTCTTCTTAACGAGCTCCAAGTTTATCAATCTTTATTAAAGAATAAAGGTACTGACGAAGAAGCAAATGTTGCTACGACTTCGAATAAGTTCCTTAAAGGATCGTCCTCAGTAACCGAACCTGGCCCCTCAAAATCTCAGATGAAGAGAAAGGGAAAAGGGAAACCCAAAGCTCTTGCTAAGAGAAAAGGCAAGGGAAAAGCTCAAGTTGTAGACAAAAGAAAAAATGTTTCCACTGCAAGCAAGGCAAATATTGGAAAAGAAATTGTCCACAATACCTAGTTGAAAAGAAACCTGAGAAAGAAAGGCAAGGTAAATATGATTTACTAGTTATTGAAACGTGTTTAGTGGAAAATGATACCTTAACCTGGATACTGGATTTAGGGGCCACTAATCATGTTTGTTTTTATTTTTAGGAAACTAGTTCCTAGAGACAGCTCCAAGATGGCGAGATCACTCTCAGGGTTGGATCAGGGGAGCTCATCTCGTCCAAGGCAGTGGGAGACATCAAGTTGTTTTTTAGAGATAGATTCATTTTGCTTGAAAATGTATTATATGTTCCTAATTGTAGTAGGAATTTGATATCTATCTCTTGTTTGCTTGAACATATGTATAAAATGACTTTTAAATTAATGAAGTGTTCATTAGTAAAAGAGGTATTCCAATATGTTATGCAAATTTTAAAAACAACTTATATAAGTTAAAACCGACCGTAGTTAAAGTTGTTTATAATACTAAAATGTTTAAAATAGCCGAAACTCAAAATAAAAGGCAACGAATTTCTCAAAGTATCTATCTTTGGCACTTAAGGCTTGATCACATAAATCTCAATAGGATTGGGAGATTGGTTAAGAGTGGACTCTTAAGTCAATTAGAAGGCAACTTTTTACCATTGTGCGAATCATGTCTTGAGGGTAAAATAACCAAAAGTTTTTTTTTCCTGAAAAAGGTCTTAGAGCCAAAGAACCCTTAGAACTTGTGCACTCGGATCTCTGTGGTCCAATGAATGTCAAGGCACGTGGAGGGTATGAATATTTCATCAGTTTCATAAATGATTATTCAAGGTATGGTTATATTTACCTAATGCATCACAAATTAGATGTACTTGAAAAGTTCAAGGAATATAAAACTGAGGTTGAGAACCTTTTAGGTAAAACCATTAAGACACTTCAATCCGATCGCGGTGGAGAGTACATGGACTTGAGATTCTAGGATTATTTGATATACCGATTAGATAGCTGGGGACATAGTCTTGCAAGACGAAATTCACTCCTACCCGACTTAGGATTAGTAGATAGGTTGTTCCCTTAAGTACTGATTCTAGGTCTTGAACAAGGTGCCCCACCCTCTCATTGGCCCGAGAGGGACTCGGTTTATTGATAAATCAGAAACAAATTGTTCATTAGAGGATAAGTGGGACTTAAGGAACAAGATGTATTCATAGAGGTAAAATGGTAATTTTGACCTAGTTGTGATTACGGACAACTTGTGAAGGATCGACTTACTAATTATGGTTATACCAAATGGACAGAAATATATCTATAGTGAGGAGAGTATAACTACGGGATTTAGTGGAGTGTCTCGTTAGTTAACGAATCTTGGTTAACTAGGTTAAAGAGTTTAGCTGGTTAATCCGGGCTTTAGAGTGTGGAGAAACATTTTCACTGTCTGTCACTGTTAGATAGTAAAATTTTTCTATATTTATAAATAGTTTCACTCAATTTTCTATATTTGAAAACATCCCTTAATTTAATAATATTAAATATGATTTAACTATTATTAAATTAATAATATACGAAACGTTATAGTAGAGGGGAGTTGTAACTCTCCTTCCACCCCTCTCTCTCACAAAAACACACAACACAAAGAAGTGAAAAGGAACATAATTTCATAAGTTTTTCTGGGCAATTTTGATATTCCAAAAATCTCTCTCTCAATTTCTTCTTCCCTTTTGCCAAAAGAAATAGAGAACTCATAACTCCTTTATTGATTCTTCCTTAGAGAATAGCAAAGAAGACGATTGGGATACTGTCCTTGTTCGTGAGGACAGAGGAGTTGCTGAGATCGAAGTAATTGTGAAGAATTGAAGATTGAAAAACATCTTCAAATGTAACCTCTTTTCCTTAATTTCTTCATAGTAAAGCATGCTTAATTATGAATGTATGTTTACCATGTTTTGCATGTTTCTCTATTTTTACGTTTTTCAAAATGAATTTAGAAAAAACACGCGTTCACGGAGAAGCATGCTGAAGAATTTGATTCCTTCAATATGATGGAAAGCTAACTTTTAGACTCAATGACGAGGAGGTAACATTAGAGACCTACAAAATCCTTAAGAAATCGGATGTGGTAAGTCATGAGAAATATGTACCATGTAAGATGGTAGCTTCTTCTCCTTCCTCTAGTAATAGCTCTTTTCATATTGATCCTTCTTTGAGTGGAAAGACTAATGGCATGAATAGTACCTTTGATGCTAATCTAGAAAGTGTGAAATTAGAAGATCATCATAGGAAGCATGCCTCTAGCTTTGATAATACTCCTAGTGCTTGCATGTCTTTAAAGTCTAAAATGGAGGATGAAAGAGTCATGGAGAAGCATGTTAAAGAAGAGGTGGTTAGTCCGGTGAAATCTCAAAAAAATGATTCTCTCATGTTAATTGGACTATGTTAGAAAGAGTGATGTTGAGTTGGTAGGATTTGATAATTCAAATGACTTGTTAACTGGCAAGGTCGATATGAGTAATTTTATATGTGAATGCCAGTCTGGGTGCAAACTAAAGATTCAAGGTGGTTTAAAGTATGGAATAGAGAAACCACCTTGGGATCCAGCTTGACTTGTGAGTCCTGTCTGACATGAAGACGTTAAACATAGCGCTTCTTGGGAGGCAACCCAACTTTATTGCTTTCTTTAATTTTTGTTTGTTTGATTTGTTTCTTTTCTTTTATAGGGAGCCAAGCATATGCCTTTAATTTTTTTTTCAAGAAATATTGGGCAAAATACTCATTTCACCAAACCTGTTTGGTGGACTTCCGCTCACTCCCAAGCTTTATTACTTTATTCTCTTTCATGTACTGAGGAAAATGCATAATTTTAAGTTTGGGGTGGGAGGCGTCTTTCGTACTTTTATGTAGTCTTTGTCCTGCTATGCATGCTAATTTGGTTTTGATTAATTTATGTATGTTAATTAAATGTCTGAAAATTTGGAGTAATTTTTTCGATTTGAGATTTGAAAAAGAATGGGAATGTTCTATGGTTGTGAGCTTTTGATTTTGATTGGCTATGATGGCACTTGAATATGCATGATGGATACTTATTGTGGATTCTATTTAAGTTCCTCTTTGAGTCTCCCATATTTTGAGCATGTAATAACTTTAATTTAGAAACTTTAATTTAGAAAAGGATTAAGTTTGTTGTATTTGGTCGTCACCTCAAAAGGCCCCACCGGTTAAAAAGTTGAAGTGCATGATAGTTTGTAATATTAGACTAAGAAGAAAAAAAGATTGATTTTGTCTTTGAAAAGAAAAGAAAAAAGTGTACACTTAAAGTATGAGCTTTATTTAACTATCTTGTACATAACTTTAAATTTTTTAAAACTTGTAATGTGTATACATGGATAGTGGTGAAAAGTACTATCTCTTACTGTGAGCAGTTAGGACGCCTAGGAATTGACTAGGTACAAGTCCCTACAGTGAATGTGTGAAAGCTAGTGCCCCTAGGTAAAAGAATGCAAGTTTAAGCAGGTTGAAAAAAATTAAATTTGAAGGCACCTTAGTGGACATATTACTTTCTTGAAATGTATGAATTATTGATGATTGGTGCATAAGCTAGAGTAGGGGAAAAATTAGAGAAGCTCTCTTAGGTCCTAATTTGAGTTCTAGTGTTTTGAATTAAAGGAGGCTTGCACACGCACACATATTGGATTATGTTAAAAATTAAATATTATATTAGACATTAATTTAATTTGTACTTAATATGTATGATTAGACATCTTTTTAAAATAAATGTATTAATTGGCCGTAAAAATTAAAATCTAAAGTTCAAATAGACACAAATTTTTTGCCTTATAAAATAATTACTTTTTAAACCTTTTTAGTATTTTTATGAGATCTATTAGAACAAATTGGGAGTAATTTATAGATTTATTAGACATTTTTAAGAGATTTAGAGTCAAAATTGAAAGTTTATAGATTTATTAGTCACACTTTTCAAATTTTAGAGACTAAACTTGTAATTTAATCTTTATATAAATGTAATTTTAAATTGATTGTTATATATACTATTTTTATTAAGGAATACTAATTACAAAATTATTATAAAATTGACCTTTATAGAATTATTTACCTAGATTCGTAGAAAAAAAAATCATTCAATCAAATTTGTAAAATAATTTTATAAATACCAAAAAATATTTGTACATTATATATATGAGAAAAGTTAAAAGGGAACTAGGTTTTCCTAACATTTTTCAAGTGTACTAAAAATTAAATATTATATATATATTTTCGAAGTAAAAATATATAATTATATTTAAAAAAGAGTATAAATATATGTAGTGAATAAAGTCCACTAGCTAATAAAATTAAATTAACATTTAAATATATGTATTAAAAGATAAAACAAAAATAAACCAAACACAAGTCTCGAACCCTAATTTGGTGAGATGTAGTATGCACCCAACCACTATAGCATCAAATCATTACTAATAATCTATGGGAACATATCATATTTAATATATATATATATATATATACATTTTTTTATATTTAACGAAAAATAATATATATAAATATAGAACGTCACCCATTGAGGGGGGCACGTGGCCTCCTGGCCCTTTCATAGATTTGCCCTTGTGGAGATGATAAGATTTGGCCTTGAATGTTCATAATGACATAGATATTCTTGAATGTTTCTATTTGAGATCCTACTTTGTTAATTTCTGTGACATGAATTACTAGCACACTTATTTTAAATTCTCCCATGGTTTTGTTTTATATTTGCTCAGGACTAGCAAATCTCTAAGTTTGGAGTGGTGAAAAGCATCTAAAAAGTGCTTTATTTTCCTTTGATTTAGAAATGTTTTTATTATATTTGATGTTGTTTTCTAGTGGTTTTTAGGTATTAATGAAGAAAATAAGTTCTAAAAGTCAAAAGAACCAAACCAAGCCAAAATCAGGTGAAAAATAGAAAAAAAAGTGCAAAAATCCTAGTGGCGCTGCTGATTCATGCCATGAAATGCATGAAATTAAGCTTTTATTTGGGCATTTTTAATGTGAAAAATAGCTTCTTGCATGAATTTTATCCCAACTTTTGTCTTAATATATTTAAATAAGCTTAATGAGAGTTAATTATGCTTAAAATATGCTATTTGCGAATTTGGTGCTAAAATGGTACATTTTTGCTAGGTTTCTGGTTGTTTTTCATGTGATGTGCCCACAGTAGTGAGTGATGTACCAGCATTGGTGAGCCCTAAAATTCCAGACTTCGAACCAATCTTAATATCGATTTTCACAATTTTAACAGCTGGGCACCTCCGATTTTGCCTGCTAAACCCTCAAAACACGAATCTCGGCCCTCCTCAACGGATTTGGGGCCTTTAAAAGGCGAAGAAGCCCTCCATTTCGAGGACCCAACTCTCCATTGCTAAATTCATCACTTTTTATCATCATTTTTCTGTCATTTTCTAGCTCCTTGGGTTTTTTCTTAAAGTTTCAAGTTAGTAGCCTTAAGAACGAAAGTTTCTCTAAGGTGTAGCAGCTCTAGGACTTCTCTTCCCGCAGAAGTGTGTGAAGACCTCCCCAATATATAGGAAAAGATTTCCTAAAATTTCTTCTAAATGAAAAAGGAAAGGCAGTGTTGCGACGCTGGTCTAAATTCTATTACAGCGTAGCATTGCGCTGCAGGATAGCGTCACTACGTTCTCGGTTATTGAAATACACCTAAATTGTGCATTAATTACTCTTTATTTAGAAGTATGTTTGGTAGATTTAGTGTGTATTCTAATAGATTTCAAGTTATAACAAAGAAAAATGAGTTTCGAAAGCAATGAAATCAAACTGAGTCAAAACCGGATAAGAATAGCTTAAAAATCCTAGAAAAACAGGGCAATATAGAGTAAGAGCGTCGCTTGCTGCCCCTTTACACTCAAGACTTGAGAGCATCTTATTTTTACACACTCGAGAGCGTAGCGACGCTAGGGTAGCGTAGCTATACTAATACGCAGTGCAGCGCTACGCTATGATGAAACTAGACGAGCGTCGCGATGTTGGCTTCCTTTTTCAATTAGGAGATATTTTAGAAAATCTTTTTCTATATATTGGGAGGTCTTTGGCAACCCTAATTATGAAATAGCAGAGCCTTAAAGTGAGATTTTGACACAAAAGAGGGGAATTTGAGTAGAGAAGAATTGGAAGTCGTTCGAGATCCCAAGATGCCGACCAAGCGGAGATCGAAGGAGTTCAACAACGGGGAGCGATTCGAGAGATCTACTTCCTAAGTTTTCTTTTCTCTTTAATCTTATGCTTCCAAATTCGTATGACAATATGTATTTGAGAGCCACGTGGGTAAACTCTTAGTTTTAGGGTGTTGGATGATTTGATTATGAGTTTAAATTGATGTTTTAGTGTTTTTCATGGATGTGTTGAATGATATGTTTTTTAATACTATTGTGCTTTATTTTTCCTTGATTGATCATCAATGAATGTTAGGTTAGATGTATGATTGAGTGGTTGTATGTCTATTGGATCTCTATTATTGAACCTTTAATCGATCTTTCATGAAAATAGCTAGATTATTAAATGAAGTTGTTAATGATTGTTCTTAAGGCTATGCTTCTTAATTTGGTTTCATGAAAATAGTAATCAATTAGGTTGCATAAGAAATGTTTGTTTTTTTAGAAAAGATAATATGGATAATAGTTTTTAGACTTAAACATATTGTTTGCTTATAATTCCATGAAAACCTAAAGCTAGACTTGATGAAGTAATTAATGATTTCAACACCCTAGAACGCTTTGATCTCTTGATTTTTCAATTACTTTTACTTTTTTTATTTTCTTTTCTCAAAACAAAACTTGAAGTTGATTCCTTAACTAAAGTCAACTCAATTCTTGAATAGCTTAGTATTTGAACCGTAACAAGGTCCTTAGTGGAACAATACTCGGACTTAAGTGTTTTATATTATAACTTGACCTGTGCACTTGCGAAAATCGCGTATCAAGTTTTTGGTGCCGTTGCTGGGGACTAAGGAACGATTTATTTTGCTAAATATTTAAAGAATTGATAGATTTTAATTTAAGGTGTATTTTACTTTATTTTTCCTTTTTGTTTTTAGATTGGTTGTAATTGCTTTCGATTTATGCTTCGTGACAATACTAATCTTCTTCCTTTTGATCACGAGATTGATAGAACTTACAAGAGAAATCTAAGAGTTCAAGAAAATCCTACCGGAGAGATGGCGGAGGAAGCACCAAAGGTGATTCGAGATTACTTCCAACCAACGCTACCAGCGAATCAACTCGGACTTGCAAACGCCCCCATAAATGTCAATAACTTTGAACTCAAACTAGGGTTTGATCCACATGGCTAAAGACCTTTCCTTTAGAGGACCTTCGACCAAGGACCCTCACAAGTACTTACGCTCTTTCTTAGAGATATGCGGAATGATAAAGATTAACAATGTTACTAAACTAAGAATTTTTCGATTTTCTTTACAGAACCGAGCAAAGGATTGGTTAGAGTCCATACTGCCGGAGAGCATAACTACTTGGGATGCATTGGCACATTCTGTCAACACGAAGATGAACAACTTTATGAGGCGTGGGAGAGGTACAAGGACCTCTTGAGAAGATGCCCTCAACATGGATATCTGGATTTGTTGCAAACCCAATTATTCTACATTGGGCTATTAAGCAACACCAAATCTATTTTGGATGCTACCGCCGGAGGGTCCATATTCTCAACAACTGCCGATGAAGCATACACAATATTAGAGGACTTGGCCAACACATCATACAATTGGCCATGTGAACGATCATCTTGAACCAAAATTGCCGGCATTCATGAGGTGGATGAGGTAAGCTCTCTAAAAGCTCAATTGGCTTCTCTTACTAATACGTTGTTTAAATTATCTCAAGGAGGTCAATCACAAGCTAGTCTACCATCCATAGTCTCTCTAGCGGCTATGGCCAACCAAACCGCGGAAGGTGAGATGGAAACGACCAACTATGTGGATCGAGGACAATTTAGAGGCCAACAACAATACCCCACTCACTATCATCCCAACTTGAGGAACCATGAAAACTTCTCATATACAAACAACAAGAACGTGTTGCAAGCTCCCCAAGGTACAAAAACATCATCTCTAGAGGACTTAATAATTGATTTTGTCAAGGAATCAAGATCAAGAACTACTACACTAGAGAATTCAGTGCAAACCATAGCAAGCACGTTGAAAGCTCAAGGGAAGGCACTACAAGGCTTGGAAGTGCAAGTGAGTCAAATTTCTACCTCCCTTCACACATTGCAAAAAGGTAAATTCCCAAGTTATCCTGAGAAGAACCCTAAAGAGGAGTGCAATGCAATTACTCTAAGAAGTGGTAAAGAATTGAACAAGCACATTGAGATTGATGAGGATGATGAACAACCTCATGAGGAAGATGAGCTTACACTTGCCAATAAGCCTATCAATGAACAAGTTGCACCAAAAGAAAAAAAAGGAAAAGTCCAAAACAGGGAGTACTTCTAATTCTCTACCTTTTATTCCTAATACTCTTCCTTATCCTCAAAGGTTTCAAAAGAAAAAAGATTGATGCTCAATTTTCTAAATTCTTAGACATTTTTAAAAAGTTACAAATTAACATCCCTTTTGTAGAGGAATTAGAACAAATGTCTAAGTATGCAAAATTTATGAAGGATGTCTTGTCTAAGAAACAAAAATATGGAGATTATGAGATGGTGGCACTTATAGAGGAGTGTAGTCAGTAGCGGATCCAGAGCTTCAAGTCAGGAGGGGCACAATGTGTATATAAAGTTAAAAGTTTATCCTATAAACTTCTAGATTTTTATTTATATATAGTTGCTAAACTTTAAAAAATGTTTAATAGATCCCTGAATTCTCGATTTTTGTGTTTAATTGATTCCTAAAATATCAATTATGCATTTAACAGGTCTCATATATATTTGAAAATATTAAAAATTAAACGTTATATTGACATTAAATTTAAATTTTTGTTTAATAAGTATTATTAGACATCTTTTTAAAATTAATTTATCTATTAAGTATAAAATTTAAAACTTAGATTTTAGTTAGACACAAACTATTTCTTTTCTCTTATGAGATCTATTAGATATAAAATTGAAGTTTATAGATTTATTAGACATTTTAAGAGACTAAATTTAAAATTGAAGTAATATTAATTACAAAATTATTATCAATTTTATAAAATTATTCTCCTAAATTAAGCAAAAATTATTCAATCAATTTTTATGAAATAATTTTATAAAGATTAAAAAATATTTGTATATTTAAATATATGTATAGAATTAAGTTTTTAGTATATGTTTTAAGTGTATTGAAAATAAAATATTATATATATTTTTTAAAACAAAAAAATAGAATAACATGTAAATATATCTGGTCAATAATATATATATATATAGAGAGAGAAATATTAGAAATATTTACTATGTTCAAAATTAAAATAAAAAATGAGCTTGCTAAGAGTTGATCTCAGAACCTCGTGCCTGAAGCTAAAAACGGATACCTACCACGCCACTAAAACACAAACTTAAATATTAGATTTCAAGATCGACGAAACTATATTAAATATAACTACAAAATTTTAATATTTAATGAAAACGAATATACAAATATATAAAACTTAATAATTTGAGGGGGTGTGCCCCCTCTGGCCCCTTCATAAATCCGCCCCAAGTGGAGGATGTGTTGGTTAAGGTAGATAAGTTCATCTTCCTAGCGGACTTTGTAGTGCTTGATATGAAAGAAGATGCCAACATTTCCATAATCCTTGAGAGATCATTCTTGGCCACCGTACGGGCCCTCATCAATGAGCAAGATGGAAATCTAACTGTTAGGTTCAACGATGAGAAGGTAACATTTGACATTTACAAAGTCCTTAAGCATGCCGATGTGGTAAGTCCTGACTCATCTACACCAAGTAAGTTAGTTAATTTTTCTCCTTCTCCTAGCAATGCCTCTTCACATGTTGACTTTTCTTTTTGAACCTAATGACAAGAAAAATAACATGCCCAATTCTCTTGACAGTTATAGGAAGCATGTTATTAGTTTTGATAATTCTCCTAATACTTGCATGTCCATTAAACCTATGAATGATTCAAGAGAAATTAATGGAGAAGCATGTTAAAGATTCTATGACAAATCCGGTAATATCCCCTAAGGATGAGTCTTTAATGTTGTTGGATTATATTAAAAAGGGTGATGTTGAAGTAGTTGAAAATGACTTGATAACATACATGATTTCTATGCATGATTATTGTTATGAATGTCCATGTGGGCGAAAACTTGAGATTTCAGGGTGCTCGTTGAATGGAGTAACAAAACTACATTGGGATCCAATGTAACTTGTGAGCCCGATCTAGCTATTGACCTTAAATAAAGTGCTTCTTGGGGGGCAACCCGAGTTTATTGCTTTAATTTTTAACACTTTTTTTTTAATTTTAGGGAGCCACTCATATGCCTTCAAAGTTTTTCAGGAATTTGTGTTGTGAAAAGTACTCAATCCGCCAATCCTATTTGGTGAACTCCCGCTCACTCCCAGACTTGTGTTTTCTTTTCTTTCGTGTATTGAGGACAATGCATAATTTTAAGTTTGGGGTGAGAGGCGTCTTCAATACTTTTGTTTGATTTTATCTTGCTATGCATGCTAAGTTGGTTTTAATGAATTTTTATGCATGTTAATGAGAGTTGAAATTTTGAAGAAAAGTTTTCAATTTTGATCTTTAAATGACGATGGAAATAGTTCATGTATGTATGTTTTGATGTTAATTGGCTATGATGAGATTGGAATATGCATGATGGACATTTATTATGAAAATAGGATAGCATTATCTTGAGCTATGATCTATTTAAGTCTCTCTTTGAATCTCCCATATTTTGAGCACGTAACCACTTTGATTTAGAAACTCTGACTTAGAAAAGGATTAAGTTAAGTGTATTTGGTTGTCACCTCGAAAGGCCCCATCGATTAAAGAGTTTAAGTGCATGATAGTTTGTAATGTTAACTAAGAGGAAAGAAAATATTATTTTGCCTTTGCAAAGTAAAGAAAAGAAAGAGTGTACACTTAAAGCAAGAGTTTACTTAAATATCTCTTTACAAACTAATTTTGATGAAGCTTGTAATGTTTATGCATGGATGAGAGTAAAAAGAGCTGCCTTTGCTATGATCAGTTAGGACGTCTGAGAATTGACTAAGTACGAGTCCCTACAGTGAATGTGTAATAGCTAGTGCCCATAGGTGAAAGAATGCAAGTTTAAAAGGGCCAGTTGAGATTGATACTTAAGGCACCTTAGTGGACATATTAGTCTCTTGAAGTCTATGAATTCTTGATGATTGGTGCATGAACTAGAGTAAGAGGAAAACTAGAGAATCTCTCTTAAGTCCTACTTTAAGTTCTTGTTTTTTATTTAAAGGAGGCTTGCACACACACACATGGGAGATGATTAGATTTGACCTTGAATGTTCATAATAATGTAGACATGTTTTAAATATTTCTCCTTTAAAGTTCCTAATATGTTATTCTTTGAGGCATGAGTCAACAACACACTTATTTTGAATTCCCTATGGTTTAGTTTTATGTTTGCTCGGGACTAGCAAATCTCTAAGTTTGGAGAGGTGAAATGCACCTAAATTGTTCGTTAATTACTCTTTATTTAGAAGTATTTTTAGTAGATTTAATGTGTTTGCTAGTGGATTTCAGGTTATAATAAAGAAAATGAGTTTCGGAAACAATGGAAGCAAACCAAGTCAAAACTGGACAAGAATAGCTCAAAAAACCCTAGAAAAATAAGGCATGACAAGGAAGGCCCACTATTTTGGCTTAACGGTTACCTGTTAATAGAATCTTTCTTGATTTAAGGATTACGTGGAACTTCCCAGGGCTAGAAGGAAGGACCTAAATCGAAATAGGTGATTCAGGGGCTGGTTGCTCCGTTATATGCATGCTAATGGGGCAAGTATGTTTCTCATTGTGGTTCACCTTCATATTTTTCGTGGTCTATATCATGCGAGTTATAGCAGTCCTAGGAAATTTGTTCGGTGTCTCGGAGTTGTAATCTTCCTATTAATGATTGTGACAGCTTTTACAGGATACGTACTACCTTGGGGTCAGATGAGCTTTTGGGGAGCAACTGTAATTACAAGCTTAGCTAGCGCCATACCCGTAGTAGGAGATACCATAGTGACTTGGCTTTGGGGTGGTTTCTCCGTGGACAATGCCACCTTAAATCTTTTTTTAGTCTTCATCATTTACTCCCTTTTCTTTTAGCAGGCACCAGTCTTCTTCATCTGGCCGCATTGCATCAATATGGATCAAATAATCCATTGGGTGTACATTTAGAGATGGATAAAATTTCTTTTTACCCTTATTTTTATGTAAAGGATCTAGTGGGTTGGGTAGCTTTTGCTATCTTTTTTTCCGTGTGGATTTTTTATGCTCCTAATGTTTTGGGGCATCCCGACAATTATATACCTGCTAATCCGATGCCCACCCCGCCTCATATTGTGCCGGAATGGTATTTCCTACCGATCCATGCCATTCTTCGCAGTATACCTGACAAAGCGGGAGGTGTAGCCGCAATAGCACCAATTTTTATATGTCTGTTGGCTTTACCTTTTTTTAAAAGTATGTATGTGCGTAGTTCAAGTTTTTGCCCTATTCACCAAGGACTATTTTGGTTGCTTTTGGCGGATTGCTTACTACTAGGTTGGATCGGATGTCAACCTGTGGAGGCACCATTTGTTACTATTGGACAAATTTCTCCTTTTGTTTTCTTCTTGTTCTTTGCCATAATGCCCATTTCGGGACGAGTTGGAAGAGGAATTCCTAATTCTTACACGGATGAGCCCTAGACCTTTTGCACCCCTTTGAACTCTTTATAAGGTGTTGCTTGACCTACTTACATTAGTCCGAGTCGAGGAAAAGAAAATCGAATCTTATTTCACTTAGCCTGCCTCTCCCATGACTTTCCGGACCCAACCAACCCGGATATGCCCTCGAAAGTCTCTCTGCATTTTGGGTACTGTTGTCAACTAATCTCTTCAATGTTCAATTCGACTGCCATTAGTTAGCGGAAAGGGATGAGAGAGGCCTTTTCCGGGTAAGAGATGAATGAATGAGGCCTTACGGAGGGCTCTTTCCCACTTAATAGATTCTTTTTCTTCCTCATTCTGATTTTTGTTTTCGTATCACAAATCTTGGTTCACTGTGCTGTGCTTTCCTTCGCCTAAGAAAGAAGGCTAGGAACTTCCCTTATGAAGAAGGCTAGCTCCTTTCCCGATGAGAGGACAAGGGGGAGGTCGGATTCATGAGCATGAGTATGCCTCGTATGTCTTTACCAAAGGACAGTCCTTTTCTCAATAAAAGAGAAGGCGATCCCTACTCTTTCCACTAAGGAATGCGGCTATAAACTTCTATTAGTCAGAGTTGGAACTCCCGGAAGAAAAGAAAGGTTTTTCTCACTCATGTTTTTCTTCGCGGCTTTCTCGAACATAACATATACCATAGGAGAAGACATTTGATTCTAAGACTTTTGAGTACCGGGAGATCTTTACATTTTTAAAGAGAATAAAATGAGAAGAAGAATAGGGAAGAAGATGCAAGAAGCCTAGAAACCCTCAACTGAGGTAGATAGGGACGACAATTCCTGGGAACATATGATCCACCAGTAGCATCTAAGTAAGTTGCATACCTTCCTGCAGCCGCCCGGAATCAATAGAATATCAATAGTAACTCTTTACTAAACTCTTATTTCATTTCCATTCCTGTAAGCTAAAGAATGGAGTTCGAGTTATGAGACTGAACAAGATTGAACTCATACAAACGTCGAATTAGCTTGAATTAGTTCCTCTCTTTCTTGCCCTGTAGCAGCAAAAAGTACACATTCATCTCTTTCTGTAATTCGCCCAGAGTTTGACCTTCTCCGGTCCTAGAAGGAAAACCCACTGAACTTTCCTTCCCCCAGCGGGCAACAACACTGGGAGGAAGACGATCAGGATCTCACTTATTGGATTTTTTTGATAATGGAAATGCCATAAAGTGCGAACCAAGATCCGTGATACGAAAACAAAAATCAGAATGAGGAAGAAAAAGATATCGTGATGTAAGTCTATTATCTCATTCAGCTTGAAAATTCGTGTAAAAGTTGGTAATTCGACTTTCTAAAAGAGTCGTGAGTTTCGCAGCTCTGGGAGAGTCTTCCATGATTCTAAAATGGGGTCGAGCTCAATCAAAGTGGAAGGAGAATGCTGCTTTAAAAAGAAACTAATAAAGAGAAAACAAATTCCATGAATTAGGAGACCTAATCCCCAAACCCATCTCTCATTAGCGAAAGCTACCTACCTCGTTTTGCGGAAGCTCTGCCCTGGCATAAGAAGAAGGGGTTGATCCATATCATCTTGACTGGGTTCTTATTTCTCTATTTTTTTAATAATACCGAGTTGGGTTCTTTTCCTACCCGTATCGAATAGAACATGCTCACGTTTTGCTTCCTCTTTCATTTTCATTTCCAAATCCGGCTCGCTCCCGGCTACGTGTCCTTTGGACCCTTTGCTTAGAAGTGGATTCGAACCACTGACACAAGGATTTTCAGTCCTTTGCTCTAACCAGCTGAGCTACCTGAACCACTTTCCTAAAGTCTGTTTTCTTCAAAGAATACGCCCCACCTTACCACTTGACTAGTAAGGGAAAAACCCTTTACTCAAATAAATAGTTAGGGCTTTCTTTTTTCGCTTGTCCGTAGAGCAAGAGTGTCACTGCCCCTTTACGCTCAACACCCGAGAGCACCTTATTTTTACACACTCGAGAGTGTAGTGATGCTGGGGCAGCGTACCTATGCTAAGACGCAATGTAGCGCTATGCTATAGTGAAATTAGACCAACGTCACGACGCTCTTCCGTAGCGTAGCGACGTTGGCTTTCCTTTTTCAATTAGGAGATATTTTAGGAAATCTTTTTCTATATATTGGGAAGATCTTTGGAAACCCTAATTACGAAATAGCAGAACCTAAAAGTGAGATTTTGACATAAAGAGAGGGGAATTTGATTAGAGAAGAGTTGGAAGCCGTTCGAGATCCTGAGGTGTCGGCCAAGCGGAGATCGAAGGAGTTCAACAATGGGGAGCGATTCGAGAGATCTACTTCCTAAGTTTTCTTTAATCTCTACTCTTATGCTTCCAAATTCGTATGACAATATGTATTTGAGAGCTATGCGTGGCTAAACTCTTAGTTTTAGGGTGTTGGATGATTTGATTATGAGTTTAAGTTGATGTTTTAGTGTTTTTCATTGATGTATTGAATGATATGTTTTTCAATACTATTGTGCTTTATTTTTCCTTGATTGACATCAATGAATGTTAGGTTAGATGTATGATTGAGTGGTTGTATGTCTAATTGGATCTCTATTATTGAACTTTTAATCGATCTTTCATGAAAATAGCTAGATAATTAAAGGAAGTTGTTAATGATTGTTCTTAAGGCTATGCTTCTTAATTTGGTTTCATGAAAATAGTAATCAATTAGGTTGCATAAGAAAGGGTTGTTTTTTAGAGAAGATAATTCAGATAATAGTTCTAGACTTAAACATATCGTTTGCTTATAATTCCATGAAAACTTAAAGCTAGACTTAATGAAGTAATTAATGATATCAACACCCTAGAACACTTTGATCTCTTGATTTTTTAATTACTATTACTTTATTTATTTTTACTTTTCTCCAAACAAAACTCGAAGTTGATTCCTTAACTAAAGTCGACTCAATTTTTGAATAGCTTAGTATTTGAACTGTAACAAGTTCCTCAGTGGAACGATACTCGGACTTAACCGTTTTATATTATAACTTGACTCGTGCACTTGCGGACATCGCATATAAGTTATGCCAGATTTTGATGCTCATGGGTCTTAAGTGTAAAGGAGCAGCATAGCGACGCTATTGCTTTACGCTGTCCTATTTTTTTAGGGTTTTTTAGCTATCTTTGACCGATTTTGACTCAGTTTGATTTCGTTGCTTCTGAAACTCAATTTACGTCATTTTAACCTTAAATCCACTAGCAAACACATTAAATCACACAAAACCAGACTAGTACAAAATTGGACTTTAATGTCAGTTTAAAACAGACATTATAGGGGTACCATGTCGGTTGATAACCGACATCAAAGATCGTGTTTTAAAAAGTCTTCGATGTCGGTTGTTTTTAATGTCGGTTTTAAACCGACATTATAGGTGACTAAGATTTCAATGCTAATTATCTTTAATGTCAGTTTCCAATCAACATTGAGTACCATCTTAAATGTCGGTTTTCACCTACTTTTTCTTGATAACTATCCGACATTAAATGTTTGTCATTGTTTTTTATTGAAAAAATTTTAAAAATATATATATATATATACATATATGTATGTATATATATATATATATACATATATGTATGTATATATATATATATATACATATATGTATATTTTTGCTTATGCACGTGCAAATTAATAATATTTCTCCTTTATCTATACATGCACAAAATAAAATCTTAATTGCTTTCACAAATTCCCAATAGGTCACAAAAGAGGAATTAGATGATTTAATTCCAAAACCAAGATAAAAATATATTTTTCATTCAAATCAACTCTGCATAGTTTAGAAAACAAACCCCTACGTATCAACCTTGAAGTATACATATATATTCTACATTGAACAAGTAGAGTGTACATGTTAAGTTGCACACATGAATAGAATTCAAAATAAATGAATTACAAAATGGTTAAAATGACTAAAATAAGCTGAAGATAAGAGAAAAGTGTTTCACGATGCCTTCCCAAGTTTCTCTAATGTCAATTTTTGGAAGCTAGGGACTATTCTCCCACCTACAAAGTCGATAAAACAACAATTTGAACAAATAAGTAAAAAACATAACATAATAAAAATAACTTAAGTATGAACAAGAGATTTTATATTTAGCTAACATCCAATAATACTGATCTTATCAATCCAACTAGCAAGAAAACACCAATAGCAATATAAACAACTCTAAAAGTAACCTGCAAAGAAATGAAGCATTTCTCACTAATTCTCACATAGGCATTCCTAGTATTACTGCTAAAAATAATTATTGTGTTTGAGTATGTTGGCAAAGTTGCAATGGAAGGCAAATAATAAAAACAAAACAAGGCACTTCAAGTCATGCCTATTCCCATTGTTTCAACAAATGGAAGGATGAATATTAATGAAAGAGAAAGTCATTCAATGTTGAGAGAAGGGAGGAAGGGTAGAGAGACTTACAAAGTATAAGTTAGTGGTGGGAAGATTTAATGCAAATAAAAACACAAAAGGAATCGGCCTAAGAGAAAAGACTAATAAAAACTGACTACATTGGACAAAAAGCATAAACATAAACTAAAAAAATTTATAAACAACTAAACATAGGCAATTTAATTAATCAAAGGAAATAAACTTAAAAAAACTTATAACATAAAACTTATAACATAAAAAGCTCAATGGAAACTATAAACAAACTTACGAACCCAAACAAGTAAGCTTATCAAAACTAAAAAGGCTCATTATTATTATCCAAACAACCACAACAAAATTTCTTTCATTTTCTACACAACCAAATAGAACAAAAAAACCAAGAAAAAGAGAGACTAGATGAAAATTTCTTGCAAGTTATAACTTCTAGCATGGTTTTAAAGGGCAAACTTTTATCAAACATGCACAAGGGCGACAAAACGAACAAAAACAAAGAGAATGAAAACGATGAAAGACCCATGATGTAGAAAACCCAATGTTAGGGACAATAGACTAACGGTAAAAATAACTCACGCATCAAGATCCGACAAGATCCATCCCTCAAGCATGGACCTAAACCCATAAAACTTTCACCTTCAATTCAGATCCTTTGGATCTAACAAACGAATCGACGACTGATGAAGGAATCGATGATCTAACTCAAGACTCACAACGGTGGGTTGAACACGAGCTAAATGATGCCGACGACGACGACGACGAGCCGAATGATGTCGGCAACGAGCTGAACATGAGCTAAATGATGTCGAACCTGCACGACAAACAGATCTGCACGACCAACGATTGAACGAACCTGATCGGCCGAGAAATGAACACAATGGAAAGTGAAGGTTTGGAGGAGAGAAGTGAGAAAGGAGAAAGAAGAAAGTTAGAGAAATGAAAGAGATTCAAAAGATTAGTTTTTTACTTTTTCTTTTACTAAAAAAATAGAAATTATATATATATTACTTTTTATTTTCTAATTGATAATTTGGGAAGGAGGGAAACAAAATTTGGGAGGAAAATGAAAATGGAGAAAGGAGGGAAACAAAAAATGAAGATTAAAAGATTGTGTGAGATTAAAAAAACCGACATTAAAGATCCACTTTTTTTTAAGAAACCGACATTGTTCAACCGTTTTTAGTTTTTCCAACCGAAATCAAAGCCCGGATTTCTTGTAGTGACACTCCTAAATTAGGAGCAAATAAAGCACTTTTCAAGTGCTTTTCACCACCACAAACTGAGAAATTTACTAGTCACAAGCAAACAATTAAATAGAACCATGGAGAAATTTAAGACAAGTGTGCTAGTAACTTCTGTCTCAAAGAACAACATAGTAGGAGCTTAAGTAGAAACATTCAAACATATCTATATTGTTATAAACATGCAAGGCCAAATCTCATCATCTCCCATGTGTGTGTGTGCAAGTCTCCTTTAATTCAAAATTCTAGAACTCAAAGCAGGATTTAAGAGAGCTTCTCTAGTCTTTCCCCTACTCTAGCTCATGCACCAATTGTCAAGACTCCATACATTTCAAGAAAGTAATATGTCCACTAAAGTGCCTTAATTAACATCAATTTCAACGATCGTTTTAAACTTGCATTCTTTTACCTAGGGGCACTGGCTTTCACACATTCACCGTAGGAACTTGTACCTAGTCAATTACCAGACATTCTAACTAATCACAGCAAAGGCAACTCTTTTTACCCTCATCCATATATATACATTACAAGTTTAATCAATTCTTTAAATGAAATATTTCCAAGTAAACTCATCAAGACAAGTGCACTTTTTTCTTTTCTTTTCAAAGGCATAATCAAACTTTTCTTTCTCTTTAGTCTAACATTACAAACCATCATGCACTTTGACTCTCTAACTGGTGGGGCCTTTCGAGGTGACAACCAATTTCATCCAACTTAATCTCTTTCTAAGTTACAGTCTCTAAATCAAAGTGACGTGCTCATGATATGGGAGTTTCAAAGAGGGACTTAATTAGATCATAACTCAAGATAATGTTATCCTATTTCCACACTAAGTTTCCTTCATATTTATTCAAGTCTCATCATAGTCAATCAACATCACAAGCACACAACTACAAAACGTTCCCACTTCTTTTCAAATCTCAAATTGAAAAAAAAAATTTCTTTCAAAATTTCATATATTCCAATTAATATGCATAAATACATTAACACCTCATTAACATGCATAGCAGGATAAGAAAACACACAAAAGTACAAAGTATACCGCTCACCCCAAACTTAGAATTATGCATTGTTCTCACTGCATGAAAATTAGAATAAAAGAAACAAGTCTGGGAGCGTGTGAGAGTCCACCAAACAGGCTAGTGGAATGAGTACTTTTTGTGTTGGAGAAAGATCCTGAAAAATTGCAAGCATATTAGTGATTCCAATATTTAATTAAAAAGGGAAACAAAAGAAGTTAATCTAAAAAAAACATAAATATAAAGAAAGCAATAAAACTTGAGTTGCCTCCCAAGAAGTGCTTCGTTTCAGGTCCATAGCTAGACCAAACCCCTAAGATCATTCTTTGAAGATTAGGTTCTCGATTCGGCGTTCCTCATCGCCTATGTAATGCTTTAGTCTTTGACCATTTACTTTGAAAGTTTCACCATCATTGCCTTGCAACTCCAGTGCTCTATGTGGGGACACATTTACAATGACAAAGAGTCCTGACCATCGTGTCCTTAGCTTACCTGGAAACAAATGTAAACGTGAATTGAAAAGAAAAACTCGTTGTCCAGGTAAAAAGGCTTGTGGAATGATCTTCTTGTCATGTAATCTCATGGTGCGCTCTTTGTAAATTTTGGCATTCTCGTAAGCTTGAGCGCAGAACTCATCCATCTCATTGAGTTCCAAGAGTCTTTTCTCACAAGCTTTTTCGAAGTCTATGTTTAGCTTTTTGATGACCCAATAAGCTCTAAATTCAAGCTCTACCGATAAGTGACAAGCTTTTCCAAACACCAACCGATATGATGACATACCAATGGGAGTTTTAAAAGTCGTTCGGTAGGTCCATAGTGCATCATCAAGCTTAAGGGTCGAATCCTTCCTGTTGATCTTAACGATCTTCTCTAAGATTTGCTTGAGTTCTCTATTAGACAACTCAGTAAGACTATTAGTTTGAGGATGATAAGCTATAGCAACTTTATGATTTACACTATATTTCTTCATCATGGACTCAAACAATTTTTTGCAAAAGTGAGAACCCTCATCACTAATGATTGCTCTAGGTGTGCCAAAACGTGTGAATATATTCTTATGCAAAAGTTTTAAAACAGTGCGGACATCATTAGTCCTAGTAGCTATGGCTTCTACCCAAATACATGATCAACTACAACTAAAATATATAGGTAGCCATTAGATGAAACAGAAAAAGGCCCCATAAAGTCAATACCCCAAACGTCAAAGAACTCCACCTCTAAGATAGGTTTCATGGGAAGCTCATGTTGTCTAGATATATTGCCAGTACGTTGGCACCTATCACATGACTTAACAAATGTATAACAGTCTTTAAAAATTGAGGGGCAATAAAAGCCTGATTGAAGTACCTTAGATGCAGTTCTATAGGTCCAAAGTGACCACATAGGGTGAAGAATACTTAGCACGTCCTCTTGAGGAACATACTTCTTTATCATATTATCAGCACAAACATTAAATAGAAGTGGATCCTCCAAATGATAGGATTTGACATTATGCAAAAATCTCTTCTTTTGTTGAGTGTTCAAGGCAGGTGGCAAATGTCCTCCTGCAAGATAGTTAATAATGTCAGCAAACCAAGACAAACTATCTTTTACCTGATACAGTTGTTCATCAGGAAACATCTCAACAATTGGAGGGCAATCATTGTCATGCTCATTTTCAAGCCTAAAAAGATGATCTGCAACCACATTTTCACAACCTTTTCTATCTTTGATTGCGAATTCAAATTCCTGTAATTATAAAATCCATCTATCAATCTAGGCTTAGTATCTTTCTTAACAAACAAATATTTCAAAGCAGCATGGTCAATATGCATTATAACTTTATAGCCAAGCAAATAGGATCTAAATTTATCAAAGGCAAACACAACAGCTAGTAGCTCTTTTTAGTGGTAGTGTAATTCTGTTGAGTACTATCAAGAGTTCTACTAGCATATGAAATAGCCGTAAACATGTTATCTCTACGTTGGCCTAAGACAGCACCTAATGCATAATCACTAGCATCACACATAATTTCAAAAGATTGACTCCATTCAGGTACAACAATAATAGGTGCAGAAATCAATCTCTCTTTCAAAGTATTAAAAGCTAGTAGGCATGCATCATCAAATACAACTTTAGCTTCCTTTTCTAGCAAGTTACTCAAGGGTTTAGCAATTCTAGAAAACTCTTTAATAAATCTCCTGTAAAACCCTGCATGCCCTAGGAAGCTTCTAACTTCTTTCACATTAGTAGGAGGTGTTAATAGTTCAATAGCAGAAATTTTAGCCATGTCCACCTCCAATTCCTTTTGAGAGACTTTGTGCCCTAAAACAATGTCTTCCTTTACCATGAAATGACATTTTTTCCAATTCAAAACAAGGTTGACATCTTGACACCTCTGCAAAACAAGCTTAAGATTAGCAAGGAAAGAATCAAAAGAAGATCCAAAAACATAAAAATCATCCATAAACACTTTCATTATGTCCTCAATCAACCCCTAAAAAATAAACATCATGCAACATTGAAAAGTAGCAGGGGTATTACATAAACCAAAAGGCATTCTCCTAAAAGCAAATGTCCCATAAGGACAAGTGAATGTGGTCTTTTCTTCATCCTCAAAAGCAATGGAAATTTGATTATAACCTGAATATCCATCTAAAAAACAATAATGTGAATATTCTACAAGCCTGTTAAGCATTTGATCAATAAAAGGAAGGGAAAAATGATCTTTTCTAGTAGTCTTATTCAACTTCCTATAATCAATGCATACACACCATCCTGTAATAGTTCTAGTGGAAATTAATTCATCTTTTTCATTTTTTAAAACCGTCATTCCACCTTTCTTAGGTAAAATCTGAATAGGGCTTACCCAAGAACTATTAGATATGGCATATATGATTCCTGCATTTAAAAGTTTTAACACTTCTTTCTTAACTACCTCATTCATTACGGGGTTGAGTCTCCTTTGATGTTCTACTCATGGGGTAAAGGTATCTTCCATCAAGATTATGTGCATATAGATCGATGGACTAATACCTTTAACATCCTCAATAGACCAACCAATAGCAGATTTATGCTCTGTCACAGTTTTATCAATCACATCTATTACATTGCAAGTACTAACCTCATCATGATGACTCAAGGACTTGTAAAGATCGAAAACAACTTTTTCCTCATTTACCCTTAGAGTCAACTTCCCTTGTTGGTCATTGATAAGAGCCCTTCCAGTGGCTAAGAATGGGCGCCCAAGGATGATAGAAATTTCTGAGTCTTCTTCCATGTCCAACACTACAAAATCTACGGGGAAGATAAATTTATCAACTTTTACCAAGACATCCTCAACAATACTTCTAGGATATACTAAGGATCTACCAGCTAGTTGCAGTGATATTGTGGTAGGTTGTACATCTCAAATATCTAGCTTCCTGTAAACAGATAAAGGCATTAAATTAATGGAAGCACCTAGATCACATAAAGCTCTAGCAACATTCAAAGTGCCAATCTTACAGGGAATAGTAAAACTCCCTAGATCCTTCAATTTTTGTGGCAACTTCCTTTGTAGCACAACACTGCATTTCTCTGTCAAGCTAACCATCTCATATTGCCCAAATTTCTTCTTTTTAGACAAGACATCTTTCATAAATTTAGCATAGTTGGGCATTTGCTCTAATAAAGCCTCCACAAAGGGAATATTAATATGCAACTTTTTAAGGATTTCAAAAAATTTAGAAAATTCAGAATCTAATTTCTTTTTCTGAAACCTTTGAGGATATGACAAAGTATTAGGAACAAAAGGCAAGGGAATAGATGACTTACTCGAAGATTCCGGTTCCTTTACCTTTTCTTCTACCTTTTCTTTTTCGATAATCTCCTCGGGTTCATCTTCTAGGATGGGTTCATCTATGGTCTCATTCACTTCTTGTACCTCATCCTCTTCATCAATCAAATGTGCACTCCTTAAAGTCAAGGCCTTGCATTCTTCTCTTTGATTCTTCTCAGTGCAACTAGGGAACTTACCATTTTGCATAGTTTGAAGAGAAGTGACTATTTGGATAATTTGTAGCTCAATATTATGAATAGCCTTGCCATGACTTTCTACAACATTCTCTAATGTCGTGGTCTTTCCTCTAGACTCTTTGATGAATTCCACCATCAACTCTTCCATGTTGGATTTCTATTCAGTATAGGAGGGCCCTGCAGAAGAGAAACCTGGAGGAACCTGTAAAGCATTCTTATTGTTAGCATAGGAAAACTTTTCGTGATTCCTCAAACCAGGATGATAGTGTGAGTTGGAAGTTGTTGTTGGTGTGGCCTTTATAATGTCCTCTATCAACGTAATTGGTCGTCTCATTCTCACTTTGTTCTAACTCCTTTTGATTAGCAGATTCCATAGCCATGGCGGCTAGAGAGGCTATGGATGGTGGATTAACTTGTGCTTGGCTTCCTGTGGACAATTTAGAAAGAGCATTAGTAAGAGAAGCTAATTGTGCTTTGAAAGAATTTACCTCATCCACCTCATACAGTCCAGCAACTTTGGTTGAAGATGTTCTTTCATTGGGTCAATTATATAAAGTATTAGCCAAATCTTCTAGAATTGCGTAAGCTTCTTGGGCAGTCTTTGAGAAAATAGAACCTTCGGTAGTTGCATCCAAGATAAACTTAGTTGTGCTTATGAGTTCAATATAAAATAGTTGGATTTGCAACCAATCGGGGTATCCATGTAAAGGACACCTTCTCTAGAGGTCCTTATACCTCTCCCAAGTTTCATATAAGTACTCATCCTCTTGTTGGCTAAATGTGTCAATTTGATCTGTTCACAACGGTTGAGACTTCGTCGGTGGGAAGTATTTGTTTAAGAAAGCTTGAGCTAGCATATCCCATGTAGTTATGCCCTCTGATAGAATGAATTCTAGCCAATCCTTGGCCTGGTCGTGTAAAGAGAAAGGAAACAATCTTAATTTAATTGCATCATTAGTAACACATGCCATTCATCTTTATCGTCCCGCAAATTTCAATAAATGCTCGAAGATGCTTATGAGGATCTTTAATTGCTCGTCCTCTAAAAGCAAGATCTCTAACAATTTGTATCAATCTCGCTTTAACTCAAAGTTGTTGACATTTATTGGCAAGTTTGTAATTCCAGGTTGACTCATCGGGAGCATGGGTTGAAAATAGTCTCGGATAGCCTCAGGTACTTGATGCGAACACTTCAAGTGCACGGGTCATATAATAATATAGAACATTTAAGTCTAAGTATCGTTCCACTGAGGGTCCAATTACGGTTTAATTACTTAACTATTCTAGGGTTGAATTGATTTTATTTGAGGATTCGAATCGATTCTTTGTTTTGTGAAAACCTAAAAGCATTAAAAAAAAGAAAGTAAAGTTTGGAAAACCAAGAGTAAAATGGTGTTCTAGGGTATTGACTCCGTATTTAATCCATTATGCAATATCATAGTGTTAATTGATTGTAAATCATTTGCCTAAGTCTAGAAATGTGATTCCGGATTGCTTTCTATAAAAAATAAACCTTTCTCATACACTTAATTGATTACTATCATCTTGAAACCAAATCAAATTACATGGCATTAAGAATCATCTTTAGCAACTTTCATTATTAACCTAACTATTTCCATGAGAGATTAACAACGATTCATTGTTATAAATCCAATTAAACATGCAATCATCAAATTACACATCGAATCTAATATGTATTGAAGGCCAATCAACACAAGTCAAGCATAATAACAATGAAAAGCATAGAATTACATTAATCCACTAAAGGTTCTACAATAAAACATAATTTTATAAATAGTTCATCAATACCCTAAAACTAAAGAGTTTAGCCACTCATAGCTTTAGAAAATATATTTGCATTCAAATTTAACAAAAGGAAGAGAAAAGTAAGAGAGAAATAAGAGAACTCTACTATCGAAGAGCCCCTCGTTGTGGAAACCGCCACGACTCCTTTAATCAACGCCTCGGAAACTTGAACGACCACCAAATTCTCTCGCACTCAATCTCCCTCTTTTTTTGTGGTAGACTCACCCTCTTTGCCTCTATGATTTCTTAATTAGGGTTGCTAAAGAACTCCCAAATATATAGAAAAAGATTTCCTAAAATTTCTCCAAAATGCAAAAGGAAAGGCACCATCGCTATGCTGCGGGAGAGCGTCACGACGCTGGTCTAATTTCTATCGTAGCGTAGCACTACGCTGCGGGATAGTATCGCGGTGCTGCTGCAGCATCGCTATGCTCCCAAGTAGCGTAGTTACGCTCTTAGTTATGCCAGATTTTGTGCTCACGACTCTTGAGCGTAAAGGGGCAGCTTAGTGACGCTCTTGTCTACGTTGTCCTATTTTTCTAGGGTTTTTAAGCTATCTTTGACCAGTTTTGACTAGGTTTGATTATATTGCTTCTAAAACTCAATTTTCATCATTTTAACTTGAAATCTACTAGCAAACACATTAAATCACATAAAAACACTCCTAAATTAGGAGCAAATAAAACACTTTTCAAGTGCTTTTCACTTACCGACGCAAATTTAAGGATAATCCAGAATAAACAAGAGTTCATAGTTAGCTCAAGATTGAGATCGAGTTACCTAAGCCATCTAGTTGAATGTGACAGCCCAATCTTCCTTTGGAATTTCTATTTAATCATCGGTACTTATTTGGAACATTTGTATTTTTCGTTGTTAAGATCTAACAGGATTATTAAGGTAATTCATTTGTTGTTAGTGGTAAAGGTCTTAATTGGATTCATTTTGAAGATTTTTTTTTTTTGAATTTGAGTTATTTTTAGAGAAGTTTAGGTAATATATATATATAATTAAACCATCATTAGGGTTAAGGAAATAAAGGAAAAAGGGTACAGAAAAAAAAAAATATATATTCTTTTATAAAATCTCATGATGCGTGCCAGTTTATAAAAAAACAAAAAGAAAAGAAAATTTCTTTTCTCCTTCTTCTTCCTCGAGTCCGTAGCGCACCACCCTTGTGCAACCGTTCGTCAAGTTCCAGCCGCTCGGCGTCGAGCCTTCACCGTCCGCTTCCGATCCAGTCGCGTCGCCCCTCCGCGTGTGCCGCCAACACCGTCGCGCTCGCGGGTCATATCCTCGTTCACCGGTAGCGTCTTAGCACCGTCACGCTCGCGTCAGGTCATCATTCACCGCCAGGTCGTCAGACGTCGCAGGGAGTTCAACGAAGTAGCCATCGCCGCCGGTGGGGTTTCCAGTCGCCGGGTTACGATGAGTTCTTCTTTGAGAAAAGGTTGGTTTGGATTTTAGATCTATTGTCCAAATGCCTTCTAACTTGAGTTTTGGTTTCGCTTGGGGTGTCGTCCAGCGCGTTAGTCTTGGGTTGCAGATTTGAAGAGCGAAAGGCCCTTATCGGGTTGCTGTTGGTGGTGTAAGTGTTAGTATCATGGAGAACCTAATTTTTTTAAGATGGTGAACTTTTGGGTTGCTAATTGTGGTTTGGTTTTGTGATAGGATCAATTTGGGTCCAGGATTTCTGCATGGTTGTTTACGGACTGTTTTGAGGTAAGTGATTCTATTGTTGGGCTGGCTTTCAAGCCAGACCACAACTTATTATACCAGACTTAACACTGCAGTATTGGTTACCTATATTATTCATGAAAATTTAGTAGGCATGCCTAGGTTACTCTATAATTATGAACGCCGATTGAGACTCTGTGATTATGTGTATGTATGTATATATCTGAATTTCATGCTAAAATGCCCCGTTACATCCCATGTTACAATAATGTGAATCGACAGGTTCACTCCCATGTTTGACGGTGTGTCATCAGGCCATTAGACATGCGTGGATCGATGGGTTCACCTCCATGTTATGGTACCGTGGGTCATCAGACTCACCTTACTATTTTGACGGCATGCCTTCAGGCCGCTAGACATGGTGACGGGAAGGGCAAGTTGTCCATGTACAGTAGCAATCCCGATAATGGGATTACTTACTGAGTATTTTATACTCATTCTTTTCTCTACTATGAATTGCAGGTAAAGACAAGAATAGACTGGCGGGCAACAAGAAGAATCTGTGACCGTGCCAAAGGGGACTAGTTAGAAGCTTCCACGTTTATTTATTTTTTTCCTTTTCATGTTCTATGTTTTAAACGGGCCAAGATCGTCTGGCTTTTGGGTTGTTTTTATGGTTTTCCAGTATTTTGGTAGAGGTACCCCGAACAAGGATTCAACTTTCATTTTGTTGAAATTGATTTCGAAACTATTCATTCATTTATTTATTTATTTATTACATTTCCTTTTAAAGGATTGATTCCATGTTTTTGTTTCCTTTTGCGAAGGGTTTGTTTTTAACCTAAGCTTGTAGGTGTAGTAATGTCCTGTTAGGAGGTGTCAGGAATTAGGTCGTTACAGTTGGTATCAGAGCCTAAGTTAGGAGTTGGGTCGTTACATTGAAATAGTTAGTATTTAACAGTAAATGGCGTTATAAAGTAATAGTGACTATTTCGTGGTCCGATCTTATGAAAATTCATTGCATAGAACGCCCCCACTCACATGTCTCCACATGAACAATTTAGGATCACATTGTTTGTATCATATACAAAGTGGGTCGCATTCAATAGTGTCCCCAAGATAAGGTACCCAGCCTTATCCCTATACTATAGATCATTTTGGCTATTTGCTCGAACTTGATCCACTTTTATGTCATTACATATAGGTCAAGTATTCATACTATAGCCATGGGTTCTTAGTTTATTGGATATAGAGTTATATTAACAAGAATTCACTTTATTCAATAACAAATTTACTGAATAACCTTGATAAGAACTTTAATGATAAATAGAATTTTGTTTACAAACTACGTGTTTTAGGACATAAAATCCAAGAAATTCCCACTTGGACTAAAACTCCTAGTGCGGTATATACATAATGCTGAGTTTAAAGAGAGAAACTTAAATACAATAAACTAGGGCATCAGATACTCACGTCTTTCTCCCACTTGCCCTAGATTATACAACTCGAAGTCCTAGACTTATTAGGTGACCCTCAAACACTTTAAACGTGAGGGCCTTTGTAAATGGATCATCAATGTTATCTTTTGACGGCATCTGTTTGACGATAATGTCTCCTCTTTGTATTATCTCCCTGATGAGATGGTACTTGCACTCAATGTGTTTGTCGCGCTTATGGTTTCTAGGTTCTTTTGAATTTGCAACTGCGTCACTGTTATCACAATATAGAGTGACAGGCAGATGCATATTTGGAACCAGTTCCAAATCGGTTAAGAACTTCCTAAGTCATATTGCTTCTTTGGCTGCTTCACATGCAGCTACATATTCAACTTCCATGGTGGAGTCAACAATACAACCTTGCTTAATACTCCTCCAAACTATTGCTCCTCCATTCAGAGTGAACACTGATCCTGATGTAGATTTCCTGGAATCTATATCCGTCTGACAATCAAAGTCCGTGTATCCTGTAAGGATCATATCCTTATTGCCATACACGAGCACATAGTCCTTCGTTTTTCTAAGATACTTGAGGATATTTTTAACAACAGTCCAATGATTATATCCAGGATTAGACCGAAACCTACTGATAATTCATATTGCATATCATATGTCAGGTCATGTACACAACATAACATACATTAAACTTCCAACAGCTGAAGCATAGGGAATGCGTCTCATATCCCCAACTTCTTGTAGTGTCTTAGGACACTGTTCCTTAAACAAATGAATTTCATGTTTGAATGGTAACAGACCTCTCTTAGAATTCTGCATTTTATATCTAGACAACATTTTGTCAATATATGATGCTTGAGACATGGCTAACATTTTGTTCTTGCGATTTCGAACTATTTGGATTCCAAGAACAAATTGTGCCTCTCCCAAATCTTTTATTTGAAATTGAGTCGATAACCATTGTTTTATGTCAGTTAGGAGTCCTACCTCATTCCTAATTAGAAGAATATCATCTACATATAATACTAAGAAAGCTACAGTGGAGTTGATAATTTTCTTGTATACACAAAGGTTCATCAACGTTCTGTTCAAAACCATAAGATTTGGCCGCAGCATCAAATCTCATATTCCAGGATTGAGATGCTTGTTTCAACCCATAAATGGATCATTAAAGCTTGCAAACTTTTTGCTCTTGACCCTATTCTATAAACCCCTCTGGTTGAGTCATATAGATACTTTTCTCAAGATAGTCATTCAGAAAAGTTGTCTTGACATTCATTTGCCAAATTTCATAATCATAAAATGTGGCAATGGATAAAAGTATTCTAATCGACTTTATCATGGCAACAGGAGATAAGATTTCTTCATAGTCCAGCCCCTCGACCTGGGTATAACCCTTTGCCACAAGTCGAGCCTTAAAAGTTTGTACTTTACTGGCATGATCTCTTTTCCTTTTGTAGATCCATTTACAACCAATAGGTCTTATCTCACTTGGTTCATCTACAAGTTTCCAGACCGAATTGTAGTACATAGACTCCATTTTGAGATCCATGGCTTTGATCCTCTAATCTCACTGTAACAACCCGACTTTCTAGAAGTTGTTACTTCATGCATGCATACATCTCAAAGCGACGTTTTTCATATATTTTATTAAAATCAAAGAAATTTATAAAATAAACAACTTCATTAAATTTAAATAATTAAAAATCTTGGATCGGGGTACCCCTAAAAAAATTATAAAACCAAAATTGTGAACTTTGCATAAAACGTCTAACAATGCAAAATCAAAATTTTGAATTTAAATATCAAGACTGGAATAGAAACATAAAAATGTGAGCGGAAGCATTGATTGGTCCCAATGGCATGGTCACGAATTCTTCCTGTCATTCGCCTGTCTGTCCTTGCCTTTACTTGAAAGCTGTAACATAAGAAAGAGTGAGTATAAAAATACTCAGTAAGTGACATACTGCCTGGTCTATCTAGTAAACTTGTTAATTTTCCTACACTGGACATGTGTACAAGTCATAACATCGGCATAAGTAGTGAACCTGAAGGAACACAAATCAGCTGGTCAGCCTAAGCTTAAAGTAAAGGAAAGGCCATGTTCTAGTATTGGAGGAAGCATGGCATAGAAAGCAGGGTATGTCATGGGTTGTAGGGAAGAGGTAACACGTGTACATGAAAGCAAGCAAGAGCAGAGCGTAGGGGTGTCCACAGAGAAACCACTCCAAAGTCATAATGTCTCAAAACGAGGAGGCCATATGGAAACAAGCTGTTAAACTTCCAAGAGAAAGAAGATTGACTCAATCAAACAGGCGATAAAATCTGTTGACTCTTGATCTTCTACAATGGTAGTCATGGTGATCCTGGAGGAACACATATCATGGCAGTGGTGGTGATCCCGAAGGAATACATATCATAGCAGTCTAGTGATCCCGAAGGAACAAATATCATGGCAGTCTAGTGATCCCAAAAGAAAACATATCATGACAATCTAGTGGTCCCGAAGGAACACATATCATGGCATGAAGTGTACACGGCCCGATAGGATAACTAACTGTCACTATTTAACATGACATGCATCAATCAACCAATAGGCCTTAAATCTTAATCATAGACACGACTATCATAGCATGTAAATTATCACCAGAAGGTTTCATGTCGTGGTAATATTATCATAGCCTGTAGACTTTCGACATACCTAAAGCAATCATTCATGAGCAAAACGTAGGCAAGTCATTCCAATACATTCAACTTAACAATAATAACTTGGGTAGCGTGCCGGTTCGAAGGCTAGTAAACCACTTATCTCGAGCTAGAAAGTGGACTTAATGGACCTATCAGTTTGAAGCTTCAATGCTACAAGATTAATTAATTAAACTCTTTAATTAAATTAATCAACATTCATTACCTGTCGATCATTCCACTAAAGTTCGACAACTGCACTCTTCTTACTATAGATATATTTCTATGTCCACGGATATAATCAATCAACAACGAGTCGACCCTTCACAAATTGCTCGTAACAACAGTTGGGTCAAATTACCGTTTTACCCCTGTGTTACCTCTAACTTCTTAAGTACCACTGATCCCTCTAATGAAGAATTTAGTCATAGTCTAACTATGAGCTAGACCTATCTCTGGCCAGTGAAAGGGTGAGGCACCTCATTGTTCAAGACCCAGCATCAGCTCTTAAGGGAGCAATTCATCAGATATGAATTCCTTCTTGTACAATTGAGTTCCCAGCTGCCTGATCGGATAAATCCTCAAAGTGATAGGCTTATTGAGTCGGCAAATCTGGCCACTCTCACCCATAAAAATCAAAGGATTGCCCTCACAAGCAGGAGTTCACAACTGACTCAGGATTAAGGTCTAGTCACCTATGATCATCCTAGTGAAATGTAAGTCTCATTAAGTAACGGTGTTAATACAGGAGACTAATCATTTCCCAATTCGGTCTTATATATTTCTCACATATATAGGATACCCCCACTCACATGTCTCTACATAAACATTTAGGATATAAACTTTTGTGACACTTTACAACACTTGTAACAATCACAAAGTGGGTCGTATCCGTAGTGTTACCAAGATAAGGTACCCAACCTTATCCATCTACTACAGACCGTTTAGGTTATCACTTAAACACGATCCACTTGTATATCTCTACATACGTGTTTAAGTTACTACTAATAACCTAGGATCTTAGTTTATTGGTTTTTTAGGTTAGTGCAACTAAATGTCAAATAAAATAACAATTATTTTATTAAATAAATAATTTGATTTATACAATACAAGTTTACAAAATACAAGATCATGAGATTTGGGGCATCAACCCCAACATTTGATGTATGGGTTCGAATTTTGGCATTTAGATTACCGTTTTGTATTGATGAGATCGATGTAAGGGCCCGTTGTTTTGGACATTTTATTTCTGTAGTCGAGTCTGTAAGTCTGTGTCGGTCGAAGAGCAAGAGTTGCTGAGGAGATTGATCGAAAACAGAGCAAAAAATGACACAAACAGAGCATAGTTACGCTGCGACATTAAAGATTATAGTGTCGCAACAATAACCAAGAGTGTTGAGGCTCCAACGGTTACATGTGTGCCTAGAATTCCACTAGATGTTGTTTTGAGTTTTAATGAGAGCAGTTTATTGTAGTTTTTTTCCCATTCTTTTATTTAATTATTTGTAATTTAATTTTTTTCTTAATTAAATTATGTTATAGGGTGTCAAAATTCGGTCTATTTTTGCTATTTAATTTAATTTTACATTTGATGTATGATTAATTTTTTTAATATATGTTGCATGTTGTATGTCATATAGATTAAAATCTCACCTTAGGATAAAGTTTTTTCATGCATCATATTTAATATAAGAGTTATATTATATTGTTGTATGAATATTAAGTATGGACATGTATTATAATATAAGAGTTATATTTAAATGCAAGTTTTATTTAATTTCATTAACTTAATATAATTGTTATATTTTCTTAATGAAAAGCATGTTCATGCATTATATTTATAAGAATTATAATATATGGTTGCATGATTTTATAATATGCTATTTATCATTATTTCTTTAATATAAAAGTTATATTTTGCATGTTAATGAAAATGAAAATGCATTGAGCATGACATTACTTAGAAATACAATTGTTATATTTGTTAGAATGTCATTAGATGCATGTGATAGGTTTTAATTATTCATTAGCTTTATAATTGTTATAATTTCTAATGAATTAGAATTAAAATCTATAATAAAGAATTGCATGCAAACATAGGTTAATTCGTTTTTTAAATAGTTTAAAATTGATTTAGATAGACTTATGTGGATAATATTTTCTAATGTGATTAGAAATAGGTTAATCTTTTAATATTCCCCTAATAGGATTAAATGGATTGATTAAAAGATTAAATTTATGAAATAATTATCCATAAGGGACCTTTGTCTAAGGAAGGTTGTGTCTAGGAATGGAGTTTTTACGCTGACGGAAATGGAACACTCCTACCTGGGAATCTACCGTGAATTGGATAAATATTTTATAAGCATGCAATAAATGATTCAATCTAATTAAAGAGTTTAATGAATTGAATCATATATTGTTAAACTATCCAATATAAGAGTTATATTGGGTCAATTTAACAATGGACTTAGTAAAAATTGTTTAGCCAAATAACCTAATTGATAAACCCTAGGTTTAGAACACTCAGTGGGAGGAAAATGATATATATGATATGTCAATTTCCTTTTACGTTTCTCCTTATAAGTTCACACCGTGAGATCTATGTTCGGCCTCGAGGCACCTTTGCTTGTGTCCTCCTACGGATGGTGTTTGCATAATCAATACCAAGGTGAATGGAGAGAGTGTTTATAGTAAGTGGGAGAGGGACGTGTGACAACATTTTCCATGGTCTCTTTCATTAGTTTGGAGTTAGGTTTCATGCTCGGCCTCGAGGACCTTTGTTTGTGTCCCCCTACGGAAGGTGTTTGCATGAAATCTAACTCAAAACTCCAGTAATGGATAGGATTGCTTTAGTTTTTGCCCCAATCGGTTTTTCTCTACGATTGGCTCATTGGGGCGGAACTTTAGGATCTAAAATGAAAGGTTACACTTACAAGGAACTATTAAAGTTGTTAATAATTTCTTGACCAAACAATGGTGACTAATTGTTATAGGAATAAGAGTTATTCTGGTGTAACACTTGGTTGAGAATGTCTCAATTCAGTGGAGGGATAATTGACTACCCTACGGTGGCTTTTATTATAAATTACTGAAGCATCATTGCAAAATTAGATGTCACAAAGGGTACATTATTTTTTGCTAAATTTGATTGGTTTAAAAATGGTTTTTGCAGAAAACTAATATAAATAATTTATATCTTTTCAGCAAAATGACTAGCGCTACGCTTAATCTGCTTTCTGCTGATAAATTAACTGGTGAAAATTACACTAGCTGGAAAAATATTATCAATAGGAGAGTCCTCAAGCCCCTGCAGCCAATGCAACTCGAAATATTCGGGGGGCATATGAGCGATGGGTCAAGACAAACGAAAAGGCTCGAGCGTATATCTTGGCAAGCTTATCTGAATCTTGGCCAAGAAGCATGAGCACATGCTCACTACCCGTGAGATCATGGATTCCTTTAGGGAAATGTTTGAACAATCGTCCACACAACAAGCATGAAGCTATCAAATCCATCTTCAATGCACGTATGCAAGAAGGGGCATTTGTTCGTCAACATATTCTGAACATGATGGTCCACTTCAACGTGGCGGAGATGAACGAGTTTGTCATGATGAAGCCGGTCAGGTTAGCTTCACTTGGAAACTTTACTTGAAAGTTTCCTTCAGTTCCATAGTAATGTTGTTATGAACAAGATTAACTACAACTTGACCACCTTGTTCAATGAGTTGCAATATCAAACCTTGATGAAAGTCAAGGAACAGAAGGGGCAAATGTTGCTTCCTCCTCCAAGAAGTTCCACAAAGGTTCGACCTCAGGAACTAAGTCTATACTTTCTTTCTCCCACACCAAAAAGTGGAAGAAGAAGAAAGGAGGTCAAGGGAAAGCTAACCCTGCTGCTGCCCAAAAGGGCAAGAAGGCCAACGATGCAAAGCAAATTTGTTTCCATTGCAACCAAGAGGGACACTGGAAGAGAAACTGTCCCAAGTATTTGGTAGAAAAGAAGAAGGCCAAATAAGGTAAATATGATTTACTAGTTCTGAAAACTTGTTTAGTGGAGAATGGCAATTCAACTTGGATAATTGATTTCGGTGCCACTAATCATGTTTGTTCTTCATTTTAGGAAATTAGTTCCTGGCAGCAGCTGGAGACTGGTGAGATGACGATGCGGGTTGGAACTGAGCATGTTGTCTCAGTTGTGGCAGTGGGAGGACTCCATCTTTGTTTACATAAATCATTTTTACTTTTACATAATGTTTATGTTGTTCCTGATTTGAAAAAGGAACTTGATTTTTGTAAAGTGTTTGTTAGAACAAAACCATTCAATTATTTTTAATGTAAATCAAGCGTTTATTTACAAGAATGGTGTTCAAATTTGTTCTGCAAAATTAGAAGACGTCTTTATGTGCTAAGGTCGTTAGTGTCTAAGTCTCTCCTTAATACTGAAATATTTAAAACTGTGGTAACTCAAAATAAAAGACAAAAATATTCTCCTAAAGAAAATACATATCTTTGGTACCTAAGATTAGGACACATAAATCTCAATAGGATTGAGAGGCTAGTTAAGAATGGACTTCTAAGCGAGTTAGAAGAAAATTTTTTATCAGTATGTGAGTCATGTCTTAAAGGAAAAATGACTAAAACATCTTTTACTGGAAAAGGTCATAGAGCCAAAGAACCCTTAGAACTTATACATTCAGACCTTTGTGGTCCTATGAATGTTAAAGCTAGAGGAGGGTTTGAATATTTCATCTCTTTTATAGATGATTATTTTAGATAGGGCATCTATACCTAATGCGACATAAGTCTGAAGCTCTTGAAAAGTTCAAGGAGTATAAGGCTGAAGTTAAGAATTCATTAGGTAAAACTACTAAAAAATTTTGATTTGATCTAGGTGGAGAGTATATGGATTTGAAATTCCAAGACTATTTGATCGAACATGAAATTGCATCACAACTCTCAACACCTGGTACACCTCAACAAAATGGTGTATCAGAAAGGGGAAATCGGAACCTTGTTGGACATGGTTCGGTCTATGATGAGTTACGCTCCTTTACCTGATTCATTTTGGGGTTATATAGTACAGACTGAAGTTTACATTTTGAACTGTGTTCCATCCAAAAGTATTTCTGAAACATCTTTGGAATTATGAAATGGTCATAAAGGTAGTTTACGTCATTTCAGAATTTGGGGTTGCCCCGCACACGTGCTTGAGGCAAATTCTAAAAAGTTGGAACCGCGTTCAAGATTATGCCTATTTGTAGGTTATTCTAAGGAAACGAGAGGTGGTTACTTCTATGATCCTAAAGATAATAAAGTGTTTGTGTTGACAAACGCTACATTTTTAGAAGAAAACCACATAAGGGAGCATAAACCGCACAGTAAGATAGTATTCAACGAACTTTCCAAAGAAACTACTGAACCTTGAACAAGAGTTGTTGAAGAGCCAAGCACATCAACAAGAGTTGTTGATAGTTCATTTAACAGGTCACATCAACCTCAACTGTTGAGGGAACCTCAGCGTAGTGGGAGAGTTGCGAACCCACCTGTTCGCTATATGGGTTTTACTAAAACTCTAACCGTTATATCAGATGGCGATGTTGAGGATCCATTGTCTTATAAGAAAGCAATGGAAGATGTAGACAAAGATGAATGGATCAAAGCTATGGATCTTGAAATGAAGTCTATGTACTTCAATTCAGTTTGGGATCTTGTAGATTAACCTAATGGAGTAAAACCTATAGGTTGTAAATGGATCTACAAGAGGAAAAGGGGTGATGATGGTAAGGTGCAAACATTTAAAGCTAGGCTTGTGGCAAAGGGTTATACCCAGATTGAGGGAGTTGACTATGAGGAGACTTTCTCACCTGTTGCCATGTTAAAGTTTATCAGGATACTCCCATTGCCGCATATTATGACTATGAGATATAGCAAATGGATGTTAAGACTGCATTTTTAAATGGCAATCTTGAGGAGACTATCTATATGCAACAATCTGAGGGATTCATAACCCAAGGTCATGAGCAAAAAGTTTGCAAGCTTAATCAGTCCATTTATGGACTAAAACAAGCTTCTCGGTCTTGGAATATCAAATTTGACATTGCGATCAAATCTAATGGCTTTGATCAAAATGTTGATGAGCCTTATGTTTATAAGAGGATCATCAACAGTTCAATAGTTTCTTAGTGTTATACGTAGATGATATCCTACTCATTGGGAATGATGTAGGTTTGCTGTCTGACATAAAATAGTGGCTGACGGCCCAATTCCAAATGAAAGATTTGGGAGAGGTGTAGATTGTTCTGGGTATTCAGATCTTTCGAGATCGAAAGAACAAAATGTTAGCTTTGTCTCAGGCATCTTATATCGACAAGATGCTTGTTAAGTATTGATGCAAAACTCCAAAAGAGGTTTACTGCCTTTCAGACATGAAGTTACTCTGTCTAAGGAATAGTGTCCTAAGACACCCCAAGAAATTGAGGAAATGAGACGGATCCCCTATGCACCAGCTGTTGGTAGCTTGATGTATGCGATATTATGTACTAAACCTGACATCTGTTATGTAGTGGAGATAGTCAACAGATATCAATCTAATCCAAGATTAGATCACTGGACTGCCATTAAAATGATCCTCGAGTATCTTCAGAGAACGAGGGACTACATGCTTGTGTATGGTGCTAAGGATTTGATCCTTGCTTGATACGCTGACTCTGATTTTCAAACTAATAGGGATTCTAGGAAATCCACTCCAGGATCAGTATTTACTCTTAACGGAGGAACTGTAGTGTTGAGAAGCATAAAACAAGGTTGTATTGCTAACTCTACCATGGAGGCAGAGTATGTAGCGGCTTATGAAGCTACCAAGGAGGCTGTATGGCTTAGGAAATTCTTGACTGATCTGGAAGTTCTTCGAAATATGTCATTGCCCATCACACTATATTGCGATAACAGTGGTGCTGTGGCGAATTCTAGGGAGTCTAGAAGCCACAAACGCAGAAAGTACATAGAATGCGAATATCATTTAATATGGAAAATTGTGCATCGAGGAGACGTGATCGTCACGAAGATCGCTTCAGAGCACAATGTTGTTGATCCGTTTGAAAAGGCCTTCACGGCTAAAATGTTTGAGGTTCACCTAGAAAGTCTGGGTCTACGAGACATGTCACATTTAGTCTAGGGCAAGGGGGAGGATTTACTGAGTTTTGTGCCCTAGTTTATTGTTTTATGTGTACTATATTTTATTTTACATTGTACACCCCACTAGCTTTAGGACAAATGGGAGATTGTTGGGGTTGATGCTCTAAATCTCATAGTCCTGTATTTTGTAAACTTGTATTGTACAAATCAAATTATTTATTTAATAAAATAATTGTTAATTTATTTGACATTTAGTTGCACTAACACAAAAAACCAATAAACTAACATCCTAGGTTATTAGTAGTAACTTAAACACGTATGTAAAGGCATACAAGTGGATCGTGTTTAAGTGATAACCTAAACGGTCTGTAGTAGATGAATAAGGTTGAGTACCTTATCCTGGTAACACTACGGATACGACCCACTTTGTGATTGTTATAAGTGTTGCAAAGTGTCACAAACGTTTAGATCCTATATATTCATGCGGAGACATGTCAGTGGAGGTATCCTATATATGTGAGGCATATATAAGACTGAACCGCGAAATGATTAATCCCCCGTATTAACAGGGTTACTTAATGAGACTTGCATTTCACTAGGATGATCTAGGTGACTCGACCTTAATCTTGAGTCAATTGTGAACTCCTGCTTGTAAGGGCAATCCTTTGATTTGTATAGATAAGAGTGACCAGGTTTGCCGACTCAATAAGCCTACCACTTTGAGAATTTGTTCGAGCAGGCAGCTGGAAAGTTAACTGTACAAGAAGGAATTCATGTCTTATGAATTGCTTCCTTAAGAGCTGATGTTGGGTCTTGAACAATAAGGCGCCTCACCCTCTCACTGGCTAGAGAGGGGTCTAGCTCATAGTTGGACTATGACTAAATTGTTCATTAGAGGGATCAATGGTACTTAAGGAGTTAGAGGTAACACAGCGGTAAAATGATAATTAGGTCCACTTGCTAGCTCATATAGGTTAAGATGACAGTCATTTGTCTTGGTTTAATTTGAATTGTTCAAATTAAGTTAAGGGAATTAATTGTATGAGATACAATTAAATAATGTATATTAATACATTATAATATAAAGTAGATTTTTATATGAAATGTAAAAATTAAACTTTATAATATACATGAGAGAAATAATTGAATAAGATTCAAATATTAAATATTATATGAATGAGATTCATATAAAACTATAGGTTAAAAATAATGTGAATATGATTCATATTAAATTATAGGTTATGTGAGAGAAATTGGTTAATTAGTAACTAATTATTATTATATATTAAATGAGATTTAATATATATATATATATATATATATATATAATTTAATTTAATTTATTTAAATTAAATTAAAGAAAATATTAACTCCCATTTGGGAGTTATTATGAACATGGTGTGGAGTTTTTTTTCTCTCCATAAATCCTCCCCACTAACTCTCTCCATAATTTCTTTCTAAATGAAAAGATAACTTCTTCTTCTTCCTCCCTTTAAATAGACAAATGGAGACCACTTTCTATGGATTTGATAACCTTGAGAATAGTGAGTGCTCTTTGGTAGTAGTGTCCTTATCCTTTTGTAGAAGGATTTTGTGAAGAAGATTCATCAAGGGTAAGCAACTTCTTCTTCCTTTTTGTTTTCCTTCTCAAAAAGCATGTTGTTTATCATGTTCTTTTCTAGTTTCTCTTTTTTTTTAAAAAAAAAATTCATAATTGAGTAATTGAAATCACAACGCGATAATCGCTTCCGTTGGGAATTCAATTCCTTCAGTTTCCTATTCATGTGTAATTCATTGTTTTGGTTTGATGCAGTCACATCACCTAAGGCATAACACCCGAATGGGTGTAGCATTGTTTGCTCTTGTTTGATTATCATTGTTTATTGTTTTTAAGCTTTCTTTCACCTACCAAATTACAAATTTTTTCATTGGTTACCTTGGTTTCATTGGTCCATAGTCATAATTAATCTAAACTCAATCTAGTCATGTGGGATTCGACACTTGGAATACTTCAAGTTTATTACTTCATCAATCGTGTATACTTGCATGTAGATCTCATTTTCACCATTCATATACACCCGGTCGATCAGCTGCCTCGGTGTTAAAACTCGAGAGCATGGTTTTTGAGACAGGACGTGAGCGTCGCAGCACTATGCAGGGAGCGTCGTAGCGTTGGGTCAGTGCTATGGACTAGGTTTTAATGATGGTCAGCGTCATGGCGCTATCCTAGAGTGTCGTGCAAAGATTAAAATATCGATGTCGATATTGATATCGACAGTTCAATTTTACAGATATATCGATGGATATATCGACAAAATATCAATATCGACGGATATTTCTGTAAATCACGAATTTTATAAAATTTATTTAGATTAATAATTAAGTTGTTTTTACTCCCAAACTAAGTTATGAATATTGTTATTAGTATTCTTGTTCATATTGGACTAAATAGGTGACATTTTTATGTATTACAAGCATTAATAAAAGATGTTGGAAATATCCATGGATATTGAATATCGATATCGAACCCTTCAATTTACGGATATATTGACATATCCACGGATATTTTCATCCTTGGTGTCGTGGCTCCAGGTTTCCTAATTTGAAATTTCTGTTTTTTTAGTAAGTTCTTGAGCTGCAAGTTTATGAAATTCTATAAATTGGGAGGTTCTCAGCAGCTATAAGCACGAAATATCAAAGCCTAAAAGTATGAGATTGCTATCAAAAAGAGAGAAAATTGTTAGAGAAAAGTTGGAAGTTGTTCGAAATCAAGAGGTGCCGACCAAGTGGAGATTGAAGGAGTTCAACACCAGGAAGCAATTCGAGAGTTTTTCTTCCTAGGTTTTCTCTTTCTCTTTACTCTCATTCTTGAGAATTTATATTAGAACATGTATTTAATGGTTATGTGTGACTGAACTCTTAGTTTTAGGGTGTTGGATGATTTAAATATGGATTTAAGTTAATATCTTAGTATTTTTCAAGGATGTTATTGAATGATATGTTATTTCAATACTATTGTGCTTCATTCTCTACTGATTGATCATCAGTGATTGTTAGGTTAGATGTATTATTGAGTAATTGTATGTCTAATTGGGTCTATGACATCGAATCTTTATCAACCTTTCATGAAAATAGCGAGGTTGATAGAGAAAGTTGTTTAGATTATGCTTAATACTATGCTTCTTAACTTGGTTTCAAGAAATTAGTAATTAATTGAGTTGCAAGAGTAAGGTTGTTTTTTAGAGAAAATAATCTGGATAATAGTTTCTAAACTCAAACATGTTGTTTATTCATAATTTCATGAAAACCTAAAGCATGACTTAATGAAGTAATTAATCAAATCAACATCCTAGAACGCTTTTGTTTCTTGATTTTTAATTTGTCTGTACTTTCTTTACTTGTTTTCAAAATTCAATCACAAACTCGATTTCGACTCCTTAGATAAAGTTGATTCAATTCTAGAATAGCTAGACAATTAAACCGTACAATAGTCCTCAGTGAAACGATACTCAGTCTTGACCGTTTTATATTATAACTTAGCCCGTGCATTTACAATTCTCACATTAATTGACCAAGCCTCTTCATGCTGCTCGGTTTTTCAATTTAAGAACCAAGCTCACAGTCCTTTCAAAGGCCTATTCACTTGGGGGAGGATGCTAGACAATATTATTTCATTTTACTATTTACTGTTTTATTCTTTTTGTTTTGGATTTTATTTTTCATTGTAATTGTTTTTTTTTATCCTATTATTATTGTTGGGTGCTGAGAATAGTCTTTACGAAATTATTCCCTTTTGTACTATAGCAATGCCCATTAAATTAAACACTCTATGGTAAAATGTTAGAAGAAGAAAAAGAAGTTAGTTTTAGAAAATTTTGTGTAGTTATAGAAGGTAATAATTTTAAATCATGAAAAATATGGACAATTTTCTTTATATATATATATATATATATATATATATTTGTTTATAAATTAATGATGTAGCATTTGAAGGCTAATTTGGTAATTGTACCAATGAAATATGAATCCATTTGAAACTGACCAGACAAATTTGTAAAATTAGGAAATATTGGATACTTGCGTAATATGAAAAATTGGGTCATGTAGCACTAATTACACTTTCATTTGATAAAACAGCAAAACACATAATTGTTTTTAATTATAGCAAAATGCATGAATCACATGTAAGTCTTTTTTATGTTAATCCTAAAATGTCTTCATCAACTTTTTTAATTGCACATTGTAATTAATCCAGTAGCTTCATTAAATTATAGGGACATTACTATAAACAGAAAAAATATCAAACTATTTACAAGTATAGAAAAATTTTACTATCTATTAGTGATAGATCACGATAGAATTCTATCGCTTTCTATCGCTCAAGCAAATGAATTATATCGCTTGAGTGATAGAAAGCGATAGAATTCTATCGCGGTCTATCACTGATAGACTATAAAATTTTTCTATATTTGTAAATAGTTTGGCTCATTTTTCTATATTTGAAAAGAGCCATTAATTATACTATAATTAAATTATCAAATTCATAATTTGAGCCCTACAAAAATTATAGCAAAAACGCATGGACACACGTGAATTTATTTTTTATTAATCCTAAAATACATTCAATAGCTTCTTTAATTGAATTGTAATTAATCCAGCAGCTTCATTAATTAAATTGTAATTAATTTACCAAATTCATAATTCAGGCTCTATCTATTTCCTTTCAGATATTCAACATGAATTAAATTTCTCTTTTCGTGCAGATATTTTGGAATAAATTTTGTTTCTTAATTTGAAAATTCTCCAAATTTATATCTAAAGAATCTTTTATCTTCAAGTGTTCATTTAAAATTTTCAAATCTCATTTTATATTAATTTTCTTAAATCTAACTTTTTATGTTTTTATTCTATTAATAATTAATCCTAACTAAATCATACTATTTTTAAATTGTTTTTAACATTATCTTTATTATATTTGTTGTTTTAAACATGAAATATAAGGATACATCTCTTTTTTTTTTTTTTACCAATTCTTCTTATTTTTAAATTTATAATCATCATTATCGTTATTTTAATTTTATTTTAGACATGAAATATAGGGTTTAGTTCATAATTCATCGTCCTTATCAACGAAATCAACCTCAAAAGAATTATCGAAGCATCACTATGTAGATTTTAGGGAACTTAAATTCGATTCGTCTTCCAATCCCTAATGCATGCATTTTGATGTTTGGAATATTGTACACTGAAGTTTTGCTTCAAAAGAACGATTAGAGCACCACTAATCGACGATCTCACTCTTGGATTGTGGATTTTTCTTCTGAAGTTTGTTAATATTGATGAAGTAGCTTGATAATCAAAAGATTGACTGATTTTGAATCTATTTTGTGATTATCATGAGGTAGTGGAGGGACACGAATAGATGAAAATGGAATGCATTGTCGTCGGTCTATGGAGTAGCTTTGGAAAAATGTGCTTATGGAGAGCTTTGGAGAGCTTGATAATCGATCAATGGAGAGCTTCATAATACATAGATGGAGACCTTGATAATCGGTTGATGGTGAGCTTTGGAAAAATGTGTCTATAGAGTAGCTTGATAATCAGACGTGGGGCTTGGGAGAGAGTTTGGGGGTTGTTTTTGGATTATCTTGGGAGTGGAGAGATATTGGTTATCAAGGTATGAAGTGATTGATGTAAAAGTCCTTTTCATTTTTGGGGAAGAGGAAGTGTCTACTAAGTTTCAAATTTGAAAATTGATGGACACGTATTTCAGCACTTTAAAGGCAAGTTAGGTGGTTTTAATTATAGTGTATTTAAGAATCTTTCTTAATAAGATATTAACATCTCTTATGCATGAGCGGAGGTAATTTAGACTTTTATAAATTTGTAATTATACACTTTTAAATTTATTTTTCCATTTTTACAAGAGGAAAGTTAGTTTGCTATTTTTCCTAATGAATATTCCTCTTGTCAGTTCATGTAATATCGAGTCTAAACTTGGCCCATTTATATAGTAATGATGTGTATTAAAATATTAGTGGAAGAAGTACATACTACAACAGTACTAACAAAATTTTCGCAACTCTCATCTTTTAAATTGGTGATAGTGTTAAGGGTCCCACAAGTTCTTTTATACAGTCCCACTTAATTTTTAGCACTTATTTTTAAATTGTTTAGGTTTTATTAGATAACCATTTATTTTTTTTAAATTTTGATTTTCTAAAACTAAGCTCCTCGTAAGTTCTATGTTTTGTGATATGGATCAGGATCTATGAGTTACATTAGTAAAATTTAGTTGTTTCTAATTAATTTTTAGCATTTTAATTTTATGAGTTATTTGTTTTCTTTAATTAAATTCTTGCTTGTAAGTGTTAAATTTAAGTCTTGGTAATTATGGGATGCATTGAAGATGGTTGGGAAGATGGAGGTTGTCATTTAATGAAGATGTATTAAATATGGTGGTTGGAAAATGATTGTTGGGAGATGGAGGTTGAGAAGAGGGTTTCTTTAATGATTTAGTTTGACTTTTGGTACTTTACATTAAATAGATTAGAATCTCTACAAGGTTATATAAAGTCTTCTATCCTTTCATTTGTAAAAAGAAGACTTTTGATGAATGAAATTTGATATCTCGTATTGAGACTTTACTTTTATCCTTTGCAATTCTTGTGATAGAATGCATGTGAGTCATTCAATCTAACATTGATCAAGTTTGATTGTGGAGTGACTCAATCTAGAACAAGATCTTCGAATCTTGCTTTTAGATCTTCGATCAAGATGTAATCTAATTCTAGCCTTTTTCTCGGAGTTGATCTAAATTTGCATAGGGAGGTGTTAATTTCTTAGTTTCAAAGGTTCTTACTTCAACAATAGCTTGGATCTTTAGGTTGGGGGTTAGGATTGTCTTATTATTTAGTATCAGAGCATAGGTTGCATCTTTGTGACCTTCTCTAGAATTAATTCTATCTTTCTTTGTTGTTATTACATTTCAATTTTAGTTTTCAACTCTGTCTATTGATTTCCTTATTTCCTTTTTTATCCATTGTTCTTCATATTTTTACCTTATTTTCATCTTATTGATCAAGTTTATATCTAAAAAAACAAAAAAGAAAAAAAAGTGAAAAAAAAATCAGAATTTGTTCTTGTAATTATTCATGTAAATTGTGTGTTAGATCTTTGGTATTTAAATCCATTTGACATAATTGAGTATTTTAATATTCTCTCTATTTCCCATCAATTCTAAGATCAATTGCATGTTTATTTGAGTGTCTTTTCAGCTTTCTAATATTAATTGCTGAAAACTGTTGAACTTGTTATCTTTAATTTTGTTTCTCAATGCAAATGATGGCATTTGTTTCTGTGTCCTTCAATAAAAATTTAGACCAACCTCTTATCTTGAATTGTTAAGAAGGGCATTTAGTCAAAGGCATTTTGGAAGACCCATTTATTTGCAATTTCATTTCTGTGTTCAGATTTATCCAAAAACTGCTTTGTGTTTTCCCTATTTGTTGAGTATTTCATTGTTTTCTTGTTCTTTTTGTGGTTATTTTCATAATTATCTTATATTGAATAGCTCTTTTTTTTCAAGAATCGTTTGTTCTACTTAAGTCTACCTAATACATAATTTAGCCACTTTCCCAAATAGCCTACCTTTTGTGTGCAAACACAAGTGTTCTTGAGTGAACAATCTGCGAGTTAAGTGTTTTGAAGTCTATTTCTTTTCATCTTACTATCATTTTAGAGGATGTTTCATCGAGGAAGAAGTCTTCATGAGAGGAACAATCGCGATGAAATTTTTTGGAAGACTTTTTGCAATAGTTTGGCTGAGTTAAATCAATCAGTTGAGTACTTAACTCAATTGACTCAAAAGTTGAAGTTGCAAGAGCAACCGAGAGAGATTCAAGCTACACAATCTATTACAAGTCAAGTAGATTGTCCAATGTCGAAAGATGGCCAGGCAATCCAAATTCATAGAGATCATTTTCAAATTAGAAAGGAAGATTTCAGTGATTTGATTGTTGAGTTGAATGATGGTGATCATCAAATTTTGGGAGGGAAATCAAAATGTGAAGTAGTGGTGAGTGAGGAGAAATTTGAATTTTGTGCTGAGATTGGAGTCATGATAAAGACTTAAGAAGAAAGAGAAGAGGGAAAAGAGACTAAGAAAAGGGAGAAAAGTCAGATTATAGAGAAATTGAGAAAATTAAAAAAGAAAGAATGAAGTTGAGAAAACGTACTTAAGTGAGAAAAATCAAGAGAGTGAGATTTTTATTCCAACTAACATTCAATATTATTTTTCTTGTGCTCTTGTTTGTTCTTTAAAGACATGGCAAAAGGAGCAGATCACTTTGCACATGAAGTTCATACGTAATCCAAGTGAAGATGTTTCAATCCAAATGTTTAACCAAGCTCAAGTGGATGATTACAAGATTACTCTTCAAGGCGAGGGAGATGTGAATTACTTTTTCAATGACGCCAAATTTTGTCCATTCGATGTAGGGATACTTTTAGATTCGAGGACGAATCCTTTCGAAGAGGGGGAAGATGATATGGATTAGGACCTATGAGTTACATTAGTAAACTTTAGTTGTTTCTAATTAATTTTCAGCATTTTAATTTTTATGAGTTATTTGTTTTCTTTAATTAATTTCTTGCTTGTAAGTGTTAAATTTAAGTCTTGGTAATTATGAGGATGCATTGAAGATGGTTGGGAAGATGGAGGTTGTCATTGAATGAAGATGTATTAAATATGGTGGTTGGAAGATGATTGTTGGGAGATGGAGGTTGAGAAGAGGGTTTTTCTACTAATATTTTCAAAAACTAAAGTTAAGTTTTGGAAACTAACAAAAAAAAAAGTTTTTACTAGAAATTCAAGTGTGTTTTTTAACAAAGGTGAAAATCATAATTGGAATATTAGAAAGAAGTAAACATAAATTTAAAAAACATTATTAAAAAGTGGAGCTTAAATTTGATATGTGGGAGGACTTTTATCAGCCTATTGAATTTGCTAATTTTTTTAATTTTTTTTAAAATAATGTTACTTAAGTATTGATAAAAATAGGGTAGATGGAAAAGTACCGACAAAAATGGGGTTACGAAATCGTGAAACTGGTATACGAGTCTCTAAAATCACTACCCAAGTCTACGATTATGCAAATGAAATGTGGATGAGGTATGTGATTTAGGCTAAATCGTGTCCTCGTCCACGAGTTAGCCTACGAATTAGTCCACATGGAGACACACACAAACAATAGGCGCATGCTTATCACGTGAAAATCATGTACGGGATACACATGTATGGAAAACATGGACTGGGTCTACGAGTTCTCCAAATTATCACTAAGGGACACGTCGCCAGGGGCGGATCTATGAAGGGGTCAGAGGGGGCACATGCCCCCCTCAAATTATTACGTTTTATATATTTGTATATTGGTTTTCATTAAATATTAAAATTTCGTAGTTATATTTAATATAGTTTCGTTCATCTTGAAATTTAGTGTTTAAGTCTGTGTTTTAGTGGCGTGGTAGATATCTGTTTTCAGTTTCAGGGGCGAGGTTGTGAGATCAACTCTTGACAAGCCCCTTTTTCATTCTAATTTTGAACATATTAAATATTTCTAATATTTCTCTCTATATATTATTCACGAAATATTGTTGAACGAGAAATTTTGGACCAATCACAAATTGAAATTGAAGACACAAAATTGAAAAATCTTGATGGTGCCACGTGTGATTTCATCGTCACTGTTGGATCAAAATAATTATTTTTTGTTTAATTATTTATTAATGTTTGGGCTAAAATTTAATCAAGTCTAAAAAATAGACTTAATTTGGCCCAATGGGCCAGGTCCATGGACCAATCAAGCCCAAGCCCACGAAAGCCCACATAAGAACTCTATAAATAGAGAAGTTCTCTTCATTTATAGGGTTAAAAAAATTTACACTCGGAGAGCCCAGAGAGAATTCTCCCTACAATTAGAAGACTCACTAACTCCTGAAGCTGAATCATACTTGAAGACTGAAGTTCCTTGGAATACATACATCCATCCAAGACTCTAACTTCACGTGCATCCACGCGCTCCGCTTCCATACATCAAGCGTACGCGTACAGTTGAGAGAGAATCAGAGGATCAAGTACTAGAGATCGAATCACATCCGCATCAAATCTACATAAACACAAGTTTAACTCCACGAATTAAATTTCTTCAAAAATCCCGTGTGAACAAATTGGCACGCCCGGTGGGACTTCTCTACCTCTCATCTCTCTCTCAACACTCAAATCAAGCAATGGCCTCTAAGAAAGTTGCGTCCAACGCTCCTGCTGCATCCAACGCTCCAAGTGCGTCAAACTTTCCTGTTGCAAGCGATGCATACACAATACCCATCACTCGCAGTCGCTCAAAAGGGATCATGTAGGAGAAGGAACAAGGTTCTGCCGTCGCAGAGAAAATCTTGAAGCCATTGACAGAATCCCCTAAAGGCGGGATTGTCATCAAGGAAAACTCGTTGTTTGACAACTCTGCTCCTGCCTCTGACCGATCCAAGAAGGAATCACACCCTGATGTGATGTCCATCATGATGGCTGACATACGATCGAGGCAGCCATGACAGAATTGGAAAGGAAGATAAATTTCCTAGCGAAAGCTCTCGAGGAGCGAGATAATGAGATTGCTGCCTTGAGAGAGCAAATGCAGGCTCGAGAAATCGCTGAGTCGAGCCAAACTCCCGCTGTCAAGGAAAATGACAAAGGAAAAACTTCGTTGCAGGAAAGCCAGCTGCAGCACTCTACCTCTGTCGCCTCTCTGTCAGTCCAGCAGCTGCAGGACATGATCACAAATACCATCAGAGCCCAGTATGGGGGATCGCCACAAACTTCTTTTATGTACACCAAGCCGTACACTAAAAGAATCAACAACCTCAGAATGCCTGTCGGATATCAACCACCAAAATTCCAGCAGTTCGACGGAAAGGGCAACCCTAAACTACACGTTGCTCATTTTGTTGAAACCTGCGAAAATGCAGGGACTAGAGGAGATCAACTGGTTAGACAGTTCGTCCGTACCTTGAAAGGAAATGCTTTCGATTGGTACACTGATCTAGAGCCAAAAGTGATTGACAGTTGGGAGCAGTTGGAAAGAGAATTCATGAACCGCTTTTACAGCACTGGTGAACTGTTAGCATGATGGAGCTAACAAACGTCAAGCAGCGGAAGGGAGAGCCAGTCATTGACTACATCAACCGATGGAGAGCTCTAAGCCTTGATTGCAAAGATAGACTCACTGAACTATTTTCAGTGGAGATGTGCACTCAAGGCATGCACTGGAAACTTTTCTACATCCTGTAGGGAATAAAGCCTCGCACATTTGAAGAGTTGGCGACTCGCGCCCATGATATGAAGTTGAGCATCGCCAACAAAGGAACAAAGGACTTCCTGGTCCCAAGAGAAAAGAAAGATAAGAAGGATATAAAGGGCACTGAGAAAACTGTGAAGAGCGCCACGAAAGAATTTATGGTCGTCAATACGACCCCATTGAAGTTTTCCTCTAAAGGAAGAGATTCAAGAGTTGAAAAGAAAGATGATGGAGGCGAGCGACGTCGCCTAACTTTGAAGGAGAGGCAGAAAAAGGTTTATCCACTCCCTGACTCTGATGTTACAGACATGCTAGAGCAGCTGCTAGAGAAACAACTGATTCAACTGTCCGAATGCAACGACCCCAACTACTACAAATATCATAAGGTCGTTAGCCACCCAATCGAAAAGTGCTTTGTTCTGAAAAAGCTGATTATGAGGTTGGCTCGCGAAAAAAAGATAGAGCTAGATATGGATGAGGTAGCTCAGACAAATCACGCTGTAGTGGCAATGACTTCAAGTGTTCCACCATCAACACTATTTTATGATCAAAGTGAAAGTTTAATCCAATTTGGGACCTTTGAGCCTTTAGTCGTTCGATTCCAGCAAGAGATCATAATGACAGACCTTCAAGGCAAAGATGAGTCTGTTAAAGATGACAACGAAGGGTGGATCCTTATGACTCGTCGAAAGAAAAGAAAGTCGAGCTCCACTAAAAAAGAGTTGCGCTTCTGTCGAGATTACTAAAGAGGAAGCAAGACTCAGAAAAAGAAAGCAAAGAAGAAGGTGTGGAAGTCTAAGCCTATCAAGGAGGAGGACGAGGATTTTTCTCAACCTCGACAACTAGTGACTATGGTAGAATTTCTTCCAAGAAACTTCCTTGATGATCATCCAAAGGAAGTGCTAGAAGTTGTTGCGTGCCATGTCGTCAGCACAGCAGAAGGCGAAGATATTCCTTCAAGCTCGTTGGAGATGACGGTAGAATCAAAAGACCTACCGTCGTTCAACATAAGTGACTTTTTGTCTCTCCCGCAAACAGTTAGGACTGCTCTTATTGATGCATTGCTAAACACACGTGCATCAAGTTCATCAAGTTCAAGCGTCCCAACCTCCAGGGTGCGTACATGCGCTTCTTGTTGCACATCTATAGGCTTTTTAGAAGAAGACCTATTGTTGGGATCAAAGTATCATAACAGGCCTTTGTTTGTCTCAGGATACATGCGAGAACAAAGGGTTGGTCGAATTCTCATTGACGATGGGTCAACTGTCAACATTATGCCTAAGTCGACTATAAAGCAATTAGGTATCTCAATGGAAGAACTGACGAATAGCAAGTTGGTGATCCAAGGCTTCAATCAAGGCGGTCAACGAGCGATCGGCATGATTCGCCTGGAACTCATTATTGGCGACCTAAAGACCAACACATTGTTCTACATTATAGATTCAAGGACCACTTACAAGCTATTGCTAGGGCGTCCTTGGATTCATGGAAATGGAGTGATAACTTCTACACTCCATCAATGCTTCAAGTTTTATCAAGATGGCATTAAGAAGGTTGAAGCAAATTTCAACCCATTCTCAGAAGCTGAGTCCCACTTCGCAGACGCAAAGTTCTACTTAAAGACCGATAATGTCAGTAAAGTTATGCATGCGGAGATTCCTCTAATAAAATGGGAGGCTAAGTCCCAGTCCAAGCCACAAATAGATGCAGCAAAAGAACCAAGTGAAGGGGCCAATACTTCTGACTCTCAAAAGAGTAAGGCATCACTAGCTCTACGAAGACTGAAACTTTAAAAGATGAGAAAGCTCTAAGTCCTCCAATCTTGCGTTATGTTCCTTTGTCGAGACGCAAGAAAGGCGATTTACCATTCGCAGAATGCTCGAGGGGCTTGAAGATCGGTGATGTGGAGATCTTAAAAGAAAGTTTTGTTACACCTCTTACAAAAATAACAAAACAAGAAATTCACAAACCAAAAATGGACCTGACGAAGGCGAATTTGCCTGAAAGATGAACAAAAGATGGGTTTGATCCAAAGGCTTATAAGCTGCTGGCAAAAGGAGGCTATGACTTTACAACTCACACTGAGTTCAAGAGCTTGAAAATTTATGAGCAGCCTGAACTTTCTTCATCCTAGAAGAAACTTTTGCAGGAAGGATATGCCATACATGCCTCAAGGAAAGGACTTGGATATAAGTCTCCTGAGCCGGTTCGCATAACTAGAAAGGGAAAGGCAAAAGTGGCTGACAGCAATCACATAACGATAAAGGAGGTTGATAACTCTAAAGAAGGAGAAAACAATGGTCAAAGAACCTCTGCCTTCGATCGCATTCGACTGCCTGTCGCACGTGCTTTAGTCTTTGAAAGGCTAAGCATGACGGAAAGTGCAGAAGGAAATCAGCGCCCAACGACTAACCTTGGTCGACGCTCTGCCTTTCGAAGGCGCATTATGCCTTCTGGGGAGGAAGGAGACATTCGTAATTCTCCAATGACGACTCAACCCTCGGCCTTTGAAAGATTAAGTGTGCTTACGAAGAAAAATGAGGAAGCACCTCGCGTGTCAATTTTCAACCGCCTTAAGCATGAAGGTGTCGAGAATACTCTAACAAAAGGTCGTCTTTCGAGCAAAAAGAAAAAGAAAAGATTCGCAGTGATGCTCCTAGTATACCTACAAAGAAGAGTGGAGGAAAATCTCGCACATCAATTTGGCGTCGCATTAAGCATGAGGATGCTGAGAATCATTCAAATCAAATGCCCCCTTGCGAGACAAAGGAGGGAGAAGAAATTCGTAGTGTTGTTCCTTCACGAATGAAAAGGAAAATTTTTGTCACCCTCAATACAAATGAAGGCTCTTTAAAGGTGAAAAGACGTGACGTTATTTTTACTAAGCCCGAAAGTGAAAGCTTAGAACAGGAAGAAGCGAAACTTCATGTCATCACATCATCGTCATCGAAGAGTCAGAGAGCGAAGTATCCGAAGAAGATGTTGAGGACGCCCCACTCACGCTTGAGGATGGTGGTCAATCTACGGTAGATGAACTTAAAGAAGTGAATCTTGACACAGTAGAGGAACCGTGCCCAACTTTCATTAGCGCGTCTCTCTCAAGTGAAGAGGAGGGAGAATATATAAGTCTGCTCACCGAATACAGGGACATCTTTGCTTGGTCATACAAAGAGATGCCAGGACTTGATCCAAAAGTAGCCGTCCATCATCTCGCAATCAGGCAAGGGTATCGACCCGTCAAACATGCTCAACAACGCTTTCGGCCAGAGCTTATTCCCCAAATTGAAACAGAAGTCAATAAGTTGATTGAAGCAGGATTTATTCGCGAAGTCAAATATCCAACGTGGACAGCCAACATTGTTTCCGTTAGAAAGAAGAATGGACAACTTTGCGTTTGCGTAGACTTTCGTGACTTGAATAATGCATGCCCAAAGGATGACTTTCCATTGCCTATCACGGAGATCATGGTTGACGCAACTACTGGGCATGAAGCCTTATCCTTCATGGATGGGTCGTCGGGGTATAATCAAATACAGATGGCTCTCGCGGATGAGGAAATGACTGCCTTTCGCACTCCGAAGGGAATATACTGCTACAAGGTGATGCCCTTCAGATTAAAGAATGGTGGCGCTACTTATCAACGCGCCATGCAAAAACTATTTGATGATATGTTGCACAAACATGTTGAATGCTATGTTGACGATCTCGTGGTTAAGTCCAAGAAACGACAAGACCATCTAAGAGATTTAAAAGTTGTGTTTGACCGCTTGCGAAAATATCAGTTGAGGATGAACCCTCTCAAGTGTGCGTTCGGCATAACCTCAGGGAAGTTTCTTGGTTTCATCGTAAGGCATCGGAGAATTGAGATAGATCAGTCCAAGATCGATGTTATTCAAAAGATGCCAAGGCCAAGAAATCTACACGAGTTGAGAAGTCTTCAGGGTCGTTTGGCTTACATACGGAGATTTATTTCCAACCTTGTTGGCCGATGTCAACCTTTTCAAAAGTTGATGAGAAAAGGAGAAAGTTTTGAGTGGGATGAGGCTTGTCAAAATGCTTTTGACAGCATAAAGAAATACTTGCTTAATCCTCCTGTCCTAAGCGTTCCCTTAGCAGGCAAGCCGTTGATATTGTATATTGCCGCACAGGAAAGGTCGTTGGGGGCATTATTGGCGCAAGAAGGGGAGAAAGGGAAGGAGCGTGCTCTCTACTATCTAAGTAGGACCCTAACTGGAGCTGAAATCAATTACTCCCCTATCGAGAAAATGTGTCTTGCTCTTTTCTTTGCGATAGAAAAGTTGAGGCACTACATGCAGGCTTTCACGGTTCACCTAGTTGCAAAAGCTGACCCCATTAAGTATGTGTTATCCAGGCCAATGATCTCCGGGCGCTTGGCCAAATGGACAATTCTGCTCCAGCAATACGACATTGTGTATGAGCCATAAAAGGCGATTAAAGAACAAGCATTGGCTGACTTCTTAGCAAATCACCCAATTCCATCAGATTGGAAGTTATGCGAAGACTTGCACGACGAGGAAGTTTTCTTGGTTGAAATTACGGAGCCTTGGAGTATGTACTTTGATGGTGCAGCGCGAAGGAGCAGAGCGGGGGCAGGCATCGTCTTCATCTCACTTGAAAGACATATGCTGCCTTATAGCTTTACACTTGGTGAATTATGCTCAAATAATGTTGCTGAATATCAGGTTTTAATAATTGGCCTCCAGATGGTGTTAGAAATGGGAATATCGTACATAGAAGTTTATGGCGATTCGAAGTTGATAATCAGTCAACTCTTGTTGCAGTATGATGTGAAGCATGAAGATTTAAAGTCTTACTTCATCTATGCAAGACAGTTGCTGGAAAAGTTCGACAACGTAATGTTAGAGCATGTACCAAGGTCAGAAAACAAGAAGGCAGATGCTTTGGCAAACCTAGCTGCTGCATTGACGATTCAAGACGGTGAAACTCTAAACATATTGCTTTACCAAAGGTGGGTTATACCGTCAATTGAGATTGAATGCGAAGAAATGAACCTGACATCAGTCTATTTAATTGACGAGGAAGACTGGCGCACTGGCGCCAACCCATCATAGATTATCTTGAACATGGTAAACTTCCAATAGATCTCCATCGTAAAACTGAGGTGCGAATGAGAGCAGCTCACTTCATTTGCTATAAGGGGACCTTATATCGTCGTTCCCTGGAAGGGCTCTTTCTTCGATGCCTCGGAAAAGAAGAGTCAATAAAAGCGCTAGAGGAGGCACATTCAGGCGTCTGTGGCGCACACCAATCTGGACCGAAGCTTAAATTCCAATTGAAGAGGAGGGGATACTGATAAAGGGAACTACCTCAATCACGTTTGAGAACCCCCCTCCCCCCCTTAAACAAGGTGAACCCCCACAACAGTAATAAGAATAACCCCAATTAACGAATTGATAATAACCCCAAGAAAGCTAAACAAATTTGGCTTGGAAGATTAATCAAAGATCAAGAAGAAAGGAGAACTTGTTCCTAACTTCAAGATTTCGAACTCTCCACAATCTAATTGATCAAACTAGATTGAAAGTTCTAAACATGCATTCTAAACACAAGAATACAAAGAAAGCATAAAAGCTTGAGAGATTTACTCTATGAAAAATTCATTCAAATTCAAAGTCTTGTTTTTCAAAAGGTTGGAATTACAACCCTATTTAAACTAATTGAAAAGACACTATGAAAGGACACAACCTTTCACTAAATTGTCTAAATTCATCTAAACCTTTTCAATTACCCTAATAAATATAAATGTATGAAATTAAATAAATACATAGAACATTAAATATGTGGATGAATCTGAATTTTAAGATTCATTGTGATTCTTGGATGAAAAGGTGCCTCTTTGAGCTTTAAAAGTTGCGTCTCTTCAACTCTAATTGGAAGCTTAGCATGGAAGTAACCCATTTAATGTTTCAGCTAATTATTACCAATTATTTTCTTATCATTCTCCCCTTCTTCGAGAAGATTCTTCCTCGAATCTTAAGGGCCCCCTTGTAAAGCAACTTTGTAATTATCATCACGAACTTTGGATAGAAGTTTGTAAGGTTCATCTCCTCCAAAATCAAATGAGTAAATTCTTTGTAGAGCACGCTTCCCCAATTGCCATTGATCCAATCTCTCAACCTTGATCCTCCTCGAATGTGTCTTTAATGACTCAGTTTTAGATGAAAGAAGAGTACCGTTGATGAAGCCAACCTTATTCTTCATTGTGAGACCAAGAATCATGGCATGACTCCAGGAAGTATAGTTGGATTCATTCAGTGGCTCAGAAACAAGTACCAAGTTGGTACTATCAGAATGATGAAGGAAATACAGATTGGAGCATTGTTCAACTAACGACTGATTTGTAGGTTGAGGATGCGCAGATGAAGGATTCGAAGCATTCGCCATGGAAGGAGCTCCAGAACCAATTGCTTCAACCGTACTAGTCATCAAGGGAGGAAAATTTCATCTGATACCATATTACGCAAGAAGTAGATAAACTTGCCTCATTATTATTCAATGAATACAAGTGCTATAAATAAGTACAATATTACAATATTATGACAGTTGTCAACTAGTATAAAATAACAACTCCAATAACAGTGAAGTAACTAACTCTAATAAAAAGTTTTCTTTTAACCATAGATTTGAACTTTAGAGAATTTCTCTCTTAAATTGAAGGATGAAAAAGTAACATGACAGCCGGCATGTAGAATATAATATTAAAAAGCATACGGAAATAATTGACCATTAAATTATTTCAACTATGTCGAAAATATAATTGTTAACATTAATTTCCACTTAATTAAAATATATGGTTAGTATCTTTTTCTATAATATCTTTTTCAATATCATTTACATAATTAGTTTTAACGCATCATTTGTCGCGTCAATTTTATAAATGATGTTATTGTGAACATATCAATCATCCATCAGCTTAATAAAAAAAATTCTCAAAAATATATTTTGAAACAATCTTAAAGTTAACGGTTAAAATGAAACTTTTCCAAGTATAGTAAAATTAAAATGATTTCAAGAAAATTGAATATAATTTTTTTTTAATAACAACCAAAGGAGATAAATACATAATAAAGTTAGCCACGTAGACAGCAACTTTTCATCGTTTCAATTGCTGAGTGTGTGGAAAATCCCACAAGTTTGTGGTCACAATTCATCCCTTACAAACTTATGTGGGCCCCACCCCAATAACGAGTAATCTTTTGTCCACACATTGAACTTACTCACGTAACTCGTAATTGAAAGTGAACATAAACATAACTCAACTAACATAAATTTTATCAAGTCAGAAGTTCGATTATACCACTTATATATTGTAAAAAAAACTCATAATTGAAAAACCAAGCTTACATTTCATATATAACATCGTAATTATGCTCATATATATTTTTTTTCTATTGAATACTTAACACGTCATTTGATGATATATTATTTTATTTTATAGGTCTCACACAATTTTAAAAATATTAAGTCACTTTTTATGGCATTTAATAAATGGACGTAATATAGAAAATTGTTAATGCCATTGTATAACTAGAAATTCACAAAAATGACATTTTTATCCTTAAATTTAAACATGTTTCAAAATAAATCATTGCAACTTTTTCATTTTAATGGTTGATGGAAAAGTGGCATGACTTGAAATAGTAATATATATGTATAAGTGGTAGGCTTCAATAATGTGCATGAAGTTTGAGGAAATTTCAATTATGTGCTCGTGTTGTTTCAAAAGTTTCATATGTACGGTCATTAATATTTAAAATTGTTTTCAAAACCTATTTTATTATCTTTTTATGTTAGAATGGAAGCAAAAATATAGTGTGATGAATGGTTGAAAAATAGACGTTTCATATGTACATACTTTTGGCATGGAACTATCAAAATTGAATGGTTTTAATCACATTTAAAATGGTCTTGATTAGTGAGAGAAACAAATTTAGGACATAAAGCTTTAAGGATAGTTTGGTTTAAGGTTTTATAGATTCCTAGAACTTTTGAAAAAGTTTGATTTTTTTTTTTTCTTTTAGTTTAACCGTGGTTGGAGTGAGGATATTGAACAATTGGGTTTAGGATGATAATTGATACCTAATCTTGCTTGTTAGGTCTTACCCTTATCCGATAATTTTTGCTATCAACTTAAGTTTGTTGTCGCATGGAAAATATGGACATGAAAGACAAGAATGCCCCAATTCTATTATTCTCTTTGGAAAAAAAGTTTAATTTATACTACAATATTTCTAAACTTTGACATATATTTCAATTATGCTATTAGACTATGAAAATTTTTATTTTAACTCTACATTTGCACTTTGGAGAGTTTTTCTGTTAAATTGAAGAATGAAAAAGTGATGTAGTAGTTGGCATGTAAAATATTAAAAAGCATACAGACATAATTAACCATTCAATTATTTCAACTATGTAGAAGATATAGTTGCTAACATTAATTTCCATTTAAAATATATGGTGAACATTTTTTTTAGTATCATTTACCTAGTCAATTTTAGCACATTTGTCACATCAATTTCGTGAATGATAATATTGTGAACATGTCAATCATCCATCAACTTAATAAAAAAAGTTCTCAAAAGATACTTTTTGAAACAATCTTAAAGTTAACGGTTAAAATGCAACTTTTTTAAAATTTTGTAGTTTTCCAACATGATTGTGACGTAGAGCTACCAACGTCCTATTTTATAGATCTCTTAAAATGAAGGGTTTTGGAGTCACCACCAACCATATTAAAAGGCGTGATTGGTCACTTAATTAAAAAAAAATGTATTGGTCTACGTAAATTCATATTTGAGTTCGAGTGACATTTGTGTGTAAGAAATGTGTTACCACCCTACAACACTCAGTAAAAACGGTTATTGGATTTTATCTTTTATTATTCAATTAAAAAAATTAATAAGGTCCATGCTTTGTTTTTAAATGTCTAATGTTTACTAACTCACATTCTAGAAATAAAACATGAACTAATAATAATGAGTGGCTTCAGAGCCATTAAGTAAATTGGAAATTTATTTTGAGTTCCGTAATAATTTTCTACACCTCAAGAATATTATAACATCAAACTTTGATGTTTCTAATCTCTGTAATCGGTATTTGGTGAGAAATTTCATATAATTAAGGAATTAATAAATTCCAAAAAGATAACACTACTCAGTCTTATTTTAATTAAGAATAATTTTAAATTAGAGAGAAATTTCAAATTTTAACAAATAAAACCCATAAAGGAACACTACTCTTTTCTCAAGTTTAATATTGGTTAGACATTTCGTATATTTATGAAAATTTAATAAAAACGCATAAAGAGAACACTACTCCGTCTTAAAAATCAAATATTAATTTACTTCAATTTTAATTTTAGCAAAGAAAGTATCCAATCATTTAATTTTAATTTTTTTTCTTTCTTTTTTTTTTGGAAATTCTCAACTTATGAGATTAAAGTAGATTTAAGATTTACAAATATATACAAAATTAAAAAGATTTAACCATTTATTCACAATAACTAATTGATGACACCTATATCCGACTCAAATCTAATATAAAATCAAAACTAATAATATCAATGCATATGCAAAGCACTGAAAATACATAAGGTTACACCCAGATAAAATACAGAATTAATTGCCCATACTCAATATCAATTCATTTAAAATTTGATATGAAATGAGATTAAACAAAAAATAATAATAATAATAACAAAATATTAGAATTCAAACTTGGAGATGTAGAGCGTAACAAATTTTCCATTGCCAACGCCTAACTGGGCGAAAATTGTATGAGAAAATAATTTGGTTTTAAAATCAAATTGGAGACGAAAAAGATCTTTTTGTGAAGATTTTTTCTATCTTTTAAAATTGAAAGAAAAATGAGAGAAGAAAACAATAATAAAAGATTGGAAAATTTTTTAAAATAGAAAAATAAGAAAAATGTTATAAAATAAGAGAATAAAGAACAAAATAGGAAGAAGAGAAAGTAGAGACTGAATGTATTCTCTATATCTTTCAAAGGTCCCATAGACCAAGTTTACAAGATATGAAAAAGCTAAATATAAGAAGAAGATCAAGGAAAAGATATTGGAAATAATATCTAAGGATATAAAATCTATGGACATCTATATCTTATTCAAATATTTATAACACTCTCCCTTATATGTCCATAGTGTATGAATATATGCCTCATTAAAACTTTACTAGGAAAAACCCAATGGGATAAAAACCTAGTGAAGGAAAAAGAGTACACTATTAGTATACTTTAGTAACTGCCTCATTAAAAACCTTACTAGGAAAATCCAGTGGGACAAAACCATAGTCAAGGAAAAAAGAGTGCAACACATTTACTCTCTCTCATGAAAACATCACTTGATACTCTTGGTTGTCACATACAAAAGTTGTGTTAACTCCTTAAATGTTGTTGCAGAAAACACCTTCATCAATAAGTCTCCCAAGTCGTCTTTTGAAGAAATTCGTTGAGTAGTGATGTCAATACTTTATCTTTATCATTTTCATATAAGGATACTATTGGCTTGTCTCGTACACATCATCAAGATTATAACATGATTTTAAGTAGTTGTTATTATCTACTTCATAAGCTGTCATAATATAAGAATTCTTGTTTCTGTACTAAGTAACCTATTTAAGATCTAGTTCTTATGGGTTAGATAAGTAACATGCATCTTCACAATCAAATAGATCACAATTAGATTTATGAGAATAAAATAAATCCATGTAAACTAATTCTCAAATAAAAACATAACATACATTTAACTCTAGTCTAATATATTTCTTTGAACAAATATTATAATTATGCTACGATAGGTAGCGTATAAACTAGTAAAGATATAAGTGCACTTATTTATCAAAATTATGATTCTTTGGGACCTAAAGTTCTTCATTATCTTTCTGATATCAGATGTTATAACTTTTTCACACTAAGTGAATGAACCATGATAGGAATGTTCAATGGTGAAACTAGTTCATATAAGATCTTATATGTATAAATTGATGCAAATCCATCTACTATTTGCAAGCTAAGGCAAAACTTATCATCTCAATTTATTTCTTAAGAAACTCTATTTGCCTTTGAAATCTCTTCAAGAGTTCATGCTCAAATAATATATAGTAAATCTCAGGTTGTGATTTCTTTAATCCTTCAGGGATATGATTATTAAGAGATTCATATAAATGTATAATGACTATATCCATAAGATGTATGTTAAGTTTTTCATACACAACCAAATAAATTAGATATCTCATGGTATTGTATCTCCCATAGAAAATTATGTCTCATTGTAATCAATATCATTTCTTTGCGATAATTATTGTGGAACTTGTCTCGCATTATATAATGTGACCTCATTCTATTTGTTTTTCTTAGAAATATTCACTTGTATCTCACATGTTTGACATTCTCTAATGTTTGAACTACTAGTTCTCATGATTTGAAAAATAAGTTTATTTCTATTGAATTGTTTCTTTCCACACAAGTCAATCATTTCTATGTCGCGACATTTTTCAATATATATCTGAGTATACTCATTTTCATAAAGAATATCGTGAGCAACATTGTATGCAAAAATGTTGTCAACTTATTTAAGTATGATTCCATCTTTTTCTTGTCATGACATATTTTATCGAGATCTCTTTGTCATCCTCTTTTACTTCAAGATTCTTATGAGTACTCATATTCAAGATTTCTTCTAGAATATCCATATCCTTAACTGAGTCATTTTGATCATTGACTGCCTTTTTTCCGAGGATCTTTATCTTTGGAACCCATGTGTCTATCATGCTTCAGGAGTGTTGAAGACTCATTAGTATTGACAACTTGTTGCATTGAGATATTAATTTTAGATGGTGCATTTGCAACCATTACATATAACTTGGTCACTTTCTTGCAACAGTAAATGTTGTTCTATAAATGCATCTAACATTTGATTTGCAATATTTTGCAAATGAATTGTCTTTTGAACTTCTAGTTCAAATTGATCTGTATGATAATCGAAATGAGACAATACTTATACATTTCATTCAATTTCTTTTTCCAACTTCTTAATTTCTCCCCTAATGTTGGAAAATTTGTCTCATTAATGACAACTAACAAATTGTGTAGTAAATATATATCACCCATCAGGGGTCCAAGATTGATGTGAAATCAATTGCAACATAGATTTTTTAGGACTCATTTTAATTTATCCATCATCATAATTGTTGTCCTGGAACAATTTAAACATTTACTACACATTTGCACACATAAATATATTTGGCTTCTGGCCATAAGCTCATAAGCTTATACATTGGCTTAGAGCATACATAATAACATGATCTCATACATATTTAGAACTTTGCTATTTGAGCATAAGCTATAGGTTTTTTCAAATGTTTGGGATGCAAACTCACACCATATATGTGTAGTTTTAATAGAATAATTACTTCTTCCTTTACTAATATCTGACCTCAATTATTAAATATTGCAACCTTCACTTTCGGGAATAATATTAAATTATTTGATCATAGAACATATGACCAAATGTTTTATTCAACCTCAAAATATATTAGATAAATATTCATCACAATGTTTCAAACTTTCTTTCTCAAATTGCTAATGCAAGAGCATAGCATGTTTGATATATGAAAGTAATATATGCTTACTAATTTAAAATATGTGCAACTACAGGTTCAACGTAAAAACAATGAGCACTAATTGATTTATGCAACTTCAGGTGTATTAAATCAAAATTAGGAGAGTAATTAACTATTATAACTTTCAAACTTTGTCATGAGAGAATTCAATCAAATATATATAATCACTATATATAAAATTTTAAAGTTTACAAAATCAACATGAAAATAATTTAAATATTCAACAATCAAATAAATTTCAATATTAGCATGAAAAATAAAATTTGACTAATTCAACTCCCAGGTTAGTTCTCATGTAGAGATGTTAGCTTATGGTTAGCTTAAATACCTCATCCTAGCCAGAACCTTCCTCAGACAGAGTTATCTTATAGTCAAATTTTTATTTCTAATTCATTAATATTTTAATTAAGAGTTAATTAATAGATTAATGAATCTAAGTGAATTATTTATATTATTAAAACAAATATACCTTAAAAATAACATTTAATATCTTAAATCTTTCAAAAATAAAATTAAAAAATAATCTTGAATATTTATTTTCATATTTTAAAGATAGAATATAATATTTATCAGAAACAATCTTAATATTATAAATAGGAGAGAATTTTATCCTTATTTAAAAGAAATCAAATCTTGTCAACAAATATGCAATCCAATTAAGAAACAAATATCCTAATTTAATTTTTCACATATATAATAATTATATTCAAAGATATGGAAATATAAACTAATTAGGAAAATATCTTAATCAAATCTTTCAAACATAAGATTAAATCTTAAAAATAAGATCATGATTGCTAACAATTTTAAACATACATAATACAATCATAAGAGATTGGGGGCAATTTAAATTTTCATAATTTAAATTTTAAACTTTCAAATTGACTAAACCTCAAGATTTGATTCAACTAAGTTTAGTGGATCATCACACCTAATGGACAACCACATGAATAATACTTAGAATTAGTTGAACAATATTCAAGATATTATATCTTTCATCTATTTCAAATATTCGAAAAAATAGGTTTCTAAAAATCCTAGATTTCACCAATTGCTTTGAAAAATTGGCAGACAAAAACTCTTTTAGGTACTCAGCACCAATGCATATACTTCAAATAAAATTCAAGTTGATCATATATACTTATCCAACACAAATATGTCATGTTAATATCATGCACCCAATTTTTTTTTTAACAACGAATGTCATCCATAATAACACAATTTGATATCAAAAGATTTCTTATTCATTAATTTTAAACTAAATTTCGTTGCAAATTTACAATTTAATTATTTTCATGTGTTAATCAAACCGCAAACCCAATACAATTTAATCAAATCTAAAACTAATGCTAAATATACCATAGCAATCAATTTGCAAACACATAAATCACATTAGTTTAAAAATAGAGTAACAAGATTAGAATAAAGTATTCACCTTCTTTGAACTTTAGTTTTAAATACCTTAATATAATATGTAGGACCTTTAACATTCTTAGTATTCCAATGAATCAACTCCAAAATCGTTCTTGTAATTTAATGAGTGAATCAACTCCAAAAAGTGATAGAGTCAAAAGTGATAGAGTCTTGTGGTAGAGTCTCGTGCTGATAACGTGTTATAAAATAAGAGAATAAAGAATAAAATAGGGAGAAGAGAAAGTAGAGACCGAATGTATTCTCTATTCAAAAAGGTCCCAATGACCACTATTTATAGAGTTTACAAGATATGGAAAAGCTAAATATGAGGAGAAGATCAAGGGAAAGATATTGGAAATAATATCTAAGAATATAAAATCTATGGACATCTATATCTAATTCAAATATTTATAACAGAAAACTATTTATACAGAATAGCAAATTTTTAAATAGTTGTGACTATAAAAAATTTTGTTATTTTATGTAAATATTTTTTCTTATTTTTTTATTTTTAAAAATTCTCTGACAAAATATGATATCTAATAATTAAAAACTCTTAAAGGAAGTTTAATATAATTTTTTTAAAAAGAAAAATAACAACCAAAGAGATTTAGCCACGTAGATAGCCGCTTTTCATCTTTTCAATTGCTGAGTGTGTGGAGATCCCACGAGTCTGTGGTTACAATTCATCCATTACAAACTTATGTGGGCCCCACCCCAGATGACAGCTAACTTTTTTGTCCACACATTAAACTCACACATAACTCGTAATTGAAACCGATTATAAGCGTAATTCAAACTCACATAAAGTCAAAAGATTCGATTATATCACTTCTATATTGTCAAAAGAAAAAAAAAAGCTCGTAATTGAAAAATCAAGCTTACATTTGATAAGTAGCATTGTAGTCTTGTTTATATTTATTTTTTCTATTAAATATTTGACACGCTGTTCAATGATATATTATTTTATTTCATGGTCTTTACACAATTTTCAAATATTAAGTCGTCTTTTATAGTATTTAATGAGAATAGTATAGAAAATTGTTAAGGCTACCGTATTACTAGAAATCTTCAAAATTGACATTTTTATCCTTAAATTGAAACATGTTTCAAAATAATTATTGCAACTTTTCCATTTACATGAAGATGGAAAAGTGGCATGACTTGAAATAGTAATACACATGTGCATAAGTGGTAGGCTTCTATTATGCCCATGAAGTTTTGAGAAATTTCAAGGACTAACAAGAGGAATAACCAATTTTAACTTTTCATTAAGAAAAATAGCAAATTAACTTTCCTTTTGTAGAAATGACAAAACAAATTAAAAAATAAGTAATTGTGAATTTATTAAGGTCTAAATTACCCTTCAAGCGTTCAACTTAAATGTTACTGAGGAGGATTGTTAAATACATTTTAATTAAAACACACCAACACCTTTAGTGTGTCGAAAACCACCGGTCAATTCATCTTCCCATGTCAAACCCTATTCAACACAAAACACACCAAGAAACGGGGACATGTGTCAAATCAAAGTTTAAAATTGAAACTCACCATTTCATCTTCCAAAGGACCAATCCACTACCTTATTCCGAAAGATTGTTAAATACATCTTAATTAAAACACACCAACACACCTTTAGTGTGTCGAAAACCACTAGTCAATTCATCTTCCCAATACCAAACCCTATTCAACACGAAACTCACCAAGAAACAGGCACACGCGTATCAATCAAAGTTCAAAATCGAAACCCACCAACCGTTTCATCTTCCCAAAGCCAAAATCTATTTCCATCCATCATTTCAAAATCAATAATCGGAGAGTGTGAAAGACTTCATCAACCTTCATTTGAGACTGAGACCCGATATTATACAACGTTCGTTCTCCATCCGAGAGTGATAAGTTCCTAAAATCATAAGTCATGATAGTGGTTATTTTTATTCCACTTACCATTGAACAAAACCCTTAATCTAGCCATAACAAGCTAGGAAACATAATAAGAATAATAAAACAGCCAAAGAACTAATGGACACTTAACCGCATGTTGACTATGCTCGTTTATAGTCTAATTTAATGAAATATAAAGCTAATTACGTGAATTAAAACAATAAGGTATGTGTAGCCACCTATTTTTGTCCTATTTGTTTTATTTTATTTTTTATTTTTTTTCCCATTGTGTGCTAATTTTGGTTTTAAAAAATATTAAGTAAATAATTAAATAAATAATTTTTAATAATTAATCTTTAAAAAAATATTAATAAAAAAAGAATTTTTTTTAACGATTAAGGTATATATATATATATATATATATATATAAGGAGGGAAAATATTTTTTTTCTCTTTTATTTAGGGAATTTTTGTATTTAAATTTTTTTAAAAAAAATTAATCTCATTAATCAACATTTTATTTTTTTTCCTTTTAAAACAAGTTCGATTAATCTTTTCCTAATTAAAGCTAATTTTTTTTGCTATAAATACGTTGCTTTTGGTATTTGAAAAAGAAAGAGAAAAGAGGGTTTAAATGATTTAATTTGTTAAAAAAAAAATTTAGTTGTTATTTATTTATTATTTATTTTAGTAGTTTTTGGTGTTGGAAAGTGTGATGTGTTGGGGTGTATCACTCTTTTTATTTATTCATTCATTTATTTATCATTATTATTATTATTTATTATTATTATTATTATTTTAATTATTTTGAAAGAAAAGGAAAGAAATATAATGCATCATTTAACATTTCAAATATTATTATTATTATTATTATTATTATTATTATTTATTCATTATTCATTATTCATTATTTGTTATTTTCTTATTTAGTTTTATCATTTTGTATTTTCTTATTTAGTTTTTTTTTAATTTTATTTTGAGTATTGTACTTAATTATTTTACTTTTTAAGTATTATATGGTGATATTATTTTAATGTGTTTTATTACGTTTATTATGTCATTATCCTTAATCTTTTATTGGCATCCTTTTTAAAACTAAAAACAGACGATGAAATTTAGAAAATTTGGGAGTCCGATTTTCTAAAATTCTTGAGGTGAGGAGTCGATTCTTTGGGAGTCCGAAATCGATTTCCAATATATTTTATTAAAATTTTAATATGTTTTCTATATTTATCTAGTTCATCGTTATGTTCTGTTTTGATTTCTATTTGAAATTTATCTAATTTTTTATTTAAATCCCTTTTATAACTCTTTTTAAATCATTTAAATTTTTCTTACAACCTTTTGTTTTTTTTTTACCTTTAAAAAAATTAATCTATTATTTCATAAGATTTCCTAATCAATTTTTTTTTAAATAACCTGTTTTTAGGACCGTTTTCCTTAGATATATCTGGGAGTCAGTTTTTCTAGATTCTTGAGGTGAGGGATCATATCTTTGGGAGTCCGAGATTTTGATCCAAAAAAAATGAATTTAATTAATGTTTTAAAAAAATCTTTTATTAAAAGGCTTTTCCTATGACAGATTTTGGGAAATTGAAATAATTTCTCAAATTCTTGAAGTGAGGAATTGTTCCTCAAATTTTAATATAGTCAAATTGATGGAAAATTTTTCACTTATTTTATGGGATCATTACTTCAATATTGGAGTAATATGTGGTAAAATAAGACATTTGTTTTAAAAAAAAAATTCTTCCCAAACGATTTTATTTAAAGAATAATCTTTAACTCAAGACAAAAATGAATTGGCCACCGTTTTATTTAACGGGTGTTGTGGGGTGCTAACACCTTCCCCATACACAAATAACTCCTGAACTCAACTCTAGTTTTCGCAGACCATTTTTATTAATTTTAACTTAAAAATTGTTTACTTTATTTCGGTGTCCAATCACACCATAAAAAAAGATTGATGACGACTCTTTTTTATTTTCTTTTTAAAATTAACCCTTTTTAAGGACATCGGCCGCTCCGCGTCGTCTCGGGCACGTGGCGATAGCTTGGCGACTCCACTGGAGACATGAGGTTACACCTCGAGAGTTTGGTCATTTCTTTCATTTATCTTGAATTATTATATTCTTTAATTTCATTTTTAATTTATTGTGTGTATTTCTTGAGTATTTTATTGTTGCACACACATTCACAAGCCTCCTACCCGGGCTTTACCTACTAGGATTAGAATCAAAGACGGAGTAGTGCTGACCTTCGAGGAGTTTATGTTCCCGTGCAGGCACACGAAAAATTCTCACTCAATTTGGCCATTTTGTCGTGTATGACTTTTGACCAATTTGAGGGCTTTTTTCATATAGAAACTTAGAGCAAACCTCACTTAGCTTGAAGCTATTATATTTACTTTATTGTTTTATTACTTTATTTCACACACTTTCACAAGCCTCCTACCCGGGCTTTACCTTATAGGTCTAGAATCGAGGACAAAGTAGTGTTGGCCTTCGAGAAGCTTTGCTTCCGTGCGGGCACACGAAAAGTTCTCACTCAACTTGGTCATTTTGTCATGTATGACTTTTTGACCAATTTGGGGACCTTTATCATTTAGGGTCTTAGAATTAGCCTCACTATTAAAGTTTTAATGTAATGTACTAGTCTATCACCACATGTATGTTAAAGCAATTTAATTTTTAAGTGACTTTGGTAAAAAAAAATGTTTATTTTGAAACTATATATATTTATGTTTGGTTAGACATCACATTTGCATGAAAGTTAAGTAAAGAGTGAACATTACTTTTTTTTTTTATTTGCCACTTTTGATTTTCTTAATCAATTTACATTTTAGTAATTGTGTAGATGTATTATAAAGTGTTTTTCACATTTTAAAAGAAAGTATATTTTTCTAAAGAAAATTGACCAACGTTTTTTTTTTAAAAAAATACATTTATTCAAATATATTTGTTTGAAAAAGAATATATATTTTAGTAATTTACATTTTAATGAAAAAGGGTGAAAGAAACTTCTTCTTTTTTTAGTTGGAGGAGAAAACTTTACAAAAACTTTGAAACTTGATGTCATTATATTTTGTCTATTTAAAAAAAATCAAATATTTTAGAAATTTGAAAAGGTGAAAGGCGTATCAATTATGTTTTGTTTTTTAAAATTAATAACATTTGCAATGAGGAAAGACAAATTTGACTAATTAATCAAAAGAAAGAAGCTCATAAATCACTACTTGTTTAATGTAGATAATTAAATTATACCTTTCCAAGAACTTTTTATGTGATATTTACTAGTTATTAATTAGTTTTTCATCTCATATAATCTCATTTTTTGCCATTGTATTTTATTAATATCTGCATTTTATTAAAGAATTTCGAAATTAGCCATTTCTTATAGAAGGTTATACATTTAATAATTAAATTTTTATTAAAGTTATTTTTGTTGCACTTTTAATAAACTTACTATTTTTTTTTTTAAAATGACATTTTTTTATAAACATATAAATTAAAGATTTGAATTTATTTGTCAAAAAAAAAAAAGGAGAAAAAGAAGTTCTTTTTTAGGGCTTATGACTTTTTAATATTATAAGTCGTGTTAATATACATGATCATGTATAATTATATGTTTATAAATACTAGTTTGCATGTTAGTCATTTGTTTTCTAGCATTTAAAAAAAAACCTTATTAGTCATTGCATTTAGTCATTTCTTCTTGAAATATTAATGAATTTTGTTTACATTAGGTTTTTATAATTGTTGCATTGTCAATTAAATCATGTATATGCTTCATAATAATAATTTAGTAATTTTGACTAATTAAATCCTTCTCTTTCTTTAAAAAGAGGAAAAAAGTCAAAGTTTTACAAAATAGCTCAAAAGATCTCTACCCCCTCCACCATTATTGGATTTGAAGGAAAGTCGGGGTCATGGAAGAGTTCACTTAGCCATATACAAGTGTTTAGAAAGAATGTCGAACAATTAAAGGGACAAGTGACAAAGGTCTTAGAATTGCTCACTCCAGTTAAAGATAGACCATTAGTAGAGGCATTCAGACAGGAAAAGTTGGTACGTAGCCAAGTTTTAGATGGCACGTTTCTTTACCCACGTGTTTTTACTCATAAGGAGATACTAGATCCATCATCAGTAAAATTGAAGGCTCACCTTACACAATACTACGGTCAAGCTTCATAGTAAGTGAGCCATTTAAATGACCCCAATGTCCATCCTAAGCATGCTAGCCTACAAGAAGATTCTTAAAGATGTAGGCAGTGAGAAAAGTTTCTAAAGAGAGGTTGTGTGCAATAGAAGATGCCAGTATCTACGAAGGCGTTGAGGCGACACAGCTGTGTCTAATCTCGAGCGGCATCATTATTCCCACTTAAGTTCAAGATGTCAGAATTTAAAAAGTATAATTATTCCCACTTAAGTTCAAGATGTCAGAATTTAAAAAGTATAATGGGGCAACTGCCCCAAAAGCCATCTCATCATGAGTTGTTGAAAGATGCCAATTCGCTCATATGAATACAAAACATAGATTCACTACTTTCAAGATCGCCTAATTGGTATTATTTTATGAATTTTATTCTCTATCGGGTATGAGGTATGATGAAGGCGCTACGAAGGTGTCAACTTAGTTGAGATGTTCTGGTGCGCCTACTGATCTCATCTCTCCCTTTAGTTACTTGTTCATAAAAAATGGCCTAATTGGCTCAGCTGCTCATTGGTGCATGAAGTTGGATAGCACTCAAGTGCACAAATATTGAGATAGTACAAGCACAATATTAATCTAGTGTTAGACCATTTAAATCCTCCAATGTGTGAAAAAAGGGAGCAATAGAGACTTTCAAAGAATATGCTCAAAGATGTAGAAGAATGGTCACTCAGAGGCAACCTCCATTGACTGATAAGGAAATGTCACAAATGTTTATAAGTGCACAAATATTGTTAGGTCTTACTCTTATCCAATAATTTTATTATCAACTTAAGTTTGTTGTCACATGAAAAATATGGACTAAAAGACAAGAATGACTCAATTCTATTATTCTCTTAAAAAAAAAAAAAAGGTTAATTTATACTATAATATTTCTAAACTTTGGGATATATTTCAATTATGCTACTAGACTTTGAAATTTTTTATTTTAACTCTACATTTGTACTTTGGAGAGTTTAAATTGAAGAATGAAAAAGTATTGTGGTAGTTGGCATGTAAAATATTAAAAAGCATATAGACATAATTTAAATTAACCATTCAATTATTTCAACTAGGTAGAAGATATAGTTGTTAACATTAATTTGCATTTAAAAATATATAGTGAACATTTTTTTCAATATCATTTACATAATCAATTTTAGCACATCATCTGCTACGTCAATTTTGTGAATGATGATATTGTAAACACGTCAATTATCCGTTAACTTAATATAAAAAAGGTTCTCAAAAGATATTTTTTGAAAAATCTCAAGGTTAAAATAATTTTTTTTAAAATTTAGAAGTATTGTAAAATTAAATGGACTTGAAGAAAATTTAGTATAATTGTCCCTTTTTTTTTTAATAACAATCAAAGGAGATAAATGCATAATAAATTTAGCCACGTAGACAGCAGCTTTTCATCATTTCAATTGCTGAGTGTGTGGAAAATCCCATTTTGTGGTCACAGTTCATCCATTACAAACTTATGTGGGCCCCACCCACCTCAATGACAAATTAATTTTTTGTCCACACATTAAACTTACCTTTGTAACTCGTATTTTGAAAGTGAACATAGACATAATTCAACTGACATAAAGTTTGTCAAATTAAAAGTTCATTATACAACTTATATATTGTTTAAAAAAAAAAACTTATAATTGAAAAACCAAGCTTACATTTGATATATAACATCGTAATTTTACTCATATATATTTTTTTCTATTGAACACTTAACACGTCGTTTGATGATATATTATTTTATTTTATAGGTTCCATACAATTTTTAGAATATTAAGTCATTTTTTATGATATTTAATAAATAGAAGTAGTATAGAAAATTGTTAATGCTATTGTATAATTAGAAATTCTCAAAAGTGACATTTTTATAGTTAAATTTAAACATGTTTCATAATAAATCATTGCAACTTTTTCATTTCAGTGGTTGATGGAAAAGTGGCATGGCTTGAAATAGTAATATATATGTATAAGTGGTAGGCTTCAATATGGGAAAATTTTAATTAAGTGCCCTTTTTATTTCAAAAGTTTCATACTGACAGTCATTAATATTTGAAATTATTTTCAACAACTTATTTTATTGTATTTTATGTTAGAATGGAAGCAAAAATATAGTGCGGTAAATGGTTGAAAAATAGAGGTTTCATATGGACATACTTTGGCACGGAGCTATCAAATTGAATGGTTTTAATCACGTTTAAAATGGTCTTGTTTAGATAAAAAAACAAATTTAAGATATAGAACTTTAAGGATTGTTTGATTTAAGGTTTTATAAATTCCTAGAAATAAAATGTGCATGACAATGTTATCAGGACTTTGGGTAAACAAATTATGTTTGTATTTATTTTATGAAACTAATCATAATAAATTACCTCATGTAATTTTAATACAATAATTATTAAAATATAATGGAAGCATTAAAATGGTTAATTAGTCAAAAATAAAAGAACATTTTAATTAGATAGTTAATTATAAGTAGTATTAAAAAATAAATACTTAGAATAAGTTAATTTAACTAACAACAAAACTTATTTATTAATATTTTAATAAATATCCTTAATTACATTGATTTAATATATACATTTTTATCAATAAAATAAAAAAAGATAAGTGCATGATTATTTTTTATTACAATAAATTATTTAATTTAGTTAATTAGAGTTCAACATTATTAATTATAAATTTAATTTGTATCCATTGAAATATATTTTAATAAATAATATATGAAAAATGAAGATGTGAAAATGAAAACAAAATATGATACGTTTATAATGTAAGTTAATAAGAAATATTAGAAAAATGTTTAAAATTATGATATGGTTTTTTAAGTACAATAGCAAGTAGAGGGATTTAAACCACAAACCTTCAATCGCTAATATATTCGCATATTAGTTGAGTTATGCTCGCTTTGACAAAATTATGACACGTTAATAACGAATTATCTAATTAAAATTAATCTAAATAAATAATTATTTTATTGTTAAAAAATCAATAAATAATTAATTATAATTATTAAAAAATTAATTTTTCCTAATTTAACTAATTTAATTAATTAAATAAATATATTTAAGGTTAACTAATTAATTAATAATTTGGGTATAAAATGAAAAATAAAGGTGGAAAGAGGAAGGAGGCAAAACTCGAGAAAGAAAACTTTAGAAGAGAACATAATTTTACCCAAATCTCTCAATTATATTACTTCATTTAAAGTGTGACAAACACATTTTGATTCATTTTTAAAATATTAGTCACCATCATATCATAATTTTATCTTTATTTTAAACGAGAAAACCAATAAAACAGTTGTCACGTATACCATTATTTAACATGTCATCCTCACGACACTTTTCATTATCTTTATCTTAACAAACAAAAAAAAATGACGAAATAATTATTTTGAAACAACTAAAAAAATTAAATAATAAAAATAAAAATTTTAAAAATTCGAGTATTATTAAAACCTACCTAGAATTTAGCCTTTGTTATGCAATTTTTTTTTAGTAGTTTATTATACAAGTTCGAACTTCTCAAACTTGCCCATTAAGATATAATTTACATTCTTAAAATTGTTAATTACTATTTATACCACCTAAGTTTAGGGTTTTAGAATTCATTTATTTACATAAGGTTGCTTTGTGAATCTTACTTGTTAGGGTTTTATTCTTTTTGTGTAGTCATCAAAGGGTAAGAATTTCTTTTTCTGTTTTCAAAATTTTAAAACCACTTTTATCGTTAAACGTGACTTAATTTTTGTGTATTGATTTTGATAGAAGCAATTTATTATTTTTCTTAGTACAACCATTTCGGATTGCGGAATTAAACCTCCCATTTCAAGAAGAAAGAAAAAAGTCTAAATTATTGTTGAGCTAAGTTTATTTTGGCATAATAAATACCAAGTATTTATATAGAGCGGGAAATTTTTTAGTACTATGACAATATCTATTATTTTCATTCATAATTTAACATATCATCAAATGATATAGTAATTTATTATTAATTTACTTTGAAGACCCCACATATTTCTTAAATTTTATTTTTGTGACAAGTAATGAATAGAGGTTGTACTAAATTTTTTTTCAACTTCATCTTAAACTTTAAAATATATTTTTATAATTACTATTTAATTATAAATTGTAAATTACATTTTTACATTATAGTTGAATTCATTTGGTCAATTTTATTTCTAAACTTTCACATATATATTATATATAATGACAAATGTTTACATATACTTTCAATTTTACGATGTGTTAGACATCAATATTGCACTCTCTCTCTTCCTTTGAGAAAGGAACAGAATAGGGACCGCAATTGGAACCCTGAACGACGTCGTTTGCATTATAGAACGTCGAGAATGACAGCCAAAGTTGCAGCCCATAATATTAGGAAACCGAAAGCCCCAAAGAAAAAGAAACTGTCATTTTTGTTCTAAAAAAAAAACTGTCATTTTTCTTACTTTCCTTTTTAGGCTTTATTTTATTGTTATTTTAATGTCTTTATTTTTATTTCTTTTGTTTTTAGTCCCTCATCTTTCTCTATTCTTTTTAAAAAAATTCTCCTCTTATCCAAAATTAGTGATTTTCCTATACAATTTAACAAATTCGAAACATAAAATTACGCTACAAGATTAGATATTACAAGTAAAAGTGAGCTTAATTCAACCATCATTAACATATATTCTCTCTTAAAGTGTGAGGTCCGATCTCTCATTTCTATAATTGTTGCACTAATAAAAAAAAGGAAAATATTACAAATTTAGTCATCTAAACAAGATAAATATATTATCAGTTTTTTTAATTCAATAATTATATGTGTTGAATTGAACCATTAAATTTTAAGATAATAATTGGTACCTTATTTACTAAGCTATATTTGAATTGACTATTGATGTTTTAATTTGTTGGGTTATATCAAGTTTCAATTTGATTATTTACCTTACAATATACATTCTAATTAGTGATTATATATATATATATAGAGTATATATATATATAGAAATTTAATAAAGGTTAAACTTGTAATTTAACTAAATTGAATACACATAAATGAAAGAGAGAGCATTGGAGGGACTTAAATAAAAAAAGAAGTTAAAACAAGGGACTCACTAGAAACTTCGGAAAAATATGAAATATATTAAACTAAAAAAAACTAACAAACAGACCTCTTTTTTTTTTTTTTTTTTTTTTCCTTTTTCTGTTTGAGAAAAACTGGCAAACAGAAAATTGGTAAATTACAACAACTCGAAAACAGCGAGCTGCCCTATTTATTATAAATTCGTCAAAAGCCAAAGCAAAAAAAGGAAGGGAAAGAAAAAATAAAAATAAAAAATAAGAACGAAAATCTCTCTCTCTCTCGAAATGGTTGCCTCAACAGCGCTGAACTGCAAAATCCCCACCATTTCACCGTCGTCTTCCCATTCAAATACCAAGATTTCTTCTTCTATCTCTCGGTTTCCGGTCCATTTCCGGCGTGTTTTGTCCAACCCATCACCGGTTTTCCGGTCAAACGCCGTCTCCTGTACTTTGACTCGGGAGCCGTCTGTGGCAATGGAGGACAAAGTCCAGAATTTGAGTCTGGACCAGAGACCCGATTCGTTTGGGCGTTTTGGGCGTTTTGGGGGAAAATATGTCCCCGAGACCCTAATGTACGCCCTCACCGAGCTCGAAACTGCTTTCAATTCTCTTGCTGGGGACCAAGAATTTCAGGTTTTGGGGAATTTTGTTTTGTTTTATGAGTCGTTTTCGTTTGAGATTTTTTTGTTTTGATGGAGGAAGTTTAATTTACTGATTTTTGGGTTTTTGTTTCAATCACCTAATTTGGTGCTGTTTGAGGATTTTGAATCTCATGAATGCATATTTGATTTTAAGTGGATTTAAGTTAAAATGATTTCTTAATCGACTGCTTTTGCTGGAATAGAGTTCAATGGACGATATTTGTTGCTTGAAGAGATAATGAATGCCTATCTGGGAATGGAGTTTCTTGATGGATATGATTTCTTTTGTTATTGGTTCCAGTTGGTGAAATAGTCGTTTGAGGATTTAGAATCTTGTGAATGCTTGTTGTTTGAATTTAGTTGTTTTAGTGTTTGGTAGATTTAAATGAAAATGATTTCTGAATTAACTAATTTTGCTGGGAATGAAGTGAATTTATTGACAGAAGTGAGTCATTGTTTCAATGTGTGTGGTTCTTAGAGTAAATGTGGATTTTTACGTGGTCATTTTTTAAATATTGAATTGGGTTTTTTTGACTCTTTGATAAACTTTAGAAATTTAATATTTTTTTTGGTAGAATAAACTTAGAGTAAATGTGGACGTTGACATGGTCCTTTCTTAACTATTGGATTGGTGTTTCTTTGACTCATTGATAAACATAAGGAATTGAATATTTTTTTGGTAGAATATTACTTGTTTAATTATTCTTCCTATTTATGCTTTATATGACTCGTACTCTCATTTTCATACCTTCTTAGACCACTAATTAAGTTATTATGTAAGTAGTTCCAAGCTTCATTTTGAAAGTACATAATGTGACATTGATTACTGAAACTTGTAAAATCGGAAGTGGAAAATTGGGAATTTGACCTTTATTAGCTATAGTTTACATAATAAAACCATCACGTATTTAGATGTTATTTTCAAAGAGGAGAAGGCTTAGAGACAGTTATTAATTCCATTTCAAAGTTCATGATTTTGAAATTCAGTAGTTTCTCAATAGGAGATACAAAGCAGCACTTATTCTTTTTTCACCCTCTCTTTATAATAATTGACTTTAATCATCAGAAAGAGCTGGATGGGATTTTGAGAGACTACGTGGGGAGAGCGAGCCCTCTATACTTTGCAGAGAGGCTGACTGAGCACTATAGACGTCCCAATGGCGAGGGGCCTCATATTTTCCTGAAGAGAGAAGACCTTAACCACACAGGGGCTCACAAAATTAACAATGCTGTTGCCCAAGCTTTGCTTGCGAAGCGTTTGGGAAAGAAAAGGATTATAGCTGAAACAGGTGCAGGTCAGCATGGAGTTGCAACTGCAACTGTTTGTGCTAGGTTTGGACTAGAATGTATCATCTACATGGGCGCCCAAGATATGGAAAGACAAGCTCTCAATGTGTTCAGAATGCGGCTTCTTGGGGCCGAGGTTTGTCCATTATAATTTTGGTTGTTTTCTTCCATTATTAATCTGCAGCCTTTGATTTGGAGGACTCTAATTTCATCATCCAAACTGTTATGATCAATTTGGACCTTCAAAACTGTGAATATCTGATTTCTGTACGAGAATTAGGGTCCTCAACACACCAGGAGTATAATCTTATTTGTTCCCCTGGCTGAATGTTCACTTTTGCATATTTTAGATCCCTCTGATAACGTTTGTATTTATTACCTAGCGGTATGTTGCTCTACTGCACATAGTCAAACATTCTGTTTAGTTATACTCCTTTTTCATTGCTAGTTAGCACTCCCTGAACTTATGGATTAAACTTTTTCTGACTTGCATCCTTCCTTTGAATATGATTTAAAGTGAAGCTTATTCAGTCAAGGAAGCTGTATGGCATGTAATATAATTTGTCTCCTATTCTTTCCATCATTGTTAGTAGTGATAGTTTTGCAATATGGTGGCAGTGTTTATACTTTTTCCAAGACTTTTCATGAATCAGCATTTGGAAATAAAAGGTTTATCCTAATAGGTGTAATCCATAGTTGCTACTCATCCTAGGTGTTCCTGTTGATGCCTTATATATCTTGTGCTATTTACAGCTGAAAATGAATAATCAACTTATAAATTACACTTGCTTTGCAGGTTAGGCCAGTTCATTCTGGTACTGCCACACTAAAGGATGCTACTTCAGAAGCTATAAGGGACTGGGTGACTAATGTGGAGACTACCCATTATATCTTAGGATCTGTTGCTGGGCCCCACCCATATCCCATGATGGTGAGAGATTTTCATGCTGTGATTGGTAAAGAAACTAGAAAGCAGGCCTTGGAGAGGTGGGGAGGGAAGCCAGATGTTCTAGTAGCATGTGTTGGAGGAGGTTCAAATGCTATGGGATTATTTCATGAGTTTGTCAATGATGAAGATGTTAGGTTGGTTGGTGTCGAGGCTGCAGGTTTTGGCTTGGATAGTGGTAAGCATGCAGCCACTCTAACCAAAGGGGAAATTGGGGTTCTACACGGAGCTATGAGTTATTTACTACAGGATGATGATGGACAAATAATTGAACCTCACTCGATCAGTGCAGGGTATGATATATGCAAGTTTCTCTTTATGATGAGGTTAGCCTGTTCCAATCTTGCACCTTTAAAATTTAATGCATGTTTTCTTCTTCATGGTCTGCAGTTTGGATTACCCTGGGGTTGGTCCAGAGCATAGTTATTTGAAAGATCTAGGCCGTGCCGAGTACCACAGTGTCACTGATGATGAAGCACTAGAAGGTACTGGATTGCAATATATTCGTTTTTTGTTAGATATGCCAATTATCTCTTGAAAAGTTCTCTTTTTATTGTGAAAATAACAATCTGTATTTACTAGTTAGGTAGTATTTTGATACTTATCTACTACAATCACTTTTCTCTGCTCTGTTCAATATTTTTCTTTCTTTCCTATCTTGATTCTCACCCACCTTTTAGGTGGAAACTGCTATGCCTTCTTTTCAGCTATTGCCAATTTTGTAAAGTGTGCATTGGCAAATACTAAATCCTGACCAAATATCACGGTTCTTTTTTAGGTTCCTGATGAGAAATAATATGTTTTTTCATGAAGTTTAAATAGATTGTACAAACTTAGTTTGACACAAGACCTATCTCTTACCACCTAAGAAGCACGGACACGGATACGAGACACCGATACTACACGACACGGACACGGACACGGCGACACGCCATATTTTAAATATCTAGGACACGACACGGCAAGGACACGTTTATTAAAATATACATTTTTAAAAATATATATCATTTTTATACCAAAATATGGTGCATTTATATGCTTAAAAGACTTACCTTGATGTATTTCACACTCAAAAGTTATTATTATTGTCATATATGTGTCTTTTTAGTCTACTCAACAAGTGTTTAATGCATGTCTAACACATTTGTTGCACTAACGAGTGTCCGATGCGTGTCCAACAAGTGTCGAAGTGTCGGAGTCGGACACGGACACGCTAGCCAAACTAAAGTGTCCATGCTTCTTAGGTTACCACGATCTACTGCAGAGTCTTGATCTTGATAACGGAGTTGTTAGTCCTGGGGGAGGTTTCTCTTCCTTGTATTTGTCTCTTGATTAATTTTAATTGTCATCTTAAATCACTATGAACTGTTTTGGAAACTTGTACATCCGATTGGAACTCGATTTCCATCCAAGTTGATGGTTGTGAAGCCTTTCACCATTTCTGGTTGCTTCTTGTTCTTCCGATCATTAGAGGCTAAATTCCCAATCTGGCTTGTGACTGCAGCTTTCAAGAGATTATCACGATTAGAGGGCATAATCCCAGCTCTGGAGACATCTCATGCTTTGGCTTTTCTCGAGAAGTTGTGTCCAACCCTCCCGGACGGAACAAAGGTTGTGCTTAACTGCAGTGGCAGAGGGGACAAGGATGTTCACACAGCGATCAAGCATTTGCAAGTTTGATACATCACTATGGCTGCCATTACTAGTAAAAACTAAAGGTCATTTTCCCTTCTTGGTAGAAGCTTCGTCTGAATTGAGTTGTTTTCCAATATGATGAGATCCGAGCTTAAAGACAATAAAGCATACATTACAAAACAAAGTTTCCTTTCCTTTCCTTTTTTCAGAAAACTATATGTTGTATTTATAAAAGTAAAGTTTGGATTTTGATACAGATTCTGGCAAAAAGAAAAGTCTGAGAGGCCTTATGAGGATAGAATTTACTATTTGTGGATGTTATTAGATATTTGACTTTCGGTTTTAATGAATATAATATGAGTCTGTATCATGTGTTTGGGCTTTTCCAAAAGAATAAGTTAGACAAACAGTGTAATTTGTGTTTGGACTAATATGTTGTATAAAAAGTGGGCTCTACACATAACATATGATCTTTTAACAAATCCCACTTAAAATAGACTCTACATCAGACATTAAACATATTAAATGTACAAGTTTATCATAAAGATGAGAATTCATATTTGGGCCACTCAATTTGGAATGAGAGAATCAAAATGGTCCTATCTTGGATTGTTTGGTCAATTTTCATTTGCAAAGGGGCAAATGCACCACCCATTCTTTAACTTTGTCTTATAACATTATTCTTGATCTTTCACAAAATATTTCAAACCTATCTTTGAAATAAATGATATGCCAATGATCTAAAACGATTAAAACATGAAATATTTAAAATCACCGTCACTCAATTTTCATCCAAACTACTAATGAATTTAAAAGTAGTTTTGAAAGATAATAAAAACGTCAAGAGTAGTATTGTTGAAAGAATGTGAATATTTTAAAACAAAAGACAAAGTGTTCGGAAACATCCAAATAAGAGATACGTATGAGCAAAAACAATCACAAAGAGAGATTTGAGAGTTGATGGAAAGGATATGAAAAAGGAGCAGCCAGTGGACAAGTTGGAGGAGAATAATCCACAGGAGATGCTTGTCAACATATACCAACTACCACCATGTGAAACTTTAAAGCAAAAGAAGTGTGGTCCACATAATAATTTATGATTCATAATCAAATAGATAAGGAAACAAAAGACAAGATGTTCTCTTGTCATTATTATGTATTAAAAACCATTTCCCTCCTTCCATCCCTTCAAACCCCCCTTTTCTTCCCTCCTTCCTCATTTTCTCAACACAAAGAACCTCGCATCCAAATGCTTAATAATTTAACCCACCTATATAGAAATTTATAAATCTAAACATTATTTATATCTACAACAAGACAGCAGCTTGCTCCTGCTTCATTACACAATAAAAATTTCGAGTCTTAATTATTCCAAAACGACCTCTTTGGCTTCTCTTTCTTTGCCTTCTTTGTTGTTTTTTCCCTTTTCTTTTTCGCCTCGAATGTCATGAGACACACCACCCTCTCCGATATATAAATGCTTCATTATCATAAACCTAACTTCGTGGTTCTTTTCTTCTCTCCTCATTGCTTTGCCTGCAAACAGAGAGAAAGATTTGGTCAACAAATTCTGTTGATTGTGAAAGTTTGTCTCTCATTAATGCATTCAATCTCATGTAAAGCTTATCATAGATGCTCAAGAATTTTAAGGGAAATATAAACATTTTCTTCAAGGGAAGAAAAAGAAATGAGGACAAAATTTGTTCTGTACCCTGTAAAGGAAACGATAGAATACCAATTTTCGACGTTTTCTTTCCTGAGTCAGCATTCAAGAAATTATGCAACAAACAATGAGGTCTAAATTCTAATATCTTGTGATCAGAGTGCATATCACAGGGTTGGCAGTTCTGTTTCTTTATTTCTTACTCCTATTCTTTTTCTTTCTTTCTTTTATTTATATTATTTATTGGGGGCTTTGACATGGGAATAATGTGAACACATAAATCTTATCTTATCCTAACACAACAAGTATGGACCAATAGATTATCTTCAAGACCCATACTAATATGATGAGATGATATATTTACCAAAGAAACTATGAAGAGAACCAAGGAGGAGCGAATTTGAAGAACAAGTAATCACCTGCGAATATATGAAGGTTCCGAGAACTGCAATGGCAGCTCCGAGAGCGTTGACTGGCTGCACAGGGGTGCGGAAGATGATGATGGAAGAAACTATGACTGATATACGTTTCATGGTGTTTCCAACGCTAAACGTCAAGGGAGAAATCTCATCCAAGGACATGTAAGACACCTGATTATAGAGATGGTAGAATATACTTTGCGCTGCAACCCACCTATATTTTTTTTTCATATAGTTACATAATTAGGTAAACAGGAAACAATTGATAAAATAAAACGTGCAATGCAAGAACAAAATAAGGATTATGTTTTGGCTCAAACCAGCAATACGAGATTCAATCATATGAAAAACATCATGAAACTTGCTTAATTATAAAGTTGAATAACAGGAAAATCATATTTCTATTTCAAGCTTATTCTACAAAATCCATGTTACCACTTCAGAAGAAGTCAAAAAAATTGGCATAGAATCCATTTCTTTATCCTGGAACTTAAAGTGGTATCTGGTTTAATCTAGTTATATTCAAATAATCATATCCAGAAATTATTGTTTGAACCGTTAGGATGCTCCCCTGCATGAAATTGACAGGACACTTACTATTTCAGTTCCATAGAATGTAAATCCCATAAGCAAGAAATTCCCAATATTAACCAGCATGGTTTTACTTTAATAAAGTACTGTGCTCCAATAATATCATGTGAATATATTGCTTTAACCAAACAGAAGAATCATCAAATGGGCAATAACCAAACAGAAGAATCATCAAATGGGCAATCAGATATGGAGAAAACATGAATTAATTGATTAATCATTAGTTGATCACTTCCCTATCGATGCCAACAAACGAATAAGTAAATCAAATTACCAAACGAAATGAGGTCCAATTTGAGAAACTGCTGTTTGCCATCCAGCAGCCCACAATTGTGGTCCTTCCACAGCAAATGCAAATGGCGTCAAGAGTAACAAAGACAAAATCGATAAACATGCATAGTAGTTCATCCCGCTAACAGATTTTCCCTTCATGCCCCTCTTCGAAAATATGTTACGGAATACAAATGCCAAGTTTGATATCATGGCACCCATGAAACCTGAATAATAAACCATAGTAAAGCAATTATATTAGAATTGATATAAGAACACCTTAGAGGGACAACATTATTCCAACGCCAGGCAATGTCAGCAAGACATAAAAAGAACAAAAACGTATTAAAATATTGCAGTAATGTATCAACTTGAAGTTGTAGAGAGATAAAGCATACTTAAGATAAGGAAAGCAAACTCCTTGTACATTAGTGAGCGGTTAACATGATACAAAATAAACTTGAAAAGAACAAACAACATTAGACATCAAAGTTCCTATAATTGCACATAACTATACTTTTTTATAATTGGAGGTTGAATTCAGTTACCCGTCATGTTAAAGTTGAGCTCGGTCACAGCAGCGAGAGCACACCCACCGATGATCGGGAGGAGTGACAAGTAGACAGGTAGCGGGAAGGTCTCACCCAACAAGAACCTTGAAACCAATACACTAAAAGCAGGTTCACCACTCTTGATGATGTGAGTGAATGAAACTGCAACCTTTGACATGCTCACGGTTGCAGCAACATGTCCAATTGTATGGGCAACAGCAACCTTGAAACGAACAATAACATCAACATCAACAGATGCAAACATTAAAGTTATCTAAACAAAGAAACTGATAAAAAAAAAAAAAAAAAAAGAGAGGATAATTTAGACCAACTAGAACTGAGATAATCTTTAGTCTATCCTTAACACATAAGAATGAAAAGAGAAATTAAAGGTTCTATGGAAAACTTAAAATTTCGAATGTCTAGTGATCTTTTCAACCAACTAGATTAGTTTTTCCATTAAAATTGCTTAATTTGGCTAGCTTTCCCTATCATCAGCTTTATCCTCAGCCAAGAAGTGAAATTCAGTGGCTAAGAAATTCAACCCATTCAAAAATCACAACATAACAAATAAGAAACTTCTATCTCTTTTGTCTTCTTTATGAAACAAACGTTTCACCCATCACAAAACCAAACAAATCCTAGTACAACTTACAGGGAACAAAGACTTCCAAAACTCGAAATCGGTTTTGGGCGCCTCGGCAATTCTCGTCATCCATGAGATCAACATGATCAGAGATCCAGCGGCAAGCGACAGAGTCGAGGTCAGCCATGGATATGGGTAAGCGTTCAAAACTTTCTTGTTATAGATATTGAAAACCACGTTCAAAGCCCACCAAAGAGCGAAGTAGGATCCAATTTTCACCTTCTTCGCGGCCTCGGAAGGGACCTGACTTTGCGGCAACTCAATGCTCGATTCGATCGGCTGCGATCGCTCAGCCTCGTAAGCTTCACATTTGATCAGATTAGCTTTACGAAACCCAAGTGATCCAAAATTCTCAAGCGAAGAAACTTGTACAGCCTTATGAACAGAAACAGCGGAGTTTCGAGGTTTTTGCACCGGAAGAGGTGGAAGAAACGAGGATCGCTGAGAGGGAACCGAGATTTTGCTCCGAATAACACCATCGGAGCAATGGATACCCCTAGAAGATTGTTTCACTGCACAGATCATGGTAGAAATCCAACTGGGTATCACAAATTTCCAACGAAAAACCCAACAAATCAACGATTGAACTTCTGGGTTCGAGCAATAAGATCAGTAAAACAAAGAGAAAACCCAAAAAAAGTTTCTCAAAGCTCAAGGAGCCGTGAAGCGAACTGTGGTCTTTCACGACTCTAAAGGGACAAAGAAGCTATGACTTTTGAACCCAACAGAAAACCCTTCAAAAAAGTGATCAAAACTGACCGACCCAGAAACAGAAATCAGGAAGAAACTATTTTTCAAAGGGAATTTTTTAAAGGGCATCAAATCAAATGGGACGGCGACAATCTTAAGGCTTGTGAGGGGAAATTCAAGAAGGGGGAGGCTTTGGAAATTGGGTGGAATGGAATATTATTATTTAGAAAACCAACCAAAACTTTTCTTGTTTAGGAGTGATGGGGTCAGTGGGGGAGCTGAGAAATAGGTAAATTTGAGATGAATTTATAAATGGGATCTTGGATTTGAACTATGAAATGAGGAGAAGATTGGTTGCCATGTGACTTTTAGGATCATTTTCACAAGAAAAGGTGGTGGTTCAGTTTTTTTCGTATTGGAAAGTTGTCATGTAAACCCTTTCTCTTTTCTCATTGTAGGAATTGGAAACTTTGTTTTTGTATGATCAATCAGGGCTACACCATGCTCTCATGTGCCCTCTTCCATGGTTGAATGATGTAATCTCCTCCTAGATCAAGAAAATACTCGTGTATAAATATTTTAAATACCTTTCATTTCTCTACAAAAATATGGGGACAAAAATTAGTACCTAACTATTGTAATGTTTGGGGGTATATTTCATTTGGATCAAAATGTAGGTTTGAGATAATTCACATGAACTTTTAAAATATCTATTTGCATAACTATTTGGATTGTTGCTTTGTCGACTTGAATAGAGTTTAACTTGACCAATATATAATTTAGATTAAAATTATCTTTGGTCCCTAAACTTTCATGGAAGTGACAATTAAGGAGTTGTTTGGGACGCATAGTTGATTATAATAGCTTGTGGTTATTATAATTTGTGGGGTTATAATAGTTGGTGGAGTTGAATACAAACTACTTTAATCTCAGTTCAGATAGTATATGTTTGGGGTCCAGACTATATTAGTCTAGGTTTAGAAAGTTTGTGTTTGGGGTGCATACTATTGTAGTTTGGGTTCATTCAGGTGCATATTATTTTAGTTTGAGTTTAGGTTGTTTATGTCTTTGGGTCGCTGATTTGTTTAACATGGAGTTTTTAAGTATGGGTTTAGGATTATTTTTTTTTTTTTTTTTTTTTTTTGTATTATACAAGTACTGATTCCTTAAATATCATATTTTGTAAATATAAAGAAAATATTATAAAACAAGAGAATAAAGAACAAAGTAGGGAGAAGAGAAAATAAAGACTAAATGTATTCTCTATTCAATTGTGTATCTCAAAGGTCCCAATGACCACTATTTATAGAGTTTACAAGATTTGGAAAAGGCAAATATAAGGAGAAGATATTTGGAAATAATATCCGGGGATATATAATCTATGGACATCTATATCTAATTCAAATATTTATAACACTTCCCATTAGATGTCCATAGTGTATTGAATATATGTCTCGTTAAAACCTTACTAGGAAGGAAAAAGAGTACATTATTCGTGTACTTTAGTAACTGCCTCATTAAAAACTTTGCTACGAAAATCCAGTGGGACAAAACCATAGTCAAGGGAAAAAGAGTGCAGCACATTTACTCCCCCTCATGAAAACATCACTTGATACTCTTGGTTGTCACATACAAATGTTGTGTGTTAACTTCTCAAATGTTGTTGCAGATAACACCTTCGTCAATAAGTCTCCTAAGTCGTCTTTTAAAGAAATTCGTTGAGTAGTGATGTTGGTATTTTATGTTTTATCATCTTCATATAAGGACACTATTGACTTGCCTCGTACATCATCAAGATTATAACATGATTTAAAGTAGTTGTTATGATCTGTTTCATAAGCAGCCATAATATAAGAATTCTTCTCTCTGTACTAAGTAACCTGTTTAAGATCTAGTTCTTATGGGTTAGATAAGTAACATGCATCTTCACAATCAACTAAATCACAATTAGATTTATGAGAATAAAATAAATCCATGTAAACTAATTCTCAAATAAAAACATAACGTACGTTTAACTCTACTCTAATAACTTTCTTTAAAGGAATATTATAATTATACTATGACAGGTAGCATATAAACTAGTAAAGATATAAGTGCACTTATTTATCAAAATAATGGTTCTTCGGGACCTAAAGTTCTTCATTATCTTTCTGATATCATATGTTATAATTTTTTCACACCAAGTAAATGAACCATCATAGGAATGTTCAATGGTGAAACTAGTCCATATAAGATCTTATATGTATAAGTTGATGCAATTCCATCAGCTTTATGCTTTATTTGCAAGCTAAGGCAAACCTTATCATCTCAATTTATTTATTAAGAAACTTTATTTGCCTTTGAAATCTCTTCAGGAGTTCATGCTCAAATAAACAATATATAGTAAATCTCAGGTTTTGATTTCTTTTATCCTTAAGGGATATAATTATTAAGAGATTCATATAAATGTATAATGACTACATCCATAAGATGTATGGTAAGTTTTTTATACACAACCAAATAAATTAGATATCTCATGGTATTGTATCCACCATAGAAGATTATGTCTCATTATAATCAATATCATTTCCTTGCGAGAATTATTGTGGAACTTGTCTCACATTATATAATGTGACCTCATTCTATTTGTTTTTCTTACAAATATTCACTTGTATCCCACATGTTTGACATTATCTAATGTTTGAACTACTAGTTCTCGCGATTTGAAAAATAAGCTTATTTCTATTGGATTGTTTCTTTCCACATAAATCAATTCTTTCTATGTCAGCGATATTTTTCAATATATATCTGAGTATACTCATTTTCATAAATAATATCGTAAGCAACATTGTATGCAAAAATGTTGTTAACTTATTTAAGTATGATTTTATCTTTTTCTTGTCATGACATATTTTATCGAGATCTCTTTGTCATCCTCTTTTACTTCAAGATTCTTATGAGTACTCATATTCAGGATTTCTTTTGGAATATTCATATTCTTAACGAAGTCATTTTGATTATTGACTACTTCTTTTTCGAGGATCTTTATCATTGGAACTCATTTGTCTATCAAGTTTCATGCATGTTACAAACTCATTAGTATTGACAACTTCTAGCATTGGGATATCATTTTTAGATGGTGTATTTGCAACCATTATATATAACTTGGTCACTTTCTTGCAACAATAAATGTTGTTCTATAAATGCACCTAGCATTTGATTTGTAATATTTTGCAAATGAATTATCTTTTGAACTTCTAGTTCAAATTGATTTGTATGATGATCGAAATGAGACAATACTTATGCATTTCATTCAATTTCTTTTTCCAACTTCTTAATTCCTCCCTCTAATGTTGGAAAATTTGTCTCATTAATGACAACTAGCAAATTATATAGTAATATATATCACCCATCAGGGGTCCAAAGATTTTATTAGTTGATGTGAAATCAATTTCAACATAGATTCATAACCTCTTTTGAGGACTTATTTTAATTGCTCCATTATCATAATTGTTGTTGTGGAACAATTTAAACGTTTACTCCACATTTGCACACATGAAATATATTTGGCTTCTAGCCATAAGCTCATAAGCTTATACATTGGCTTAAAGCATACACAATAACATGATCTCATACAGATTTAGAAACTTTGCTATTTGAACATAAGCTATAGGTTATTCAACACTTATCCCAATTAATTATCAAATGTTTGGGATGCAAACTCACTATATATGTTTGGTTTTAATGAAATAATTACTTCTTCCTTTACTAATATTATTCCGATCTCAATTATTAAATATTGCAACATTCACTTCAGGGAATGATATTAAATTATGTCAAATTTTTTTCATAGAATATATGCTTAAATGTTTTATTCAACCTCAAAATATATTAAATAAATATTCATCACAATGTTTCAAACTTTCTTTCTCAAATTGCTAATGCAAGAGCATAATATATATGTTTGATATATGAAAGTAATATATGTTTATTAATTTATAACCATTTATTAATTTAACATACGTGCAACTACATGTGCAACGCAAAAACAATGAGCACTAATTGATTTATGCAACTTTAGGTGCATTAAATCAAAATTAGCTTTATGAAGAGTAATTAACTATTATGCATAACTTTCAAACTTTGTAGAGAATTCAATCAAATATATATAATCATTATATATAAATTTTAAAGTTTACAAAATCCATATGAGAATAATTTAAATATTCAACAATCTAATAAATTTCAATATTAACATGAAAAATAAAATTGGACTAATTCAACTCCTAGGTTAGTTCATGGGTAAAGGTGTTATCTTACGGTGAACAATCCTTAGACAGAGTTCCCTTATAGTCAATTTTTATTTCTAATTCATTAATCTTCCAATTAAAAGTTAGTTAATAGATTAATGAATCTAAGTGAATTATTAATCTTATTAAAACAAATCCACTTTAAAAAAATAATCTTTAATATTTTAAATTTTAAAGATTTCAAAATAAAATTAAAGATAATCTTGGATATTTATTCTCATATTTGAAATATATAATATAATATTTATCCTAAGACAATCTTAACAAATAAAAAATAATATTAATAGGAGAGCATCGTATCTTTATTTAAAAAAAAACTCAAATCTTATCAACAAACACAATCCAACAATGAAGACAAATATCATAATTTAATTTTTCACATATATAATAATTATATTCAAAGATATGGAAAATATAAACTAATTAGGAATATCTTAATCAAATCTTTCAAAGATAAGATTAAATCTTAAAAATAAGATGCATGATTGCTAACAATTTTAAACATGCATAATTGATAGTCATAAGAGATTGAGGACAATTGAAATTACTATAATTAGAATTCTAAATCTTCAAATCGACGAAACCTCAAGATGTGATTCAACTGGGTTTAGTGGATCATCACACCAAATAGACATCCACATAAACGGGTTACAACAACCACATGAATACTAATGCTTAGAATTAGTTGAACAATTTAAAACATATATCAAATGCATAAATAAAATTAAATAGCAAAATTGATTGAATTACAATAGTTTAATGTAACGACCTGACTTCCTAGGACTTGTTCTAGGTCATTACTTCATGCATGCATACACTTCAAAATGACATTTTTCATATATTTGACTAAAATCAAAGAAATTTATAAAATAAATAACTTCACTAAATTTAAATAATTAAAAATCTTGGATTGGAGTGCCTAAAAAAAATTATAAGAGCCAAAACGGTAAACTTTGCATAAAACGTCTAATGATGCAAAACCAAAATTTTGAATTTAAACACCAATACTGGAATAGAAACATAAAAACGTGAGCGGAAACATTGATTGGTCCCAATGGCACGGTAAAAAATTCTTCCTGTCATTCATCTGTTTGTCCTTTCCTTTACCTGAAAGTTGTAACATAAGAAATACTCAGTAAGTGACCCCATTATCGGGATCACATGCATTCTGATACTGTTCTGGGTGAACATCTAAGTAGATAACCTGCCCAGTCACTCATGTTTAGTGGCCTGAAGGCGCACCGTCAAAATCATGAAAGTGAATCTGATGGTCCACGGTATGGAAACATGGAGGTGAACCTGTCAGTTCACACATGTCAGTGGCCTGATGGCGCATCATCAAACATGGGAGAACCTCGATTCACGATATCGTAATATGGAACGTGGCAGGGGTAAGGCACCGTTACCTGACTAACATGTAGTTCGTACGTATATGTATTTAATAAAGTCTCACAACAATAGTCATAAACTGTAAAATATCATAAGTGTGCATGTTCCATGAATCATAACGATCAACCAAAATTCTATTATTAAATTTGATAACATGAACTGGGCGCCGAACACGAAGGCAAGCCAATAATAATGTCACTTAACTCAGAATTAAGTCCAATTCACCACCAATTTATCTTTTTCTTTGCTTTGAGTAACCTTGAGCCACCCTAAACATAAATTAAAATTAACTTAAATATTCAAGCTTAAACCAACTAAAATGCTTACACTGACAATCTCCAAAAGCTTATCCAAATTTAGGCTTGAACCAAGATTGAGCCCAAACTTTTCTCAACAACCCAAACCTAACACAAGATCATCGTTAGAGAATTAACCCAATTTTCCGGCAATAAATCAAATAACCCAACGGAGACAAAAATCTAAAAAACTTACTGAACTCCAACAAAACAAACTTTATACCGGCTGGGCAGCGGCTTCGTCACCCTTCAACTTCGAGTCTAAAGCCCAACCACAATGGGTATCAAGGAATTGCAAAAAAAAAAACTCACCAATACTCGAAAAATATCACCCAGTTTTACAGGTTCTTTTCAGCAGCGATTACAGACAAATCAGAGCTCCAAACAATGATCCAACCGTTTAAAATGATACCCTATGTGTCCCGAACAGGCTGAAAAAATTTCAATACGAGCCGACAGTTAAAACTCCAACAAATGATAATTTTCCTAGAGTTGTCGCTGAAAAACTGAACTGCATTGCTCTCTTTCTCCTTCTCCATTTTTTTGGTGTATTTTTCTTCGTCTCTACCTTATTAGGTCACTTAATAATATATATATACAATCCCAAACCCTAATTCAACTAAACAAATTAAATCTCTCAAATTAAAATGCAATTTTCACCAATTGAATTTCAACCTAAATCTTTTTTCCCATTTAATTTAAATTAAATTATCTTCTCAAAATAATCCAGTTAAGCCTTAAAAATTCAAAATAACACCCAAACAATTTAAGATAATTAAATTAAAATTACTTAAAATTTTGGGTTGTCACATTTAAACTCAAGATATTATATCTTTCATCTATTTTAGACATTCCAAAAAATTAGGTTTCTAAAAACTCTAAATTTTACCAATTATTTTGAAAAGTTGGCCAACAAAAACTCTTTTAGCTACTCAAACACCAATATATGCATATACTTCAAATAAAATTCAAGTTGACCATATATACTTATTCAACATAAATATGTCAAGTTGATATGCATGCACCCAAATTTTTTAACAATGAATGTCATTCATAATAACACAGTTTGACATCAAAAGATTTTTTCTTCATTAATTTCAAACTAAATTCGGTTGCAAATTTGTAATTAAATTATTTTCATGTGTTAATCAAACCGCAAACCCAATACAATTTAATTAAATCAAATCTATAACTAATGTTAAATATACCATAGCAATCAATTTGTAAATACATAAATCACATTAGTTTTAAAATAGAGTAACAAGATTAGAATAGAGTACTCACCTTCTTTGTACTTTAGTTTTAAATACCTCAATAATATGTAGGGCCTTAAGCGTTAATGTATTCCAATGAATCAACTCCAAACTCCAATCTCAACAAAATCTTCAAAGTGGTAGAGTCTCGTGCTGATAACGTATTATAAAACAAGAGAATAAAGAACAAAGTAGGGAGAAGAGAAAATAGAGACTGAATGTATTCTCAATTCAATTGTGTATCTCAAAGGTCCCAATGACCACTATTTATAGAGTTTACAAGATATGGAAAAGGCAAATATAAGGAGAAGATAATAGAGAAGATGTTCTATATCTAATTCATATATTTATAACAGAAAATAATTTTTCCACCCATTTTTTTAGAATATGATAAATTTGTTAAAGTAAGCTTAGTTCAACGGTAACTTGACCTTCCTCCCTTAGAGGTTGGAGGTTTAATCCACCATCCCCGCAGTTGTTGTACCTAAAAAAAGAAAATATGTTAGATTTTAAGTTGCATTATTCTCCATTGGTCATGTTGGGATGTACCAATACTATTTTTAGTACAGGGTTAGGGGATTCAAAGGACAAAATACTATTGAATATGCACAAAATGCGTGAGATCAGGCTAAAAAGTCATATAATTTATTAAGTAAGAAAGTTCTATATTATGAAGTGTACAACATACCAACCGATTTTCTAATTCATAATATTGCCAAAAAATGCATATCTAGGATCCATAGTTGTTAAGTATAGGTCATCACCACAATGACATACAAAAAATACTGTCAACTTAAGCATGATAAAAAAAATGATAGTAGGTTATCATTCAAAAGTAGTGGTTGATCGAACATATTTTTTTCGAGGAGTTCGCAATACTAAATAAGATATTGTATTATATGCATCGAATTAAAAATGTATAAATCGTTCTAAAAGATTATTTGGGTAATTTCTTGTCTTATTCTCAAGTTCCATTTTATGAATGACTTTTTTTTTCCCATATAAACACATTTTTCTTGCTTTATACTTTGATGAGACCTACGCAACAAGTTATATATTAGAGCATGTTTAGATTGACTAGGAAAAAAATGTTTTTCCAAAAGTCATTTTCATTTAAACATTTTTTTTTTGTAAAAACAGGTTAAAATAAAAATACTCATGTGTTTGATTGGTTACATTTTCTCAAAAGCATTTTTTATAAATAAGTTTTGCTTTGCTATACACTCAAGTGTATTGGGGTTGATGCCCTAAATCTCGTAGTCTTGTAGTTTGTGAACTTGTATTGTATAAACAAATTATTTATTTAATAAAATAACAGTTGTTTTATTTGACATTTAGTTGCATTAACCCAAAACCAATAAACTAAGATCTTAAGTTATTAGCTGTAACTTAAACACGTATGTAGAGACATACAAATGGATCGTGTTTAAGTGATAACCTAAACGGTCTGTAGTAGATGGATAAGGCTGGGTACCTTATCTTGGTACCAATACGGATACAGCTCAATTTGTGGATGTTTAGATCCTAAACGTTCATGTGGAGATATATGAGTGGGGTATCCTATACATGTGAGACATGTATAAGACTAGACCGCGAAATGATTAGTCTCCTGTGTTAACACTGTTGCTTGATGAGATTTACATTTTACTAGGATGATCATAGGTGACTCAACCTTAATCCTGAGTCAATTGTGAACTCCTGTCTGTGAAGGCAATCCTTTGATTTGTATGAGTGAGAGTGGCCAGATTCATCGACTCAATAAGCCTACCATTTTGGAGATTTGTCCGAGCAGGTAGTCGAGAACTCAACTGTACAAGAAGGAATTCACATCTTATGAATTGCTCCCTTAAGAGCTGATACCGGGTCTTGAACAATGAGGCGCCTCACCCTCTCACTAGCCAGAGATGGGTCTAGCTCATAGTTGGACTATAACTAAATTGTTCATTAGAGGGATCAGTGGTGTGCTTAAGGAGTTAGAGATAACACAAGGGTAAAATGGTAATTTGACCCAGCAGTGGTTACAAGCAATTTGTGAAAGGTCGACTTGTTGTTGATTGATTATATCTGTGGACATAGAAATATATCTACAGTGCGAAGAGTACAGTTGTTAGTCTTTAGTGGAGTGATGGACAGTTAATGAATGTTGGTTAATTAATTAAAGAGTTTAATTAATTATTCTCGAATCATTGGAGCTTCTAATCTGTAAGTCCATAAGGTCCCCTTGGTAGCCCACTAAGGATAAAACAAAGAATAGTAGTTTTAGAATAATTTGAATTGTTCAAATTATATTGAGAGAAATAAAAGAGTATTTTATAAGATAAATTATAAGAAATGCCACTGAACTATGCAATTTGTGTCAAAAATACCCCTGAACATTCAAAAGTTTCAAAAATACCCCTAAACTTTCAAAAAAGAGTACAAAATACCCCTACCGTTAGTTTTGGATGGAAACCGTTAAGGTTTTGTTTCAAAAATACCCCTGAACTTTTTAAAAGTTTCAAAAATATCCTTAGCTAAAAAAGTTAAAAAATACGTTTGCCGTAAGTATATGAATACAAACCATTAATACCTCATTTCAAAAATAAATTTAAAATTAAAAAAAATTATAATTGCTTAATATAGTGATCAATTTGTTTGAAGTTTTATTAAATTTGAAAAGAATGGATTTTAAAACAAATTATGTAGATATTCTCATTTTTTTTCATATAAATACTTTTATTTTCTCTTAATTTTCCAATTCTTAACTTACACCAATTTTCTCATCAACCAAAATTTTAAGTTGAAACATAAAATCTCACAAAATTCTAAAATCAAAATCTCCCTTTAAACATACCAAAACAATAATAATAAAAAAAACGTTAGTAGTTGGGTGTATATTAATAACCAAATACATTTTTTTATTTGACTATTTATCCTTTTGATATGTTTAAGGGGAAATTTTGATTTTAGAATTTTGTGAGATTTTATGTTTTAACTTAAAAAATTGGTTGCTAAGAAAATTGGTGTAAGCTGAGAATTGAAAAATTAAGAGGAAAATGAGAGTATCTATATGAAAAAAAATGAGGATATTTTTATAATTTGTTTTAAAGTTCATTTTTTTCAAACTTAAGAAAACTTCAAACAAATTGATCACCATATTAATGTTAGGAGCAATTTTAAGATTTCTTTTTTTTAAATGTTAAAGTTATTTTTGGAACGAGACATTAACGTTTATGTTCATAAACTTATGGTGAAAGTATTTTTTTATATTTTTTTTGAGTTAAAGGGTATTTTTGAAACTTTTGAAAAGTTCAGAGGTATTTTTGAAACAAAAGTTTAACGGTTTCCATCCAAAACTAACGGCAGGAGTATTTTTGAACTCTTTTTGAAAGTTTAAGGGTATTTTTGAAACTTTTGAAAGTTTAGGGGTATTTTTGACACAAATTGCATAGTTCAGGGGCATTTTTTATAATTTAACCTATTTATATTAATGTGATTAATATAAAGATATAATGTATATTGATACATTGTAATATATAGTTAATCATAAATAAGATTTATAATTAAAACTATATATTATAAGAGAGATAAATATTTGAATAAGATTCAAATAAATACTATAGGTTAAGTTTTAATGTGACTAGAATTCATATTAAAACTATAGGTTAAGGAGAGAGATATGCATTTAATGCATAATATATAGTTAATTAATTAATTACTTTTTTTTTAAATGTAATTTGTTATCTCCCCATTACCGGGGAGTAACTCTCTTTTAACGGGAAGTGGGGAGTTAGAGTAACTCCCCACCTCACTCTTTCATTTATGTGTGTTTTGATACATAGATGATAGACACAGTTTTTTTAAAGAAGAGAACAAAACGTGAAAAATCTGTCTGGTTCTTTAGAACAAAATAGTTGCTCTGCATTTTTATTATCCAAAACTAAAAAGAAGACCACACTTCCTTTATTCATTGTCGGAGAATAGCAAGGTCACTGTGTGGTAGTCGTCGTGTCACATTGGAGAAGAGTTCATTGAAGAAAAGAAAACTACAAGGGTAAGGGTTTCTTTCCTTTTCTTCTCTTTTCTCAGAATGCTTAAGAATATTTATCCTGTTTTGAATTTCTCTGTTTTCATGAATTGACAATTAAAAACACGAGCGATTTCACTCTTCCGCCGAGATTTAATCCCTTTAATTGGTATTAGAGCCCAATTGTATTTTTAATTACTCAATTTGAATTGAAAATAAGAGAAAAGGTGGGTTGTTTTGCTGCATTTTGAATGTCCTCTAATATTGCGTAGGCTTCTTCGGCAGTTTTCGAGAATATAGATCCTCCAGCAGTAGCATCCAAGATAGACTCTGTGTTGCTTGATAGCCCAATGTAAAATAATTGGATTTTCAACCAATCTGGGTACCCATGCTGCAGGCATCTTCTCAAGAGGTCCCTGTACCTCTCCCACGCCTCATAAAGTGGTTTATCTTCATGTTGGTGGAATGTGCCAATCTCTATCCTCAATCTTTGAGACTTGGCTAGTGGAAAATATTTATCCAAGAACGCTTGGGCCAATGCATCCCAAGTGGTTATGTTCTCCAGCGGTATTGACTCTAGCCAATCATTGGTCGAATGTCCTAGGAAAGAACGTAAGTGCATGTGAGGGTCCTTGGTCAAACGTCCTCTAAAGGAAAGGTCTCTAGCCATGTGGATCAACTCCAATTTGAGTTCAGAGTTGTTAATATTAATGGGGACGCTTGCAAGTTCGGGTTGATTCGCCGGTAAAGTTGATTGGAAATAATCTCGGATTGCCTTTGGTGCTTCCTCCGCCATCTCACTAGTGGGATTTTCTTGAACTCTTAGATTTCGTCTATAAGTTCTATCAATCTCGGGATCAAGTGGAAGAAGATTAGTATCGTCATGAGGCATAAACTGAAAGCAAATACAACCAATCTAAAAAAGGAAAAACAAAGTAAGAATACACCTTAAAGTAAAATCTATCAATTCTTTAAATATTTAGCAAAATAAACTGTTCTCTAGTTTTCGAAAATGGTGCCAAAAACTTGATGCGCGATTTCTGCAAGTGCACGGGTTAAGTTAAATATAAAATGGTTAAGATCGAGTATCGTTCCACTGAGGACTATGGTACGGTTTAAGTACTAAGCTATTCAAGAATCGAATCAACTTTATTTAAGGAATCAAATTCAAGTTTTTTTTTTTTGAGTTAGAAAAGCAAATTAGGAAAGTAAAAACAAGCGAAAATTAAGAGATAAAAGCATTCTAGGGTGTTGATATCATTAATTATTTCATTAAGTCATACTTTAGGTTTTCATGGAATCATGTGCAAACAATATGTTCAAGTCTAGAAACTATTATCCAGATTTTCTCTAAAAAAACAACCATTCTTATTTACTAATTTCTTGAAACCAAGTTAAGAAGCATAACATTAAACACATTCATCAGCAACTTCCTTTACCAATCTAGCTATTTTCATGAAAGATTGATAAAAGTTCAATACCATAGATCCAATTAGACATACAATTACTCAATCATACTTCTAACCTAACAATCATAGATGATCAATCAATAGAGAATAAAGCACAATAGTATTGAAAAACATATCATTCAACAACATCCATGAAAAATACTAAAACATTAACTTAAATCCATAATTAAATCATCTAACACCCTAAAACTAAGAGTTTAGCCACACATTGCCATCAAATACATATTATCATATGATTTCTCAAGCATAAGAGTAAAGAGAAAGAGAAAACTTTGGAAGAAGAACTCTCGAAATCTTCCCGACGTTGAATTCCTTCAATCTCCACTCGGCCGACATCTCGAGATCTCGAACGACCTCCAACTCTTCTCTAATCACTTTCCTCTCTTTTGGTGTCAATCTCTCACTTTGAGGCTATGATATTTCGTGATTAAGAATTTTTTCAAAAGTTGCACAAAAATTTAAAAAGCAAAGACAGCCTCGTGGTGCTCCCTTACAGCATCGCGACATTGTGTCCAATTCCCGCAGCGCAGCGCCGCCCTCTGATGAGCATAGCTATGCTGTCTCTTTTGCCAAAAAATGTTGCTCTCGGGCCTGAGCATAAAGGGGCAGCACAACCTCGCTCATGCTCTACGCTCCCTTGTTTCTAGGGTTTTAAGCTTGTTTTCATTTGGTTTTAGCTCGGTTTGGTTCTTTTGGCTCCCGAAACTCAATTTCTTCATTAATTACCTGGAAACCACTAGCAAACACATTAAGGGTGTGTTTGGGAGTGATTTTGGCATGGCCAAAATCACTTTTTCTCTTGTCAAAATCCTTTTGTGCAAAAAGTTGACGTTTGGCACTCACATAAAATTGATTTTTAAAAATTTTGAAATCACTAAAAAATTTATTTTTTAGGTATCATTTTGTTGGTGATTTGGTTGGGGTGATTATCAGGGAATCAGATCCAAAATTTTGGAATACCAAATTTGCCCCTCATATTTAAGGATAGGATTTAGCCCTAATCCATTTCTTCCTTCTCTTTCAGCCGACACCTCTTTTCTTTCAACTGCTTTATCTCTCGTGCTCTTCGATTGATCCATTAACAAGCGATCGATGCTTTAAATCTTTCAAGCGATTGAGGTATAGTTTGATGAGACATCTGGTGCTATCTTCTTGAATCGATTGTTAAATGCTTCAAATCTGGGAAGGTAGATGGTATTTGAAATCTGTTAATGAAACATCTATAATTCGAAAGGGTGGAAATCAGGGAAGGTTGCAATCACAGCAGGGCCAGGTGCTGACTTCTTGAATCGATTCAGAAACTTTTAAGTGAACTCACTGGAAGTGGAATTCAGGTATCGTTTCTAATTTCAATCATCATCTTCCTGCAATCCTTGCTGATTTCTTGATAACCCACTCTGATTGCTTATTTTGAAAAGTTGGTAGGTCAAGCTTGTAATTCTCTGAATGCAGTTTTTGTTTACATCAATTTGTTTATGTAGAATCGCCATTAGAAATGTTTAAAAGCTTGAGAGAAAAATCTCAGAGAGAGAGAGAGTAAGTAGAATAGAGAGTTTTTTCTTTCATTTCAAAAACTTCATTCAAATTGGTTTTTGTGTGAAATCTCTCTTACCACATGTATGGGTATCTAAAAGCTACATGGTTAATTCTCCCTTCACATCCTGCACCTACTTCATTTGAAAATTTGGATCAATTTTGCTTCGTGGGCCTCAAACTTTCATTGTTCAATTTAATTGGTTTTGGGCCTTCTCAATTGAATATGCAAACAAACCCAACAGTTTCTCTGTTTTTGTTGTTGAATAGAATCTAGATTTGACTTGGAGTTTGGAAAATTTAAGTGGGCTAGATTTGACTTGGAGTTTGGAAAATTTAAGTGGGATTATTTGGAAAAAAATATATACCCATAAATTAATAAATTCGTTTGGATTCTTGAACACAGAAAAGAATTTCGTGGTCCTCCCTCTCATTAAAATATCATTCTTCTTATTATTTAATTAACCTCCAAAAATAACATTTAATCATACCTAGTTCTTTATAGGGGAGAGTTTGGTAAGTTCTTAGATAAAACTTGCAATTCCTATAGAAATTATGCTTAATTAATGTTGAGATATTTTGAGATTGGAACAAGAAATTAATGTTCGGTAACTAATAGTACTGGGTATGTGATAGATTTATATTTATAATTGGTAAGCAATTTGGAAAATATTTATATTTATAATTGGTAAGCAATTTGGCAAGATTCGTAGTGGGTATGTGAGGTTGGAGATTTGGTTCAGAAACTATAGTACTGGGTATGTGATATATTCTTTTCATTTGTTTGAATAACTAGATTTATGTAAGTGCATTAAATTTCCATCAATACTAGAAGTAAAGAGTAGTACTTTGGTTTAGGGTTAGAAACTTCTCCAAACCATTCCTTTGAAGTTTGAATAAACCCTTTAGGAAGGAATATAATATTGTGTTTGTAATCACATCTGTACAGTTTATATCTTAAATGCTCTTTTAGTCTTGCATTCTTTTATTTTCTTGATATTGATATGTTATGCATTATGCTTATTCATGTGTTGACCATTATAGTTAAGTTCAACTTTATTTCCATATATTTTCTCTAGAAAAAAAAGGGAGAAAAGAAAAAGAAATTTTTTTATTCCCATATAGTTCAATATACTTTATCACATTTCAATGGATGTTGAACATTTGTTCTCCTTACCATACCAAATGTTTTTGCTTTGGTTGTGATATTTTAAGCTTTGTTTCTACCTATGTGTGAGAGGTTGATGAAATTTCTCTCATTGCCATTGTTTATCTTCTTTAGCCCCCTGCTTTTTTTCCTCATTGCTAATTGTATTGAGTTTTGTAAATTCATAACATGAAAAGCTTGCTGCTATTGAGTGACTGCTTAGAGAACTTCGGAGCTTTTTAATTCAAAGTTCTTGCTCTTTGAATTTGGAACAAGAAACTGATGTTCTCCTCCTTTTGGTTCTTTCCAATTCATAATGATGATATAATAAATCAACATTGCAAACTGTATGAACAATGCACACAATCTTTGGTCTTATATATATATACACACGTTAAAAGATATAACTCTACCATTATATAATTCTTTCTTTTAACAATTCAATATGTTATAATATGTTTACTCTACCATTTTCTTTTTAGAATGTCTAAGGATAAAACTCTTGGTGATGAAAAAGATAAGCATGGAAAGGCTATTTGGGATGATATCACTCTTAATACATTCATACAAGTATGTGTTGCTGAGACTTTAAATGGGAACAGACCTAATTGTCATTTCAATAAAATTGGATGGAAGACTGTAATAAAGAACTTTAATGAAAAGACTAGAAGAAATTATGACTACAGACAGTTGAAGAACAAATGGACATCATTGAAGAAAGATTGACAAATTCGAAACAAATTGGTTGGAGTTGCAACAGGATTAGATGGGATCATTTAAGACAAACTATTGATGGAACTAGTGAATAGTGGGATGAACAAATAAAGGTGATCTTTGATGTTTTCTAAAAATTATAATTTTCAATGTAACTAGTTAATGGTAAAGTGAATAGTGTGATGACAATACTATTATTGCTTTATAGGTCGTTCATAAGGCAGCGAAATATCGTGCAAAAGGGTTACAAAATGTAGAACAGTTAGACATTCTTTTCAAAGATGTTGCAGTAACTGGAGAAGGAGCATGGGCTCCATCTCAAGGTTTTGTATCTAAGTCTGTAAGTGATAGAGTTGGAGGTTTTACAGATGATACAGCAGAAGTGATGGAGGTCAATGAGAGTGAAAATGTTGAAAGTACGGTCAATGATGTTGATATAAGTGAAACTTATACTTAAGGGAGAGAGAAAAAGAGGGAAAAAATTGGTTCAAGAGTTGGATTTTCCAATATGTCAGACAAATTAGATCGTTTGTGTGATGTTATTGAATATAAAATAAGAGATTTGTCAAGAGGCAACATTGTTGAAGTAATGGATACTTTAACGAGCTTGCCTAGGATTGTAGAAGGTGACGAGTTGTATTTGAAGGTTACTGAAATTTTTACCAAAAGAGAAAATAGAGAAATGTTCGTTGCGATAAAGAAGCTTGAAACAAAAATTGAATGACTTAAGCAAAAAAAAAAAGTCAAAAAAAAAGTTTAACATTGATATTTTTTGGTGTTTGGGTCTTTTAGGTGTGAACTTAGATCAAAGAAGCTAGAAAAGCTTGTTCAATCTTGTATTTGTTAACTGTTGTGTTTCTTTTTTGTGAACTATTGATTGTGTTTAATCGTATTTATGATTGATAATGATGATATTATTGGTTGAGAGTGTTTGGATTGTATATAATTGTGTTTATGGTTGATTGTGTTTTTTTTTTTTTTTTTGTTAACAGAAAAGCCGTCTGATATGATTGATAATGATGATACTAATAGCACTTTAGACGATATTAGCGATGAAGATTTTGACCATTTAGTTGAAATTGGATGTTCAATGGTTGTGAGTCATTTCCAAAAATATGTTGATAAAGAAACATGTAGGACTTCATTTCACACACGTTTCAAGTTTGTTCAAGAGGTTTTAAATGGGCATGATGTTAGGTGTCATCAACAATTTAGGATGGAAAAACACGTGTTTACTCAATTATTTATGACACTTAATAAAAATTATGACCTCAAAAGTAGTTTAGATGTGCCAATGGAAGAAGCTTTAGCTATGTTCCTTATCACATTAGGGCATGGCTTAACTAATAGAATGATTCAAGAATGTAATTCCAGATGAATATTGTTGTACCATGGATAAGCCCACTACCTTGAAAGCAAGAACGGCACGACCTTGATGCTATATTGCAAGAAGTCAGTTGCTCCCCAAGGTTCACACAACACCCGAACTCTAACGTGCACTCATCGAAAAATGGATTGGAACCAAGGAAATCTAACTCAGAAACGACAAGAACACAAAAAGGAGAACAAAAATAGAGCGGCTAGGTTTTTCTGGTAAATTAAAAATTACACCAATATACCTTTTGAAGAGGATAAAAGAAATTAATTCAGATTTAGAAAATGTTTAACAATAATAAAAAATTAAAACTGATGTAATAATTATTTTAATAAAATTTAAAATGGATAGGTTGTAAAAAGTTATTTCTTTTTCGCGCAAGCGTGGTTATCCTAACCCGAGCCCATCCATATGACCAGACGGACGGCAATGGCAGCAACGCGTGCGTGTAGTAAAAGGGTTATACTTCTACCACCACCACACTTTGGAAACTCCCTTGCAAGCATTTGTATATATACCCACTTGCCAATCCTTAATCTTCCAATGTGGGATAACTTCTACCTCTTTTCTCATAAAAAATTATATTTTTCTTTTTTTGCTATGGGCCAAAAGCCCAAATTCATTCCCAACAATCCCCCACCAATGATTAGTATAGCAAGTAAAGTAAAACAACAAAACGATTTAAAAAACCAGTTTCTGAACTACGAAAGAAGAACAAACTTAAATATCAATATCTTAGGATTTGAATTAATGGATAGTGAAGTAGGGCAACAACCTTATTAGTGAGAGTGAGTTTTACCTCTTGAACTTTCACCATTTATGGTTGAGACCCCCACAACACATTTTACTTCTTGAATTTTCCTTGATTATGCGATACAAAGTGTGCTATATAAGGTCATGCACGTAAACCTCGGGTCATCGTGAAAGCTCTAGAAAGAGACCTTTAAACTCTTTCATAGAAGGCGATCACACCTTCACATTCATGTTTATTGCTTCATCAAGTCTATCGCAACAGACCACTCAACAACTGAGCTATAAAGATTTCTCATCCAGTCCACACTTGGACCAACTTCATCAAGTTTGTCAAAAGACAAACCACTCAAAATTAGGCTATGAAGATTTTTTCAACTTTCCATTAGGTCCATGCCAAAACCACCCAAAGAAAGGGCTTTGGATCTTTAAGGTTTTAGTTATCTCCATCAAGTTCGTATTAGAACCACCTAAAGAAAGGGCTATGGAGTTTTTATGGGTTTGAGTCTCATGCATAAGGAAGATTTCTAAATTATTCTCCTTGTTAGGCCCTTGGTTACAGGATCCGCCAAGTTCCTCTCCGACCTCACAAACTCCAAGGAGATAATTCCTCCTTTCAACAACTGTTTAACAACCCCATGTCTGAGACGTATATGTCTCCTTTTGCCATTATATACACTATTTTTTAAAATTCCTATGGCATCCTATGAGTTATAGTATAAAGAGACAGGTATCAATGCCCTCCACAATGGTACATCTCTCAATAGGCTTCTAAACTATTCAACCTCTTGTCCTGCCAATTCTAGAGCAATAAACTCTGACTCCATGGTGGACCTAGCTATACAAGTTTGTTTTGCAGACTTCCATGATATGACCCCTCCTCCTAGTAAGAACACATATCCACCAGTGGAGGTTACTTCATCATTGTCCGTTACCCAATTTGCATCACAGTACCCTTCTAATACATCAAGAAATTTATTAAAATACAAACAGTAATCTATTGTACCCTTAAAGTACATTAACAAATGATGAAGTGCAATCTAGTGATTTTTATCAGGGTTATGTGTATATCTACTCAATCTACTCACAACATATGCGATGTCGGGTCTAGTGTAGTTCATTAAAAACATAACACTTCCTTTAATTTTTGCATATTCAAAATGAGAAACACTATCTCCTTTGTTTTTCTTAAGGCTCAAACTAGCATTATAAAGTGTTCTTACAGGAGCGTCATCAAAACAATCAAATCTCTTTAACATTTTTCTATGTATTGTTATTGACACAAAGAGAACCCGTTCTTAGTTCTTCTTATCTTAACACCAAGTATTATGTCAGCTTCTCCTAAATCTTTCATTTCAAAATGTGACGATAATAGTAACTTGATTTTATTGATTACATCTATGTTTGTTCCAAAGATAAGCATATCATCAACGTACAAACATATAATCCCAAATTCTGCTCCAAACAGTTTTGAGTAAACACAGGTATCAAAGGAATTCACCTTGAAATCGTTGTTTAGTAACGTATTATTTAATTTTTCATACCATTGTTTTGGAGCTTGTTTAAGACCATAAAGAGATTTTTTAAGCTTGCATACTTTATTTTCTTGACTGGCAACTTAAAAGCCTTTAGGTTGTATCATATATATTTTCTCTTCTAGATCACCGTTAAGAAAGGCTGTTTGTACATCCATTTGGTGGATCAATAGTCTATGAATGGCTGTTAGTGCAATCAAAGCTCTAATTATAGCTATTTTGGTCACACGGGAATAGGTGTCAAAGTAATCAATACCTTGTTTTTGTGTATACCCTACTACCACTAGCCTAGCCTTGTACCTTTCAATTGAACCATTAGGTCTTGTTTTCTTTTTGAAAATCCATTTACATCTAATAGGCTTACTTCCTTTATGAAGATCTACTAGGTCCCAAGTTTGATTCATCGTTAGAGAATCCAGTTCACTCTTTATAACTTCCTTCCAAAGGCTAGAGTCTATTGAGCTTAAGGCCTCTTGGTAAGTTTTAGGATCTTCATCAATTAAATACATACATGTAAATTGATAATCTATATCATCTGACCTTTCAACTAAAAAGGTAGTCAAGAAATCAGGGCCAAAATTTTTCTCAGTCCTTTGTCTTTTACTTCTTGTAGGTTCAATTTCATGCATACTATCACCAATTTTAGTTTCATGCATGCCATTAAAAGTTTTATTATTATTATCTTTACTTTCATGCATATTATCAATTGATGAAGGTGTAGAGACATATGAAGGTGTAGAGGTAGATGCATTATCGCAGTTAGATATTCTAACTAATTCATTATTTGACTTTATGATGGGAAATATATGCTCAAAAAATTATGCATCTGTATCTCTATATTCACAGATGGATCTATCATTTAAACACATAAATCCATATGCAACACTATTTTGGGCATAACCAATGAAAACACAGTCAAAGGTTTTAGATCCTACCGTTGGTTTCTTGAAAGTAAAATACGCTATCTTAGCCAAACACCCCCACACTCTCAGGTAGTTGTGATTAGGTGCATAACCTCTCCATAGTTTGTATGACGTTTTATTCAGCTTTTTGTGAGGAACCCTGTTAAGAATGAAACAGGCAGAAAGCGCAGCTTCTCCCCACAAATTGTCAGATAATCCAGAACTTAAAAGCATAACATTCAACATTTCTTTAATTGTTCTATTTTTACGTTCAACTATGTCATTTTGTTGTGGTGAATAAGGTGCAATCAATTTATGAATAATGTCATTTGATTCACAAAATTCTTTAAGAGATTTATCACTATATTCACCACCTCTATCTGACCTTAACCTTTTTATTTTTTTGTCTAATTAATTTTCTACTCCTGCTTTATATTTCAAAAACATACTGTGAGCTTCATCCTTTGTTTTTAAAAGATAAATTTTAGTATATATAGAAAAATCATCAACAAATGATATGTAGTAATTTTTTTCGCCTCTACTTGCAGTATTTTTGAAATCAGCTAAATTAGAATGAATCAATTCAAGTAATTTTGTGCTCCTAGTAGTCACAAGGTTAAAAGGTTTTTTAGTGAATTTTGCTTCTATACATATAGAGCATTTTCCGCTTTCATGTGATTCAGATGCATTGATAAGGTTTAATGCTTTAAGTTTCTTAATCGATGCAACATTCACATGACCTAGGCTACCATGCCATAAATCAATTAATTCAGCAATATAAGCAGAACTACAAAGGTTTTATGTTAGTTAATGGTTTATATTAACAAGAGATAATATATAATCCAACTAACAAGACCTCTTTAGGGTGCTATATGGTTCATTAGGCATTAGCTAAGCAGGTCTTGAAATTGACATAAATTCCCACTAGCTCAAAATTGATGCCCTGCTCTTGGTTCGAAAGGGTCTATTCAATATGATAAGGTTACACCAGAAAATCTGTCAAGAATGAAAAAAGACTTGTTAGACTATATGAAGCAGGATATCCTGCTGCTTGGAGGTGTAATGAAAAAAGCACAAGAGATATATTGGAAGCTGTACACTATTGACATAGAAAGCAAGATAACCCTTTCTTCCCTTGCTCTAAGCATCTATCGTATGAAATACTACGATGTATCTAATTGGCCAATCCACATCCCAACCCAAAATGAAGACAACTTTATAAGGCGTGCATACTACGGTGGTCATACAGATACATACATTCCATATGGGGAGAACCTTTACTACTACGATGTGAACTCTCTCTATCCCTTTGTAATGAAGGAATTTCCAATGCCTGGTGGTGTTCCTGTCTGGCATGGTAATCTGGAAGGCATGGACTTAGATAGCATCTTTGGCTTTATTGAGGCATATGTGGTATGTCCGAAGACTCTGAAGAGGCCCTTTCTTCCCTATCGAGACAAGAATGAAACACTCATCTTTCCAACCGGGGAATTTGTTGGAGTCTACTATAGCGAGGAGTTAAAGTATGCAAGAGATCTAGGCTACACAGTTCTCCCAATCTCAGGCTACCTCTTTGAGAGAAAGGAAAGCCCATTCAAGGACTTTGTTAGCTCACTCTTTGAAAGCAGGTTAGAGGCAAGGAGATCTGGTAATGAGTCCTTGTCCTATGTGTACAAGATCCTTATGAATTCGTTATACGGTCGATTTGGCATTAACCCTAAAAGCACCACAACCGAGGTCTGCGATGAAAGTCGATACAAAGATTTAATCAGGAATAGTGAGTTGATATTCGCTGATATGCTTTGCGATAACTACTACATTGTTGCCTACCATAGCAATACCGGGACAAACGAAGATTATTGGAACCCACCGAGGAACTCAGCTGTCCAACTATCAGCTGCTGTCACGGCTGCTGCTAGGATCTATATGTACCCTTATATTTCAAGAGAGGACTGCTACTACACGGACACAGACTCTGTTGTGCTTGGTAAGCCACTACCGGAAGATGTGATTTCTTCTTCTGTCTTAGGTAAGTTTAAGCTAGAGGACAGAATCATTAAAGGATACTTTTTAGCACCGAAATCCTATTACTACACTACAAAAGATGGAACCGATGTACTCAAGTACAAGGGACCAGCGAAAAACATGGTCCAACCTTCATGGTTTGAGTCACAGTACACGGAGCCATCTCGTACACAACTGGTCCCTGTGGAATCCAACTTCCGGATTGATTGGCACACACTTAACATCAGAAAGAAAGAGACATTGGTCAGCAGGCTTGGGATTAAGCCGGAGACCAAGAGGATACCAGTATATCAACAAGATGTCTGGGTCGATACTAATCCAATTGATATCAAAGACTTGTCTTGCATAGATTACATTGGAAAACGAATAATCAAATCACAACAGATTCCAAATCTCAATTTACTGACTCTTAATCAAAGTTTAATGGATAAATTATCTCAGCTGGAAAAAGAGAAAGAGGAGAATACAGAGAAAAGTCAGCTCACTTCTGATGTCGATACTAGTCTGAGTGTTGACAGAACACTATTAGATAAAGAAGAACTCAGAGAGGTAACTAACCCAAGATTAGAATCAGACGAGAAAATACCGAATACTGACGAGAAGGTAGCTACTAGTAAGACTGAACTGATGAAGAATGTGTTCAAAGATGATCATGATCCACCCTAAAGAAAATGACAGATAACTCAAAGAAGAAAAGCTTAACTCAATGCCCATCAACATCAGAGAGGTGTTCTACCCTAGAGAAAGGATTTCTTGGTTAAGAGTAAAATGCTCGAACACAGTCACGAGCAGGAATCGAACCAGCACCTCTGGAACCAAAAGAAAGGATGGCCCAGAAAACTACCTTTCTTAATACCGCGACGGTAACCCGGTTCCTCCGTAAGGAGTACATCCGGGGTGGGGCACAGACCCCCAAAGAGACGGGCTTTTCCACCCTCCGGAATAGGAGTACTGAAGACCGTGGGCAAAACACTCTGTTCATCAATCTATACAAAGAGTGTTCTCGTCTCCTCCGACATACATAAGGTGCGTGTATTCACGCTCAAACAGAAACAGAAACTGAAAGAAAAGCATTTCTCAATTCAAAGAAGTATATTTATTTGGTATTGCTTAGAATTAGAATCTTCCCATCTGATTGGAGGTGAATGAAACCTCCAAAGACAGGGATAGGTTCATCTCCCCTAACTACTCGTTCTATGATAGGGCTATCAAAATTTCTACTTAGGAAAAGAGGTTCAAGTATCATACTATACAATCCTGCACAATCCTTCACATAAAGGGGAATAATGATTTCCATGCTGAAAGCGAACATATTCCAGCTTTGGAAATTGTTTTTTCATTACATGATCCATTTCTTCCAAAAGAATATTTTTCAATATATCACCAATGAAAGTCATGTGTGGAAAGCAAGTGTTATGACTAAAAAGACAGCCCCTTTCATCTCTTATTGGTAAGTTGCAAAAACGATTGATCAAATCAATAAGTTGTGGATTATTCATAATCGTTTTGACTTTCTCAATCAGTCTTGATGTGGGTACTGTCATACATGAACATGAGCAATCCAGTCGAAGAAGTTCTTCCACACCCCTCCACTCTTGGATTCTTGAGTGGTAAGGAGCTACTGAATCTAATCCTTTATTATTATATGTGGAGAAACAAGATTTACAAAAATATGAAGATGCGGCAAATATTTCAATTAATAAAGCACCTAGAGCACCAATGACTACTTTGTCCTCAAGAACAGTAGGTTCTATAGAAAATGAAGAAGGTGTTGAATTTGTCCCGTGAGGGTCATCCCTATATAGAATAACTAAGCGTAGTGGTGAAAAGGAGTAACTACCAAAAAGAAGAGAATTCTGTATGGATAGAAGGCCAACTTCAGAGAGGTAATTCTCGTCATAAGTCTTAAATACTGAATTCACTTCTTGCAGTTTAAAAACCAATGAATAAAGAGAATATTCTTTGTTACTACAATAAGACCTAGTAGTTTGATGTAATATCATCATTTTATTATTCATTTTATTATTCATTTAATATCCCATGTGGTGAAACAGACTCAGTTAGCGCAAGAACTAGGATGAGGGTCCCAACCAATATTGAACATGTTTTGTTATTCAATCCAGGTTTAGGATTGATCTTGAGAGGATCAAAAGAGTAGAGGGGAAAGAGATCCCTAGCTGTTTGATTGAGTGGCTCACCGCATGGGCATGGGCTATTCACTGTTGGATGTAAAGAGCAAACATGAGTTTGGTAGGTATCAGAAAGCACGTTTTTCAATAATTGCACATCAGGGGATGTCCATGCGAATGGATGCTCATTCAGTGGAAGGGGGACACGAATACACCATAGATAATACCAATAAATAATACAAATAACAATGACAAAGCGTAGGTCCCTGATATACGCATAATTTAATGCATCAGAGAGCTTAAAGCTCCGTATTCTCTCACTTTTGCGGAATACATCAGCTAGACTCATTTTTCTATTCAATCTGCCTTCTAGTGGTAACCGATCACCTTCAATTGGTATAGTGAATCGATGACCATCAATCTTGAGCGGAAAGCAATCCTTACCTGTCAAGGGTACCCATGGGGCAAGGGTATATTCCACCTTTGTGGATTCATCATATTTGTATGTAAAAGAATTACGACCTAAGACATTAGCCTTCATTACTGAGCTTCGTAGCTCATTTCGATATTCTGGGCTTCCCAATAAATCCCTCATACGGATGAGACTGGGCCCCGTGCCACTAAGTCTATACCATAGAGGTAAACTAGAATTACTTCGTATCACAGGTTTTTGTGATGTCAAAGTAAAAAATAATGAATGCATATTTGTTATAATAATCATGAAATTCCTCTTTCAGCCTATTGATCAAACATAATCCAAAGAACTTCTTCTGCTCCTCCTATAGCCTTCTTCCCCCGAATAGGGAAAGATAGCCTTCATCGTCGTTGGTCCTTTCTACACTATAAATGAATACAGTAGATTATCACAATCCTGGTGGCAGCTTACCTGTTGTGATAAACAATGATACCATTAGACCTAAACTAAGAACATTCTGCTCGATTCCACTAGCATTCATTGTTATTTCAGTAAAAGGATACTGATGTTCAAAGGCAGAGAGTACTAATGCAGAAACTTCGTTTGGTGTACCTAATGAAAAACTCTGAAAGTACGGAGTCTGTATAAGATCATAAGGTTTCATGGTAAACATTGGGTTCTCAATTGGTAGTTGATGCACTAAGCCTGGTATAAAGCTATACCAGACAGCACAACCTAGACCAAAAATTGACATAACAAAGATACGAAAAAAATATCCATTATAATGGCTTATAACATCAATAATTTGTCTTGTATCAAAGTTCTTTAAAACTTCATACTCAGAATATCCAAAGAACATTGTAGATTGAAAATCCGTGATTCCAAGTACTTTTTGACTTAAAGAATCTAACCTAGCCAAGTTTAAAAGAGATAAATCAAAACTATGAGTCAAATAAGGACCCTGATCTGGTAATCGATAATGAAATTCCAGTCCTTTGATATACTCATGGTATGAAGGTTCAATCACCATGTGAGGAATCTTGGGTTTCTCACAAATTGGTTGTTGAAACAAATACTTAGCTGTATTACGAACAATACTAGTAATTGGACTTCTATAACTAGTAGACAACGATGTATTGTTTGATACACCTTCTCTTTTAAGAACCAATGTTGTTTCTTCTTCGTCGAAGCTTTTTTGCAGTAAAGTTTTCACTCCACCGAACATCGGACTTAAATATGATATTTTAGGTAATTTACCTAGGAACATGATATGTTTGTTTATTACAGTGAAACGACTCCATCAGTTATCTGTTTTTTTATCAAATCAATCTGTTTATACTAACTCTGCCATGAGAGGTCTTTGTCTGCAAAAGAGGTATCAACAAAAAGAGTCTCACATGCATCTCTTTATGAAACCGATCACGGATCTATTATTAAACAATATTGATCTCTTTCTTTGAGCACATCGGCTATCATGCTGGAACTGAAAGCTATTGGGATGGGAAAGAAAGGCAAAGCGCTTCTTTGAGAACGCTTTTTCAGAGGGGAGGTCGAAGACAAGGAATCCTTTTAGAAGTTATAAGAATAGCATCTCTTACTCACTTTAGCTTCCTTTGCTAAAGTCCGAGGCCTATAACTCGTTCTGGTGAGCGGGGTTGCCTGAGAACGGCGAGAATGGGGTCAAAAACACGCCTGGGATGTGGGAGCTGAGTCGCGCCAACACTTGGAGGAATGAGATAAGCTCCCATTCACGAGGCCCAGAAGGTTGAATAGAATCAGAATGCGCGGGTGCCCTTCAGAACTACCTTGGAAAGCGCAGTCGTGAACCAATGCCCAGAACTGCCAAAACCGAGAACTCAGTCACGCGTCTGGTAACCAGTTGAGATCGGGCTACGGCCTCTTTTCCTTAAAAAAGGAAATGGAACGGAATCCTTTTCTTCCCGTCCGAGAGACTCAACTAAGGCAATCCCATGCTGTGCCACCCAAAGAAAGCGCTTTCTTTTTTCAGGCCTCCCGGCAACATTACATGCTAGTTTAGTTGGTGGAGCTGTTGTAGCGAGTCGAGTAACTGACCTTTTGACTTTGGCTTCTTCTTTCTAGCGATAGTTGCCAAATGCTCTTGTAGTTCGGTCTGCCTTGCCTTCCTTTGAAGCAGCGATATCCCGTTTTGAAGCCACTAATAACGGCTTGGCTCTTTGTTCGACCAGAATTCATATAATATATACTAGTCGGTGAAACTCCCCCCCTTTGAAGCCTACGCTTGCAACTTGACTACTAGGGGGCTCTTGCTGACGGTTGGGGTAACTCGGCTTTACGCGTTGTCTCTTTTCCGTCGCTCTCGCAGCAAAGGAGGCAGCTAACGTAGTGGTATCCGCTCTTGCCGCAACTAATTCATCTAGGGCAGCTCTCTCAGTTGGTTAGCTAGTGTCATTGGCCTTCGGCTTCTGGCTTTCGGACTAGTAGCTAAGTAGCTTTCGTTTTTAGGGGGGAGCGGAACCAGGCATAAGGAGCTTCAATCGCCATAATGACCAGAGCAAGCCAAAGCCAGGCCAACCTACGCCTTTTCCTCACCGTCACTGCCATCTCACGACTTGGATTCGAACCAATCAAGCTACTTGCCCTTTAGTAGATCGTGAGTGGGTCTGTCGTCCTCCTCATTATAGTCCTCCTAAAAGAAATAGCATTTCGTCGGAATACATCCTGTCTTTTCACCTTAGTAGTCCTATGCATAGTCAGTACTATAGCCCCAATCATGGCTACTAATAAAATCAGACTAGAAACCAAAAACCAGACGGAATAGTAGGTATAAAGTAAATTGCCCAATGTTTCCAAATTAGTCCAACTTCGTACCTTTCCGGCATAAACCGTATATCTCAGAGAGGTCGTATTTCTTTGGGTTG